>JASDDO010000018.1:391865191-393081857 GCA_030015575.1 Agapanthus africanus
CTTTGTTTAACATCGACAGAGGCAAATGATGATTCGCTCCTAGTAATATCCCAGTTGTAGCGGTGCTGATGCCGAAATCGGTGTCTAATCCCAAGCTTGTGGCGAAAAGACAGCAAGCCACACATGCATACGAAATAGCCGAAATGATGGGGCAACTTGCAACGAAATTAGCAAGTAAAAATGTATGCATACAAAAACAACCGAAATGATTGGGTAACTCGCAATAAAAAGCAGCGAGTAAAAATAAAATAAAAAGCCGAAATGATTGGGCAACTCGCAATAAAAAGCAGCGAGTAAAAATAAAATAAAGAGCCGAAATGATTGGGCACCGTGAAAAATAGCCGAAATGATTGGGTAATCGCGATTTTCGCGATATAAAAAGCTGAAATGATAGAGTATTGCGGAAAGGAATAAAAAAAATATATGTAATGAAATTTATGCCCAACATGTGAGATCACATCGATCCCTGTATACAATTCAGAGGCACAAACAAAGAGGGTACCATACCTTCCCAACAGGCTCCACCAGAAAGCGAAGCCAAATCTCGACGGTTCATGGACAACCCAGAGACAACCTCAACATTTGTTGCGATATTGCAGACACAATGTCAGCAAACGAAGCAAAAGAAGATCCCTAGCTTCAGGGTCTCGACGTCGATATCGACAACTTAGAGATCACCAACGGCGTTTCTCCTCACTCCAACAGGATGCAGACATGACGTCAACAACCGACCTCAGAGTCGCAACAAAACGGAGCTACGGCATAGTCCCTAGTTCCAAATCTTAACGGCAATATTTACAGCCTAAGAATCAGTAACGGCGTTCCTTCGCAGTCCAGCAGGATGCAGCTGCAACGTCAACGAAAGACCCTATGGTTGAAACAAAATGGAGTGACAGCAAAATCCCTAGCTCCAAGTCTCAACGGTTCATAGACAACCTAGAGACAACCTCGATTCAGGGAAATCAGCGTCCTTGACGAGAGCATCTCGATTCGTGTCGACCCGCAGAGAAACCAGCGTCTTTGTAGGAATACATCGATTCGTCTCAACCCCGAGGAAATCAGTGTCCTTGGCAATACCTCGATTCAGGGAAATCAGCATCCTTGATGAGAGCATCTTGATTCGCGTCGACCCGCAGAGAAATCAGTGTCTTTGCAGGAATACCTCGATTCATTTCAACTCCGAGGAAATTAGTGTCCTTGGCAATACCTCGATTCAGGGAAATCAGCGTCCTTGACGAGAGCATCTTGATTCGCGTCGACCCGCAGAGAAACCAGTGTCTTTGCAGGAATACCTCGATTCGTTTCAACTCCAAGGAAATCGGTATCCTTGGCAATACTTCGATTCAAGGAAATCAACGTCCTTGATGAGAGCATCTCGATTCGCGTCGACTCGCAGATAAATCAGTGTCTTTGCAGGAATACATCGATTCGTCTCAACCCCGAGGAAATCAGTGTCCTTGGCAATACCTCGATTCAGGGAAATTAACATCCTTGACGAGAGCATCTTGATTCGCGTCGACCCGCAGAGAAATCAGTGTCTTTGCAGGAATACCTCGATTCGTTTCAACTCCGAGGAGATTCAGTGTCCTTGGCAATACCTCGATTCAGGGAAATCAGCGTCCTTGACGAAAGCATCTTCATTCGCGTCGACCTGCAGAGAAATCCGTGTCTTTGCAGGAATACCTCGATTCGTTTCAACTCCGAGGAAATCGGTGTCCTTGGCAAACACCTCGATTCAGGGAAATCGGTGTCCTTGACGAGAGCATCTTGATTCGCGTCGACCCGCAGAGAAATCAATGTCTTTGCAGGAATGCCTCGATTCGTTTCAACTCCAAGAAAATCAGTGTCCTTGGCAATACCTCGATTCAGGGAAATCAGCGTCCTTGACGAGAGCATCTTGATTCGCGTCGACCCGCAGAGAAATCGGTGTCTTTGCAGGAATACCTCGATTCGTTTCAGTTCCGAGGAAATCATTGTTCTTGGCAATACCTCGATTCAGGGAAATCAGCGTCCTTGACGAGAGCATCTTGATTCGCGTCAACTCGTAGAGAAATCAGCGTCTTTGCAGGAATACATCGATTCGTTTCAACTCCGAGGAAATCAGTGTCTTTGGCAATACCTCGATTCAGGGAAATCAGCGTCCTTGACGAGAGCATCTTGATTCGCGTCGACCCGCAGAGAAATCAGTGTTTTTGCAGGAATACCTCGATTCGTTTCAACTCCGAGGAAATCAGTGTCCTTGGCAAATACCTTGATTCAGAGAAATCAGCGTTCTTGACGAGAATATCTCGATTCGCGCCGACCCGTAGAGGAATCAGTGTCTCTGCAGGGATATACAACGTCAGCAAAGCGGAGCCGCGGCAAAGTTCCCAGTTCCATGACTCGGTGGTGCACAGACAACCCAAAGTCAACCCTCGACTCCCTGTTGAAGCAATGCATTAACTCGGGAGTAGATCAACTCATCAATCACTTACGAGTCCTCTAGACTTGTAAGGAAGAAAATTCTCTTGTGAGATCCTTACGACTCTCAAGAGAAAACGCACTTAGGAATCCTCATGATTCTTAAGGAGAAAATACACCTACGAGATCCTCTCGATCCGTAGGGAGAAAAGTCTTTATGAGACCCTCACGGCTCATAGAGTTGAAAAGTCTTAGGCAGCAGATCTAAACCTGCGGCCTAAGCCATCACTACCTTTTGAAGAAGCCAAGACAGGAGGCTCGCTCTATCATCTATCGACCATGTTTACTAAGGTAGCATGTTGATAATAAAAGAAGGGAGAAAGCGACAGAAAGAATGTCCGATTTGCATCTGATTAAGTGTTTGAGACATACCCATTCATGCATGTGCAAAAAATTTAGTACGCGAAACAAGACAAGCTGAAATGAGAAATTTTCTATTCATATTGCAAAAGGTTCTTACAATTATAAAGAAATAAACAAAGACATTATCGAGATGGTTACAATGGCAAAACCTCAAATCCAGGACATGGATTGAGAAACTCAAAAGTGACCTTGTCCAGAACTTTCCAAGCCTGGCGAACCATCCTAGTGTGCTTCCTTTCGCGAGCACGGGCGTCGGGATCCCCACTGATGTCCTCCACCCTCCGATAGGCAGCAAGAATGGCGGACTGTTGAAAAGCCTGGTGCAAGAGATCGACAAGATTGTCTCACCGTCTTTTCGAGATTAAGTTCATCAGATACACCGAATGCACCTTATCCTCAGCGGCATCCAATGCTCGAAGCGGCACGCCGGTACAGAATAAAAGGAGTGCTTCCTAGATCGCTCCCACGATAATCTTCAGGAGAGAGGAACGCCGAGGAAGCAGTTGACCATTGTATGCGTCGAAGTGACTCATGATTTCAGCACACTCGGCGTTGGTGAACTCTCGATTCTGAGAACGGTCGAGTCGGCGGATATCCCCGTAAGAGATAATTTCATCGAGATCGTACATGTGGGCGTCCATTGTTTCTATAAAAGAGAATCAACAAAATTATCAGAAAGACTGATTAAGCAAAACGATATAATTCATCGAAGAATAAAATGCCATCTTTAAACTCCAAGATCCATGAAAAACTCCTAAGAGTTCTTCTGTATGATTTGGAAGGAGCAAAGCCCCATTGATGAATTAAGAAAATACAAGGAAAATCTTTTAAAGAGCACAGCTTTATAATGGAACACTAATAGGGTTCTCTTTAGTTCTCTTTAGATCCCTTTAGACCTATAGAGCAAAGCTCTGCTAAGTGAAACCCTAAATGGGTTTTCTTTAGATCAGGGATCTATTGAGAGCAAGACTCTTAAAATTAATTTAATCTAATCTAATTTTTACCTAAAAATTCTCTAGAGTTTGAACTCTTAAAAGTGCTTAAACAAAAGAGCAAAGCTCTGAATGAAAATTCTTATGAAGAGATGCAAAATCATATAAGGGACCAAAGGTCCTATTTATAGGCATTAAGAGAGCTATTTCAACTTCCAAAAGTTGGCGCAACGGTTGGAATTCTGCCACCGCTGCGCTCACGTTTGGGGCCACGTAAGCGCAACGGTGGGGGGGCATTTGTTTACCCAATAAGAGCAAAGCTCTGTTCAAATTCCAAGACGGGAAATGAAGCAACGCTTCTGTTTTCCCCAATCAGAGCGAAGCTCTACTTTGAAAATCAAATGTTAAAATATTTGAAGCAACGCTTCAGATTCCGCAGCGCAGCGCGCCACGTGTCAAAAGCTGACACGCCAGCGCTGCGTCCAAGACAGCGCACCCAATCAGAGCAAGACTCTATTTAAAATAAAAATAAAGGAAGCAACACTTCAGATGATTTGCGCTCTGCGCTGCGCGACACGTGTCAGCGCAGGTGCGCTGCGCTCTGCGCTGCGCGACACGTGTCAAGCGCATGTGCGCTTGCGCCAACTGTGCCAGCACTAAAACAGAATTAAAATTCCAGAAAGATCTTTCTAATCTTGTTAAAACAAGAAGATTATCTTCTGTAAAACAGAATCCCTTGGATCAAAGATCCAACGGTGGGGAAACATCCCTAAATCAATCAGAGAAAGATCTCTTCAACTAATTTAACAAATCAATTGGCACTATATAAAGGCCCCTAGACTCCAAGTCTAAAAGAGACACATACAGAGAAAGAGATACAGAACTTCTCTAAAACTTTGAGAAGAACTCGAAGAAAAGAAAAAGGTAAACCTTTGAGAAAAAAGAAGAATTTCTTCTAAAAAGATCAATGATCTAAGAACAAGATCAGGACCTTCAATAAAAGAAAATAAAAATAATAAAAAAAGAAGTAATTTACTTCTTTACTAGATCTTTTGATCTATATAAAGGCATTGCCTTTTGATGAACCACTGGTTTCTGAAATTAGAGGTAGAACCTCTCTGGAAAAAGAAAAACTTGTTTTTCTTTGATCTAAATTTGATCACTATATTAAACAGTGCCTTGCACTTTTGATTTGCGCTGTTGCGCTCCTTGGATTGGCGCAAGCCATCAGAGAGCGCCACGTGTCAATCACAGAACAGTTGCGCCTTGCGCTTCTAAAACAGAGCACTGCTCTCTTAAATTGGCGTAAGTCATCAGAGCGCGCCACGTGTCAGCAGCGCGCTAGCGCAGCGCACTGCGCTAACAGACTTGCGCTCACCAGAGCGTGACATGTGTCATCCCCACATGAGTTTGCGCCTTACGCTCCTCAATTGGCGCAAAGCGCCTGATAAGCCACGTGGGGTACTGTCAGAACATTAAATGCAATGCATTATTAATAGGGCAGAGCCTAATAAAAAGGTCTATCAGACCAAAATAAAAAATGCTATGCATTATTAAAGGGCAAAGCCCAATTAAAGGTCTAATAGGCCCAAACAAAAAATGCTCTGCATTATTAAAGGAAAGGGATAAAGCCTAATTAAAAAGGCCTAACAGGCTAAAATAAATGCTGTGCATTTAATTAAAAGCCCAATGCTTTAAAAAAGGGCAGAGCCCAAATAAAGGCCTGACAGGCCAAACACAAATAAAATGTTGAATACTCTCAACTGGACTTAGCCCAATTCTGGCCGTAAGTCCTCAAATTAAATTGAATTGAGCACAACTGCTCTCTCAAATCAATTTACATCCGGTTCAAGGGTACATCTCCGAACTCCTCTGGTATTTGTCGTTGTAATCCTTCAACGTCGTCAGAAAAGTGACGGGTCCCGACAACCACACATAATACGGACTGTGGGGTCCTTAAACTCATGGACTTATGCATCCTTAAACCAATATTCGTCCCCAAAATGGGAATGTTGGACCACTATGTCCCTAAACTAGAACAATAGAGCCCCCAAATGCTCTCTTGTTGGATCTAAACGATCCTGTTAAGTTGATCTTAGTCTCAAATTGGACTAACGTATCCTTAACAAACGTTTAAGTTGATCTTAGCCTCAAATATGGCTAATATGTCCTTAAATCAAACCTTCAAACAGACTTTAGTCCCAAATTAGACTATAGATCTCTCAACTAACTTTGGTTCAAGGGTACATCTCTGAACTCCTCTGATATTTGTCGTTATAATCCTTCAACGTCGTCAGAGAGGTGACGGATCCTGACAACCACACATTAATACGGACTGTGGGGTCCTTAAACTCATGGAATTATGCGTCCTTAAACCAATATTCATCCCCAAAATGGGAATGTTGGACCACCATGTCCCTAAACTGGTAATACGGACTATGGGGTCCTTAAACTCATGGACTTATGCGTCCTTAAACCAATATCCGTCCCCAATATGGGAATGTTGGACCACCATGTCCCTAAACTGGAGATGGACCACCATGTCCCTAAACTGGCAATGGACCACCATGTCCCTAAACTGGCAATCGACCGCAATGTCTCTAAACTAAACAATAGAGTCTAAATGCTCTCTTGTCGGATCTAAACGATCCCGTTAAGTCGATCTTAGTCTGGAAATTAGACTAACGTATCCTTAACAAACGTTTAAATTGATCTTGGTCCAAGATGAGACTAACGTATCCTTAAACCAAAACCCCAAACCCAAATCTAAGAAAATACGGATTTGGACTAATCCACGTCCTACGGGCGACGACATAAACTAGTCTTCGTATACAATCCACGGGCAACCACAAACAAAACAAACACCCACGACACGAAGTGACCATCTGGAGAAAGAGAAAGTTGTTACCGCGATGCGGTAGCGTAATTAACTGCAGGGGCTTGCGCCTGCAGGGAAGAGCGTCCCCATAATCAAAACCCCTCAAGCGAGGGGGAATCTGACGAAGTCTGCTACATCGGCCGTATCCGTTTAAACCTCCGATACACGGTGCCATAAATCAACTTGGCATCTTCGGAGAGGTGGACGGATAAAACCAAATAGCATCTGCCCCGAATCTCAGGCAAGACGTCTCTCTGCGTCGCGCCGCCATTCGGAGGGGAACACTTGGGTATCTTCAAATCTAACTTTGTTTATCGATAATTTATTCTTTTCAAAGATAAACCTGTCTCTACGGATTTTCTTCTTTGTCAATAACCATCCCGATTTTAGATTTCTCAATATAGTCACCATAACCTACAATTTATATGTTATACAATCTAACATGGCCCATGAGTACATCAGAGTTAAGGACTGGATGTACGTGGATTGACAACAACGAATGCAATCTAAGTTTGTCGCATGAGTTGCTGCTTTTATTGAATTTGCACGCGCACATAATAAGATCGTGTTAGAGAAGATTCTCTGTCCGTGCGATAGATGTGGGAATAAGTTCTGGCAGAAGGTAGAAATCATAGAGCTTCACATCGTTAAATATGGTTTTACTAGACTCTATACAGCTTAGCTATATCACAAGAAAGGACAAGAAGAAGACGGTAATGCGGCAGAAGAAGAAGAAGACGATAACTTCTTTCCAGGAGAAGAAATGGAGGATATGATAGAGGCTGCCCTAGATGATAGTATTCCTACCGAAAATGGCATTCCTTCCAGTCAAGGATCATGTGCGGATAAGTATGAAAAGTTCATGAATGATCCTAGAAGACCAATTTATGAGAATGCAAAGTATTCCACCCTATCATGGTTCGTCCAACTTTTCCAGATTAAGTGCCTAAATGAATGGAGCAACAAGTCATTCACGATACTTCTGAAGTTCCTAAAAGATTCTATGCCCTCGGGAAATAACGTGCCCGACAGCTGGTACGAAGCCTAGAAGATGATGTCTGATTTGGGTTTGATGTGAGAAGATTCATGCATGTCCTAAACATTACGTGTTGTACCGGAAAAAGAATTTCGATTTGAAAGAGTGTCCAACATGCGGAGAGACCAGGTATAAGCCGAAAGAATCTGATAAGAAACCCGATATACCTATCAAGATAGCACGATACTTTCCCATAACACAAAGGCTGCAGAGGCTATTCAGGTGCAAGAAAATAGCCGATGCAATGATTTGGCATCACCGTACTATTCCAAGTGAAGATGGAAAAATGAGTCATCCAAGAGATTCGCCTGCATGGAAAAATTTCGATAGGAGGCACGAAATATTCAGTAGTGATCATCGCAATGTCAGGTTCGGACTCGCTAGTGATGGATTCTACCCATTCAACTATATGGTTGGAAGCTACAGCATATGGCCCGTTGTAATGATAGTTTATAATCTATTATCTTGGTTGGTTATGGATCAATCTTACTTTATGATGTCTCTTCTTATTGACGGACCAAACTCACCGGGAAACAATTTCGACGTCTGTCTCCGACCTCTGATCGATGAGTTAAAATCTTTATTCATTGATGGTGTATAGACTTACAATGCAAACACAGATACAACCTTCACACTGTGTGCGATTTTAATGTGGACAATTAATGACTTTTCTGCGTATGGAATGCTATCAGGTTAGTCCTTACATGGTTACAAAGCATGCCTTTATTGCCATCAATATACAACATCGAAATGGTTGGATTTTAGCAGGAAGGTTTGTTATTGCGGTCATCGGCGTTTCCTGCCACTAGACCATCCCTACAGGTTAGACGCTGCTCACTTTAATGGTCATCAGGAGCTTTTTGGGCCTCCAGGCTCATTGTAACGACCCCAAAATCTTTATACGTTTGTATTATCCCTCTTCAATAATATACCGTATTTATTTGTACTTGGTATTTTCCGTTTTCTTCTAAATTTATTATTATTTTATTCCTCAATCTATTATGTATATTTTTCTAGGTACAATTTCTTTTTCTTATATTTAAGTTTTTTAACTTCTCATTCTTATTTTTCCTTTCATAAATATTTAACTCAAATCCTTTATTCTTATTCTATACAGCCCATCTGAAAAGCCCGCTTTCTTTTTAAGCAACATCATATATTTAATTCTTATTAAATATTGTCACGCCCCGGTTCCCAGAATACGCTAAGATGGGCACGTGACATAGCTAACCATGTTACCTGTGGATAGAAAAAATCCTTCCACAGTCACATTACGGCTGTAGAGATATCAAGAACAGGAAAGTAAACTAACTATCTAGTACATGTCCATAAGCCAGAGTAAAAGAGTCGAGAAATAATATAGTATGCAGAAGCAAAAGATCAAATAAACACCTGGAAAGTAAGACTGGATACCAACAGGATCCCTACCGCTCTGTCTAACAGCGGCAAAACTCCTGATCAGTCTGCAATAAAGGTAGAGAATCTGGGCCATGCAAAACCCAGACGTCAGCGCGTCATAACATCAAGCAATAATATATAAACATGGTAGCAAGACATGCAAGAATGATCATAAAAGGTAAAGCAAGTGTAACAGCAATATAAATCAGGGCAGTGAAAGGTAGTGTGCAGTGAGTAATCTAAACTGGTCTATTGGGTTAAATACTCTCAAGTCTTTGAAATCAATTTGATGAATCATCGATTTAACTCATTAGTATCCCGTGCGTGCCCGGGATCACGGTGAAGATTCTTGGGCTGAAACCGAGACATGCCGCTAGGCACTAAAAGGTAAAGGGTAACGATGAATGATGTCCATGGCATCATCCCAAGGCTGGCCTAGCCTCTAAAAAGGTAATGGATAATAATGGATGATGTCAGCAGCATCATCCCAAGGCTGGCCTAGCCTCTAAAACTGATCAGTAAAGGTAGCAAACTGTCGAGTTATAAGTCAGGTTTCATCATTGATTTCCCCATACCCCCAAGTTATATGTATTCAAGTCAGGTATTAAATAATCTAGAGCTAATGCCAACACTGGATCAGGCAGGTACAGGTTTGTCTGGATAGACAACAGGAACGGTCCGTAAGGACAACAGATCAGGTTTGTTGGCATTAGACACAAGATCAGGTAACAGGTAAGACCATGGTACATCAGGTCAAGCCAGGTAATGTATAGGTATCGTGTCATGTCGAGAGGTGCACGGTACCATGTCGTGTCACGTAGTAGGTGTAACAAGTCATGTCAGGGTGCACAAGATGCCATGTGGGTGCTCATAATCAACTAACATAAGCATAGGTATACAAAAACAAACATGTAGTACTAATGAAATAAACTAGTATGATTTGTATGCACATGGATAGAAAGTCAAGACATGGATGCGTATTGTCAATTAGGATTACACTTGATAGTTCCAAAACTAATTAGATTACACTCTACTAAACAATATTGGGTTATTAAGGAGATCTGTGAATGCGGCTATATGTATTCTATTCGATATGGATGCGGATGGACATCATATAACCTTTAGATAATAACTAGTTAATGCACGATATTCAATTTAAACAATGAGGACGGTTATATGCAATTTAATGCGATATACTAAACTATGGTATATGACTAGATAAGCTGCATATGATAGATATGAAATGATAAGCACGGATGCATATGGTCCTTATAGAACTGTGAAACAAGCCCTATGGAAGTACGATTTGAAATTCAATAATTATACTTATTACAAATAGATGCATAAAATGTAATGTAGCATATAGCAAGGTAAACTTGCTTTGATCGGATCACGATACGGGATGCGCATGCAGCGTCCAATGTCAGAAATGTTGCAACATCCACACGCGCACACGGGACAGGTCTAAGCCAGCAAGAAGGTAGCCACGCAAGTAGGGGACGTCCACAGGGTTGCTCGGATCGTCGGTAGCGGTATGACTCTGGCGGGTGATCAGAAAACGGAAACAAGAAAGAGAAAGTGAAAGAGAAAGAAGAAGAAAGGAAGAAAGGAGAGATGAAGGTTGCACTGGGGTTGGTTTGACTCAGGACACGAACAGAGGAGGCGAGGACGTGATGACGAGTTGCGGGTCACCGGCGATGGGATTTACCGGCGATCACCGGAAAAAGATTTAGAAAGAGAAAGTAAAGAGAGAAGAAGAAGAAGAGGAGGAAAAAGGAGGGAAGGGCTGTGATGGTCTCTGGGTTTGGATCAGAGGGAAAAGCGAGAGGCGAAGGCGATGAGGCTTTCCGTCGTGGGGTTGCCGGCGAAGTGCAGTGGGTGAGCAAAGGGGTTGCAGGAGATGCTCAGTTCCTGGAAAAGTGGCTGCAGGCGTGGATAGGGTTTGCAGTGGATTCTTGGGGTGAAGTCGAGGTCGGGAGAGGATAGAAAGGAGGCGGAGAAGGTGACGGCGAGGCGCGGTCGCGGAGGCAAGGTGATGGTGGCGACGGTGAGGCAAACGATCGAGGGTGGAGGTGGCTAGGGTTGAGTTTGAGTCGCAGGGGTTGATCGATGCTGAAGGGTTTGGAGTCGGGGAAGAAGAGAGAGGAGAAAGGATGGTGGTTGTGACGGCGAGGGATCTCCGGGGGCGAGGCAGGGTTGATGGGTTTGGAGAAGGTGAGTCGTCGGGGAAGGAAGATGAGGTCGGGAGATGAGGAGGCTATGTGGATGAGGGTGTTGGCGACGAGTGGCTGTGGCGAGGGCGAAGACGGTGACAAGGCGACGAGGGTGCAGGCAGGGGTGCGATCGTGGAAGCAGGGAAAAGAAAAATGAGGGTGGAGCGAGAGAGAGGGAAAGGCGTGTAAGATTTTAAAAAAAATATGAAAGGATTATTATAATTAGAGGGGGAGAGAGAGAGACTGAGAGAGAAGGAGAGAGAGAGAGAGAATACGAGAGGAGAGATAGAGAGGATGAGGGAGATAGAGAGGAGAGAGAGGGGGAAATGAATAGTGATGAGAAAGAAATTCGTCACTTTGTGGGGAGAGAGAGAGAGAAAGAAAGGAAGAGAGAAGAGAGAGAGAAAGAGTCAGGAGAGAGAGAGAGAAAGAAAGGAAGAGAGAAGAGAGAGAGAAAGAGTCAGGAGAGAGATAGAGATAGAGATAGTGGAGAGAGAGAGATCTGTTAACTGATTTTACTTAAGAAAATATAAAATATATTTTGTTAGTTTGTTTAGCAGTTACAAATATTAGAATATAATATTATAATACTAGTCCGTTTTGAGATTTTAGCAAATACAAACTTACTCCAAAACACGCCCGGGTCGGGTCTAAAAATCCAGATTTAAAATATGAAAAATATATGCGACCTCCAAATTTCAAAATGAATGCTCATTTAAAGAAAATGCATACCCCCAAGAACGGATGCACGTACGTGTGCGTAGCCATCCAAACACGTCCGTTTCACTGAACGGGACGAGAACAAGATGCGCAGATGCTACTACGGGGTTAGGGGTATCATGCAGGCTATGAAATGTATTTTTAAAATATTTTACATGACCTAAAATGTTATACGGTAAAAGATGCCATGCCAAATAAATGCCAGTATGTACTAATCATGAGGTGCACGTGTCCGTGCAACAAGTCAAGGTAATCTATAGATAAGAATCAAACAGATTCAAGCAAGCGGGTCGGGTCGAATGCAATGTAAAATGTAAACTACCATTCGCACCCAATTACGATAAATCAAGAAATATCACGAATAAAGAAATACGGTAACTGGAATTGGTATAAATGAACTTGGGCGTTACAAATATGTGCATGAACAACCTTGTAGCTCATTGGTTAAGTCTTTGCATTGTTATTCCATAAGTCACATGTTCAAATCTCCATTCTTGCAATTATTTTTTATCATTTTTTATTCTTCTCATAACCTACAAATGAGACCTTTCATTTCTAAAATGAATGGTGACCTTTTATTTCTCTTTTAACTCTCATGTTGAATGCATATATTATTATACATACTTCATCATTACACCATCTTTATTGTCCTTCTCTATCTTTTCCTTCCTCACATTTTTCTATCTCTCACTTCTCCATCTTCACCTAGAGTCCAAGAAGAAGAACATGAAGAAGTCTTCAAGAAGGTCTCGCTAGTAACGCGAGGCTATCGGCGGATAGACAAGCCCGGTGACAATATCGGCTTGCGCATGTAAGTTCCTTTCTATCTCTCTTCCCTATTCAAGAAAATACGAAATTACAAAACCCGACGGAATCGGAACAAATCTGATTTCCAATTCGGTTTTCTATAAAATTCCACTTCTCACTTTTATTAAACAGTAATTAAACAATTTGAACAAGTTTCATCATATGAAATGATAGCTTTCTCAAATTATCGTATTTTTCACTTAAATACCACATTGTTTCAATTTTTCATTTAACCCATCAAACTTGCTATACATTTAAAGTAGATCACGAGGTAATGACCTACATCCTCACACACTTACATACAACCTAACACGATACCTTAGAATACGAGAAAACAAGCATTTACATTTAAATACCATACACTTAATAAAACCATTTCTAAAAGAGTTAGAGTTGATACACTTTTAAATAAATACATCTTATTATGAAAATACGATAAGTTGTGGACATCGGTCGTTTATCTAAACCTGACTTTGTGGTGTCTAGGCTAGGCAAGTGAGAAAGGTAACTTTAAAAGGCCCGACTCACGGTGATTCGTGAGCGGATCCCTCCTTTCCTCACTTGTACTTACCTGGCCACAATTGGCGGTGAAGAGGCGATTTGAGGTATCTCACAACTTGTCGTTTAGACCATTTAGAAATAGTCTAGTTGACTTAGGAAACCTTAGAACCTAAAATACGGAAAATTGACATTTTTACAAATAAATACCATTTACTTTATAAAACCGTTTTCTAAAGGATTTAGTATTTTACAATCTTTGCAAAGCGCCGCTACAACCCACTTTGGGGAATCCGTTCGGGATGGTGCGGATTATCGCACATCCTCGGGCTTAGTAGTGCCAGATTCAGACCTCCGTAAGGAGCATCCGGTCTCGAAAGATTTAAAATACGACATCTTAAGAAAATGAGATTTTTTAGAATATAAAGTATTTATTAAAATTATTTTTGTATAAATATATGTGTATTTATCTTTAAAATACCTATTTTATTATGATATAAATATTCCATCTTTTCCTAAAAATCACAAGAATAAATTTTACACTAAAATACTATGAATTCCAAATAAATCAACTTTACAAATAGATACCTTTATTTATGAAATTAGGATATTTTCACTAGAAATATCACAATATAAAATCCACCTTCATTACAACTCTAAAGACGAATAACGAATACTTGAGGTGTATTTTGAAAAGTATATAAAAGTATTTTTACATAAAACCCCTCAAGTTTTATAAATTTCCCTAAGGACCCTAGCAAATTATAGGTAAGAATTAATCAAGACTTCGATTTACATTTCTAATTGTCCGACTTGGGTTTGAGTCTGATTATATTTGGTTTGAATATGATTCAAGTACAATTTACAATCTTCAATATTACAATTCAATATGAATCCATGAATCCAATTATCAATCTATACAACTTGACTGAACCGAACCATGGATATACATTCTATTTACATGGTTCTCCAGTTATTCCATTTACATGACTCTACGGTTACATCCGTTTACTGATATCATGGTTTCGGTCAGTCAATCAATTATACATTCAATACAATTTACAGTACAAAATAATACAAATAAAACACTACGGGGTTTAAGGAGTAGATTGGTACGGAAGGTGTTAAAGGTGGCACGAGACGGTAAGATTAAGACACCTAACATGAATCCAATTGCCGTTGTTCCGGGTTGTATAACGGAGCCTTGTACTTCCATTTGCCCTGGTCTCTAGCATACTGAGACCCCTCTCGTATACACTGGCATTCTTCTGTACCAAGCTATAAACAACAGCGTTAATACAACATTACAACAATATTATACAACATCAAAAGCTACCCTCTCTCTCTCTCTTTCTTCTTTTCTACTTCTCTCTTATCTTTGGGACTTACCGAGCGATCTGTTCGCTGACGACATTCTATTTCTTTCTTCTTTGAATGTCGTCAGGTGGTTTGGACCCGACAGAGATCGAGCCATCTGCAGAAGACTTGGATCAGCTTGCTGAAGAACCAGAGCTCTAGTTTCATTGTACATTTTCCATTCAGTACTTTTCATTTCCTGTCATGCCATTGTTTAGGCATCATTTTTATTTCAGTTGTATTTACTTTTCATGCATTGTACAAAAGAATGTTAATAAATAAAGTTACTGTTCAGTTTATATATCTTGTCTCTTATGTATTTACTTTTATATTGCTTAGATACGCTTAGCGTATTTACTTCAGAGTAAATACGTAGCGGACCAGTCCCGTCCCCTTCGCCGTATACCGGGAAGCGGGGCGTGACAGGTTTTGTTGGTGGCCCATACAGGTCAGAGGTGTATGGAACCCTAAGAAATATAACACAAGAAAAAGCAACTGAAAACATTCTTTACATTACATATTCCTTGAATCCATCTTGAACTCTACCTTCGGTTTCCTTGAAGTCCATCTCAAGAATTTTGAATTCTTAACTCTTATTCACCCTTTCTATTTGTATCTCGTTGGCATAGTAGTTCAATTGGTTAGAGTATCAATCAACGGAGCTCGAAGACTTTTGAATTCTTAACTCTTATTCACCCTTTCTTGAACTTTTAGTTGAATGAAATAAAATTTGAATCGTAATATATGCATCATTCCCTTGTCATTTGCCTTGTTCATACTATTCATTAGCACAATATTTTAATCTTGGCTCTTTTAAAATTCCTGCCACCGCATATTTTCCTATACTTCGTACCTTGAGTTTTTCCTTGATATATCCCACTGTCTAATCATAACTTTTCTTTTCAAGACATGGCCCACCCTGGAGCATCGCCGCATTTGGATGAAGATGCATAGTCTTGCGTTTTCTTAGACCGCACGCTGATGAGTTCTGACGATGAGATCAAGGGCCCCCAAGTCAATTTCGGAAACAACGATTCAGAGTACGAAGGAGTAGCCGCCCCAGAGTTTGACATGATAGCTGATTCCAACGAAGGAGAAAGAGGTCCTGAAGAGAACCCTATAGAGGAAGACTCGATAGAGGAAGAGCCCGATGAAGACCCGATAGACGAAAATCCAGTTGAGAAAAATCCCGTGGAAGAAAATCCAGAAGAAGAGGATCATATGGAATCGAACCTCGATGAAGAAGCTCCATCCGAGGAAGAAGGACCAAAAGATCAAGACCCTGCTGTGGACGAACTTCCAGTGGCGATAACTGCGAGGCGATATGGAAATGGACGCCCCTGCCTGAGTGCACGAGCCTACCGCAGCCTACTGAACCTCCACAACCGCGGCTGACGGAATTTCTTTTGATGTTGTCCTTCTGGCCAAATAAAATGTGTATAGTTTAGGGTCACTTTTCGTATTTGAGAATGCCTTGTTTCAATTTTTCTTGGATGAAATAAATCTTCTGAATTCGTAAACCTTTTGATTATAGGTTCGCTTGATACTTGTTTATTGCCCTTATCCATTTATTTTTCTGCTGAGATCCCTGACTGTCCACCCCTACTCGTTGTATAGTTTTCACCCTCGTTTCGATTGGAAAGTACCGCACTTTGATCCTTGGAATGAGCCACCCTTCATCCCTCGTCTGTGCCCTGTTTGAGATCCTCCTGAGAGGAGAACGTTTCTAATGAAACTTCCGAGTTCACTAACTCTTCAAATTTTGATTCGTGCGTTGTACCGACTATTGTTTCCCCCACACTTTTCCTTTTGTATTCCTTTGTTACTCATCATTACTTTCTGTTCAGACTCGATCACAGTCTCCTTAATCTTCAGCCTAAAGCCGTCACACTTCGACCTTTTGTATCAGCCACATTCCATTGAAATCCCTACCCTACCTAGGCCTAGACATACTTATGTTTTTCCCTGTTACCCCAAATATATTTAGAGACGTTATTATTCAAAATTTAGTTTTCATTATTTTAAATTTGTCAAAGAGTGTGTGTTATTGATTACTCCGTTTTATGTATTTTAAGTACACTATTATTATTCTCATTTGCAGTAGCGCGACCTTACACCGCGCATACTTTTGGTCCATGTTTCTTAATTTCACTATATGAGTTTTCTAAATTATTTTAAATCTATTGTATCGATGCATTATCTTAAGATGTTTTAACTTACCGACTGATTTTCACCGCTTCATTGTCGTTACTTTATTTTCGGGTTTTGTGCCTATGGTTATTTTTATAAAGGGTGGTGTTTTATACTTATTATAATTCTACCTCGCTACTGTTGATATACTTACTTGAACACCCATTTGAGTTTCGATTTTATTGAAACCGCCTTGATTATTTTGCTCGTTATTGTTATCTATATTCTCGTATATTAGTAGTTCGTCCTCATAGTTTTTCCTACCGTATACTTATTTAAATCCATCCTTTTGTAAGTTATTCTTGCATATATATATATATATACCTTCAAATTTTCATCAACCCGTTCTAAGTAAACCATTATAAGTTAGTTATGATAGGATAGTTAACACTCTTGATTTTACGAATTATCGTTTAGTTTTAAATTTCGAGGACGAAATTTTTGTAAGGGTGGTATGATGTAATACCCAGCCCCTTTTATACCAAAATCTGTATTTTGCTATTTTATAATTCTATTTACTTTATTTATATTTTTATTTATTTTGTTCATTCTAAACCCATTTTCCTTTTTTCAATCAAACTCAAAACCCTAATTCCTTTATATTCTTTCAACCCAGCCCGAGCCCATAATCATTTTTCCCCAAGAATTTAACTTTAAAATCTCTTTTCTTGGCTCGGCCGCTGTTCTTTTCTTATAATTTATTTAATCCTTCACAGGCCGGCCCTTCTCCGCCAGCCCATCAGCCCATCTTCTTTAATTTGATTCTTTTCTTTTTAGCTGGCCCGGCCTGCCCGTTTCTCCCCCCAAATAAATCCCTTCTTTATTTTCTGCCGGCCCAGCAGATTCCCCGGCCCACTCCCTATATGTTTTCCCATTTATTTCCCTTTTAAAATAACTCGGCCCAGCCCAACTTGCCCAAGCCCACGCCTCCTCAGCATCGCGCCCGCTTCAACCCCCGACCCGCCATGAACAGGGTCGTCTCCCCAACGGCTACTTCCTCTCTTTCCGCGCCCGATCCCCCTTTTCCGCCGCCTCCCTCGCCTACGCTCGCGATCTTGTTGCCCCGCTCGTGCGCGCGTTACACCCACGACCTCACCTCCCCACCTCTCCACTCACTCCTGCTCACTCTCTCTCAATTCTCCTTCTCCCTCTACGACTTCACACCCCCACCTGAACCCACCACAAAATCCCTGCACACCCCGCCTCCTGCGCCTCTCGCCGGCGGACCCACCACACCGTCTTCGACCCCATCATCATCCTCGTCGTCGTCCTCACTCTCAATTCTCTCTCTGCCTTCTCTCTCTCATCCCCCCTTTCTCTCTAACAGATCTCTCTCTCTCTCACTGTCTCTCCTTCTCTGATCTCTCTCTCACTGTCTCTCTTTCTCTGATCTCTCTCACTTCCCTCTCTCTCTTACTGCATCACTCTCCCCCCCTCTCTGTTTACTCTCCCACTCTCTTTCACTTTCCTCTCTCTCTCATTGTCTCTGTCTCTCTCTCTTCCCCTCACTGCTTCTCCCTCTCTCTTTTACTTCCCTCACTCCCTGCATCTCTCTCTCTCAATTCTCTTTAATCTCTTTCTCTCTCTCTATACCCTCTCTCTCTACACTGCCCCTCTCTCTCTCTCCATAACCCACACCCATTGATCTCTAAAAGCTTCGACCCCCGCTGCTGTCAATTGCCGGAGCACCAACGCCGACCCCAACACACCCCGAGAGACCCACTGAGCACCACTCTATACTCCCGGCAAACACAAGACGACTCCGGACAAAACGACGCGAGATCCGCATCTCGACCCAAGCTCGCGCGAATCGGTTCCGCGGCGTATATCACGCGTTCGTGACGACGTGCTGCCTTGCAACCCCGAGACTTCTTCCAGGCAAGTATTCTACTTGTTTACATGCTATTTATCTAAATTACAATTGTTAAATATACGAATTATAATGTTACAAGTTTAAAACTATTATGTGCCGTAACTGTTCGATGTTTGTTCCCTTAGGAAAACATTATCTAATTTGACGGAACTCAATGGTGTAGGTTGGCCCGTAGGGCTGTGAACATAGTGTGTGAATTTTGTTGGATGTTGTAATCGATTATGACTAAAACAACTACCCCCAAGTTTAATCGTAAAACCGTAATCCTGTTGTATCTGAAAATCGTTAAATTCACCATAAATCATACACATATTAGAATGGTGCGTTCGAGGGCTCAAATCGAAGCCAACTCGACTAACTTTAACCCTATGCTAGTTTCCAGACATTTCTGTATTTAAACTGTGATGATATTCGGATCGGAGTGCGACTCTGGACTGCAGTCCAGAGCGACTCCGGTCATTGCTTGCTGTTCCGTATTGGATACCACAGGTGTTCCTTAACTCGTAGGTTGCGGAACTCCGCTGCTTATTGTAGGTAACTCTGTTAGGTAGACAACACGATTGGTCTCATTCTGTTTCGTTACCGTTTGATATTTAAACTGTAATTTAGAACATCGGGACACGTAACAGTCCCAGCGGATTCAGAATTGACATGTTAATATTAAACAGAGTATAACTCCTAACGTACAGACGCGATTGAAGATCCGTTTGTTGCATTGAAAACTTTACTGAAAACCCTAGAATTCATCCAACTGTAGCGTCGCTAAAATCTGATCCCAACTGGGATTAAAATGCGTTGCGAAACGGACTTCTGATTCTGAAACCGGATTTCCAGCCGCGAGCGCTTAAAATGAAATGGTTATAATTAGCAATCCTGGAACCCGATTGGCTTGAAACAAAATTCTATGGATGGATAACTGAACATACTAATTACTACCTGTTTATCGTTTCGCTAAATTATAAATGTACGTTTCATGATAAATCGTGCAAGTGATAGACTATTGTTTTATGACACCTTATTTGTGCTTCTTATACTGTTCATGCATCACATCATACCCATATCATTGTAGTGATAACCTTGTGATATCGTGCATTCACCTAGTGTTAGATTTTAGTGATGATTGTGGCAAGTACGTCAGTGTTCGTGTATCCGTGATTAAATGAAAGTGATACGTACTTGTACACAATCAGTGACTTCATTGTTCTATTGCATTGTCGACGTCTGTGGGATGCGTGTACGTGTGACTATAAGTGGTATGGGACACTTATGGGAGCGCTTGCACGGGTGTCACAGATAAGGCATCCTACACTGCCATCTATCTTAGGTGTTAGTCGGGACGTGCTTGATGGAGGTCCTGCCTCCAGTTCTCACGCAGACTTGTCACGGATCGATTAGTATTTAGAGTGATGGTTAGCGTTTGATGTAGACCACGGGGTGTGGGGTAGTTTAAGTGTGAGTTCAACAGAATCTCGGGAGTCCCATGCCGGCTTATATATTTAGGGAGTTATATGGAGATTTACAGGGTACGTGATATATACACCGTGATATTCTTGTTACATGTTGGGCCCGTGGTCTCTTGCCCTTGGGTTCTACCCTTGGGTGGAGGACACTCACGAGTGGTTGACTCTCACACTTGGACTGACGATAGGCTTAGCGACCTGTATAGTGAGACTTAGAGACTGATAGGGATACTGGCATTTATATTACTTTTATACTGTGTTGACATACGTGACATATCGTTATACTGCTTTACCGTTCCGCTGCGTTGATTACTGCACATGTATATTCATGATGTCATTTATTTACTGCTTCACATACCTACTATCACTGTTAGAACTGTCACTTAAATATATATATATTATATTGCTATTGTGTCGCTCTGACGACCTGAGTATGCATGCTCAGTGTGAGAAGACGATTTAGCCTGGACCAGTGCATCACAGACTTCTTGATCTGACTTCCCGAGTTATACTCATTTGTTCCACTTCAGGTCAGTCTTTACATTTTTCCTTTCAGTTACTGCATTTCTCATTACCTGCGCATAATTTACTGTTTACCATGATAAACTAGAAGCCGAAGTGTGACTACGGCAGGACTTTTCCTTGACCGTAGGAGCATGGCTGGCCTTGTCTACCCCTCGTATTCCGTATTTTGGGAAGCGGGGCGTGACATGGTTTAGTTGGTATCAGAGACAGGTTTTGCTTCGATTGGGATTGCAGTTTTCCGTGTATAGCTTGGCAATCTAAAACAATCCTTGGTCTAGGTTGTAAACTTGTCATTCTTGATCCATATTCACATCGTGTGTTCAGATATCCATTCACTAGGGTTTCAGGTGACTTAGCAAGGTTTCGTGGTTGTAATGGTGAACTACATCACGATTACACTACCATACTTTGTTTAGGCAACTTGGAGTCATGCAGTTGATTTTTCCGCTTGTAATAAGTTTCATCACATCTGGTTTTTGTGAATCTTTGTCCAATCCTTATTATACTTGAATCTTATGGCTTGTGCCTTATATCATCTTCAAAATTGTTGTTTCAGGATCATGTCTTCCAACAACTCTTCATCTATATCTGCTCCCCAGAATCAGACCATCGAGATTCTGAGTGTACTGCAAAGTCTAAAGGAAGCCCAGGAGCGAACAAACGACTTGTTGGCTGAAGGACTGAGAAGACAGATAAATCAGGCATCAACGGCTGTCGCCAATCACAAAGGGATCCCTATTAGACGAGGGAAAGAGAAGAAGATGAAGCGTCAACAGAAGCATCAGAAGAACCCTTGCTGTGGGTACTGTAAGAGGCCAGGACAGCTCCAGAAGGACTGTCGCCGCGCCCAAGGAAAATGTTTGATATGCGGGTTCAACAAACATCTCATCAACGGTTGCCCAAAAAGGAAGGAACTACAAGGAGGAGATTCGTCCACACTTCCTACTTCTGCCGAATGACGATTATTGCATGGTTCGCCCTTCGAGGATAAAGCAGACCCAACACCGGATTCAACTCGCGTAACGATGATGCAGCGGCTTAGCGAAGAAGAATTTTTATGTTTTCCAATTCTAGTATTATGTTGTCATCTTCTCATAAACATCTCTTTCCGTTTGAACCTTTATATCCGTCGAACTTTTAGTTGAATGAAATAAAATTTGAATCGTAATATATGCATCATTCCCTTGTCATTTGCCTTGTTCATACTATTCATTAGCACAATATTTTAATCTTGGCTCTTTTAAAATTCCTGCCACCGCATATTTTCCTATGCTTCGTACCTTGAGTTTTTCCTTGATATATCCCACTGTCTAATCATGACTTTTCTTTTCAAGACATGGCCCACCCTGGAGCATCGCCGCATTTGGATGAAGATGCATAGTCTTGCGTTTCCTTAGACCGCACGCTGATGAGTTCTGACGATGAGATCAAGGGCCCCCAAGTCAATTTCGGAAACAACGATTCAGAGTACGAAGGAGTAGCCGCCCTAGAGTTTGACATGATAGCTGATTCTGACGAAGGAGAAAGAGGTCCTGAAGAGAACCCTATAGAGGAAGACTCGATAGAGGAAGAGCCCGATGAAGACCCGATAGACGAAAATCCAGTTGAGAAAAATCCCGTGGAAGAAAATCCAGAAGAAGAGGATCATATGGAATCGAACCTCGATGAAGAAGCTCCATCCGAGGAAGAAGGACCAAAAGATCAAGACCCTGCTGTGGACGAACTTCCAGTGGCGATAACTGCGAGGCGATATGGAAATGGACGCCCCTGCCTGAGTGCACGAGCCTACCGCAACCTACTGAACCTCCACAACCGCGGCTGACGGAATTTCTTTTGATGTTGTCCTTCTGGCCAAATAAAATGTGTATAGTTTAGGGTCACTTTTCGTATTTGAGAATGCCTTGTTTCAATTTTTCTTGGATGAAATAAATCTTCTGAATTCGTAAACCTTTTGATTATAGGTTCGCTTGATACTTGTTTATTGCCCTTATCCATTTATTTTTCTGCTGAGATCCCTGACTGTCCACCCCTACTCGTTGTATAGTTTTCACCCTCGTTTCGATTGGAAAGTACCGCACTTTGATCCTTGGAATGAGCCACCCTTCATCCCTCGTCTGTGCCCTGTTTGAGATCCTCCTGAGAGGAGAACGTTTCTAATGAAACTTCCGAGTTCACTAACTCTTCAAATTTTGATTCGTGCGTTGTACCGACTATTGTTTCCCCCACACTTTTCCTTTTGTATTCCTTTGTTACTCATCATTACTTTCTGTTCAGACCCGATCACAGTCTCCTTAATCTTCAGCCTAAAGCCGTCACACTTCGACCTTTTGTATCAGCCACATTCCATTGAAATCCCTACCCTACCTAGGCCTAGACATACTTATGTTTTTCCCTGTTACCCCAAATATATTTAGAGACGTTATTATTCAAAATTTAGTTTTCATTATTTTAAATTTGTCAAAGAGTGTGTGTTATTGATTACTCCGTTTTATGTATTTTAAGTACACTATTATTATTCTCATTTGCAGTAGCGCGACCTTACACCGCGCATACTTTTGGTCCATGTTTCTTAATTTCACTATATGAGTTTTCTAAATTATTTTAAATCTATTGTATCGATGCATTATCTTAAGATGTTTTAACTTACCGACTGATTTTCACCGCTTCATTGTCGTTACTTTATTTTCGGGTTTTGTGCCTATGGTTATTTTTATAAAAGGTGGTGTTTTATACTTATTATAATTCTACCTCGCTACTGTTGATATACTTACTTGAACACCCATTTGAGTTTCGATTTTATTGAAACCGCCTTGATTATTTTGCTCGTTATTGTTATCTATATTCTCGTATACTAGTAGTTCGTCCTCATAGTTTTTCCTACCATATACTTATTTAAATCCATCCTTTTGTAAGTTGTTCTTGATATATATACCTTCAAATTTTCATCAACCCGTTCTAAGTAAACCATTATAAGTTAGTTATGATAGGATAGTTTACACTCTTGATTTTACGAATTATCGTTTAGTTTTAAATTTCGAGGACGAAATTTTTGTAAGGGTGGTATGATGTAATACCCAGCCCCTTTTATACCAAAATCTGTATTTTGCTACTTTATAATTCTATTTACTTTATTTATATTTTTATTTATTTTGTTCATTCTAAACCCATTTTCCTTTTTTCAATCAAACTCAAAACCCTAATTCCTTTATATTCTTTCAACCCAGCCCGAGCCCATAATCATTTTTCCCCAAGAATTTAACTTTAAAATCTCTTTTCTTGGCCCGGCCGCTGTTCTTTTCTTATAATTTATTTAATCCTTCACAGGCCGGCCCTTCTCCGCCAGCCCATCAGCCCATCTTCTTTAATTTGATTCTTTTCTTTTTAGCTGGCCCGGCCTGCCCGTTTCTCCCCCCAAATAAATCCCTTCTTTATTTTCTGCCGGCCCAGCAGATTCCCTGGCCCACTCCCTATATGTTTTCCCATTTATTTCCCTTTTAAAATAACTCGGCCCAGCCCAACTTGCCCAAGCCCACGCCTCCTCAGCATCGCGCCCGCTTCAACCCCCGACCCGCCATGAACAGGGTCGTCTCCCCAACGGCTACTTCCTCTCTTTCCGCGCGCGATCCCCCTTTTTCGCCGCCTCCCTCACCTACGCTCGCGATCTTGTCGCCCCGCTCACGCGCGCGTTACACCCACGACCTCACCTCCCCACCTCTCCACTCACTCCTGCTCACTCTCTCTCAATTCTCCTTCTCCCTCTACGACTTCACACCCCCACCTGAACCCACCACAAAATCCCTGCACACCCCGCCTCCTGCGCCTCTCGCCGGCGGACCCACCACACCGTCTTCGACCCCATCATCATCCTCGTCGTCGTCCTCACTCTCAATTCTCTCTCTGCCTTCTCTCTCTCATCCCCCCTTTCTCTCTAACAGATCTCTCTCTCTCTCACTGTCTCTCCTTCTCTGATCTCTCTCACTGTCTCTCCTTCTCTGATCTCTCTCACTTCCCTCTCTCTCTTACTGCATCACTCTCCCCCCTCTCTGTTTACTCTCCCACTCTCTTTCACTTTCCTCTCTCTCTCATTGTCTCTGTCTCTCTCTCTTCCCCTCACTGCTTCTCCCTCTCTCTTTTACTTCCCTCACTCCCTGCATCTCTCTCTCTCAATTCTCTTTAATCTCTTTCTCTCTCTCTATACCCTCTCTCTCTACACTGCCCCTCTCTCTCTCTCCATAACCCACACCCATTGATCTCTAAAAGCTTCGACCCCCGCTGCTGTCAATTGCCGGAGCACCAACGCCGACCCCAACACACCCCGGGAGACCCACTGAGCACCACTCTATACTCCCGGCAAACACAAGACGACTCCGGACAAAACGACGCGAGATCCGCATCTCGATCCAAGCTCGCGCGAATCGGTTCCGCAGCGTATATCACGCGTTCGTGACGACGTGCTGCCTTGCAACCCCGAGACTTCTTCCAGGCAAGTATTCTACTTGCTTACATGCTATTTATCTAAATTACAATTGTTAAATATACGAATTATAATGTTACAAGTTTAAAACTATTATGTGCCGTAACTGTTTTATGTTTGTTCCCTTAGGAAAACATTATCTAATTTGACGGAACTCAATGGTGTAGGTTGGCCCGTAGGGCTGTGAACATAGTGTGTGAATTTTGTTGGATGTTGTAATCGATTATGACTAAAACAACTACCCCCAAGTTTAATCGTAAAACCGTAATCCTGTTGTATCTGAAAATCGTTAAATTCACCATAAATCATACACATATTAGAATGGTGCGTTCGAGGGCTCAAATCGAAGACAAATCGACGAACTTTAACCCTATGCTAGTTTCCAGACATTTCTGTATTTAAACTGTGATGATATTTGGATCGGAGTGCGACTCTGGACTGCAGTCCAGAGCGACTCCGGTCATTGCTTGCTGTTCCGTATTGGATACCACAGGTGTTCCTTAACTAGTAGGTTGCGGAACTCCGCTGATTATTGTAGGTAACTCTGTTAGATAGACAACACGATTGGTCTCATTCTGTTTCGTTACCGTTTGATATTTAAACTGTAATTTAGAACATCGGGACACGTAACAGTCCCAGCGGATTCAGAATTGACATGTTAATATTAAAGAGAGTATAACTCCTAACGTACAGATGCGATTTAAGATCCGTTTGTTGCGTTGAAAACTTTACTGAAAACCCTAGAATTCATCCAACTGTAGTGTCGCTAAAATCTGATCCCAACTGGGATTAAAATGCGTTGCAAAACGGACTTCTGATTCTGAAACCGGATTTCCAGCCGCGAGCGCTTAAAATGAAATGGTTATAATTAGCAATCCTGGAATCCGATTGGCTTGAAATCAAATTCTATGGATGGATAACTGAACATACTAATTACTACCTGTTTATCGTTTCGCTAAATTATAAATGTACGTTTCATGATAAATCGTGCAAGTGATAGACTATTGTTTTATGACACCTTATTTGTGCTTCTTATACTGTTCATGCATCACATCATACCCATATCATTGTAGTGATAACCTTGTGATATCGTGCATTCACCCAGTGTTAGATTTTAGTGATGATTGTGGCAAGTACGTCAGTGTTCGTGTATCCGTGATTAAGTGAAAGTGATACGTACTTGTACACAATCAGTGACCTCATTGTTCTATTGCATTGTCGACGTCTGTGGGATGCGTGTACGTGTGACTATAAGTGGTATGGGACACTTATGGGAGCGCTTGCACGGGTGTCACAGATAAGGCATCCGACACTGCCATCTATCTTAGGTGTTAGTCGGGACGTGCTTTATGGAGGTCCTGCCTCCAGTTCTCGCACAGACTTGTCACAGA
Source organism: Agapanthus africanus (assembly GCA_030015575.1). Classification (NCBI taxonomy): domain Eukaryota; kingdom Viridiplantae; phylum Streptophyta; class Magnoliopsida; order Asparagales; family Amaryllidaceae; genus Agapanthus; species Agapanthus africanus. The sequence continues at coordinate 391,891,766 of JASDDO010000018.1, forward strand.
TCGATTAGTATTTAGGGTGATGGTTAGCGTTTGATGTAGACCGCGGGGTGTGGGGTAGTTTAAGTGTGAGTTCAACAGAATCTCAGGAGTCCCATGCCGGCTTATATATTTAGGGAGTTATATGGAGATTTACAGGGTACGTGATATATACACCGTGATATTCTTGTTACATGTTGGGCCCGTGGTCCCTTGCCCTTGGGTTCTACACTTGGGTGGAGGACACTCACGAGTGGTTGACTCTCACACTTGGACTGACGATAGGCTTAGCGACCTGTACAGTGAGACTTAGAGACTGATAGGGATACTGGCATTTATATTACTTTTATACTGTGTTGACATACGTGACATATCGTTATACTGCTTTACCGTTCCGCTGCGTTGATTACTGCACATGTATATTCATGATGTCATTTATTTACTGCTTCACATACCTACTATCACTGTTAGAACTGTCACTTAAATATATATATATATATTATATTGCTATTGTGTCGCTCTGACGACCTGAGTATGCATGCTCAGTGTGAGAAGACGATTTAGCCTGGACCAGTGCATCACAGACTTCTTGACCTGACTTCCCGAGTTATACTCATTTGTTCCACTTCAGGTCGGTCTTTACATTTTTCCTTTCAGTTACTGCATTTCTCATTACCTGCGCATAATTTACTGTTTACCATGATAAACTAGAAGCCGAAGTGTGACTACGGCAGGACTTTTCCTTGACCGTAGGAGCATGGCTGGCCTTGTCTACCACTCGTATTCCGTATTTTGGGAAGCGGGGCGTGACATGTACAAAAGAATGTTAATAAATAAAGTTGCTGTTCAGTTTATATATCTTGTCTCTTGTGTATTTACTTTTATATTGCTTAGATACGCTTAGCATATTTACTTCTGAGTAAATACATAGCAGACCAGTCCCGTCCCCTGCGCCGTATACCGGGAAGCGGAGCGTGACACTCATTGTCCGGAGAGGACGTGACTGCTCAGTGGGATGGTTACAATAATGCGACCTTCAGGATAAATTCGGTAAAACAGGTCAAACCACCCTACTGAAACAAGTTAAGCATTTTCTACGAGCTTCCGCACTGGTCAACAAATTTAGTGTGTCATTTTCTGGACGTCATGCACATAGAGAAGAGAGTATCCGAGTACGTACTCAACTTACTTCTTTGTAAAGACGGAAAATCGAAAGACAACCTCTGTATTCGGATGGATCTTCAGGACTGGGAAATTAGAAGTGAATTGCATTCTAAACCGATAGCGGGTTGTCACGACCCGAATGTGGCACGTGACCGGCTCTTAAATCACGTGACATCTAAAGACGTCAACACGGTCCAAGTAAACCGAAAACCCGGAATCTAAACCCTTTTTGAAGATATTGGAGGTGAGGTTTAAAATAGTCATTAGATGGAATCAGTTTAAAATAAACATTTAAGTTAACTAAGTATGTTTGAAAAAGCATCTATGACGTTTTGAAATTCAACAGCACCTCCTTTATAAATTTTGAATAAAACCCGCTACAACATAAAAGTATAAATAGCATCCCCAACGGAAGCTAGCTTCCACGTCCAAACTTCGGAGCAACTAAACAAACAATATACGACGCACAAAGGAGAAGAAAGGAAAGCGAAACAAACCAATAAGTATAAAAGTGTCGACTCTAACGAGTGCAACGTCCACAACACACAAACTCTAAGTCTCGCTTCTAAGTCCATAATATACAAATTCTAAATCGATAGAGTTTTACTAGATACAAGAAGATATGAATATACAAGTGTGAGTACGATACAACAGTAACCCACCTATCAAAGTAATCACCGAAAGGAATGTGTGCCCCAAGCCGCTGATAATCCAAGCGGTAAAACCTGCAAGAAACCGTGGCACAACGGGGGTGAGTTGCCAACTCAGTGAATATAAGTACATCACATGGTAGATATCGAAATACACAACGATACCTAGGTCATAAGTATAGTACTATCAAATCCTGTACTAATATAATATATGATATGCATATGTATCATAATGCAACTCTATCTATCACATGAACCCAAAATGGAATATATCATATGCAAATGACATATATCTAGGTATAAGCCCATGAGAAGCCAAAAATATATTGGTAAAACCTCTTCTTTAAAATAACTACGAAATACATATGTCACGGCATAAAAGCAGACGTGATAGTATGAAATATAATAAGTATCTTATTTAAGATATACATCCTACTATTTCAGTGAAGAGTGTTAAGTGGTTTACAATTTAAAAGATCCCGGTGTCATATCAGACACGTCAAAATAATGAGACTATCGCTCGATTTTGAAATCCTTTTTAAATGCAATGACCCATAAAAAGATGTGCAGGTACTGTCCTCTAGATCAGTCCTGGTCGGCTACAAAAGCTCATTACATAACTGCATATCTCATATTATAGAAACCTATCAACATCTGGATGTCCAGCATCGACATCCGAAATTAGAAATCCCTCGTGTTCATCACCGACACGCAAATCCTCAAATCTCTCGTGTCCATTACCGACATGCAAATGCAGATATCTTCGACACCATCTTAATAGATGATCGCCACCCGATATCCCTGGCCCCGGTTAGTATCCCCTGGATATCCGCCGTGCCTAAATTGAGCCCCAGTCAGTATCCCTTGGATATCTGCCGTGCTCATCTCTATCTCCGGTATCGAGTGTCCTCGCTAGGCTCCCCATCTCTAATGCGGATTTCCTGCCCCTCGGTCTCGATCGGGTCTACCATTTATCCGACTGTATACTCCCCCACTCAGTTCGGATAAGTAGCAAGTCCGAAACCGTATATCTTCCCCACTCTGTTCGGAATAAAACAATCAGAAAATATCAAGCTCATGGTGGACGTCAACTCATCATATCCAGAAATATCAATAAAAAAATAAGAATACTTGCATAGATCATTCTGATGATATATTATATATATACATATATAACAGCGTCCCATACCACTGATATATATCATCAAAAGTAAAACATCCCGAAAACTCATAAGAATCAAATATGAATACCCATGGTACTGGTATTCGCAATGCTTAATAGATAATAATAAGGTAAAGTATGTAAATAAGTCATACAAGCAAATAAACGTATCAATTCTACTGTGTCATAGCAATACTAATGATGTGTAGTGTAGCATACGCGTCTGTTCTCATGCAGTATGGTAATTATTAGTATTTGTGCTAGTGTTCTATAAGTGTATAAATCATATTTGTATCGATATTTACATACGCACTAAGTGGTATAGTGGTTCTACAGCGACATGGCAGTACCAATGAGATGTAGTGTAACATATGCGTATGTATTCGTGCAACATAATACTCATTGGTAGTTGTGCAGTGTTCTATCAGAGTGTTCGTATCACAGAAACGTATAACATCGATAAATATATCGCGAACATATAAAGTAAATCTAAGCGTAATTATTAAATGTAACTACTTGCTATGAGCTATACCATTAACTTTGAAAATGGAACGAAACGTAAGTTTTGAAATAAGGAAGCCGCCTTAAGTTTAAAATCCATATTCGTTTTGGAAATTGGCATCGCATCCTTGTCATTTATTCTTTACAAGGGAAACGAATCGTTAGTTTTTAAAAGAGTATAGCTTACTCAAGTATTACATTCTAACACGAAATAAAACATGACTCCATGAGTCTAAAGGAACTTGGCCGTATTCGTCATGCTAATCTCGTTATCACAAGTACGGTACGATCCTTCGTACAATTCCACCAAACTATGAATAAAACTATATGCAAATGAATAACATACTAGATGCAACATAACTCGAATATCATAACTTGAATAAACACTAAGAACTAACCAGATATCATAACTATCATATTTATAAGGTTGCGGGGGTGCTATACGCTAGATGTAAATCTGCTCACCAACTTGTTGAGCTTGTTGAATCCACGATTGCTATGTCCACCGACTCCGTCTCGAAAACCTTCACGATCGTACCTAAAATCGTAGTTAGGAAATATCGGCGTAAATATCATATCAAAATCACAATAACGGGCTAAGGATCCATAGGTTAGAACCTATAGCTTACTTACTCCAGAAACGAACAATTGCCCCTGAAATTAACGTACGAACGTCAACGTTTCAGTCGCGGTACAGAAATACGAAAAACCATATCGAAATATTGCAAACTTAATAAAACCTTACTAGAATACTCCCAGATTTCTCTGTATCAATACTGGGATAAATTAAACAATACAGTAACTTATAAAATACCAAAATAAAGTTACATAAGAATAATCAACACCAAAGGCCTTAGGAAGTCCGGCGGCGCCGGTCCTAATGGTGTTTTCGCCGGGTCAAATATGGAGTTTAGGGCTCGGGCTTTTGGTGTAGTCTTCTAGTTGTCTCATGATGCTGTGGTCTTGTTAGTTTGTCGAAATTTTTTGAAGTCCAAAAATTTTTCATGTTGCGCCACGGCAGCGCCCCGGCCTCGTACTCGAAGCCAAAAAGCGGAATCAAAATTTTTTCCTTACTCGGAAACCGGCGCAACCGCGGACAAAGAAAACCCGGATCATAACCATTAACCTAATGCTAGCAATCAAGAGATAGGGTGAGAAGTATACCGACTGATCCGAGTCCTCCGGTCTTCTCGTCATCGTCCCGATCTCCCGCGGAAAGTGTAGTCTCCATATCGTCGCCTCCTCGCCGGAAAGGGCACCACAACGCCTGCGTCTTTTACGGGCTCCCGCCTCAATACCGAGGCAACTCGGGCATGAAGCCGGCAACTCGACATGCTCAAGATATGCTGTAGAATGTGTAGTGTAGTGTCTCACTTGGGTTTTGGTTGCCTTGATGGAGGAAATGAGATAAGAAAAATGGTGCTTGCATTTTTCTAACATGAATGAGATTAAGAAGATGAAACTCTCAAGAATGAAGAACTCTCTCCTTCTTCTTCTCTCTTTCTTTTTCTTCTTCTCTCTTTTCTAATGAAAAAAACTTATCATCCAAATGAGAATGGTGGAGGAATGAAAATCAAGCATGAAGGGAGGTGATGGTAGGAGCACAAGTGGTGACCATAGCCAAACATGATCATTACAAACTTACATCAACTCTAATCAAAGATCAAATCCTTTCTCATCACTTCTAATCTTCATAAAGCATGAAAAGAAGAATGAAAGGAATGGAATCTAAATAAGTTATCATAATAAAAACATTTGCAAGAAAAACCTCCACAATGTGTTATTTGCAAAACTGCAAATAACCCCCTCCATCAGAAAAGTCCGGCCGGGAAAGAACAAAGGAAAACCGGCCGGAACGGAATACAAACTGGCAACTCCAGAAAACTGGTCCCGTAATAAATTACAGGAAAACCCCGATACTGTGCATACACACCCGCATCTGTATTCCGACCGGATACAAATGCAATGAGACAAAATCTACACTGTACTAAACTAGTACCGGCTTAAACCAAAGCCGGCTAGTGAAATCCGTTCGATCCTGATCCGTGCAATACCGCACGTATCTGATCGAACCCTGCCATATAACTATACGGCCACTAGTACAGCCTGTCCGATCCTGATCCGTGCAATACCGCACGTATCTGATCGGACCCTGCCATATCTCCATACGGCCTCTACAGCATTTCGCCCGAAAGCTTGAGTAACTGTAAGTGTGGTGGACTCTAAAGACTCGTCAATACAATGGCTGTGGATTTAACCACCAGCACGTCAGAGGTATATGCCAATACATGACGGGCCACCAGCTATCGACCAAAAGGGACGTCGATGAGGAAGCTCACCCCGACACCCAACTGAGCCTGTCAGTGACAATATCCGTACAGTCCGGTCCGTTCGTCTATGAGTATCGCATGGCGGGCCTAGGGGGTTGGTAAAAGTCAGACCCCCAAAAGCGGTACAAGTCGTGTCGGAGTGTAGCCCAGAACGCCCTGAGATACTACTGGAATACCTACCAGTAAATCTCCTGCCTCGGCCGAGGGCTTTGCGTAATGGCTCTCCTAGACACAGCGAGACCTCACCCCCAATACCGGGAGAGACGAACCCTTGAAGATCCGCTCACTTCCTCCATGTGGCTCGGGACTGTACCAAACTAAAACCTGTTTGCACGACTCCTTTGAGCCGTGGTAGGGTAGTAATCAAAGCACAGTGGGAACTCACACGAGACAAATGACGATCCTCAGGTCGATGAACTAACCTGTACACATGTCACCAGGGAACTGCTATCTGACGTCTGGTATAAGACCAACTAGCAGGTTCCCGGCGAGTCCTGTCCGGTGTACTCATAACCCAATGAGCACCTGTATACATCTTAGGTGAACCAACTGACACCAGTGGCTTGTGAGACCGGCCACCGCCCCTCGTCGGGGTCTCGACTGTATACACTAGTCTACTAATGGAGTATCGATGCCCTGTCTCGAAACTCCTACGACTAGGGACCATTTAAGGATGTGCTTATAGACTACCAGCTCCCACGTATATGATCGCCATCATACTGCTGGTAGTCAAGCAAGAATCCTAGGGGCTCTATCAACGTGTAATAGCGACATGTCAGGTCACCTAAAACAGTACACGATGATAAAGGTAAACCAGATAGCATACTATCATCTCGAGTAAGACTGTCCTACCGGGATAGGTCCTCCCTCAATCATTGCAATCACGTGCCTGTGATCCAATAATTGACTCTGAGGGCACTATCTCCAACAATCTCCCACTTGCACTCAAGGCTAATTATTCCGATGCCGCATACTCACAGCCCGTGTGATACCGAACACCCAACTCCTCTACTAGTCAGTCTCACAAAGCTCGTTTGCGAAACTATTGCGTTCGAGGAATAGCCTCAGTGAGTGGATCCGCTGTGATGTTTCTTTCTATGTCTCTCTATATCTCAAGTTCGCGGAGAAAGCCATCTCCCGAAATGAGCAATACCTGTCTTAGAACGTCTGGATGTCTGATGGGACCTAGCTCATAAATGAACTTCAAATCCAAACTTCTTAGACTGTATCGTCAACTGAACTTAATTAGTATCCTGCGCCATGCCTCCCTCAGTATCTGCCTGGATCACCTGTCCAAAATACTGCCCCTCGTCAGAGGGAAAACTATAACTCTGACAACCTCCTTGTCGTCCATGTCACCTTGGAAGCCTGGAGTGATAACCGTCTCCTAAAAGAGGCAGCCGTTATCATATCCCTAGAACATTCACTTATGTTCTAAAACTGCTTCCGACTGTTTCTCCAGGATTGGATCAATATCAACTTATTGCACCCACTGCAAGAACAATATCTGGTGTGGTACTTGACATCTCATGATTGACTCAATTGCCTAAGCAAGTGATATGTCAATCATGCGTATCCCTCTCCCCTTTAGTCTATAAGACACCTTTAGAGAGGGTGACTCCATTACCTGCAGGTACACTACCATGCCAGGAGTCGTCCATTCTAAATACTCTTAGAATGCTGTCAAAATACCCTGATTGGAAAACCACCCAAATCTAGATCTAAAACCATAGATCCAGTAACCAGTATGTCTGATATAATGTCCAAGTCCCTTTTGGAGAAACCACTGTGTGACGACCAAAGTATAACCGATCGTAGTATAGGAATATCACTTCCTACTACCTTCTCAACAGATCCATCCCCTATTCTGATGACGTCAAACCTATGACTGTCACATCAGAAATAGATGATCTATCTCCGCTATATCTGTTTTAGTCTATAAATAGACATAAGCCTGATGTCCACCAATGCTTCCGCTGCTCCCACTGACTACGACAACCCTCTGGCAGAGTCATATAGACGCGCAGTTCCAAAGCTAGTTTAGAACGACGCTATACTCATCGTCCTGCCGGGTCTCGCAGCCTGGAACAACAGCAATGGCAAGTGTGGGTAAACAAGAACTTCCCTGTCACCGTCCTTGAGGCTACCGGAGTGCCTCTCGGGTGCCTGAAGTTACCCACCGTATCTGCGGAGTGGCCAATGGAATGTCAAATCAGATTGAATCTTTAGGTTCCTTATCAAATCTTCAGCAATCGTTTGCGGTTCTGGATTCGCTTCCAGTTCTACCATACTCCCACTACTGTTTTCTGAAAAAAAAACATTTTTATTAAAACTGTGGCGAGTCAAGAACAATATTGCTATTGTTCATCCAGATGGTAGAAAATCAACCCTCGTCATAGCCTGGGTCAACCCACAAGCAGCCATTACAGAAACGTGCCTTGAGTTGTCCAGTGACTGGTTTTAAGCATAAGCCGGACAACTCCCCGTACCTTAACATCGTTAAGATATGAACTGTTCTATATCCAATATAGAACCAGAGGCACTGATTCAATTGAACCAGATTCAAATCATGCAGCTATCTTCAGTGCATGTCAACTAAATGGAAGGAGGCCGATCAGCGTTACTCAACTTAGGAGTACTTCCAATTATGAGTAACCTGAAAGAGAAGCTAGTTCTCTTTATCATTACTATCAACTGAATACCATACACAAGTATCTACATCTTCGATCACTTTGAAGAATCCCGATACTTGCTATACCTAGTTCTCTACTCTATTCGAATACCTATAACTTCTCAAAACTTAGACCCTGTGTTTCCACGAAACACCTGTCTAAAAACTAGAGAAGTCATAAGTAAACTGAATATAGTACGAGGACCAACCCCTTTGTCCTAATGGACACTGGACAACATACAATACTCTGTATAAGTCCGCTGAGTCTAACAACTCTTTCACTGTGCGTCGTAGGTTGAAAACTGTACTTATGGCTAAGAAGAATTACACCGCTGCTTGATGCTCCTTACCTAACCATCCACTGATATAGGTAAATGTCATCGACATAATATCAAAAGGTATATCTCACTCTATGAAAATAGACGTACAGATATATCAATTTGAAATTGGTGCACAACAGCGGATATTCAAAACCAAATATTTGCCGACCGGCAAACAACCCAGGTGACTTCCTCAAATATCACCGATTACAACGAATCCCGATATAATGAGGATGATCACCCAATTCCCAATGACTTACTCCCACTCAGCATCTGTAAAACCATACAGATGTAAGAATCATACCTGGTAAATACATACCCTGGAGCAAGTGTCTAACTGGGAAATCAGTTTTCTATTAACAGTACATAGTGAAACTGAAACATTGAAATGTTTCGTCGGGGTATCCTGGTATTCCTAGTAATGCCTCTTCCATTATCCAGATTCACAACTATAACCGTATAATTCTTTGCCACCTCTCCAAATCCCTTTATATGTGTTTAGTCATTACCTTCTGCACACCCCTTAGGCCAAATGGTTTTCTTCCTTCCCTACCGTTCGGCACCAGCCTATGGTTTGGAAGAAGACTATCCAAAAAGCATAAAGGGTGTACTGTCCTAATCCTAGGAACACTCGCAATGCGAGAGAAGGTGAAGATAAAAGACACCTGAATGTACTTTATTCCTATTTCTCCTGAACCAGAATCCATCCCCGAACTGGAACTAGTTCCTTTCGAGTTCGTATATAACCATACGATGGAGTATCCAATAAAACTGTGGATCTTCGTAGTGATACGGAGTGTCCTGGAGAAATACAAAGGTGATTTAGGATTGGCGAAGAAATACTTGGTTTGGTCGTGAATATCAGTCGCAATTTACTTTGCACTCCTACTAATCCCTTGCTTTGTCTTAACTCAATACCTTCTGCACACCATCGTTATGCTAATTGGTTTTCTTCATTCCCCACCGTTCGGCACCAGCCTAAGGTTTGGAAGAAGACTATCCAATTTGCGTAATAAGTGTACTATCTCCTAAACCAAGGAGTACTCGCAACCTGAGAGAAGGTGAAAAGAAAAGACAACTGAATAGTCCTATCCGTTTTCTCCAGAACCAGAAACCATCCTCGAAGTCCTTCGAGTTCGTATCTAACCATACGATGGTTTTGTCCAATGGAAGTGGACGTTCGCAGTAATACGGGGTGTCCTGGAGAAAAGGGTAAAAGTAGGAGTGGCAATGAGGTCTGCAACTCTGACAATCCAAAAGCCAGTGTTAAGAAAGTTCGGTCAACTTGGTCACTGAGTCAAAGTCCAGGGTCGGGTCAATGGTCGCTGCCAAAGAGAGAGAGAAAAGAAACACTCAGCGTGCACTCTAACCTAGATCAGAATGGTTATCACTTTGTCTAATCTGGAAACCTCCCACTGTACCTCAAATTCTCCTCCAAACCTGAAAGAAGAATTAGTCGGGATCACCCGAGGAGTAAACCAACTCATCAGTGGGAATCGGGATCCAACTCTCATCGCATGATAACGTGACGGAATCCACTCACGTCACCACACTCCAGAAGGTATGCGCATGCCTGGCAAGTTTCAGTTCTTTTGAAACTCCCGATGTGATTTTTACCCCAAGCGGTTTATGACCTTGACTAGGTCAACAAACCATAAACCGCCAGTCAAGTTCAACCCGTCATTATTCTGGATTGCATTAAACCCACCCGTACGTGCCCTTGACTAGGTCAACAAGGCCGCACGACTGTCTTAACCAATCCCACTTATGCAACAAACAAGTACCACTTAGCTACCGAACACTACGTCTTGACTAGGTCAACAAACGCAGCACGAATACCAAATAATACCTGTAGGAAATGACGGAGGGCTACGGCTGGTTTTCGGCGAAAAACCTTTAACGTAATGAACTTGATATCGTCGAAAGAACTGCATAGCCTTTTATAAAAATATAGTGACGAAAACCTTTGCTAAAGAGGTCACTCCCAGTGAAGGGATCTCGGCTCTTTCCCCGTAGAATGAGGTGCAGGATATTCCAACTGAATACCACGATGCAAAGCAAAAGTAATCGGCTATAGTGAAGTTAATGCCCTGACGCAAACTTCTGTCCAAGGGGTCACTCCCGGTGAAGGGATCTCGGCCCTTGCCTCGTCGACTGAGGAGCAGGATATTCCAAATGAATACCACGATGCAAAACAAAAGTAAACGTCCTTGCAATAACAGCTTTTTGAAAAAGTGTTCCAACAACATCAGAATAGGTTTGTTTATCTTGCATTGATCCGAATCAACGCAGTCCCATCAAATGATCACACCACAAAGAACGAAAATATACCGACGTACGTATATGCCATCCGCATTCGCCACTGGGTCCCGTCATCACTCGTTAGGTTAGCTTACTAACGACAGAGCGGGGACTGGACTAGCGCGGATGAAAAACATATACAACATCTACTAATATATATACCAATATATTATATTTCGCTCAAGGCGTGATAGAATGCAACATCACAGAAATGTACAGCATCACAGAACAATACAGATATCTGGAAGCCCCGGGTTTCACAGAGCCGCTGCTGAAACCCGACGTTCCCCTAGTCGTGTGGATAGCCTGTGCAATGAAATCCTAGACCCCTACGGGTGCGGCAAGTCACCCGCCAAAACCTGAAGTGAGGCAGCCCCCTTCAGCTCCGTGAATGGACCACCCAGCACTTCATGGAATCCGGTAACTTGGGCACCCCTCCTGGGTCAACCTGTACCCCCTACGAGTGCGGCGAATAGCCCGCCAATCCCAGAGTGAAGCCCCCTCCGTCTCAATGCCATGAGATGCGGGCTTGTTTCCCTCTAGAATCCGGCCATCCGTGCACCCCACCGCGGGGTAATCCTAGTACAGAAAGTAAAATATACATACACCGGGTACATCGACCGCAACCAGGTCGTGCCCCAAAAGAATAATACAAACAGGCAGTGACGGCAGTCCACATGTCGGACGCTCGCCCCGCAATATCAAATGTACATAATACAACAAAACTGCACTAGCATTGCATCCAGGCTATCCCCCACGACCGATCCGCAACATCACAGCATAAACATAGAACATCAACGTGAAAGTCACGTTCGCAAATCCGTCTAACCGGGCTATAGCAGTTAGACCGGATTTACCGATCAAGTGACATTCACGGTCGCAGATATAATGTAAATACTGTGAAATAATGTGTTTAAAAATATCCGATCGATCAAACAATTAACAAGTGGGCTTCTGGGCTTATATTAGGGGTTTTGGAATATTAAAATTGTTTTTCAAAAACAGTAGTGGGAGTATGGTAGAACTGGAAGTGATTCCAGAACCGCAAACGATTACTGAAGATTTGATAAGGAACCTAAAGATTCAATCTGGTTTGACATTCCATTGGCCACTCCGCAGATAAGGTGGGTAACTTCAGGCACCCGAGAGGTACTCCGGTAGCCTCAAGGACGGTGACAGGGAAGTTCTTGTTTACCCACACTTGCCATTGCTGTTGTTCCAGGCTGCGAGACCCGGCAGGACGATGAGTATAGCGTCGTTCTAAACTAGCTTTGGAACTGCGCGTCTATATGACTCTGCCAGAGGGTTGTCGTAGTCAGTGGAAGCAGCGGAAGCATTGGTGGACATCAGGCTTATGTCTATTTATAGACTAAAACAGATATAGCGGAGATAGATCATCTATTTCTGATGTGACAGTCATAGGTTTGACGTCATCAGAATAGGGGATGGATCTGTTGAGAAGGTAGTAGGAAGTGATATTCCTATACTACGATCGGTTATACTTTGGTCGTCACACAGTGGTTTCTCCAAAAGGGACTTGGACATTATATCAGACATACTGGTTACTGGATCTATGGTTTTAGATCTAGATTTGGGTGGTTTCCCAATCAGGGTATTTTGACAGCATTCTAAGAGTATTTAGAATGGACGACTCCTGGCATGGTAGTGTACCTGCAGGTAATGGAGTCACCCTCTCTAAAGGTGTCTTATAGACTAAAGGGGAGAGGGATACGCATGATTGACATATCACTTGCTTAGGCAATTGAGTCAATCATGAGATGTCAAGTACCACACCAGATGTTGTTCTTGCAGTGGGTGCAATAAGTTGATATTGATCCAATCCTGGAGAAACAGTCGGAAGCAGTTTTAGAACATAAGTGAATGTTCTAGGGATATGATAACGGCTGCCTCTTTTAGGAGACGGTTATCACTCCAGGCTTCCAAGGTGACATGGACGACAAGGAGGTTGTCAGAGTTATAGTTTTCCCTCTGACGAGGGGCAGTATTTTGGACAGGTGATCCAGGCAGATACTGAGGGAGGCATGGCGCAGGATACTGATTAAGTTCAGTTGACGATACAGTCTAAGAAGTTTGGATTTGAAGTTCATTTATGAGCTAGGTCCCATCAGACATCCAGACGTTCTAAGACAGGTATTGCTCATTTCGGGAGATGGCTTTCTCCGCGAACTTGAGATATAGAGAGACATAGAAAGAAACATCACAGCGGATCACTCACTGAGGCTATTCCTCGAACGCAATAGTTTCGCAAACGAGCTTTGTGAGACTGACTAGTAGAGGAGTTGGGTGTTCGGTATCACACGGGCTGTGAGTATGCGGCATCGGAATAATTAGCCTTGAGTGCAAGTGGGAGATTGTTGGAGATAGTGCCCTCAGAGTCAATTATTGGATCACAGGTACGTGATTGCAATGATTGAGGGAGGACCTATCCCGGTAGGACAGTCTTATTTGAGATGATAGTATGCTATCTGGTTTACCTTTATCATCGTGTACTGTTTTAGGTGACCTGACATGTCGCTATTACACGTTGATAGAGCCCCTAGGATTCTTGCTTGACTACCAGCAGTATGATGGCGATCATATACGTAGGAGCTGGTAGTCTATAAGCACATCCTTAAATGGTCCCTAGTCGTAGGAGTTTCGAGACAGGGCATTGATACTCCATTTGTAGACTAGTGTATACAGTCGAGACCCCGACGAGGGGCGGTGGCCGGTCTCACAAGCCACTGGTGTCAGTTGGTTCACCTAAGATGTATACAGGTGCTCATTGGGTTATGAGTACACCGGACAGGACTCGCCGGGAACCTGCTAGTTGGTCTTATACCAGACGTCAGATAGCAGTTCCCTGGTGACATGTGTACAGGTTAGTTCATCGACCTGAGGATCGTCATTTGTCTCGTGTGAGTTCCCACTGTGCTTTGATTACTACCCTACCACGGCTCAAAGGAGTCGTGCAAACAGGTTTTAGTTGGGTACAGTCCCGAGCCACATGGAGGCAGTGAGCGGATCTTCAGGGGTTCGTCTCTCCCGGTATTGGGGGTGAGGTCGCGCTGTGTCTAGGAGAGCCATTACGCAAAGCCCTCGGCCGAGGCAGGAGATTTACTGGTAGGTATTCCAGTAGTATCTCAGGGCGTTCTGGGCTACACTCCGACACGACTTGTACCGCTTTTGGGGGTCTGACTTTTACCAACCCCCTAGGCCCGCCATGCGATACTCATAGACGAACGGACCGGACTGTACGGATATTGTCACTGACAGGCTCAGTTGGGTGTCGGGGTGAGCTTCCTCATCGACGTCCCTTTTGGTCGATAGCTGGTGGCCCGTCATGTATTGGCATATACCTCTGACGTGCTGGTGGTTAAATCCACAGCCATTGTATTGACGAGTCTTTAGAGTCCACCACACTTACAGTTACTCAAGCTTTCGGGCGAAATGCTGTAGAGGCCGTATGGAGATATGGCAGGGTCCGATCAGATACGTGCGGTATTGCACGGATCAGGATCGGACAGGCTGTACTAGTGGCCGTATAGTTATATGGCAGGGTTCGATCAGATACGTGCGGTATTGCACGGATCAGGATCGAACGGATTTCACTAGCCGGCTTTGGTTTAAGCCGGTACTAGTTTAGTACAGTGTAGATTTTGTCTCATTGCATTTGTATCCGGTCGGAATACAGATGCGGGTGTGTATGCACAGTATCGGGGTTTTCCTGTAATTTATTACGGGACCAGTTTTCTGGAGTTGCCAGTTTGTATTCCGTTCCGGCCGGTTTTCCTTTGTTCTTTCCCGGCCGGACTTTTCTGATGGAGGGGGTAATTTGCAGTTTTGCAAATTACATTTGGTGGAGGTTTTATTTGTAAGATGATTTATTATGATAACCTTTTTAGATTCCATTCCTTTCATTCTTCTTTTCATGCTTTATGAAGATTAGAAGTGATGAGAAAGGATTTGATCTTTGATTAGAGTTGATGTGAGTTTGTTATGATGGCTTTTGATATGGTTACCACTTGCTTTCTCCTACACTCACCTCCCTTCATGCTTCATATTACCTCCTCCACCATTCTCATTTGGATGATAAGTTTTTTTCATTAGAAAAGAGAGAAGAAGAAAAAGAAAGAGAGAAGAAGAAGGAGAGAGTTCTTCATTCTTGAGAGTTTCATCTTCTTAATCTCATTCATGTTAGAAAAATGCATGCACCATTTTTCTTATCTCATTTCCTCCATCAAGGCAACCAAAACCCAAGTGAGACACTACACTACACATTCTACAGCATATCTTGAGCATGTCGAGTTGCCGGCTTCATGCTCGAGTTGCCTCGGTATTGAGGCGGGAGCCCGTAAAAGACGCAGGCATTGTGGTGCCCTTTCCGGCGAGGAGGCGACGATGTGGAGGCAAGACTTTCCGCGGGAGATCGGGACGATGACGAGAAGACCGGAGGACTCGGATCACTCGGTATACTTCTCACCCTATCTCTTGATTGCTAGCATTAGGTTAATGGTTACGATCCGGGTTTTCATTGTCCGCGGTAGCGCCGGTTT
Organism: Agapanthus africanus; assembly: GCA_030015575.1. Lineage (NCBI taxonomy): Eukaryota > Viridiplantae > Streptophyta > Magnoliopsida > Asparagales > Amaryllidaceae > Agapanthus > Agapanthus africanus. Next base: position 391,907,397 of record JASDDO010000018.1, read on the forward strand.
CCGAGTAAGGAAAAAATTTTGATTCCGCATTTTGGCCTCGAGTACGAGGCCGGGGCGCTGCCGTGGCGCAACATGGTATCAGAGCGAGAGAGAAAAGAAACACTCAGCGTGCACTCTAACAATACAATAACTTATAAAATACCAAAATAAAGTTATATAAGAATAATCAACACCAAAGGCCTTAGGAAGTCCGGCGGCGCCGGTCCTAATGGTGTTTTCGCCGGGTCAAATATGGAGTTTAGGGCTCGGGCTTTTGGTGTAGTCTTCTAGTTGTCTCATGATGCTGTGGTCTTGTTAGTTTTCGTAGTGGTTACATCTAGTGGTTCCAGATTCAATTTCAGTATGCTAAATATCGTAAAATTACTGTTTTTCAGATACTGCACAATAATCACATATCACTACAGAATTGATCAAGTAAAGAGAGAAGAAAATATACCTATAGAGATATAGTTCAATGAAATCCAGCTCAAGAAGTATAAGCGGAAGTATCATGAGTTTGTAGAGGCTCTAGCTTGAAGATGTGAATAACTTTCTTGACATGGTTTTACTCTTATGGTGATAGATACTTAGAAATATTTTGTTTGGGGCTTGAAGAACCTATGTTCAGTTTGAGAAAGCTAAAGAATTTCTAAGTGTGATGAGATAAGTTGTGAAGTGTTATGTTGTGTGTAGAGAGAGCATGAGATGGAGGGTTGTGAGGTGGAGGTGTCATGTTGGAAGGAGGAGGTGGAGAATTGTGAGCATGGGTGAGGTGTATTGAGGGTGAGGGTTTAGCCTAGGTTATAATATAACCAACCATACAACAATTACAAATATTTTCCTTTAATTAAAATTCCTTTATGTAAAAATTTAAATTCATATGTAAAAAGAATGAAATACTTATTCTAACACTTAATTATCATTATCTTGATGTAAAATATCATGTCGTGTTAAACTAATTAATATATCATTTTTATAATATCACACACTTTTCTTCATATTTACCAAACTAATTATATTTTTATGGATATAATTCCGATACCAAAATTCATATGCGATATCATTTTTTTGTAAACTTATTATATTCATATTTAAAATTATAAATTAATATTTATAATTTTCCAAAATGTTACATGGGTAAACCAGGCAAGTTTGTACTTCCCAGTGCCGCGTATCATTTGTCGCAACCAGATAAGAAAAGGTTGCTGCAGGTATTGCATGATTTGAAAGTTCCCACAGGTTTCTCAGGATCAATTAGTTGACTTGCCCTTGCTTGTTCGCAACGGCTTAATAAGAAGATAAAAATTGTTAAAGGTAAGATTGATGGGCTGAAAAATCATGATCACCATTATGGAGCACCTTCTCCCATTAGCCCTCAAGACTTTCCTTCCCGAATCGGTTAGTCTAGTAATCAATGACCTTTGTTGCTTTTTTAAAGAATTATGCGCTAAAACTCTGGATGTTGTGACGCTGTAGAATTTAGAAAATTCTATTTCATTGATACTTTGCAAGCTTGAGCGTGTTTTCCCACCGTTATTTTTCAATATCATAATACACCTGACGGTTCATCTTGCAACCGAAACTAAGTTAGCCGGACTGGTATAAAATCGATGGATGTATCCCGTCGAAAGGTACGTGGAATTTTTCATTTTACGCAATTTGTAAAATTATTGTTGTTATATATGCCCATATTTATTTAACATATTTTTCTTTAGGTATCTCTACATTCTAAAAAATTATGTACGCAATAGAAATCGACCAGAAGGTTCTATCATGCAAGGTTATCTTCTAGATGAAGTAATCATATTTTGTTCCCGCTATCTGGACGAAAACATTGACACGAAGCTTAACCAGCCTCGGAGAATTCAGGACGGGTCATATGGTAAAGCTGATTAAAGGAGAGTAAACACTATGTTTATCAACAAGATATATCGGTTTATCCTCCTCAATACCGTATGTCTTGAAGAAATTAGATAGTAAGTTTTTTTGGATTAATTGTTATATTTGTGTTTATGTGTGTATGAAATGATATAATATTAATGTCATAATTTATTGTTAAGAACAGAATTCATATTAATGAGATACGTGAGAGGCATCCTGATTGGAATGATGAATGATTGAAAAAATATCATCAGGATAATTTTTGCGATTAGGTTGCAGATTATGTAAGTTGTTCGAATAACATGTTATTGCTACCAGTCTTAATCTAAACTTATATCGTTATGTATTTATCGTAAAATTTGTTTTGTCAGATCCACAATCCGAACTTGTTTGCATCATTAGAGAGAGATTCAAGATATTTAGCTTAGTTTCCTAGTATGGAGGTTGCATATTATAAAGGATTCGGTGTCCTTGGATACAAATTTGAAGTTAAGAACATAGAAATATCTTGAACCACTCAGAATAGTGGGATTGCGACGGTAGGATCGGATGGTGTGATTTATTATGGATACTTAAATTGCATAGTTGGCATCCAATATCCAGGATGATCAGAACCGTTTTATATATTTCAGTGTACTTGGTACGATACACGAACCGATACGGATAAGTGGAGAAACAATCTCGGGACTTGGAAAGATGAATAAGGATTGACTAGTGTGAACACACTTCGATTTTACGGTCAGAACGATCCATTTATCTTTCCGAACCAAGCATTCCAAATATACTACTCACAGTGCTTGAAGCATCCGGGATGGAGTGCCGTATGCCGTTGGAAATCCAAGGATATTTACGATGTCCCAGAATTCGAGGATCGTATAGAGAACAACGATGAGGATGAAGAAGAGAGAAGACTTAGAGTGCTCCGACCGTCTGTTTCAAAAGACGGATTGTTTTCGGCTAATCGTGAAATTACGTGGATTAGAAATGATATCGATGATAAAATCCAAGTAGATATGTCTAATGCGTCTACGAAAAGAAAAAGGTTATCAGTAATGTTATATTATTACTTCGCATTTCTACGATCTATACATATATTGCATGCATATATAATAATTGTACTCTTATCTAGGTTTGATGACAACGACCGGAGCAGTGAGGGACGGTAGGAGCACCAGCCGTGGCAGCGGCAGAGGCAGAAGCAGAGGCAGAGCGGTTCTGCCGCCCGGAGAGCTGAGTATGGAGCTTCATAGGGCCGGTCTTGCACTCCGATCGGTGTCTCCTTCGGATGACTTCTTCTGTGTGGACTTTGTCACACCTCCAGGTATATTGCACGCATATTCATTTTGAATGTAATATTATAGATATACATGCATATTTATTTCAAAATTACTTATATAGTCAATGTTTAATTGTCCAGCTATTGGTGGTGCGTCCACATCAGAGGCAGAGGCCACTACCGCACCTGCACGTATGTTTATATATTCTATAGTGCATGCATATTGATTTAGAATATTATATCATAAATACACACACATTCTTTTTGCTCTTACTTAGATAATCATTTTTTGATTGTCTAGTTGTAGGTGGTGCCTCCACATCTCAGGCAGAGGCCACCACCGCACCTGCGGGTATGTTTATATATCCTATATTGCATGCATATTGATTTATAATGTTATATTATTGATATACACATTTTTTTTTTGCAATTACTTATATAATCTATTTTTAATTGGTGGTGGTGCATCCACATTTGGCACAGAGGCCACTCCCGCCACTTTCATACCCTCCGCTTAGTCTGCAGGTTAATATGAATAAATATAAAATAAGGAGTTAATTTTACATATCCTCTAAGAATAAACACGAACTTCATGTAATTTTATCGTCAATGTTTATTTTTTTAATTGGAGGGGATGCGTCCATGTCCGGGTCACCGGCTGTTCCTCATCGGAACTATCGTCCCGCTCGTGCTGCTGCCCGGGCCCAGGCTCGTGCTGCTATCGTTGGAGGTATATATCGCACTTTAATTTTCATTAATCCTTGATTTCTTAATACCAATTTGTCTTAATATTGCTTGTCTTGATATTTCTTATAGATGCAGGGCAGCCCCATCCCGAGAGGGGGACTCGAGGGCCGAATCAGTCCCACAGGCTGAGGCCCGATAGAGCTAGGGGGGAGGCACTATTCCCCCTCTTTTTTTACCTCTGATTATCGCTATACTGACGATTATGCCGAGAGGTTCGGCCGGTATATGGAGGATGAGAGCTGCATCCTAAAGAAGTATCCACTTCACGTTGAGTGGGGCGATCAACACCGGCGCTCATTTGCCCTCTTCTGGGATTAGGCTTGGATATTAATATATATTTTCATTTGACTTATCCAATATATTTATTATTATTTAACACTTTCAATTTAAATACATTACTTTTTTGTATTTGCAGTTGGATTACGACTTTTAGCTTATACCCGACCCTGATCACCCTGAGAGAGTGTTCGATCTTCACGCTCTGTACCAGGGCCGATGAAGAACATGCAATCAAAGGTCCGATATAATAGGGACGAGCTGAAGATTGACTGCTATTTTCTATGGATGGCGACCTCCAAGGCAAAGAGAGCAGCTCTCCTACATACTCCGGCCTTTGCGAGAGTCGACGTAGATATATGGCCTCTCTTGTGCCAATATTTTGACTTTCAATGCAAACAGGTTTGTAATTTAAATGTAATTCATTGTTTAGTATATAATTTATTTTTTTGTGTTGGTTAATTAGAAAACTAAATCTGAATGTGTTGTGCAGAAATATGCCGATCAAAATAAGGAGAATAGGAAGTCGGCGAAGAGGGGTCGCTCCACTTATACAGGTGGCTCGAGGAACATTACTCGTGCCATGAAGGCATCGGTAAATTACAATAGATCTATTTTGATATAATGTAATATTAGGAGTTATTTTATAATATATGTAAATTTTTGGCGAATTGCAGAGAGCTCAGACCCTGGCGCAGGGTGGTACACCGAGCGTGCTAACCGCATATTTTGCCGTCCACGGCACCTCGACAGATCCCGCCATGGGCGAGTTTCGATTCCCCGACACCGCTACCCAGGAGTATTGCATAAGTGTTAATATTTATTCTAATTCGAATGAAATTTTTGTTTTGAAAAGTTCAAATTTAAATGATATACTTATATTTTAATGATTAATGTGGATGTAGGAGCGGGTGGTGAAGCAGGTGGAGGCATTGGGGAGCGATTTTAATGGACAGACCGATCCGATGCTACTGACCCCAGTCCTAGACGCCGCACACGGAGGGCACCACGAAGGTTGGGAGAGAGGCCGGGGATTGGGTCCTAGCAGGGCCCATATGAGATTGGCCTTCACTCCGGCGGTTACTTCCCCTACCCCCCGTGAGCTACGTCTGGAGCATGATGTTGCCGCCTTGAAGACCACCGTCAAGGAGTTGAAGAAGATGTTGGTATGTATACTACTTAATAGTAAAATATTATATCACATTATAAATAGTAACATATGCAATATTAGTAGTCTGAGTTTATTTGGTTGTAGACTTAGCTTTGATTAATCATACTTACATAAAACTATTTAATTAAAATAAACTACGGTTTTCCAAACTAGATACTCAAACGAGGCCTAAGTCCCTAAGTATTCTTAGATTGGGGTTTCGCAATAACCTGATAATGATACGAAGTCGACTAAAATATAATACATCGTTCTTACTCGTTTATTACACACAAAATTTAACAGATGTGACAGGCTACTTCGGTTGCGGCTCCATATGAATTTCCTTCGGTTGTGGCTCCGCAAGCCACTGCCTCGGCTGCGGTTGTGCAGACCACTCCTGCAACTCCACAGCCCGCTCAGACTCCCGCACAGTCTGTTCCTTCATTAGTCGAGTTTTTGACGACTCAGGATTGTACCGAGGAGCAGATGCGCCAGATTACGGCGTTTATCAGAGGTGGAGGAGCTGGACCGAGCTAGGGTAGCTTTTTTTAAAATATTTTTGAGGATGTATGTACTTATCTGATACATATTGTATATATTTTGGACGGTATTGGTGATTGTTTACTTGTTCATGATGATTTAGATTGATTTCGTATTCTATTTGTTAATTTTTTTTATATATTACGCGTGAGATGTTGATTATGAATATTTCTTTATTTGGTTATATGATGTATATATTATTGTGCACATGGCGGGGAAAAAACAGGAAGCCCGTTTTAAAAAAAAACCCTGATATTTTGTCCCTACGGATTAATCCGTAGGGCTATCTGTTGTCCCTACGGGTTAATCCGTAGGTGCAATATTTGCCCCTACACAGTTCGTCATAGGGATAAAATATCAGGATACCTGATATTTTGTCTCTATGGACTCGGTAACAGGGGTAAAACTTGTCCCTACGAATTAATTCGTAGGGACATTTATCAGGCCCTACGGATAAATAAGTATCAGGCCTAACGGATAAATCCGTAGGGGCAAGTATTTTATTTTATAAACCAATAAATTAAATAAAGATTATGTCCCTACGGAGTACTCCGTAGGGCTAAATGTCCCTACGAAGTAAGGCGTAGGGACAATTATTACTCCGTAGGGGCATGCTCAAGACGAAGACTTGCACCTACAGGGGAATTTTATGTCCCTGCGCACCTACGGGGGAATTTTATATCCCTACGGATATATCCATAGGGGCAGTGGTTTGCCCCTACGGCTAAATCTGTAGGGGCAACCCATTATTGTAGTAGTGATCATACTGCACCTATACAGAGAAAGGCACAACTTTCATGTTGATGACTTTTCTCGTGAACGACATTTACACCCTGTCATCGGCTTATTATTCGTTGCATGTGCACGTTTACACATTTCTAGACTAAATTGAACTCGCGAATCGAATTATTCATGATCCGAGAATTGCATGACATGTTTAGTCATATCGTTATTGACGCGATACATGTTAACAAGATGAATGGGTATACCTGATGTGAGATGGAATATGTGATTATGGCATAAACTGCGAATTGGCTTGCCTTGTATCTCTGCGCATCCACGTATTAACTGGTAACCACTTTAACGTAACTTGAACATACTTGACATGGGGTTTGGGGTAGTTTGCACGGTAAGGCCGTACCACGTGTCTTGTAAGTCCCTTTTACGTGTTACTGTGGGCATTTTCAGAATGCTAACTTACCAGTCGTGTTGCTATGGTTCTAGGCCGAAACGGAATGCTAACTCTCTTATCTGTTGTTGTTCCGTGGGACTAACAGAATACTCCCAAAACACGTGTACTCTTACGACCCAAACTCTAAACTAAAATACGGAAAACCAGCTTAATGACATGTTACACACAAACATAACCGCATGACTCAATATTACCACTCTTATCGGCTTTACTTGTCTTGCACAATTATTACATTAGCTTTATCACTTTTATCCATATAACCTTCATGAAACTTGCTCTTAGCAAAAGCGCGCTGACGAATATTTCTACCGTTTTGAAATGTCCGTTAGATTTTGAAGAGAACACGGATGAAGCGACTAACGTAGAAGCTTTCGTTGAAGACCTTGCCTATCTCGGAGCAGAGTATTAGTCGCCTAGTTTTATCTATCCTTTCCTTTCTTATTCTCAGCCTAAGTGTTTATACTTGCACTGTCTTAGGTTTCAATAATGATTGTAACTGGATTTTGTTCGTGGAAACTTTTGTTTCGATGAACGTTAGACATGCTAATGTTATTGGGTATTTTTTTGAAATATTATTATTTTAAAAATAAATTATTAAAATAGGGGGGAATTTTTTAAAATTCGCAAAATAGGGCGGTTTGCTCCCCACCCCACCCTACCCCACCCCAGAGTAGGGGGCGGGTTCTTGGAACCCGCCCTCTATACTATTGTATAGAGGGCGGGTTCTTGGAACCTGCCCCCTTTGTTTTTTTAATTTTTTTTAAATTATTAATTATTAATTATTAATTATATAATAATAATTATAAATATAATTTTAATTTTGATTTTAATTATATAATGATAATTATAATTATTTTAAAAATAAATAAACGAAAATAAATTAAAAAAAAATATTAAAATTTCATTATATCAATGTTTTTTACAGAATGAATCCGTCATAATTTACAATAGAAAAAAATCCTATCTGTTTGTAAAATGTAAATTCTATATCGACGGTCAAATTTATAATAACAAAATGAATCCTTCAAATTTATAATACAAAAAAATATGAGTGCACTTGTCACGATCCTGAAGGTCCCGCCCCTGATGACTGTCCTGGACATCTGGTCCTATAATAGCCTGGTTGTTTGCATAGGCTACATCTGGTTTGCCTTTGCTGAGGATCAGCATCCATTGTCATTCGATCTCGACGCACCTTAGGTCTTCCGGGCCTTATATTTTTTTCCGGCGGTAGTACAGTCGGTGTTTGTCTGTTGGCAGTATAATAGTGCCAATAGCGACTGTCCGGTATAGGATGAAATTTTGGATCATATGCGTCTTGGTAATTGGAAACTGTATAGTAATGAGAAGCAAAATTGTAATGTGAGTTATGCATGCTGCTCGCAGCAGCAATTGCGTGGGCACAAGGTAAATGTTGTTGCTGGAAAAGACCGCATGTACACGAAGAGAGCCCTTCATCTCTAAAGTTCACGGTATATTGATTCCCATTACCGCCCGTTACCTGAAACTCCGCTGTGTCAAACCTTTCGGATCTGTAGTATTGTGCTCGGCGTTCTCTTTTCCTAAAGATATCTTCGTAATACGCGGTGAGCGGAGTCTCCATCGCCAAGGACTTTTCTCTTCTGTGCACAAAATAAGTATTCATCCGGAAAAATGTTCGAACAATCAACCCCTGTATCGGTAAGCCTCTAACCCCTTTAAGGACCCCGTTGAAGCTTTCAGACATATTAGTCGTCATTAGTAGATATCTGCACCCATCATCATGTGCTTGTGACCACATGCGTACTGGATACTCATCTAACCACGCTTTCGCGGCTTGACTCATCTCCCCAAATTTCGTCATGTATATGTCGTGAACATTAGGGTCAGGCGTTTCACCGGCTCTGTACATAAGCTTATGTAGATCCGAATTTTTAAATTTTCGATCAAAATTTTGCCTGAAGTGTCGTAGGCAAAACCTATGTGGGGTCGTCGGAAATACAGATCTCATTGCAGCAAGTATTCCCAGATGTCTATCAGATATGATGCATAAATCTGTTCTATGAAGAACAGATGGGATATTTTTGAGTTGACGGAAAAACCATGACCAGGATGATGTATTTTCACCCTCGACAATAGAAAATCCCAACGGAAATATACCGTTATTAGCATCAACACCTGTAGCAATTAACATGCTGGCTCTGTACTTACCGTATAGATACGTACCATCAACGCACAATACCGGCCGACAGTGTGTGAAACCAGCCGCACATGGACCAAAACACCAGAAAATTCTTTGAAACCTGACAGAGCCTTCGACCTCTGTTTCTGTGGTTTTTAACCGGTATACGGTCCCCGGATTTGATGCTTTCATGGCTTCCATAAAAGGGACTAGTGAGTTGTACGAGCTTTCCCAGTCCCCAAATATCTTGCATAAAGCCTTTCTACGAGCATCCCATGCCTTCACATACGAAATCTGAATTTTATGCTCTCCGCTAACCAAGAGCCGTATCTCTCGGGGAGTCATCGCCACATCTGTACGGATTAGTGGCATGATTAGCGAGAAAATGTAAGATGAAGTGCAATTCTGGTGATCTTGTAACATAATAGAATTGATGCAAGTATGTTCTTGGTTGTAGGCCGTGATATTCCAAGCTTTGGCTCTTTTGGAACAACATGCATGCAATCTCCACTGACATTCAGGAGCTTTCGTACATACCACCGTATAGTACGTTTTATTTGAATCTTCGGTTTTAAATGTAACGTTTTGCTGAATAGACCACGACTTCAGCTTACAAATAAGATCTCCTTTTTCCTGAAACAAATCCCCGACACTGATACAATCTTCGCTTGCTGCTGTCGCGTCCAAATAGGGTGCCGTATTTACTTCTGTCACGGCTAAGTCTACCCAACCATCATCTTCCTGTGGATCGAGGCCGGGATCTTCTAGTTAGACAAAATCGTTATTCGCAACCATACCATCAAAGAATGCTACCTCATTCAATCCAGCGGCATATTTCACGCTATCCTCCCCCTGATGACCTTCACCGATTTCATCATCATCACTACCACACATATCAATATCACCCGTAGCAACATAAGGCTCGGGTGCAATATATGATGGTTGTGGTCGGTGTAATGTGGATGGTTCGGGGTGAGAAGACCGGAAAGATGTGGACGGATATGCTTGGAATGCGCTACTTGGATCGTGTTGGAATGATGCGGAGGTGTGGAGAAATCTGCGTTTAGTATATAAATTGTTATTATAATATTACTCCTTAATATTTTCGTAACTAAATCATCACTTGTTTCAGATTTATTTACCTGTGGAAGGTTGTGTATGGTAATCCTTGTTGTTCTTCTGGGGTGCATGTAACTGCAGCAGTCGACTGGGAGAACCTGGATTTATGGATTTTATTAAATATTTCAATATTAGTATCTTGGTATTACTAAAATGTTTAAATATGGGTTTATAAAATGTTTACCCATGAGTTTGAAGGTTTGAATAATGTTGTGTATAGTCATATCCACCGACACTGTCGGTATCATCGTTGACCATGTGACCGTACCCCCAGGAACTATCTCCAGCATTACTATCAAAATTACCCGTTGGAGGGGCATCTGATACTTCCAATTGCTCCTTCTAAACCAAAAGTTCAAAAGAATGCTGGGTGTTTGAGAGACCGACATCTATCATCGAAGATATTGATGCATCGTCTATAATTTCAACCAATGCATTTCCACTGAACATAGGCCATATACAACTTAACTTAACCCTACTTTCACGGGGATCGTATTTCGTAATTTTGAACACTTTAGTCTCTAGTTCATCATAAGTCGTTGATGCTTCCAATCGCATGATTCGTGCGAACCCGTCCATATACCCGGGACCTTGTGCACTTGTGATAACCTGGCCATCGTATTTACATACAACAAATAAACTTGGGGAGGTCATAATCTTGCACAAAAAACAGTTATATTTTTTATGTTGTGTTGAAATTGCAAAAAACTTTTTTTTGTAGCAAAATTGCCATTTATTCCTCTGTATTGTTTTAGATCCAATCATTTCTAACCAAAATCATTACTATTACAGTTAATTTATCTGTAAAAAAGTAAACTCAGTTTGATAATCTTGTATAATTTTTTTTAAATTATTTTTCCTACACTTAACAGTTTGATAATCTTGGATCTCCTCCTGTGGAAGTTTTTTTATTAATAATATTCCGTCTAGAAAAGATTGCTTACTTCCAATACTTTATGAACTGTTCCGTTTTAATAACCTGCCCTCTTCAATATGATGTCGGACAAAAAAAAACTGATGTGACCATTCATATAATTATTAAAGAGGGCGGGATCTAATATCCCGCCCTCTTTAATAACCCAACCGACTCACGTTTTAATAAATAAATATATTAAAAGAAACTGATTTGACAAGACACCTTTACAAAAATATATAAAAAACAAAATTATTGAAGAGGGCGGGTTCCAGGAACCCGCCCTCTTCCTTTGTGAATAGGAAATACCAAACTGATTTGACACCATTCATATAATTATTGATGAGGGCGGGTTCCTGGAACCCGCCCTCTTCAACTGATTTGACAACCAATACTGTAGCGGGTTCCTGGAACCCGCCCACCCTTCACTATAAAACCCTCGACAAATCAGTTTGAGAATCAACCACTCATCTAATCTCTACTTGATAAAACTCTCGACAAATCTCTGCTCCAGTGCATTTCAATGGAGAATCAACCACTCGACAAATCTCTGCTTGTGCATCAAAACAAACACAGATCGTTTAATATATTATACGGGAAGGAAATATTCTAAACTTAGTTAATTTTTTTTAATTACCCATTTCTTTTAATTCTAATAGTTGAAAATAACATTATTTAATTTTGCAGGATGGAGATAATCTCACCGTCGTCACCCATAGCTCAGACAAATGGATAGTTAGCGACCAACGAATAAACCAGCGGCTTAGACAGGCCAGATTTTATGAAGCGTCGTTGATTCGTAATATCCAAATCAACCACGCCCTCGTCACCTCTCTGGTTGAGCGCTGGAGAAAAGAGACCCACACTTTTCATATAAGATGGGGTGAGGCCACAATCACACTCCAGGATATTGGCCTCTCACTCGGTTTACGGGTCAATGGGCTTGGGTTGGTCGGAGGAAAAATTGTTGGTCCAGATACCGACCACCCATACTGGGATACATATGCCGAGTCTGTTCTCGGACAGGTAAACAATTTCATTCTGATTCCCCTCTTTAGTGTACCTATTTTATGTTGTACATTATTTATAGCTTTAATATTTCAAAAAAAATGCTAATATCAGGCACCAGGAGGCTACAGTAAGGGGTACAAGATCAGTTTAAACTGGCTAAAAGATGCATTTAGTAATATCCCTGATGAAGCCATTGATGAAGTCTTAGATAGACATGCACGTGCCTATATTCTGTACATGATCGGTTCTTGGTTGATGCCGGACCAATCAGCAACGCATGTTCATCCATCATACCTTGGCTTCCTAACGGATTTTGATGTGTGTGGCCAATATGCTTGGGGAGCAGGGGTCCTGGCCTTTCTTTATAAGGAACTCGATAAGGCATGTGCTCCTACGAACAATAAAATTTGTGGATGCATTACATTACTTCAGGTAAATTCTTTATTTTTCACAGCTAGAATTTTGCAAAATTGTAATATTGGTTTTCTCTCTTATAATCTGAAACTTTATTTATAGATCTGGTCATGGGAGCATATGTATATAGGAAGACCGGAGAATGTTAAAATAACTGGCTTGGATATCCCCGGAAAGCCGCTCGGCTGTTGGTGGAATGGGAAGAAAGCATATAAGGCTCCTCGTCGAGTACTTAAGTACTATAGAGATGAGTTGGATCGCATGGAGGCGGCTCAGGTAACCATAACTTAGGTAATTAAATTTGTTTTACAATTTTGAAATACCTTAATCACAATTTTTTTACTATCTTATTTGCGCAGTTCCTGTGGACGCCTTATACAGCAGATCGTCTACAACGCTTACCCGGTATCTGTCTCGAAGGAGAGCCGGTTTGGCGGGCTCGATACCCACTCCTCTGCATTAATGTCGTTGTCATGCACCTCCCGGATAGGGTGTTGCGACAGTTTGATAGATCGCAACATATTCCTGTCCTGCCACCTTCACCTATGACAATAGTGGGAGACATGCGAGGAGGAAAGACGGAGCGTGATTGGAGGGAGCGTCATCATCAATATTTGCTGAGATGGGAGGATAGGCAGCGTAGTATTGCCTTACAGAAAATAGGTGACCACACAGCCACCGACGCTACCAAAGCATATCTACAGTGGTATAAGCGTGTCACCATAAGATATCTTTTTGCTCCCCCCAACAACTTCCCAAACATCTCGCGGTACGAGCCTAGAGGCCACATGGAACGAGATTTGGTAAGTTGAATTCTTTATATCATATTACTTTTTAACATCCGACGGTATGAGTCAATACTTATTTCTAATGTAATGACAGGCTCGTGGGTTACATCTCGTACAAACAATGGTGCAGGAACCATACCCGACTGATGCTGGTCCGTCCAGCATCTCAGGCTCGATTTTCAAATGTAGACCAATTAATTGGTGGTGTATTCAGTTCATATAGTATTTCTCAACATTTATCGCCGGCACCGGAGCCGTAGTATCAGCCGGCACCGGAGCCGCAGTATGAACCGGTACCGCAGCCGCAGTATGACCCGGCACCAGAGCTGCAGCATCACGGAGATCCAGCGCAGCAGGATCGATGGTTTGGATCACCATACCGTCAGCAGCAACCCTGGCATACCGGACAAGCGCAACAACACCAGTCTTGGGGGTCAGGTTTTGCAGAACAGCCGTCTTGGGGGTCAGGTTTTGCGCAACAACAGCAACCTTGGTGAAAGGTTCCTAGACATACTATAGAGGTCTCACAAGGCATCAATCATGCCAATTTCAAATTTTATGGGTGCCGAGAAACCCTAATACGGATCATTGACTAGAAATCTAGGCGAAATATGAAACTAGTTAACACTTTAACTAAAGATAAGAAGCTACAACCTTTGTAGATCCGGTTATCCACTTCCTTATCTCCACGTAGTTGTCCCCTCGCTGTCCATCTCGAATCTCGGACTCTCGCGTCGGCTTCATCGGAGAAATGAGCGGAATAGGTCGTCGGCTTCGTGCCGAAGATCATCTACGTCGAGGTTGCACAAGTTCAAGCTCCAACTTCACCAAGTTGTGAAACTTGTGAAGAAAACACCCAAAACAACTTGGCAAGAGGTAGAGGGTGAAGAAATAGGAGGTGGGTTCACTTTAGAATTGGATTTCACTCACTTTTGCTCAAGTTGCCATTGATGGACTTAAGCTTTTCTTGAAGAAGAAGATGATCAAGAAGAAGAAAGAATATGATAAGTCATTTAAAATGAAAAAGAAAAACAATACTTATCATATCCTAACTAAGGTTAAGTGTAGAGAATAGACCATGGTAAGTGGGAATGGTTAGGGTTAAGTATGAAGACAAAATGGTCTCTTTAGTCAAAGCTTCATGAAGCTTCAACAAGCTTCATGACAAAAATAAATCATTTTACTTTCTTTTATCCAATTAAATAAATAAAGAATGGATAAATAAATAGATGAATAACTCTAAACCCTAACCATTATCATAACCATGGTTTAATTCTTTGCACAAACCCAAGTAAATATGTATCATCAAACATGATACAATCAAGTGCACACAAAAGCATATCACATATACAATGTGCACTTCAAGTGAGAAAATCCTTTTAAAATGAACCAATACTAGTTTATGCAAATTAATATATCAAATATATAATTATATATTAAATCATTAAATCAACACTTGATTCAATGATCCGGTCATGTCGCACATAACCGACTAGTATACAATGTATCGATTTATCGAATCAATACTTCGATAACTAGGTTATATCGCATACAACCAATCGAAACATTCATCGCGAGAATGAAATACGGTATCACATACACGCATTATTCTCGGTCCCGCACATATCTCATATGCGCTCCTATTTCGTTTCGCTTGAGCCAGGAAACCTCTGTGTAGGACTCTAAAGACTCGTCAATACGCCGGTAGCAGATGATGATCATATCAAGCACCCACAAGCCGCAAGCGGTCTGCTAAACGTAACGGCCATCTAGGTATTGAGCGATCAGAAGATCGACGAGCTAGCCCGCTCACACTCCTGTGAATCCAACCAGTAATACTTACCGTACAGTTCGGTCTGTTCGTCTGATATGTCGCATATCAAGTCTAGGGATGGTAAACGTCAGACCCCAATAACCGATAAGTCGTGCCGATATGAGGCTCATAACGGGTCGAGAAACTACTGGTAACACTTACCAGCAAATCTCTGATCAGCCCTAGCCAGGGACTTCCCTGTTACGGCCAATCGAGCACTGTGCAACATCAACCCCCCAATACCGGGAGAGACGAAACCCCTCCTATCGCTCATTGCCTCCATATGACTCGGGACTGCACCCAAAGACCACTGTTTTGCACGCCCTTATGGACATGGTAAGGTGGAGATCAAAGCACAGTGGGAATCACACAAGACTCTATGACGATCTCGGGTCTACAGACTAACCTGTACAAGTGTCACCTGAGAACTGCCATCTGACGTGAGGTATAATACCATCTGGAAGTTCTCGGCGAGTCCGTCCAGTGTACCCAGTCTCCACTGAGCACCCGTATACCATCTCTGATGTCAAACACCAATGGATATGGGATCATCCATCGCCTATCTCATGGGTCGAGAAGCGTATACGCTAGTCTACTCTGGTATATCGATGCCCCGTCTCGATACACACACGACTAGGGACCTTGAAGGATGTACCTATGGACTACCATGTCCCCACTAGTATGATCTGCATCATAGTCCAGGTAGTCAAGTACACATCCTAAGGGCTTTACCAACATGTAACTATAAGACAGTATAAAGAGACTAGTATACATGTTAAGATAAAGAGTAACCAGATAGCATACTATCATATCTAGCAAGAAAGTCATCTCTATATATGTCCAAGCATCCAATATAATATACATCATCTGTACAATACTGGCCTCTAGGGCATACATACAACTAACACTTGGGGATCAGGATTTGTGCAGCCATGGGACCAAGGTTTTGTGCAACATCAGCCGCATGAAACCGGGACAGGTTCTTCGCTACAACTGCCCAGTTGGGACACGGATTTAGCGTCCTACGAAGAGTTGTTGGGAGGCAGCACATATCCGACACCTGTCCCACATTCAGATTCAGGATTTGCGGATCAACAGCCTGTCTAAGACGCTGCTGAAGACGAAGCTGAAGCAGAACCCGAACCCGAAGCAGAAGAGCAGCCGCCGCCGCCGCCGCCATCTACCCAAGAAACAGGTGGTTCCTCCAGTCATCCCAGGAGGCATATGCTTATGTCAAGCCTCCTCGGATTTCATAAGGGAAAAGGAAAAGGAAAACGATAGTATTTAAATTTTACAAACAGATAGGATTTTTTAACATTGAAAATTTGACGAATTCATTTTGATATTATAAATTTGACCGTCGAGATAGAAATCGGATAGGATTTTTTGGTATTGTAATTTTTGACGGATTCATTCTGTAAAAAACATTGATATAGTGAAATTTTATAATTTAATTTAATTATTTTTTTCGTTTATTTACTTTTATTTTATTTTTAAGAATTATAATTATAATTATAATTATAATCATATTATAATTACAATTATATTTATAATTATATAATTATAATTAAATTTATATAACAAATAATTTAAAAAAAATAAAAAAAATATGGTGCGGGTTCCCGGAACCCGCCCCTATACAAATGTATAGGGGGGTTCCCGGAACCTGCCCCTATTCTGGGGTGGGGGTGGGGTGGGGGCTGGGGTGGCAAACCACCCTATTCTTCTAATTTTAATTTAAACCCCCCTATTTTAATAATATATTTTTAAAATAATAATATTTCAAAAAAAAACCCTAATGTTATTTATTTCTTGCTTTTAATACTTCCTGTATTATTAGAAGCTTATCTTCATTAGGAAGTGTACTTTCTCAGTATGGATATGTCGTGGGCCTTGTCGCGTCCTCGCTAAAGTATCTTAGGAAGCAGAGCGTGATAATTTTCTATGTCGGATAGCGGACGTTGTATCCGGAATACAAGTCAATATGGGACGTGTATATGGTATGCTCATATCGGAAATTTTAATATTCAAATCGGACATATCGTCTCTCTCTCTCTCTCTCTCTCTCTATATATATATATATATATATATATATATATATGTGAGTGATCTATTGCAAACCGGTCCGAGTTTTTTAAAAACGGAAACTCTCAATCTATGACATATTTGAACGATCCGAACCGTTCAAGTTGATCACCCTATTTTTGAGTTTATGTGTATAAAAAATCAAAGGATTTGAAGGACGCTGACATATGCATCGGATGAAGTATATGTTGCCATATTGAAAGATGTTCATTTTGCACTCATTCAATGCATGTGTTAGAGTCCTTTGATTTTTCATACACATAGACTCAAAAGTAGGGTGACTAACTTGAATGGTTCGGATCGTTCAAATATATCGTGGATCGAGAGTTCCCGTTTTTAAAAAACGCAGACCGATTTGCAATAGAGCGCTCCCCTACACACACACTACTCCTATAAGCAAATTGACACTTTTTTGATCCGTATGTTTAGTTAAGGTTTGATATAACTAAAATATCCTTACCATAAAAAATTTAATTATAAGATTTATTAAAATAATAAACATACATTTACAAAATCTTTATAAGTTATGTAATTTCCTTTTTACATAGAAAGCGTATTTTTCAAACAAACAAATCATGTGGGAATAAATATGTGTGAATTTTAAAGATATAGAACTTTTTTAATTTTAACCATGGCACATATGCAATTATCAATTTTGTTTTCAAATAAATACTTTATCAATTTCTATTTGCAGCATGTGAAAATATTTATCTATTTGTACGATATATATTTATACTTACTACTCTTATAAACAAATTAGCCTAATTTTCTGCCTATCATATTCTAACTAATTTTATATCCCAACTAATATTATTTTCTTCAAAGATACTTTGCAGTTGGTTGAAAATAATCATGTATAAGATATCATATCAATCGTATCAATGTTTAAGGTACATATCAACCGTTTCAATTTAAAGTTCAAACTCATACTCTGTTTTTGTAATATTCTTTATTTAATATAAATTGAGGTATTAGTTAAGATTTTTACCTTTTATTTTTCTTATGCATATATAAAAAGCAAACCATGATTTAATTACAAATTTTTCAAAGAGAATTTTTAATAAATAACTCTATATTTTTTTATGTTCTCTTATTTATAATCTATCTATTTCTACACTTATCTACATCTATATTTATATTTATAGTACTCTTAAAAGCAAATTCATTTTATTTTACCCTAAAGTTATGATTAAGCTTTTATATTTGAATTTTTTTAAATTAGAGATAAAGTTTAATATTATTAGTTTATTTGAATTATTTAGTTTACATAAGATTTAGTTTATATATTTTTCTATATCTACGAATTATGTTTTGTTTATTCCAACAAACCCATATGCTATAGAAACACCCATCATCTCTCTTGTCTGTGTCTTTTTTTTTTGGTTTTTACCTATGATTAATAAAAATTTCTTTTTAATTTCAAGTGATTATTTATTTATATATTTTTTATTATTGAAAAGATCACATTGTTCTTAAAAAAGGTTCGGTGTTTAATTTATCCTTTCTTATTTTATAATTTTTCAAATGATATGAAGGTGGTTGCTGCATAGGCTAAATAAGATTACACTAATCTAATTCTGGTAATAACTTATTAGAATTTTTATTGAATAAGTTTTTTATTTGGCTTTATATTTTAAATAAATCCGATATATTGTTATATGTGTTGTTCATTTATCCTTTATAGAAAAGTTTGCATCTTTCTACAAATATGATATGATTTTTAATTATTTTTATCTTTTTGTATATTTCAGAATATAGTAAGTATATTATTGCATAAGCCAGGTAGACTACTGATAAAATTTTTACTTTTTTGCAGAAAATAGATAGCTTGTTATCCTTATCTGATTCCATTTATTAATATTATTTTATTTAATAAATTTTTATATTTGAATTTGTATTTTGTGTAAAACTAATATCTTTTCTTATCTGCTGCTTTTTTATCCAAAAGTTTGTAGAGGATAGAAAGCCAGTTATTGTATAGGCCAAGGAGGATTACACTCGTCTTGATACGGTGATTACTAATTAAAAACCTTATTTAATTCAATAAATTTTTAATTTGAATTTGTATTTTGTATCTGATTCCAGTAATTACTACTTAAAAATCTTATTTAATTTAATAACTTTTTATTTGAATATGTATTTTATGTAAAACTGATATCTGATATCTTTTTTATCTGTTGTTTTTAATGAAAATTTTACAACTTATTTTAAATATCATATGATTCTTAATTTAAATTTTTAATTAATTATTTTACAGAAGATAGAAAGCATGTTGTCGTATAGACCAAAAATGATTGCTTCATTTGATTTCGGGAATTAATAAATCTCATCTTGTGTAGTAAGTATTTTATTTGAATTTTTATATTGTGTAAAACTGATATCTTTTTTATCTGTTATTTTTTTGTATTTTTATAGCCTATTTCACAAAACCACCCAATGGTTTACCTGACTTTCTTAACACAACCTTCACGTTTCATCAGTCATAAAAAACCACCAAACTTTCACTTTGTTACACAACACCCCCTATCGTTAATTATTGAAATAAGACCTAAATGTCCTTATATTTCCCTAATAAGACTTCACCTATCTGTTTCACTTAATTTCCCAAAAGCGATGGTCCTAATTTCCAGCATTGACGTTGATAAAAATCCGTCAAAATTCACCGAAATATCGACGTTAATGATGAGTACGGAAGGCTCGATTCATGAATGAATGATAGATTCGATCTCGTTCAATGATAATATAGTGAGAGGAGAGGTAATTTCAGAATAAAAATACGAAAGAAAATCACATGCACTACTAGAAATAAGGGTTGCCCCTACGGATTTACCCGTATGGGCAACCCACTGCCCCTACGGATATCTCCGTAGGGGAAAAAAATTCATCTGTAGGTGCAAACACCGTAGGTGCAAGTTGAAGCCCCGCACTTGCCCCTACGGTCAAAAACTTGCCCTTACGGAGTTCTGTGTAGGTACATTTGCATCTACGGATTAGGGCGTAGGGGAAAAAAAGTTATTTTATTTACGGTTATTTTAATTATATTAACTGTACCTACGGATTTATCCGTAGGGCCAAGAAGTATCCCCTATGGATATATGCGTAGGTACATATCCGTAGGGGCAAAATATCAGGAATCCTGATATTTTGCCCCTACGGATATATCCATAGGGGTCTTTGTTTTCCCCTACGGATATATTCGTAGGGACAAGCCCAACCCCCCGACACTGAGATCAGGGGGGAAATATCAGTTACTGCTGATATTTTGCCCCTGCGGCTTAATCCGTAGGGGCAACATGTGTACCTACGGATTAATCCGTAGGTACACATTATCTGTTTTTTTTTAAAAAAGGGGCTGCCTTATTTTTTCTCGCCGTGTGCAAAATAATATATATATATCAATAAAATATAAAATTAATCATCACACAAGATATATCGCAGTATTCATAATCACATCTCACGCATATAATATACAAAAGAAACCCAAATACTGAATATGATATAAATATAAACTAATATCAATATCAATATCAATATCGTTTCAAAATGTAGTACAATATGTATGATATAAATAAATACATGTTTCAAAAAATAAGAACCAAAAAGCTACCCTAGCTCGGTCCAGCTCCACCTCTGAATAACGATAGAATAACGCGCGCCTGCTTCTCGGTCAATAAACTTTGCAATTCGGCGCGAGCGGGAGTCTGAGCGTCCTGTGGAGCTGGCGATGTAGTCTGCGCAGCCGCCGTCGAGGGAGTCGCTTGCGGAGCCGCGGCTGCGGGAGTCTGAGCGGGCGCTGGAGCTATAGGAGCTGTCTGCGGAACCGCAGCCGATGTAGTGGCTTGCGGAGCCGCAGCCGATGTAGTGGCTTGCGGAGCCGCAGCCGAAGGAGATGCATGACATGTACCCTGTCGCGTCTGGACCTAACGTGTGTAAGAAGCGTGTAAGAACTGTGTATTACTCGAATTCGTATCATTATCAAGTTATTTCGAAATCCCATTTGGATATCTAGTTTGGATAACCGTTGTTTATTTTAATTACATATGTATGTATGATTAATCAAACCTAACTCTAAAACCAAATTAGCTTATGCTACGTACTAATTATGGATATGTTGATATGTATAATATGACATGATATTTTACTATAAAGTAGTATACATACCAGCATCTCCTTCAACTCCTCAACGGTGGCCCTCAAGCTCTCCAGTTCATGCTGGACACGTCGCTCACTGGAGATGGAGGAAGTAACCGCCGGGGTGGAGTCCAACCTCATATGGGCCCTGCTAGGGCCCAGTCCCCGGCCTCTCTCCCAACCTCCGTGGTGCCCTCCGTGTGCGGCGTCCAGAACTGGGGTCAGCAGCCTTGGATCATTCTGTCCGGTAAAATCGATTCCCGAGGCCTCGGCCTGCTTAACCACCCGCTCCTACACCCATATTAAGCAGTAAAGTATAAGTATAAAATTTAAACTTGAAGCTTCCAAAACTAAAATTTCAAATATGGGTAGAATAAATATTTAACACTTACGTAATACTCCTGGGTAGCGACGTCGGGATATCGAAGCTCGCCCGTGGCGGGATCTGTCGAGGTGCCGTGGACGGCAAGATATGTGGACAGCACGCTCGGTGTACCACCTTGCGCCACGGTCCGAGCTGTCTGCAATATTAGAAAATAACTCTTAATATTAGAAATATTAGAAAATAACTCTTAATATTGCAGAATTTCAGAAAGGTCGGTCTATTGTAATTTACCGATAACTCCATGGCTCGAGTAATATTCCTCGAGCCACCTGTGTAAGTGGGGCGACCCCTCTTCGCCGACTTCCTGTTCTCTGTATTCTGAGCGTCCTGTTTCTGCACAACGCATTAACATTTAGTTTTCTAATTAAGGAAAACAAAGAAATAAATTATATCATAAACAATGAATTACATTTAAAATACATACCTGTTTGCGTGGGAGTCGAAATAATCGCACAATAGAGGCCATGTCTCTACGTCGACTTTCGCAAACGCCGGAGTAAATAGGAGGGCCGCTCTCTCTGCCTCGGGGGTCGCCATCCACAGGGAGTAACAGTCGGCCTTCAGCTCATTCCTGTTGTATCGGACCTTGGTCTGCATGTTCTTCATCAGGCCATTGTACAGAGCATGAAGGTCGAGCACCCTCCCAGGGTGATCAGGGTCGGGTACGGGCTGAAAATCGTAATCCGACTGAAAATACAAAAAAAACATTGTTATTAGATTGCAAGTGTTAATAATAAATATATTGGATAAATCAAATGAAAATAGGCCGTTAATACGTACCCGAGCCTGATCAAAGAAGAGGGCGAATGAGCGCCGGTGCTGCTCGCCCCACTCAACGTGAAGTGGATAGTTCTTCACGAGCCGGCTCTCATCCCCCATATACCGGCCGAACCTCTCGGCATGAGGACCGGTATAGCGATAGTCAAGGGTAAAAAGGAGGGGGAACGGTGCCTCCTCCTAGCTCTGTCAGGCCTCAGCCTATGGGACTGATTCGGGCCTCGAGTCCCCCTCTGGGGATGGGGAGGCCCTGCGTCTGCACGAAATATCAAGACAATCAATATTAAGACAAAGTTGTATTAAGAAATCAAGCTTAAGCGAAAATTGAAGTGTGATATATACCTCCGGTGACTATCGCACGAGCCTGGGCCCAGGCAGCAGCACGAGCGGGACGATAGTTCCTCCGGTGAGGAACAACCGGGGTCCCGGATGCGGACGCATCCCCTGCAACTAGAAAATAAACATTGACGCTAAATTTCCATGAAGTTCATATTTATTCTATAGAGCATATGTAAAATGAATAAATATTTTATATTTATTCATACTAACCTGCAGACGATGCGGATGGTATGGAAGTGGCAGGAGTGGCCCCTGCGGAAGATGTGGACGCACCACCTATAATTAGACAATTAAAAATAGATTATATAAGTAATTACAAAAAGAATGTGTAGATCAATAATATAACGTTCTAAATCAATATGCATGCACTATAGGATATATAAACATACCCGCAGGTGCGGTGGTGTCACCACCTACAGCTAGACAATAATAAAAATTGCTAAGTAAGAGCAAAAGGAATGTGTGTATATTTATGATATAGCATTCTAAATCAATATACATGCACTATATGATATATAAATATACCTGGAGGAGCGGGAGTGGCCTCTGTCCCAGATGTGGACGCATCACCAACAACTAGACAATCAAACATTGACGATATAAGTAATTTTGACATAAACAGGCATGAATATATGTAATATTACATTCAAAATGGATATGCGTGCAGTATACCTAGAGGTGTGGCAAAATCCACACGGAAGGAGGCATCCGAAGGGGTCTCCGATCTGGGTGCAAGACCGGCCCTCTGAAGCTCCCTACGAAGCTCTCCAGGCGGCAGAACCGCTCTGCCTCTGCCTCTGCCTCTGCCGCGGCTGGAGCTCCTGCCGCCCCTCGCCGCTCCCGATATCGTCATCAAATCTAGATAAACGGTTCGTGAACGCATTAGACAATCATTAAAAGTATTGACTATATATGTATAAAGCATAAAATGTGAAGTAATAATATAACATTACTGATAACCTTTTTCGTTTCGTGGGCGCATTATACATATCTACTTGGATTTCATCGTCGATGTCATTTCTAACCCACTTAACTTCATGATCGGTCGAAGACAACCCGTCCTTCGAAACAGACGGTCGGAGCACTTTAAGCCTTCTCTCTTCTTCGTCCTCATCGCTGTCCTCGTATTCTGGGACATTGTAGACATCTCTGGGTTTCCATCAGCATACAACACTCCACCCCGGATGCTTCAAACACTGTGAGTAGTATACTTGGAACGCTTGGTTCGGAAAGATAAACGGATCTTCCTGATAGTAAAATCGAAGTGTGTTCATACTACTCAATCCATATTCATCTTTCCAAGTCCTAAGATTGCTTCTCCACCTGTCCGTATTGGTTCGCGTATCGTATCAAGTACACTGGAATATATAAAAGGGTTTTGATCGTTCGGGATAGTGGATGCCGAGTATACAATTTAAGTACCCATAATAAATCACACCATCCGATCCTACCGTCGCAATTCCACTATTCTGAGTGGTTCTAGATGTTTCTAATTCCTTAACTTCGAATTTGTATCCAAGGACACCAAATCCTTTGTAATATGCAACCTCCGTACTAGGAAATTGAGCTAAACATCTTGAATCACTCTCAAATGATGCAGACAAGTTCGGATCGTGGATCTAACAAAACAAATTTTACGACAAATACATAACGATACAAGTTTAGATTAAAACTGCTAGCAATAAAATGTTATTCGAATAACTTACATGATCTGTGACCCAATCACAAAAATTATCCTGATGATATTTTTCCAATTGTTCTTCATTCCAATCAGGATGCCCCTCACGTATCTCGTTAAAATGAATTCTGTTTTCGACAAATAATGGTGACATTAATATTATATCATTTCATACACACACAAACACAGATATAACAATTAATCCAAAAAAACTTACTCTCTAATTTGTTCAAGACATGCACAATTAAGCAAGATAAACCGGTATATCTTGTTGATAAACATAGTGTCTACCCTCTTATACTCGGCTTTACCATATGGTCCATCTTGAATTCTTCGTGGTCGGTTAAGCCTTATCTCAATGTTCTCGTCCAGATAGCGGGAACAAAATGTGGTTGCTTCATCAAGAAGATAACCTTGCATGATAGAACCCTCTGATCGATTTTTATTGCGTATATACTTCTTAAGAGTGTAGAGGTACCTAATGAAAATATGTTGAATAAATAAATACGGGCATACAGGACAACAATAAATTTTTAAATTGCGTGAAACGAAAAATTACACGTACCTCTCGACGGGATACATCCATCGATATTGTACCGGTTCGGCTAATTTCGCCTCAGTTGCAAGATGAACCGTCAAGTGTATTATGATATCGAAGAATGACGGTGGGAAAATACGCTCAAACTTGCAAAGTATCAACACAATAGAATTTTCTAGTTTATCCAGCGTCACAACCTCCAGTGTTTTAGCACACAACTCCCTGAAAAAACAACATAGGTCGTTGATTACTAGACCAACCGAGTCGGAGAGAGAAGTCCTGAGGGCTAAGGGAAGAAGGTGCTCCAAGATAACATGGTGATCATGACTTTTCAGCCCATCGATCTTGCCCTTCACAATTTATATTTTCTTGCTGAATGATCCTGAGAAACCTGTGGGGACTTTCAAATCATGCAACACCTGCAGGAATCTTTTCTTCTCCGGTTGTGACATATGATAAGCGGCATTGGGAAGTACAAACTTTTCCGGTTTACCCGCTACCGGTCTAGGGTGCAATTCACTTCTTATTCCCCACTCTTGTAGATCCATCCGAGCATTCATGTTGTCTTTAGATTTCCCGTCTTTACAAAGAAGCAAGTTAAGTATGTGCTCTGATACTCCCTTCTCTATATGCATGACGTCCAGACAATGACGCACTGAATTTGTAGACCAGTATGGAAGCTCGAAGAAAATGCTTAACTTATTCCAATATGGTGGTTTGACCTGTTTCGTCGGATCCATCCCGAAGGTCACGTTATTGTAACCATCCCATTTAGCAGTCACGTCCTCTCCGGACAATAGGGATGGAGGTCCAAGAAGCTCCTGATGACCATCAAAGTGAACCGTGTCTAACCTATAGGGGTGGTCTGGAGGCAGGAAACGTCGATGGTCGCAATAACAAACCTTCCTGCTAAAATTCAAGAATTTCGATGTTGTGTGTTCATGGCAATGAGGACATGCTTTGTGACCATGTACGGACCAACCTGATAGCATTCCATACGCAGAAAAGTCATTAATTGTCCACATTAAAGCCGCACGCAGTATGAAGGTTGTATTTGTGTTTGTATCATATGTCTCCACACCATCAATGAACAAAGATTTCAACTCCTCGATCAGAGGTCGGAGATAGACGTCGATATTGTTCCCCGGTGAGTTTGGTCCGTCGATAAGAAGAGGCATCATAAAGTATGATTGGTCCATAGCCAACCAAGGCGACAGATTATAAATTATCATTACAACGGGCCATGTGCTGTGACTTCCAGCCATATAGTTGAATGGACAGAAGCCATCAGTAGCCAGTCCGAGCCGGACATTGCGAGGATCGCTACTGAATATTCCGTGCCTCCTATCGAAATCCTTCCATGCCGGTGAATCTCTTGGATGGCTCATTTTTCCATCTTCACTTGGAGGAGCACGGTGATGCCAAATCATTGCCTCGGCTGTTTTCTTGCACCTGAATAGCCTCTGTAGCCTCTGTGTTATGGGAAAGTATCGTGCTATCTTCACAGGTATATCAGGCTTCTTATCAGAATCTTTCGGCTTATACCTGGCCTCTCCGCATGTTGGACACTCTTTCAAATCTGAATTCTCTTTCCGGTACAACACGCAATTTTTAGGACATACTTGAATCTTCTCGCACTTTAGACCCAAATCAGACATCATCTTCTGGGCTTCGTACCAGCTGTCGGGCACATTATTTCCTGGAGGCATAGAATCTTTCAAGAACGAAAGAAGCATTGTGAATGACTTGTTGCTCCATCCATTTAGACACTTAATCTGGAAAAGTTGGACGAACCATGAGAGGGTGGAATACTTCGCATTCTCATAAATTGGTTTCCTAGAATCATTCATGAAATTTTCATATTTATCCGCACGCGGTCCTTGACCGGAAGGAATGTCATCTTCGGTACGAATAGATTCACCTAGGGCAGCCTCTACCATATCCTCCATTTCTTCTGATGGAAATATATTACCGCCTTCTCCTTCTGCCGCATTACCGAATTCTTCTTCTTCTCCTGCCGCATTATCGTGTTCTACTTCTTCTGCCGCAGTACTGCATTCTTCTCCTTCCCCGTGATATTTCCATGTTGTATAAAGTCTAGTAAACCCATGTTTTATAATATGAAGCTCTGCCAATTCTATCTTTTGCCAGTACTTATTGCCACATCTATCGCACGGATAGAGAATCTTCTCTATTATGATCTTATTATGTGCACGTGCAAATTCAAGGAAAGCAGCAACTCCTGCGACAAACTTAGGTTGTATACGTTGTTTCCAATCCATATACATCCAGTCCTTAACTCTGACGTACTTACGGGCCATGTTAGACTGTATAACATATAAATTGTAGGTTATGCTGACTATATTGAGAAATATAAGAACGGGATAGTTACTGACAAAGGAGAAAATCCGTGTATATGCTTTGTGTGTGCGTTTGTCGTTGAAAAGAATAAATTATCGCACGTATGTTAACCGATAGACGGGGACTAAGTGGCGCTTTTAGTTTCATATATGAGTATCGATGAGAATATGAAGGTTTCATATTATCATCGAGTATCGGTTTTAACTTGAACATCTCGAATCACTCTCTAATTATGCGTTTGTTGTGTATTCTTGTTGTATGTGTGTGTTCCGGCTGTCGGGGGTAGGCTTCTATCCCATTAAAAATGTATAGAGCGAACACCCATCACTTGTGCTTTCAACCGTCTCGAGTAAATTTCGGCAGCACCTCCCCGCTGTTCTCCGAGTACACTGTAATAGAATAGATAATCATTTCAAAGCTGTGAAACAACGTTGAAATGAACATCTAATCTATCTTTGTACACGAAGAACCAGCGGAAAGGTATCGACGAAATATCTCGAAACGGATGAAAACACAAGTTAATGAAGGCGTTTGCTTTATACATTCTTAACTTGTCCACACGGGACAAATCTATGGGTTACCATACGATTGAATTTTCTCGTCACGTAGACTATACGACGGTTGTTAGTATCGAGCTATACTATCCGATATTTAACAACCTTCATATAGTTCTATATCACGACGAGCATCGCACGTATGTTAACCGATAGACGGGGACTAAGTGGCGCTTTTAGTTTCATATATGAGTATCGATGAGAATATGAAGGTTTCATATTATCATCGAGTATCGGTTTTAACTTGAACATCTAGAATCACTCTCTAATTATACGTTTGTTGTGTATTCTTGTTGTATGTGTGTGTTCCGGCTGTCGGGGGTAGGCTTCTATCCCATTAAGAATGTATAGAGCGAACACCCATCACTTGTGCTTTCAACCGTTTCGAGTAAATTTCGGCAGCACCTCCCCGCTGTTCTCCGAGTACACTGTAATAGAATAGATAATCATTTCAAAGCTGTGAAACAACGTTGAAATGAACATCTAATCTATCTTTGTACACGGAGAACCAGCGGAAAGGTACCGACGAAATATCTCGAAACGGATGAAAACACAAGTGAATGAAGGCGTTTGCTTTATACATTCTTAACTTGTCCACACGGGACAAATCTATGGGTTACCATACGATTGAATTTTCTCGTCGCGTAGACTATACGACGGTTGTTAGTATCGAGCTATACTGTCCGATATTTAACAACCTTCGTATAGTTCTATGTCACGACGAGTATCGCACGTATGTTAACCGATAGACGGGGACTAAGTGGCGCTTTTAGTTTCATATATGAGTATCGATGAGAATATAAAGGTTTCATATTATCATCGAGTATCATAATTGGTTTTAACTTGAACATCTTGAATCACTCTCTAATGATGCGTTTGTTGTGCATTCGTATTGTATGTATAACATGATTTTAAACCATTGAGATCAAGATTGATAGAACTGATCATCCTACATTGCAATGACATTCATCTACCAAAAACTATTACTGCAATGGCATTCATCTATAACAATCAACAATTAAAACTACAAATATAGGATACTGATATCATAAAGCGTTATACGCAACATATGAATTCACATGACTGAAACATGCATTAAAAAACATGTTCATCCAAAAGAAAGGCCACCGTCAACAAATATAGACAAAGGATTATTATATTAACTATGAAACATATTAGAAAAATGATAGAAGTTAAAGATGTTAATAACATGATGATAATCAAAGCGGTTGCGTACAGATGCTAAAACCGAATATGTGACACGATATTCTTGTAAAGATAGACATGTATTAAAAGAGAAGACGCCCAAGTAAAATCCATAACTAAATCCCTATCTTGCCCTTCCTTTTCTTCAAATCAGAAATGTGTCTTTTTTTTGCAATTATATATAGCTAAAACAAAGAAGTTCCTATAATTCTAAGTATTTCCAATTACAACGGCCCATCCTCAAAATCCAGAATCTTATGAGCATCTTATGCAATTAGCAAACAAATTCAACCCAACATGCCCAACGGCTAAAAGTTCAACAAAATAGTCTCCGTTTCCAAGAAAATTTGAGAATGACAAATAAAATTATTAATTAAACCGGGCTTTACCCACATTATTAGTCCAGTTTCCAACACCTTCTCAAACTAGACACATTTTCCTCTTATGATCATCATCAACATTTCAATTAACGAGCTTAATGCTAATTAGAATGGAAATTAACTTAGACCCTGAAATCCAAAACCCCAACCCTAATCCTAACCCTAACCCCAACCCCAACCCCAACAACAACCCCTTGCCGAACCCCAACCCCAACCGCAGCCCGAGCCCCAGCCCCAGCCCCAGTCCCAACCCTAACGCTAACCGCAGCCCGAGCCCGAGCCCCAACCCCAACCACAGCCCTAGCTGCAGCCCGAGCCCCAGCCCCAACCCTAGCCCGAGCCCGAGCCCCAGCCCGCAGCCCGCAGCCCGAGCCCCAATCAAGAAGTGCTTAGGGACACACAACCTCAACCCCAACCCCAACCCCTTGCCGAACCCCAACCCCAACCGCAACAGCAGCCCCCCAGCCCCACCCCTAACCCTAACGCTAACCCCAACCGATGCCTACCCAAACCATGAACCATAGACCTAAAACAATCAAAAATTTGTTTAATTAAGATTTCCTAACCTGTGCAGGCGGTGGCGACGACGAATCGGCCGTAGGTTGAAGAAGCAGGCGATGGCGACGACGAACGGAGATGAGGAAGAAGCAGGCGGTAGCGACGACGATTCGGCCGGCGCTGGCGACGACGAGAACGGCGACGACGAGAACGGCGATCGGCGAGAACGAGGGTTTGTGGATTTGGGTTCGCGCGCAACTGATAAAGGAATAAGAAATAATCAGCCTAGGGATCGATCACTTAAATCTCTATTTAGATGCCCCTACGGATATACCCGTTGGTGCTTGATTTGCGGCTCCGTAGGGGCAAACAACACTTTAAGATTTAATAATTTTTAAATAAATATGGAAAGACCGTAGGGGCAACCGTTTGGCTCTACGGAGTAATCCGTAGGGCCAAACTAAATCTGCCCCTACGGATGCTGTTATCCGCAGGGGCAACCCCCTATTTTAGTAGTGATGATGGGTCATGTGACCGATTCATTTGCTTACAATGTTAAAATCAATGACAAGGGATTTATGTGCAAAGAATTAAGAGTTTGGGGGATTTTGGTGATGAGTTAAAATGTGTGAGTGGTTTTAAACAATTTAGATAAACCATAGGGTGGTTAATGTTAAATAAGCTTATTTTTATTTAAACGTTTGTTTTTTTAAAGGGTAAATTGTCAAAAAAAACCAGACAAGTTTTTCCACTGACAAAAAATAGTGGCCTAAATCGGTTATTAAAAGCTCTTGAAAAAGTTTTCAGTTGTAAAAAAGACCTCATACAAATATTGAAGGAAATTTTTTCAGGGTTCCGACAACCGTTTTGGACCCAAGGGTTTTTTGTCAGCGTGAAAACATGCCGAGGGTTTTGGCAATTTGCACTTTTTTTTAATATATGATATGATTTTAATTACTTCTTAAATTTTTTTTAAAAGGTTAAGAAGATAAGAAAACGGTTGTTTCATAGATCAAATGCTCTATTTTTATTTTTTTATTATTAAAGACTCTACTTGTAATGTCATGTATTGACTAAAATTAGGATTGATTTAATTCCGTAAGAGCATCCATAAAATTATTATATCCATGGATGATAAGTGCATACAGAAATTTATTATGAAATAATATTTTATATTTGCAAGAAGATTGCAAACCAATTGCGTGGCACATGCAAAAAATCTAGTGTGTGTGTGTTAGGCATTCCATATTTTTTACATATATTTTACAAAATAAGGTTCATACTAAGGTCCTAAAATGTCATCTGTCATAGTTTTCCCTCAACTGAAATAACAACAAAAAATCTAAGCTAAATTGATCTAAAATACCTTATACTTTGCGTAACTTTACATTTTACTACTAAACTTTTGCGTGATTGGCATTAAACTGTTTTACAGTGAATAAACTTGTCGTGAAAGGTTATAATCTAACAAGAACATGAGATGAACTACTATATATAGTAATTCACTTCAATGAAAATCAGACCAGATATTTCTGAAATTTCAACTGCATGCACATAATAAGCAAGAATGGGGGAGGTTTCATGTTTCCGTAGAAATACTTGCCAATAAATTATGTGATGAGATCTATTTCATAGCTGAAAGGTAGACGATTACTACATTTCCATTACAGCAATCCTGAGCAGCTTATACATATTCGGTATTCCAACAGAACACACTCAAAGCTTTTCTGCTACATATATAATCATCAAAGGCACCAAATAGAGGTAATAAGTTCAAGGAGAAGCTAGGCTATTGATAATTGCTAATGCATTGCTAGTCAACTGTGACACATTCAGTACATGGCCCCAGACCTTGATCTTAACTTCTCCATTCATGGCAATACCTGCAAACCCATTCATACAGGTATCATCATACCTAAGTGCTGCGCTCACCCATGTCTGAATGCTATTTATTAAGCTGAAACCTCACATCCTTGCTTCCGAGCTGCCCCATTGCCTGCATAGACTGTTTGAGCTCATCAACCGAGTCTCGCACATTGTCCACGCAGTCTCTCGTGGCCTCTGCGTTGCGAGGGCTCATGCCACCGCTCAACGACATGGCCATCATGGCTGTTGAGGCGGGGTGGGCCCCATTCAATGTCACAGACAGGGCAGTGTGTGCCAGGTGCATGGGACGCCTTTGAATGGTGCTGGCATACCATGACAGGGAGTTGAAGCAGAGGGCTGGGTATGTTGTCGTGCTGCATGAAATTCTTATGAATTGAGTACTCTCTTGTTCTTGGGCAAGGATTAATCCGGATCCATTGCATGATTTCATATGGATGCTTAAGAGTAGGGTGATTAAAAGTATAAGAGAAAGAAAAAAGGAAAGGGCTTCCATCTCTTTGATCTACGAAAGCCAAAAAGAAGGGAATTAGTATGGCGTTTGACATTAAATATTTAAGAGGATCCATCTTTAATATGAGATGGATTTCATGCGCCATGGCATAGTGTCAAAGCTTCGTTATCGTGAAGATCAGTACCAGGCAGTACTTTTCGATTGGAGGTGGGGGTGGGGGGTAATTTCTTTATGCTTCCAGAAGAACTCGACTTAGGTAACGGAGAGCTCTTTCTTTTTCTTGGTCATTCTCATGTGTCCACAGCGCGTCTAGATAATCTTCAAGGGCTGTTGTATATAGGATACGAGGCTTTCCCTTAACCGGGATGGCCAATACCGGCGGATTATCCAGGCATTGTTTGATTTTCTCCAACACTTTTTGGCATTTCTGATCCCATATGAATGGGATTCCTTTCTTCATCAGATAACTGTATGGACGAAATTTTCCTGAGAAGTTGGCTATGAACCGTCAAATATATGCGAGCTTTTCTTGGAAAGATTGCAATTGTTTGACGGTTTTTAGTGGAGGCATTTCCATAATTGTCTTGATCTTTGAGGGATCGATTTCGATACCCTGGTGGCAGATGATAAAGCCTAGGAATTTGCCTGACGAGATTCCAAACGTACACTTTAAAAGGTTCATCTTCATATTATATTTCCGGAGACGCTCGAACACGATCCTTAATTATTCCCAGTGCTCTTCATGAGATTTGCTTTTGATCACGAGGTCATCGATGTAGCATTCAACGATCTCCTGTATGAGGTCATCGAATATCTTCATCAAGGCTCTTCGGTAGATTGCACTGGCGTTCTTCAAATCAAAGGCATTACCCTGTAACAAAATACGCCCAACGGGGTGCGGAAGGTTGTATGATTTTGGTCTTCGGGATCCATCTTTATCTGGTTATATCCTGAAGATCCAACCATAAATGAGAAGACTTCATGGGTGGAAATATTGTCGATCATAAATTCGGTAACTGGCACTGGAAATTCATCTTTTGGGCACCCCTTGTTGAACTCCCGAAAGTCTATACAAATCCGGAACGTCCCATTCTTCTTTATCACCGGAACGATATTGGCAATCCAGTCGGAGTATTGGAATTCCTGGATGAAGCTAGAGTCTATGAGCTTCTTGACTTCGGCATTGATATTTATCTTGAGTTCAAGCTGCAGCCTTCTTGGCGCTTACTTGACGGGCTTTATCTCTGGCGATATGGCCAGCTTGTGTACCGTTATGTTTGGATCTAAACCCGACATTTTAGAGTAATTCAAAGTGAAGCAATCTTTGTACTTCATGAGTACATCTTAAAGCGGCTACTTGTTTTTCGGATAGCAGCTTACCGACGAACGTTGATCTCGGATCATCCTTCGTTCCCAAGTCAATTTTTTTAGGTTGTCCGTCGTGGTATATATCCCATCTTCCAGCTCTTTTGGTGCCGGTGGAAATTCTGAAATCTCCTCGCCATCATCTTCGTTTATGGAGTATTTAAAGAGGTCAATCATATTCTTATTCTCTCCCTCTTTTGAGAGTCTTATCATGTGGCAGGTATGAATCCACTTCCGTTTCTTCGGTCGAGCAGGTCCCAACCTGATGGCATAAGTTTTCTGCGGCTCGTGCTTTTGTGGCAGGTTTATCCTCCAGCTATCGGACATCATGAACTTGCCTTATTGATATTGGTCTTCCACCCAATTATTGAATGTGAAACAGTCTTCAAGTGGGTGACTTATTACTCGATGGTAGGAGTAATAATCCAGATGATTGACTTCATTTACTTTCCCAGAGTGTCGAGACTCCGGAAGTGTGATCATCTGGTGCTTTATAACAAGGCTGGATATCTTATCCGTCTTGTCTCGAGGGAATGAATATCCCCGATCCATTTTCGTTATAAAGAACGGGCTCCAACCCAACTTGTATCGATTGAAAGGCATCTTGGGCCTGCCTTGTTGTCTTTGAATGTCGATTGCGATCATCTCCATATTATTATCTCCGCTTCGGGATTCTCCTTCTTTATAGGAGTACAAAAGGGGTTGTGGATGAAGAGTATCATAATCTGCTTCTTTCACTGATTATTCACTACGACGTTGTTTCCTGGACTTTTCATATATGGTCATTTCACGGATTTAGTTGCCCCGGATTGCTTAACAAGCTTTTCTTATTATCGTATCAATCTGATATTCGAGTGACGAACTTGGAGTTCTTTGAGCGAGGCTTTGCTCCCGTTCGTCGGCATAGTTTCTTGGGGAAGCATATTCTTCTTCGTCCAAGTTGTTTACGGCGTGGCAGCTGTAAATTTTCTCCTATTTCTTGGACCGAACATATCCTAGCCTGGTTATATCCATCTTCCCTTCGGGCTTCGTCCGTTGAGTTCCGGGCACATCCCAAATCCTTTTATAGAATTGGGCTTATCAGACAGTTTGTTCAAAAGGCATACCTTGACGCTTTAATAGTTCCTTTAATCCTTTTGCGTAATACCTTGGCATGCGGATGGGCAGCAACTTGTCAAGATTTGGATTAGCTCCATGCCAGATTTCTTTTTCTATCTTGGTCTTCTTAGATTTGTAGAAGATGATCGCCTTTTCACGTTTATACCTTAGAAACACATAAAAGGTTTCTAGCTCTTGTACGCTATAGGTACTAAGAGAGTTAAGTTCCTTATAGTGTCGAGGCGAAGCCATCATAAAAGGTAGAATCCGGTCCGCTTCGTCAAGGGTCTGTGTCGGTGGATGAGTGGAAAACACCGTATCAGTCTCGTCTTCGGGGTCGCTGCCAAAGACTAGGATAGGTGTGTTCCCCCAATATTTAAACATAGCAAAAGAGCAAAGCCCTATTGGAATTTAATGAAGCAGCGCCTCACGTGCTCTCTACGAGGTCGCCAGAGCCAATCTTATAGAATTAAATCCTATGGTGGCGCCTCACGCGGACGCTAGTGTGCAAAGCACAAGAGAATTTATTACATAAGAGTTAGACTCTTATATGGCCCCGCACGTGCTCATCACGCGGGCGCCAACGTGCAAAGCACAGGAATACCTATCTTAAGAATTAAATTCTTACGCGGTGCCTACGTGCACAACACGTGAGTGCCGGCGTCCAAGTAGAATTAAATTCTACGATACTCTCTATTAAACAGAGTCGTTGGATCAAAAATCCAACGGAGATGATAAATCATCAAAATATCGAATCAAATTCTATTAGGAGAAAAAATCTCCCAAATCTTTCTAAATAAGAAAGATAGTCACAGTTGGATCAATGATCCAATAATAGAATAAAATTCTATCTTAGGAATATATTCTCTCAATCTTTCTAAACAAAAAAAGATTGCTCTATGTAAAACAGAGAACCATTGAATTAAAAATCTAGTGGTGCTTAAAAATCACCACTTGACATAATAAATTCTGTATATGGGAGAATATTTTCCCAATCTTGTTAAAAACAAGAAAACGTATTTTGTAAAACAGAAGTCATTGGATCAAAAATCCAACGGTGGGACAAATTCCTCAAATCAATTTTGAGACCAATTAAATCAATTGGAATCTCTCAATGAGAGATTTTCTCAAAACTAATTAACAATCTGCCTCCACTATATAAAAGACCCGAGACTTCAAGTCTCACACATCACAAAGATCACAGACACCATAGAGACCACAGAGATGCAGATAGACACAGAGAGAGAAACCCTATAAGCTTCTGCAAAAATACAGAAAGCTTTCAAACAATAGATAATTTAATTCTCAAAGAGGAAGACTTCCCCTTCAAAAAAAAACCGAGGTAAAGAAAACACAGAGATCAAAATATCACTTTTAAGGGTTTAACCCTTCTCAAAGAACTTAGTTCTTTCTCTGGATCAGAGATCCACAAGATAAGTCTTCCACAAATTGAGAATTTAATTCTCATCTGGAAGATCTTGTTCTTGAGAATCAAAGATTCAGAAAAGAACTAGGTCCAAAAAAAAAAAACAAAGGGAAAAAGAACCTAAAAAAAGGAATTTGGTTCTCAAAGAAAAACCTGATCCCAGATCTTCAAAAACGAAGATCTTGGTGATCATCAATGGTACAAATGCTATTAACAGATATCTAATCTCTAAAAAAGGAAAAAAGACCAGCGCCTTACGTGCTTCCTACATGGCCGTCCTTTTAACAGCGCCTAGTGCCTCACGTGAAAAACACGCGGGCGCCTAAAACAGAAGGCCAGCGCCTCACGTGAAGCACACGTGGGCGCTGAATAAAAGAGCTTAGCACTGATTTGGCAGCACCCAGCGCCTCATGTGCTCCTCACGTGGGCGCTGAATAAAAGTGCTTAGCACTGATTGGGCAGCACCCAGCGCCTCACGTGCTCCTCACGTGGGGCCATATAAAAAGTGCTTAGCATTCCATATGCAACCAAAACGACTGAGTGCTTAGCACTAATTGGGCATCGCCCAACGCCGCACGTGCACCTTACGTGGACGCTATAGGAAGTGCTTAGCACTTCATATTTAGTCAAAAGGACTAAAGTGTTCAACATTCATTGGGCAGCGCCTATGATTGAGTGCTTCACATGATATATATATGAGCATCAGAGTTCAAATAAGTGCTTGGCACTTTCACATAAAAAGAAAAAGGCTGAACATACAGAGCCCAAATAAGTGCTTGGCACTTTTGGAGGAAAAAGAAAAAAGGAAAAAGCAGACTAAGACCAAATTGGCTAAGTCTCTGAAGTTTCTTGCAGGTGAGCCCAAATACTCTTTTGCTGGTTCTTAAGTGAAAATGATCCTAAAAACATTGTTAAACTGATCTTAGTTTCAAACATGACTAATGATCTCTCATTGATGATATGCAAAATGATATTCATCTCATACCTCCTAAAGTAATCTTAGTCTCAAATATGACCAACGATTTTTAGGACCACTATAAACCCTTTCCTTCAAATACGGGATTTGGTTCAAGGGTACATCTTTCCACACCTCCGATATATATCGTTGTAATTCCTTAACGTCTTCAGAGAGGTTGAGGGTCCCGACAACCAATAACTCCTTTCGTCATACATTGATGCACTTCCAGATTGACGTTCACACCTCAAATCGGACCTCTTCCTAAATTGGGCACATTCCATGTCACCATCGTTCACTCCGCCACGTAACAAATACACGTGCACGCAAGATGAATAATGGACCGAGATGTCCCTAAACTAGACATTCGCCCCAAATACGGCGATAATGGACTGAAACGTCCTTAAACTAACATTCATCCCAAACAAGGAATGTTGAACTGTGATGTTCTTAAACTAAAATAATTGAGCCCATTTTCTCATTTGTTTCTAAGCTAATCTTAGTCTCAAATATGACTAACGATCCTTAGAAAACCCAAATATCCCGTGAACTGATGGACCTCATTTATATGATATCTGCGTCCTAAGTTCATTCCCATTGGCAAACCAAACTACCAGCATGGACCACGTCAAGCAAATTCTTGACCCAAACCCAAATCTAAAATATACGGATTTGGACTAATCCGCGCCCGACGGGCGACGACATAAACTAGTTTCCGTATACAATCCACGGACAACCAAAACAAACAAAAACACTCACGGCACGAAGTAAACTGCCGGAGCAGGAAAAATTGGTTAGCGCAATGCGGTAACGTAATTAACTGCAGAGGCTTGCGCCTGCAGGGGAAAGCGTCTCCACAATCAAAAACCCCTCATAAAATGAGGGGGAATATGATATAGTCTGCTACAACGGTCGCGTCTGTCCAAACCTCCGATATATGGTGCCATAAATCAACTTGGTATCTTTGGAGAGGTTGACGGATAAGCCCAAATAGCATTTGCCCCCAGATTCAGGCAAGACGATCCATCCCGGTTCGTCCCTGTCTTTCGGCGAAGAACAGATTCTGGCATGTCCGGTGGGACCTTTTCCTATTTCCACTCCACACTTCGTGTGTTGTGTTTCGTGAACAAAATTGCGGTTCGCTATGGTTGCCCTTGGATTTGAGGTACTAAAATTTGGTGCCTTGCTCCTGTGCAGAGAAAATCGATGGCTTCCAGCTACACTTCTTGCAACAGCAACTTTCGCCCTACCCCAATAGGAGGAGTGACCTACCGGCCTAACGCGGCCTCTATCTTTTCAATGCCGGTGGGGCAAGTAACATAAGCCACTACTGGATTGTTCTTTGGGACCATGGTCCCACCGGTGAGTTTCAGTGCCTCAGCGCCACAAGAGGAAGCTCCCAAGAGGTCGGTCTTCAATCGACTGGCAACCACAACGACCCCTCTCAACGGGCCGTCCAAAGCTGACGTCTCAGTCTTCAACAGGCTAGGCAAGAACCCAAATGGGCCCGCAAAGAGGTTCGTAATTCCAAAAGGGGCTACCTCAGAACGGATAGCCCTCCCAACTCCTCCTGTAGGTGAAGACGTCAAATGTGCTTCCCTTACAAGAAAGTCGGTCTTTGAAAAATTGGCCGGCCCTCCTCAAACTCTGCCAAGGATGTCGGTCTTCAATGAGCTGACGCCAACAGCAGCCCCTCAGCAAAGCCGGGGGGCATGAAGAAGCTGCTTCTAAAACTGAGGCGGTCCCTTCTATAAGACATGCTCCACGTCGCCACTGGCGCCGAGTGAGGAAAGATGGGGGAAACTCCTCCTTTGGACTTACCCCACCAGCTCCAATGGTGGAAGTTGATGCTGCTGTTCCAACCGGAAACAGCTTTGATCTGCTTAGGAGGTTACGCAAGAACTCTCCAATGGCGGCGCTAAAGAAATCGTCCCCGCCTGCAGAAGTCACATTGCAAGTAAAGCCGGAGCACCTCCATCAACGGCTCTCCTCCCAAATTCATAGAGTCTGGCGGAAAGTCCAGGACTCTGTGATCAAGAAAGATTACTCTCGTCGACCGAAAAAATCGGAGGCTCGGCAAGAGAAAGACCATCACTCCGTCATACAGCGAGGGTATTCTTCTACACAGGTGCCCGTTATAACGGCTCCTTCATCTTCGACCTCCCACAAAAGGATGAGGCCGGAGAAAATCCCACCACCTGCGGAAAATTCCAAAGGCGATGGACCCAAATGCCCCAAGTCTGGGGCCATGATCGTGCATACAGTCTACATGGCTTCCGGGAAAGAGGAAAGCCCTGCTTCCGTAGGTCATCGACCGCAAACTCGGTCGCTGACAAAAGCTCAGGAGCAATAACAAAAGCTCTAGAAAATTCTGACCAAAATGGCAGCATTTACCAGGCAGAAAGAATGTCCGGATACAACGGTCGAACAGCGCCATGAGCAGGAGACCGATAGAGAGTTCTTGCGAAAGGTGCTCGAAAGAAAAGACAAAGAAGCCACTGAACAAGCTGCTAACATAAAGAAGATGGTGCTATTATTTCAGGACATGGTTGGAATGATGATCCAGCCAGAACCCCCAGCCGAGAATCCGCCGATAATCATCGAGGGTGACAGAAAAGAAACATCGAACCCCTTTCCGGCCTTATCAACAGCCAAGGAGGAAATGATCTCCAAGGCTGCTCTTGATGATTATATTGCTCAATAAATAAGAGCTCATCAAGCTAATGAACCGGCTAGCCAAATCGTCAAAACTGAGCGACCGTATCCAGGCTGGTATGATCAAATCAAGTACCCGCCGGGATATATGATCCCCAAGTTCCATGTATACAAAGGGACAGGAAACCCCCATCAGCATGTCGCACAATTCAAAGCTCTGTGCGGTAACACTGGAAGCGATGACAAACTATTGTTTCGCCAGTTCATTGGCAGCCTGTCAGAAACGGCCTTTGAATGGTATTCGGAGCTCCCAAGTGACTCTATAAAGACATTCACCGAGATGGAACTGCTGTTCACACAGCGGTTCGCCAGCACGAGCAAGCGCACTCTAATTACGGCATTAATCAATGCCAGGGTAAAGGAGAAACCTGGGTTCAATACGCGATCCGGTGGCGGAACCTATGGTCTAAGTGCGAACAAACCATTGAAGAATCTTCTGCCATGGGCATGTTCATCGGGGCCCTTGATCCTCAAAAAACTGTGTCCCAGTTCATGACATTCTTCAAACCAACCACCTTTCAGGCTCTGATTGATAAACTGGCCCAAATGGACCAAATGGGCCATGGGCCTTCCTCCTCAAATAAGGACCCTCGAAATGCTAAAGGTAAAGGGAAAGTGTCCTTTGTTGCCAATACGCAACAACAGCCGAGCGGTCCAAAACCGGCTGCTCGCCAAAACAACGCGCGCCCATGCCTATCCTTAGAGGAAAGATTAGGACGCGCTTACTCATTTCCCCATAATAAGACGAGGAGACTGATCAAATTGGTAATGCGTAACAAACTCATCACATTTCCAGACTCACGGCGTCTACCGCAATCCGGAGACGTCTACAACCCTAACTACTGCTCTTATCACAGAATGGTGAGCCATCAAATTGAGGATTGCTATGTCTTCAAGAACTGGGTCGAGGACCAGTATCAGCAGGGGAAATTCGCGCCGTCTGATAACTGGAGGGTAAACCCACCACAGAAGCACACTCCTAAAAAGGTGGATATGCCCTGGGCATCATGCTCGCTCATGGAAGAAACTCCATGGGAAGTCGTTCTTTCAGCTAAAGCTAAAAGAATGCTGAAAGATCTACAGGCATGTCCAGCAGTCAGGTGGTAAAGCCCACTTGAACCCGAAATCATCGAAGGGATGCAGAAACCCCATCCCGTACCGAAAGTTGTTGACAAAGGGAAAAATCCCCAAGTCAAGCCTCCGAAGTCCTCAAAGAAAAAGAAGAAGACCAAGAAACCTG
Source organism: Agapanthus africanus (assembly GCA_030015575.1). Lineage (NCBI taxonomy): Eukaryota > Viridiplantae > Streptophyta > Magnoliopsida > Asparagales > Amaryllidaceae > Agapanthus > Agapanthus africanus. The sequence goes on from JASDDO010000018.1 coordinate 391,948,726, forward strand.
TGCAGCCTGTCGAGTATGACGACAAGGGCATAGACCTACAAATGTACATTGATGCGCTGGAGGAGTACAAAAAGAAGGCGCGGAAACTGGTCACGCTCGAAGAGTTCTTCAAGCATATTCTTGAGAACAAAGATAGCGACAACGATGAGAAAAATGACTCATCAGAAGAAACTAAAGACTATGTATCAAGTTGCCACATGGTATTCCATTCATCGTTAAAGGATGAAGAAACTCCTTCGGCGTCAGAAAACAACATAGAGGAACGGGGGGGGGGGGGGAGGGCAGGATCGACGTTAAAATCCCCGGCACAGCCAGAAGACCCGATCGATGGGCTGTTAAACGAAGCTTTTTGAAAAAGCAAAGCTGACCGAGAACGCGAAACGACCATATACGAAAAGGCTAGTGTCAGCGTCGGGATGAAGAAGCTGCGGCAAGGAGGAGTCATAAAGTATTCCAACCCAACCAAAGCATACCTGCGACAAGTAAGAGCAGGATCAAGGCGGAGAAGCGGTTCGCTAAAGCCCTGTCAATAGGAATGAAGCTGCCACCTCTCGTAGGAAACACTCCTGGGGTCACATGCCTCGACGGAGAGGATTCACATCCAAACTACTATATGTATTATCGAAGGGTTATCCACCCAACCGAGGAATGCAGTGCCTTCAAGAAGTGGTGGCAAGGATACGTTGCCCATCAAAAAAACTTTAAGAGGATGAAGCGCGAAGCTCATCGACAGTAAAATAGTGCAGCAAACACGCATTGTCACGCCCCGCTTCCCAGTGTACGGGCAAAGGGCGCTACTGGCAGCTACGTATTTACTTTGAAGTAAATACGCTAAGCGTATCTAAGCAATAAAAAAGAAATATACACAAGAGACAAAATAAATGAACAATAACTTTATTTATTAACATTCTTTTGAACAATGCATGGAAAAGTAAATACATCTGAATGAAAGCAATGCCTAAACAGTGACATAACAGAAATGGAAAATACAGAATGTAAAGGAAATGTACAAGCGTAACTACAACTCGGGATCTTCAATAAACTGGTCTAAGTCTTCAATACTAGGCTCGATCTCTTGAAGGTCCGAATCACCTGACAACATTCCAAAGAAGAAAGAGAAGGAATGTCAGCAGCGAACAATCGCTCGGCAAGTCCCAAAGATAAGGGAGACGTAGAATAGACAGAGAGAGAGAGTGTGTGGCTTTTAAAGTTATGTTTGATTTTTATAATATTGTATTTAGTGTTAACGCTGTTGTTTGTAGCTTGGTACAGAAGAAGCCCAGTGTATACGAGAGGAGTCTCTATATGCCAGAGACTAAAGGCAAAATGGGATACAAGGCTCCGTTGGAATGTCCGAAACAACGGCGATTGAATTCAGGTTAGGTGTATTAATGGTTGCAGTCTCGTGCTACTTCTAACTCCTTCCGTACCAATCTACCCCTTAAAATCCCGCGATATCTTGATTGTATTGTTGGTATTATATTGAATTGTATATTGTTTATAGATTGTATAAATGCATGACTTGCCGAAACCATGATATCAGTAAATGGATGTAACTGGAGAATCATGGATGTGACCGGAGAAGCATGTAAATGGAGGTATATCCATGGTTCGGTTCGGTCAATATAGATTGAAAAGTTTGAACAGATTGATTATATGGATTCATGGAATCATATTGAATTGTACTTTGTACTTGAATCATATTCAAATCAGATTGTTATAATGAGACCCAGTCTGAGTCAGACAATTATAAAAGAAATTGAATTCTGAATTAGGTTTTGATGTTATCGGTAATCGCTGCACATGGACGACAGGATTTGTGTCTTTTTCAAAGACGATTACCGTATTGACAACACCGTTTGTTAAGTTGTCTAGCTTAGATAGGCAAGCACCCATTTCTCCGGCTCCCTGAGGCTCAAGAAATTGGTCTCACTTAAACCTATATTTACTAGGGTCCTTAGGGTAATTTACAGTACTTAGGGGGGGTTTATGTAAAAATAATTTTGTATAATTTTCAAAATATACCCCAAGTGTTTAATTATCGTCTTTAGAGTTGTCATAGATGTAGATTTTATGTATGTGACATTTCAAGTGAATAAAACCTAATTTCATAATATATGGTGGTTAATTGTAAAGTGTTGAACTTGTATGGAATTGCATGGTATTTTCATGTAAAGTGATTCTTGTGATTTAGAAAAGTTGGAATATTTATATTATCACAAAAAAATATATTTTAATGATATATATATATATTTATATGAAAATAATTTTTTATTTATTATATTTCTAGAAATCTTATTTTCTAAAGATATTTGTATTTTTAAATCTTTCGAGACCGAATGCTCCTTGCGGAGGTCTGCATCTCGCACTACTAAGCCCGAGGATGTGCGATAATCCGTACCATCCCGAATGGGTTCTCCAAATGTTGTAGCGGCGCTTTGCAAAGATTTGTTTAAAAATGCATAATCTTATCGAAAAAGTTTTTAATAGTAAAAGGTATTTAAGTGTAAAATTCGTATTTCCGTATTCTATATTCTCGAAAGGTATCGTGCTATATTACATATGAGTGTTGGGAGGAGGTAGGTCATTACCTCGTGATCTATCTAAAGGCATAGCAAGATTAATAGTGTTTTGTGTCAAACTATATGGTATTTTACTGAAAAAGTACGATAAAAATTACAATATGAAATATTTTGCTATGAAACTTGTTCATGATGTTTTGTTAATATTAGTAGTCATGATATGAGGGTTTGGTAGTGTTGTCTTTAAGAAAAAGTGAACTTTTTAAAGAAAACCGTATCGGAAGTCGGATTAACTCCGCTTCCGTCGGGTTTTAGAAAAAGAACTTTTTAGAATAGCAAAGGGAAGAGGGAGGTGGGACTTACTAGCTTTTGGTTTAGAGGAGAGAAGGAGGGAGTGGAAGCAGGTTCCGATGCGTCGTTTCGTCGCCAGGAGCTCCTAAGGTCGTCTTTGGAATTTCGCCGGAGCTTCGCCCTTCGCTAACTCCACTTGTACACAAAAATTCTAGAGAGTTTTTTTGAGAGTTAGGAAAGAATTTGTGAGTGAAGGGTGTGTGTTTAGGGATGGTATTTATAGGAAAAGATTAGGGTTAGGGTAGGTGAAAGGGTGTGGGAAATTGTATTAAATTTTGTATTAAAAAATGGTTTAATGGAGTTTTAAAAAGCTCTGTTAATGTGCGGAATATTTAAAGTGTACAGGGGTTTAGAGAATACCAAAAGACACAACTTTTATGAAGACACCACTTGGATTCAACCGAGTTCAGCCGGCGGCGGCGGCCGATTCGGCCGATCCGCCGGCCGAGTCGGGCCGGGGCAGGGGGCCACGTGTCCCTCGTCTCTTGGTTAGTCTCCTGGGCCAGTTTGTTTTATATATGACTTTTGGTTTTACGGGTTTAGCACATGTAGACTTTTGGGATTCTAAAAATTTAAAAGAAAATGATATTAAAAATAATGTGGGTGGTGCGATTTGAACTCTGGTGATTTGGTTCAGCAGTGCAAGGTCTTACTAATGAGCTACAAGCTCTTTCTTGCTATTAAAAAGCAAAACAAATTTATAATTTGTGCTCAGGCAAAAGTACCCCTTTCTGTATCTTTGAAAAATTTGTACAGAAAGTTGTACAGAAAGTTTAGGGTTGTTACACACACGAAGAAACGACTGGCAACTGGAAGGGGAAAAACCCCAAGTTCTTACTTTCGGGAGAGATTCTGAGGACGAAATACCCCTCGGCCCTCTCTTCAAAGACTCCACCTCCGAAAAAGAAGAGGAGGATAAGAACTGCGAGTATATTCAGCTGCATAACCGCACGCTGCCTGAAAAGAATCTCGGACCTACAAACAAAAGGTTCGAGAAAAAAAGGACAAAGGGAAAGAAAAAATCCCTTAGGAAATTTCCCTCGACGGTGGAGTTGTCAAAGAGCTCGCAGCAAGGGACCCGCCTAGGAAAAATAAGGTGGATTACAATGTCCCAGCACATTTGAGAAAAATACCCTCACAACTGAGCATACTGGATGATCTCCTCATGTCCAAAGAGACATGAGATTCTCTAATCAAGGCATTACAAGAGCCCGATCAGTTCTAAACTTTCCTCGTGGAAGAGAAGGTGAAAGATGAACTGGCAGAGGTCCATATGGCTGACATTACATTCAGCGATGAAGATCTCCTCCTCGGTACGTGTGAACATAACCTCCCGTTATACGTCACCGGGCACTGCCACGACATCAAGATAGGGAAAATCCTCATCGACAACGGATCCTCCGTCAACCTTCTCAACGTGAAAGTGTTGAAGGGGATTTATATGAATGTTCAGCACCTGGCCCAAGACAAAATTACCATCTCTGGGTTCATCTCACAGTCGTCACGGACGCTTGGGTCCGTAATATTGACGTTACGCTTCGGGCTGCTCGTCATTGACATCAAATTTCATGTTATTGACGCCAAGACTTGCTATAACGCTTTGCTCGGCAGGCCTTGGTTACATGAGTACAACGCCATCTCTTCTACACAACATCAGTGTATGAAGTATTTCAAAGACGGCTTGGAATACACCGTTATAAGGGAGCTAAATCCATTCTCCGTAAACGAGGTCCAAAAATATGAAGACGGAAAGTACTTCCTACCAGACTTCGAGGATACGGAAAGGTGTCATAGGCCGGAGGATAAACAGAAGTCCGTCGCTACTATCCCTGTAGGGTTCCTAGACATACACATGAGGTTCCACAAGGTATCAACCATGCCAAAATCAAAATTTTTCATGTGCCGAGAAACCCTAATCGAGATCGTTACTAGAGGTAAGGCGAAAAACATGCAAGTTAACAACTTTAACTACAAGTGAAAGGGATTACAACCTTTGTAGATCCGGTCCTCCACTTCTAAAGCTCCGTGTTGACATCCCTCCGCTGCGATCATCGGGATCCTGGACTCTAGCGATGGTTTCTTCGGAGAAATGAGCGGGCTAGGTCGTTGACTTCGATGCCGAAGATGATCTACGTCGAGGCGACTCAAACTCAAGCTCCATCTTCACTAGGTTATGAACTTTGTGAAGATAACACACTCTACTACATGGCAAGTGGTAGAGGATGAAGAAATAGGATGTGGGTTCACTTTGGATTTGGGTTTCTCACTTAGTTTCTTCACTTGAAATTTTCTAGAAAATGTTTTCTTCTTCATGAAGAAGAAGAAGAAGAAGAAGAAAATGAAAAAGAATTAAAGAAAAAAATAAATCAAGTGAAGTCTATCATATTGCAACCATGGGTGAGTAAACTCTTGTAGAGAGTAAACTAGAGTTTAGGTAATGGTTAGGTCAAAGCATAAAACAAGATGGTTAGACTTTTTCAAAGATGCTTGAAGTATCATGAAACTTCTAGCAAAGATAAAGAAAAGCACCATTTAGTTTTAACAAAATAAATAAAAGAAAATAAAACCCTAAACCATTAACCTAAATATGGTGTAAATCATGCACACACCCAAGTTTGCATGTATCATCAAACATGATACAAACTAGTATACAAACATATATCACATATACAACTTGTGCACATCAAGTGAGAAAATCAATCTTAAGTGAACAAATACTAGTTAATGTAAAGTAATATATCAAATATATAATTATACATTAAATCATTAAATTGATACTTGATTTAATGATCCGGTCATATCGCATATAACCGACTAATATCAAGTGTATCAATGTATCGAATCAACACTTGATTCGGTAACCCGGCTATATCACATATAACTGACCGATGATACGAATCGCGAGAATAGAATACAGTATCACATACTGGTATTATTCTCGGTTCTGCACATATCTCATATGCGCTCCTATTTCATTTCGCTCGAGCCAGGAAGCCTCTGTGTAGGACTCTAAAGACTCGTCAATACGCCGACAGTAGGTGATGATCATATCAAACACCCACAAGCCGCAAGCGGTCTGCTAAACGTAACGGCCACCCGGGTATTGAGCGATCAGAAGATCAATGAGCAAGCCTGCTCACACTCCTACGAATCCAACCAGTAACACTTATCGCACAGTACGGTCTGTTCGTCTGATATGTCGCATATCTCGTCTAGGGGTGGTAAACGTCAGACCCCAGTAGCTTGATAAGTCATGCCGATGTAAGGTCCACAACAAGTGTGAAACTACTAATAACACTTACTAGTAAATCACAGCAACCCTGGCCAGGGATTTCCAGTTATGGCCAGTCGAGCATAGCGCAACATCAACCCCCAATACCGGGAGAGACGAATCACCTCCTATCGCTCATTGCCTCCATGTGAATCGGGAATGTACCCAAAAACCACCTGTTTGCATGACTCAGTAGAGCCGTGGTAGGGTGGAAATCAAAGCACAGTGGGAGACACACAATACTTTATGATGATCTCGGGTCAACAGACTAAGCTGTACCAGTGTCACCAGAGAACTGCCATCTGACGTGAGGTATAATACCATCTGGGAGTTCTCGGCGAGTCCGTTCAGTGTACCTAGTCTCCACTGAGCACCCGCATACCATCTCTGATGTCAAACACCAATGGATATGGGATCATCCATCGCCCATCACATGGGTCGAGAAGATATACGCTAGTCTACTCTGGAACATCGATGCCCCGTCTCGATATTCCCACGACTAGGAACATCGAAGGATGTACTCATGGACTACCCAGGCCCCACTAGTATGATCTACATCATAGTCCTGGAAGTCGAGCACATATCCTAAGGGCTTTATCAACATGTAATAGAGAGACAGCAAGTATACATGTTAAGATAAAGAGTAACCAGATAGCATACTATCATGTCGAGCAAGAAAGTCCTACCTATATATATCCCAGTATCCACTATAATATACATCCTATGTACGGCAATGGCCTCAAGGGCATACGTATAACTAACAATCTCCCACTTGCACTAGGGCCATCTGTAGCAGTGGTTGCAGTATCACATACTTAACCATCCCATATAAGTCTCTCTCTGGGAAAAGGCCTTTGTGAGTGGATCTGCCGTGTTGTCCTCTGAGTCTACTCTCCTAACCTCGATCACCCTGGAGATCAACTATCTCCATGATCAGGTGATGCTGCCTCAGAATATGTCTGGGTCACTGATGGGACCAGGGTTCCTGGGACAAATCCACACTTCCATTGTCACACAATGGTAGGAACCTAGTTCATCTTATGAACCATTATACACCCAAACTGCCTCTTTGGTAGTATCTTTAATAGCAATGTTACCAGCCTTTATCGTCTAGTTTGCCACGGTATCTAGCTTGGAACTCTTCCAACATACCGTCCCTCTACTGAGGGTAAAGGCAATGCCTGTGACTAACATTCAGTCGTGCTTATCAGTCTGGGACTTTCCCAGTGATTCTCCCCAGGATCGATTGATACTATCTCACTAAACCTAGTGAGAACCCTAACATCCATTTAGATCTATCTCATAGATCCAAATCCCAGGATTTAGGAGGTATCACCTTTATCCCATTGGAGAATCCTTGTGATAAGAGGAGATTGACCGTGCGTAGCATAAGAAACTCTTTTCCTATCAAGAGTATGTTGTCCACGTACAATACGAGGATGCCCACCTTACTCTCTACTACCCTTTTGTATATACAAGGTTCATCTACCATTTTGATGAAGTCAAACTCTTTGACTACCACATCAAAACAGACGTTCCAACTCCGCGATGCCTGCTTTATTCTGTAAAGCAACTTGCACATGTTTCTGCTGCTCCCACGGTTTACGAAGCCCTCTGGCTGTGTTCTTATAGACGTTCTTTTCTAAATCAGTATTTAGAAAAGCAGTCATGACACCCAACCACCAGATATCGTAGTCATGGTATGTAGCAATGGCAAGTAGGATCCGGATGGACTTAAGCATAGGCACTGGAAAAGGTTTCATCATTATCCATGAGTGGTCGATGACGAAAACTTTTAACAAGTCTAGCTTTGAAAGTCTCAACTTTTCCATCTACACCAAGTAATCTTCTCAAGATATACTTGCTCCTGATGGGGATTTAACCCTTCAGATATAGCAACCAAAGTCCATACTTTGTTGGTGTACATGGATTCCATCTCAGATCGCTAAGCATCCAGCCATTCTTACAGAGTCCCTACTCTCGATGGCCTGCTCGAAACTAGTTGGGTCATCATCTCATGATGCATTTCTCGCTCCCACTGTCATCGAGAAACCGAAGTATCTCTCAGGCGGATGAGGAACCCTACCAGATCGGCGGAGAGGCTGAGGTTCATCGGGGACTATTGAATCCTTTGGTTCTGTCAAATCATCAGCTGCAGTTTGTATAGCTGGAACCTTTCCAGTTCTACAGAACTGACCTTGCCTCGATCTTGTCCGGATTTTGCTTTTGACATAGGCCGGACAATCCCAATTATTAACTTACTTAAGAGATAGGCTCTTCCCATACCATATCTTATATGGAGTGGTAGGCACTGATTTGATTCGAACCCAATTCAATAGGTATGCAGCTTCTCAAGTGCATAACCCCCTAAAAGAAACATGTAACTCAGTAATACTCATCATAAAGCACACCATATCTCATAGGGTGCGATTGCTCCGCCCTGATACACCGTTGTGCTATGGTATATACAGGGGAGTAATACCGAGGGAGAATCTCATTCTCCTTTAGAATAGTCCAGGAATTCTATACACAAGTATTATCCTCCCTGATCTTATCATAGGACATAATACTTGTACCCGTATTTTGGTTCTCTACTTCTAACTTATATTCTGTGAATATCTCAAAAGTTTCGGACTTGTGTTTCAACAGGAACATACGTCTGAATCTTGAGAGATCATAAGAGAATGTAATGAAGTTCAAAGAACCGGTCCTGGCATGTGTAGACAGGGGACCTTACATACATCATCATTTATCAATCCCTAGAGTTCTCTAACTCTTTCTCTGTTTCCAATAAACAGAGCTATGGTCATCTTATCTTTGTGACATGACTGGCAAATTTCACAAGATGTAAATTCAAACTAATTTAAATATGCATCTAAAATGTAACTTCAGCCAGTCGGGTCGCATTGATATGACCTAGTCTACAATGCCTCAAGAAGGATTCGTTCATTTCTGAACTCTTCCTCTTGTGTGTGTTCTGCATACTAGGAACTGTAGTTTAATTTAGAACGTCAATGCTTTTAGATAACGTGCCTGAATCGATCAACTTTTGAAATGTTCAAAACAATATTCAACAATACAAAATTATATCCTTTCTTTACTAATAAAGAGACTGATATGATTTTGTATATCAGGTTTGGTATCTAATAGCATTTTTTCAGAATCAATGTATTGGTAATACAGGATGACAGTGACCAACAGACTTGGCTGCAACACTTGCACCGTTTTCTGTCTCATAAAACTTATCACCCGTTCTTAGTTCTTTACCTATTATAGCCCATGTAAAAAATTACATATGCGGGATCCTTATCCGGTATCACATACCTAAGACGTAAAAGATACTGAGAAACAATTCTGTGTAATGAACACACCCGAAGGAGATGCATCTCATGCACTTTCTTCGTTTGGGGGGCATGAGAATCCTGGTATTCCCCTATTTCCTGCTCGGTCTTATAACAATTATAAGTTGGAGCGGGACCAACGTTCCCCAGCATAGTATAACAAGCGGGTTCGGTCAATTCATCCATATTATTATCTTGATTAAGGCGTGATATGGTCGCTACCTGAAGAGAGAGAGAAGAAAACACTCTGCATGCGCTCTTGCAAGATTAGATTGGTTATTTATTTTATCTAATCAGGATGGCTCCCACTATTTTTATCAAATCTTCCTTCAAACTCTAAAAGGAAAGACTAGCCGGGATTAATTACACTCTACAAGTTCGCCAATCTTTCAGCCAGGCCAGTGTCGGTACTTTGAGGGAGGTTCCCCGTGCTTTCGCACGGACCTAATTAAAATAAATCTCGTTTTCCCAGGGGCTTAACCCCATTGACACCTTTCTAGACACCTACTTGATCGGCTAATTGTAAAGTGCAAAACTCTCCCAGGAGTAACAATTACCCGCAGTGGGTATCGGGATCCAACTATCATATAGAAGGTATGCAATCTCATTGCAAATTTCAACACTTAAAACTCCTGATAAAGGTTACCCCTAGCACTTATGACCTTGGCTATGGTCAACAAATCATAGATCCGAAATCTGATTCAAATCCAATATAGCACCTATGGGTACATAAGAAATGTATCGAATCGATTCTTTTTCATGAATAGATCCGATCGCAACTTCGAATATGGAATTCAAAGGGATCAAATAGGAAATGATACTCTGAATCATATAACTATAATGAAATATACGATCAACCAATATTTAGGATTGGGGTTGGGGTTCGGGTTGGGGTTACTTCCAATTACGTAAATCAATAGTTCAAACCGCACTCAAAGGTAGGGCATTTCCCATTGATATAGGGACTTCTGTACCAGAAACAATGGTATCTCCAATTATAGCCTCTCTGGGATGTAAAATATATCTCTTCTCACCATCCCCATAGTGTATGAGAAGTACTAGTCAAGTTCTACCCGTCATTTCGTGATTAATTAGACCCACCCACATGACCCTTAGCTAAGGTCAACAAAGTTACAGGACTGTCCTAACTAATCGCATCATATGCTGTGTAGGAAGACATCACTTAGCTACCGTACACTGTGCCTTGACTATGGTCAACAAACACAGCACGAATACTAAGTATTCTACTTCCGAAAATGACGGAGGGTTGCGGATGGTTTTTAAGAAAACCTTTAACGCTTTGAACTTGATCTCGTTGCGGAATCAAATGGTTTTTAAATGGAGTGTTTTTTAGGCTTTTCTAGTTTTGCTAAAAGGGTCACTCCCGGTGAAGGGATCGTCGGCCCTTTCTGTTGCGCCACGGCAGCGCCCCGGCCTTGTACTCGAGGCCAAAATGCGGAATCAAAAATTTTCCTTACTCGGAAACCGGCGCTACCGCGGACAATGAAAACCCGGATCGTTTACCATTAACCTAATGCTAGCAATCAAGAGATAGGGTGAGAAGTATACCGAGTGATCCGAGTCCTCCGGTCTTCTCATCGTCGTCCCGATCTCCCGCGGAAAGTCTTGCCTCCACATCGTCGCCTCCTCGCCGGAAAGGGCACCACATCGCCTTCGTCTTTTACGGGCTCCCGCCTCAATACCGAGGCAACTCGAGCATGAAGCCGGCAACTCGACATGCTCAAGATATGCTGTAGAATGTAGTGTAGAAGATGCTTGTCTCATTTTGGGGTATTGGTTGCCATAGATGGAGGAATGGTGTATAGAAAATTAGTGCTTTCAATTTTCTAGCAATGGAATGAGATGAAGAATGATATACTCTCTCAAAGATGAAGATGAAGCTCTCTCCTTCTTCTCTCTTTTTCTTCTCTCTTTTCTAAATGAAAACCCTCATCCTTAGAAAATGGTGGAGCAAGGATAATATGATAGCAAGAGGGAGGTGAGTGTAGGGTAAAGTAAGTGGTGACCACAACCAAAAACATCAACCATGCTTCTATCTTCTATTCACTCCATAACCTTTCAAAATCTCATTTAATGCAAAAGCATGGAGCAAAAGAAAAGATGCTATCATAATAAATCCTTATGCAATAAACCCCTCCACAAAATATTATTTGCGAACTTGCAAATAACCCCCTCCATCGGAAAAGTCCGGCCGGGAAAGAACAAAGGAAAACCGGCCGGAACGGAATGCAAACAGGCAACTCCAGAAAACTGGTCCCGTAATAAATTACAGGACAACCCCGATACTGTGCATACACACCCGCATCTGTATTCCGTCCGGATACAAATGCAATGAGACAAAATCTACACTGTACTAAACTAGTACCGGCTTAAACCAAAGCCGGCTAGTAAAAACCGTTCGATCCTGATCCGTGCAATACCGCACGTATCTGATCGAACCCTGCCATATATCCATACGGCCACTAGTATAAAACTGTCCGATCCTGATTCGTGCAATACCGCACGTATCTGATCGGACCCTGCCATATCTCCATACGGCCTCTACAGCGTTTCGCCCGAAAGCTGAGTAACTGAAAGTGTGGTGGACTCTAAAGACTCGTCAATACAATGGCTGTGGATTTAACCACTAGCACGTCAGAGGTATAAGCCAATACGTAACGGGCCACCAGCTATTGACCAAAAAGGGACGTCGATGAGCGAACTCATCCTGACACCCTACTGAGCCTGTCAGTGACAATATCCGTACAGTCCGGTCCGTTCGTCTATGAGGATCGCATGTCGGGCCTAGGGAGTTGGTAAAAGTCAGACCCTCAAAAGCGGTACAAGTCGTGTCGGAGTGTAGCCCAGAACGCCCTGAGATACTACTGGAATACCTACCAGTAAATCTCCTGCCTCGGCCGAGGGCTTTGCGTAATGGCTCTCCTAGACACAGCGCGACCTCACCCCCAATACCGGGAGAGACGAACCCCTGAAGATCCGCTCACTGCCTCCATGTGGCTCGGGACTGTACCCAACTAAAACCTGTTTGCACGACTCCTTTGAGCCGTGGTAGGGTAGTAATCAAAGCACAGTGGGAACTCACACGAGACAAATGACGATCCTCAGGTCGATGAACTAACCTGTACACATGTCACCAGGGAACTGCTATCTGACGTCAGGTATAAGCCCAACTAGCAGGTTCCCGGCGAGTCCTGTCCGGTGTACTCATAACCCAATGAGCACCTGTATACATCTTAGATGAACCAACTGACACCAGTGGCCTGTGAGACCGGCCACCGCCCCTCGTCGGGGTCTCGACTGTATACACTAGTCTACTAATGGAGTATCGATGCCCTGTCTCGAAACTCCTACGACTAGGGACCTTTTAAGGATGTGCTTATAGACTACCAGCTCCCACATATATGATCGCCATCATACTGCCGGCAGTCAAGCAAGAATCCTAGGGGCTTTATCAACGTGTAATAGCGACATGTCAGGTCACCTAAAACAGTACACGATGATAAAGGTAAACCAGATAGCATACTATCACCTCGAGTAAGACTGTCCTACCGGGATAGGTCCTCCCTCAATCATTGCAATCACGTGCCTGTGATCCAATAATTGACTCTGAGGGCACTATCTCCAACAATCTCCCACTTGCACTCAAGGCTAATTATTGCGATGCCGCATACTCACAGCCCGTGTGATACCGAACACCCAACTCCTCTACTAGTCAGTCTCACAAAGCTCGTTTGCGAAACTATTGCGTTCGAGGAATAGCCTCAGTGAGTGGATCCGCTGTGAAATTTCTTTCTATGTCTCTCTATATCTCAAATTCGCGGAGAAAGCCATCTCCCGAAATGAGCAATACCTGTCTTAGAACGTCTGGATGTCTGATGGGACCAAGCTCATAAATGAACTTCAAATCCAAACTTCTTAGACTGTATCGTCAACTGAACTTAATCAGTATCCTGCGCCATGCCACCCTCAGTATTGCCTTGGACCACCTGTCCAAAATACTGCCCTTCGTCAGAAGGAAAACTATAACTCTGACAACCTCCTTGTCGTCCATGTCACCTTAGAAGCCTGGAATGATAACTGTCTCCCAAATGAGGCTGTCGTTATCATATCCCTAGAACATCCACTTATGTTCTAAGACTGCTTCCGACTGTTTCTCCAGGATTGGATCAATATCAACTTATTGCATCTAGTGCAAGAACAACATCTGGTGTGGTACTTGACATCTCATGATTGACTCAATTGCCTAAGCAAGTGATCTGCCAATCATGAGTATCCCTCTCCCCTTTAGTCTATAAGACACCTTTAGAGAGGGTGACTCCATCAACTGCAGGTACACTACCGTGTCAGGAGTCGTCCATTCTAAATACTCATAGAATGCTGTCAAGGTACCCAGATTGGGAAACCACCCAAATCTAGATCTAAAACCATAGATCTAGTAACCAGTATGTCTGATATAATATCCAAGTCCCTTGTGGAGAAACCACTGTGTGACGACCAAAGTATAACCGATCGTAGTATAGGAATATCACTTCCTACTACCTTCTCAACAGATCCACCCCTTATTCCGATGACGTCAAACCTATGACTGTCACATCAGAAATAGATGATCTATCTCCGCTAAATCTGCTTTAGTCTATAAATAGACATAAGCCTGATGTCCACCAATGCTTCCGCTGCTCCCACTGACTACGACAACCCTCTGGCAGAGTCATATAGACGCGCACTTCTAAAGCTAGTTTAGAACGACGCTATACTCATCCTCCTGCCGGGTCTCGCAGCCTGGAACAACAACAATGGCAAGTGTGGGTAAACAAGAACCTCCCTGCCACCGTCCTTGAGCATACCGAAGTACCTCTCGAGTGCCTGAGGTTACCCATCATATCTGCGGAGTGGCCAATGGTATGTCAAATCAGATTGAATCTTTAGGTTCCTTATCAAATCTTCAGTAATCGTTTGTGGTTCTGGAATCACTTCCAGTTCTACCATACTCCCACTACTTTTTCTGAAAAAATCCAATTTTAATAAAAACTGTGGCGAGTCTAGAACAATATTGCTATTGTTCATCCAGATGGTAGAAAATCAACCCTCGTCATAGCCTGGGTCAACCCACAAACAGCCATTACAGAAACGTGCCTTGAGTTGTCCAGTGTCTGGTTTTAAGCACAAGCCGGACAACTCCCCGTACCTTAACAACGTTAAGATATGAACTGTTCTATATCCAATATAGAAACAGAGGCACTGATTTAATTGAACCAGATTCAAATCATGCAGCTATCTCTAGTGCATGTCAACTAAATGGAAGGAGGTCGATCAGCGTTACTCAACTTAGGAATGCTTCCAATTATGAGTAACCTGAAAGAGAAGCCAGTTCTCTTAATCATTACTATCAATTGAACACCATACACAAGTATCTACATCTTCGATCACTTTGAAGAATCCCGATACTTGCTACACCTGGTACTCTACTGTATTCAAATACCTATAACTCCTCAAAAATTAGACCCTGTGTTCCTACGAAACACATGTCTAAGAACTAGAGAAGTTAAAAGTAAACAGAATATAGTATGAGGACCAACCCCTCTGTCCTAATGGACCCTGGACAACATACAATACTCTGTATAAGTCCGCTGAGTCTAACAACTCTTTCACTGTGTGTCGTAGGTTAAAAACTGTACTCATGGTTAAGAAGAATTACACCGCTGTTTAATGCTCCTTACCTAACCATCCACTGATATAGGTAAATGTCATAGACATAATATCAAAAGGTATATCTCACTCTACGAAAATAGACGTACAGATATATCAATTTGAAATTGGTGCATAACCGCGGATATTCAAAACCAAATAACTGCCGTCCGGCAAACAACCCAGGTGACTTCCTCAAATATCACCGATTACAACGAATCCCGATATAATGAGGATGATCACCCAATTCCCAATAACTTACTCCCACTCAGCATCTGTAAAACCATACAGATGTGAGAATCATACCTGGTAAATACATACCCTGGAGTAAGTATGTAATCGGGAAATCAGTTTTCTATTAACAGTACACAGTGAAACTGAAACATTGAAATGTTTCGTCGGGGTATTCCGGTATTCTTAGTAATGCCTCTTCCATTATCCAGATTCACAACTATAACCGTATAATTCTTTGCCACCTCTCCAAATCCCTTCATATGTCTTTAGTCATTACCTTCTGTACACCCCTTTAGGCCAAATGGTTTTCTTCCTTCCCTACCGTTCGGCACCAGCCTATGGTTTGGAAGAAGACTATCCAAAAAGCATAAAGGGTGTACTGTCCTAACCCTAGGAGCACTCGCAAAGCGAGAGAAGGTGAAGATAAAAGACAACCGAATAAATCCTTATTCCTATTTCTCCTGAACCAGAATCCATCCCTGAACTGGAACAAGTTCCTTTCGAGTTCGTATATAACCATATGATGGAGTATCCAATAAACTGTGGATCTTCGTAGTGATACGGAGTGTCCTGGAGAAATACAAAGGTGATTTATGATTGGCGAAGAAATACTTGGTTTGGTCGTGAATATCAGTCGCTATTTACTTTGCCCTCCTACTAATCCCTTGCTTTGTCTTAACTTAATACCTTCTGTACACCGTTTTAGGCTAACTGGTTTTCTTCATTCCCTACCGGTCGGCACCAGCCTATGGTTTGGAAGAAGACTATCCAATTTGCGTAATAGGTGTACTACTCCTAAACCAAGGAGTACTCGCAACCTGAGAGAAGGAGAGAAGGTGAAAAGAAAAGACAACTGAATAATCCTATCCGTTTTCTCCAGAACCAGAAACCATCCTCGAAGTCCTTCGAGTTCGTATCTAACCATACGATGGTTTTGTCCAATGGAAGTGGACGTTCGTAGCAATACGGGGTGTCCTGGAGAAAAGGGTAAAAGTAGGGGTGGCAATGAGGTTTGCAACTCTGACAATCCAAAAGCCTGTGTTAAGAAGGTTCGGTCAACTTGGTCACTGAGTCATAGTCCAGGGTCGGGTCAATGGTCGCTGCCAAAGAGAGAGAGAAGAGAAACACTCAGCGTGCACTCTAACCTAGATCAGAATGGTTATCACTTTATCTAATCTGGAAACCTCCTACTGTACCTCAAATTCTCCTCCAAACCTGAAAGAAGAATTAGTCGGGATCACCCGAGGAGTAAACCAACTCATCAGTGGGAATCGGGATCCAACTCTCATCGCATGATAACGTGACGGAATCCACTCACGTCACCACACTCCAGAAGGTATGCGCATGCCTGGCAAGTTTCAGTTCTTTTGAAACTCCCGATGTGATTTTTACCCCTAGGACCCAAGTGACCTTGACTGAGCCAACATATCAAAGGATCCTAATCAAGTTCAACCCGTCATTATCTTGATTGCATTAGACCCACCCGCACGAGTCCTTGACTGAGCCAAAATGACCGTACGACTGTCCTAACCAATCACATATCCATGCAACAGAAAGACACTACATAGCTACCGAACACTTCGCCTCGGCTAAGCACGACATACGCAGCACGAATACTAAGTAATACCAATCTGAAATGACGGAGGGCTACGACTGGTTTTTGGCGAAAAACCTTTAACGTAATGAACTTGATATCGTTGAAGGAACTGCACAACCTTTTGTAAAATATAGTGACGAAAACCTTTACTAAAGAGGTCACTCCCGGTGAAGGGATCTCGGCTCTTTCCCCGTAGAATGAGGTGCAGGATATTCCAACTGAATACCACGATGCAAAGCAAAAGTAATCGGCTATAGTGAAGTTAATGCCCTGACGCAAACTTCTGTCCAAAGGGTCACTCCCGGTGAAGGGATCTCGGCCCTTGCCTCGTCGACTGAGGAGCAGGATATTCCAAATGAATACCACGATGCAAACAAAAGTGAACGTCCTTGCAATAACAACTTTTTTGAAAAAGTGTTCCAACAACATCAGATAAGGTTTGTTTAGCTTGCATTGATCCGAATCAACGCACTCTCATCAATTGATCACACCACAAAGAACGAAAATATACTGACGTACGTATATGCCATCCGCATTCGCCACTGGGTCCCGTCATCACCCGTTAGGTTAGCTTACTAACGACAGAGCGGGGACTGGACTAGCGCGGATGAAAAACATATACAACATCTACTAATATATATACCAATATATAGTATTTCGCTCAAGGCGTGAATAAAATGCAACATCACAGAAATGTATAGCATCACAGAACAATACAGATATCTGGAAGCCCCGGGTTTCATAGAGCCGCTGCTGAAACCCGACGTTCCCCTGGTCGTGTGGATAGCCTGTGCAACGAAATCCTAGACCCCTACGGGTGCGGCAAGTCACCCGCCAAAACCTGAAGCGAGGCAGCCCCCTTCAGCTCCGTGAATGGACCACCCAGCACTTCACGGAATCCGGTAACTTGGGCACCCCTCCTGGGTCAACCTGTACCCCCTACGAGTGCGTCGAACAGCCCGCCAATTCCAGACTGAAGCCCCTTCCGTCCCAATGCCATGAGATGCGGGCTTGTTGCCCTCCAGAACCCGGCTATCCGTGCACTCCACCGCGGGGCAATCCTAGTACAGAAAGTAAAATATACATACACCGGGTACATCGACCGCAACCAGGTCGTGCCCCAAAAGAATAATACAATCAGGCAGTGACGGCAGTCCACATGTCGGACGCTCGCCCCGCAATATCAAATGTACATAATACACCAAAACTGTACTAGCATTGCATCCAGGCTATCCCCCACGACCGATCCGCAACAACACAGCAAATACATAGAACATCAACGTGAAGGTCACGTTCGCAAATCCGTCTAACCGGGCTATAGCAGTTAGACCGGATTTACCGATCGAGTGACATTCACGGTCGCAGATATAATGTAAATACTGTGAAAAATGTGTTTAAAATTTTCCGGTTGACCAAAAATTAACAAGTGGGCCCCCAATCAAAACTGCAGCACTCACAGAAAACCTGGGTTCAATTTTAACATTCCAAAACCCCTAATTTCAGTCCATAAGCCCACTGCAAAAAAAAATAACACGACCCCACACTTCTGCGGCGGAAGCGCGGCCAAAATGGTGTTTTGGCCGCCCTTCCGCGGTCGTACGGAGCAATCGTGTCACCAAATTTTGTCAGTGTTCTTAGAACTCCCTGCACATCATTCTGAGACCACCTGAAAAATTTTTAGACTCCAAAAAATTTTGACAGAAACTGATTGTGCTAGAAAATACGGTTTTTGGAAATTTTGGTCGATCGGAAATGCAAACACATCAAACGAAGCTAGGTAAGGTTAATGGCGTGGCTCTGATACCATGTTGCGCCACGGCAGCGCCCCGGCCTCGTACTCGAGGCCAAAATGCGGAATCAAAAATTTTCCTTACTCGGAAACCGGCGCTACCGCGGACAATGAAAACCCGGATCGTTTACCATTAACCTAATGCTAGCAATCAAGAGATAGGGTGAGAAGTATACCGAGTGATCAGAGTCCTCCGGTCTTCTCATCGTCGTCCCGATCTCCCGCGGAAAGTCTTGCCTCCACATCGTCGCCTCCTCGCCGGAAAGGGCACCACATCGCCTTCGTCTTTTACGGGCTCCCGCCTCAATACCGAGGCAACTCGAGCATGAAGCCGGCAACTCGACATGCTCAAGATATGCTGTAGAATGTAGTGTAGAAGATGCTTGTCTCATTTTGGGGTATTGGTTGCCATAGATGGAGGAATGGTGTATAGAAAATTGGTGCTTTCAATTTTCTAGCAATGGAATGAGATGAAGAATGATATACTCTCTCAAAGATGAAGATGAAGCTCTCTCTTTCTTCTCTCTTTTTCTTCTCTCTTTTCTAAATGAAAACCCTCATCCTTAGAAAATGGTGGAGCAAGGATAATATGATAGCAAGAGGGAGGTGAGTGTAGGGTAAAGTAAGTGGTGACCACAACCAAAAACATCAACCATGCTTCTATCTTCTATTCACTCCATAACCTTTCAAAATCTCATTTAATGCAAAAGCATGGAGCAAAAGAAAAGATGCTATCATAATAAATCCTTATGCAATAAACCCCTCCACAAAATGTTATTTGCGAACTTGCAAATAACCCCCTCCATCGGAAAAGTCCGGCCGGGAAAGAACAAAGGAAAACCGGCCGGAACGGAATGCAAACAGGCAACTCCAGAAAACTGGTCCCGTAATAAATTACAGGACAACCCCGATACTGTGCATACACACCCGCATCTGTATTCCGTCCGGATACAAATGCAATGAGACAAAATCTACACTGTACTAAACTAGTACCGGCTTAAACCAAAGCCGGCTAGTAAAAACCGTTCGATCCTGATCCGTGCAATACCGCACGTATCTGATCGAACCCTGCCATATATCCATACGGCCACTAGTACAAAACTGTCCGATCCTGATCCGTGCAATACCGCACGTATCTGATCGGACCCTGCCATATCTCCATACGGCCTCTACAGTGTTTCGCCCGAAAGCTGAGTAACTGAAAGTGTGGTGGACTCTAAAGACTCGTCAATACAATGGCTGTGGATTTAACCACTAGCACGTCAGAGTTATAAGCCAATACGTAACGGGCCACCAGCTATTGACCAAAAAGGGACGTCGATGAGCGAACTCATCCTGACACCCTACTGAGCCTGTCAGTGACAATATCCGTACAGTCCGGTCCGTTCGTCTATGAGGATCGCATGTCGGGCCTAGGGAGTTGGTAAAAGTCAGACCCCCAAAAGCGGTACAAGTCGTGTCGGAGTGTAGCCCAGAACGCCCTGAGATACTACTGGAATACCTACCAGTAAATCTCCTGCCTCGGCCGAGGGCTTTGCGTAATGACTCTCCTAGACACAGCGCGACCTCACCCCCAATACCGGGAGAGACGAACCCCTGAAGATCCGCTCACTGCCTCCATGTGGCTCGGGACTGTACCCAACTAAAACCTGTTTGCACGACTCCTTTGAGCCGTGGTAGGGTAGTAATCAAAGCACAGTGGGAACTCACACGAGACAAATGACGATCCTCAGGTCGATGAACTAACCTGTACACATGTCACCAGGGAACTGCTATCTGACGTCAGGTATAAGCCCAACTAGCAGGTTCCCGGCGAGTCCTGTCCGGTGTACTCATAACCCAATGAGCACCTGTATACATCTTAGGTGAACCAACTGACACCAGTGGCCTGTGAGACCGGCCACCGCCCCTCGTCGGGGTCTCGACTGTATACACTAGTCTACTAATGGAGTATCGATGCCCTGTCTCAAAACTCCTACGACTAGGGACCTTTTAAGGATGTGCTTATAGACTACCAGCTCCCACATATATGATCGCCATCATACTGCCGGCAGTCAAGCAAGAATCCTAGGGGCTTTATCAACGTGTAATAGCGACATGTCAGGTCACCTAAAACAGTACACGATGATAAAGGTAAACCAGATAGCATACTATCACCTCGAGTAAGACTGTCCTACCGGGATAGGTCCTCCCTCAATCATTGCAATCACGTGCCTGTGATCCAATAATTGACTCTGAGGGCACTATCTCCAACACTTTCCTCATCGAATAAGGTGCAGGATATATCATATATACCGCTGTACAAAGCAAAAACTATAGAAGCAATCAAAATACAAACCGAGGGTTGTAGTATTTGCCAGTTATTGCTAAAGGGGTCACTCCCGGTGAAGGGATCTCGGCCCTTTCCTTATCGAATAAGGTGCAGGATGTTCTACAAGGAACCACCGCAATGCAAAGCAAGAACTGTAGCTATCTGTTTTTGAAAAATTCGATTCCACAACATTTTTTAGGTTTATTTTCTTTCATTAATCTCATTAATGAATTCCCATCATTTAAGTCCACCTAAACATCACAGATAAATATAACGTACGCTTATGCCATCCGCATTCGCCTCGATATCCCGTCTGCACCGTTAGGTTAGGTAACTAACGGCAGAGCGAGGCAGGGCTAGCGCGAGTGTAAAACATAAGCAACGTCTATATAATATATCATATATACTATATACAATATCTATCTGAACATATCACATGATCACATTACAGATAACGCAACAGAAAATATCATATGAAATATTGGATATACTAGGACGTCCGTGTTTTATTTTGAGCCTGTATAAAACACAGATTCCACGATCGTGATGAATAGCCAATCCCACACCCCTAGACCCCTACGAGAGTGGCAAGCAACCCTACCAATTCTAGAGTTAGGAGACCCGGACTCGACTCCTCGAGATGGTCTCCCACTGGACCCTAGAACCCGGTTACTTGTGCTCCCTTCCTTGGGTCTATCCTAATGCGGAAAAGTAAATAATATACAATGGTGACATCATCCTCAACCCGGAAGTGCCCCAATAAAAGAATATTACATACAAGTTTTTATATGAATGAAAAGGAAAAACACTCATCTCACATAAAAAACCCCGGCTATTCAAACATGACGATCCAATATAACATATCCAGCAACACATAACATCACATGTCATCAACGTAAGTAAGTATGCATACATCGATTGTCGTCGACGTATAGCAACGAAAACAGGTGATACAACTACATACTACACTTACGGTCACAGAAAAGAAAGTGTAAAACTACAACATTTGGAATCCGCATTAGACATCGCATGCCTAACCAATTATAAACCCCGCATGTTAGTCTCATTATCGAAAACTCTTTTCAATATCAAGTCGGGCAATTCAACAAGATTCCCGACATCCTGATTGAATGCTCGTCGCAAACTTTAGTAGGCGGCCGCACCCCCGATGCCGTCGACGAAGTGCACCAAGGCGGAACACCGCTGCCGCGAGCACCTGAACGGATGCTTTCGGCGACGGGGTTCTCCTACAGTCACTTGGTCGGGGCTATGGGGTGTGGCTGTTTATTAAGTTTATCCGGCGAGTATCCGCGTACGCTACGTGATTGCGACGGACTTTTGATCGCATCAAAATCCCGTGGCAACCGATCAAGTGAGACTAAACTGCTAGATTTATAACATTCAAATCAGTTATCTCATAACTATTTGTGGATTCCAAATATTGTATCACATTCCAGATAAACAGACAATGTTAAAATTTCCGATCGAATAATCAGACACCCAAGTTTTCCCGAAAAGTTCAACACATGAAATAAGTTTAAAAACATTCACTTCATGCCACAGTACCAACGGTCCAGCCATAGAAGGGTCAAGCCAACGCCTCACATATGGCACGCCGTACTGCCCCAAACCCTAAGGTTCAAAAGGCAGTTCAAGACTGTCACATAATCGAGTTAAGGTTTGTTGTCTTCTAGAGGGTCCATCGAGTTACTTGCACTACTTAGAACATTCTTAAACCTCGGAAAAATCCAACACTTGGAAATTTCCCGTCAGGGGAAAAAGTGGGTTATTTATATTCGGTCGAACTTTTTAACACGTACTAAAATTACCCGGAAAAACAAAATAAACAAAGTTAAATAATCCGATTGAATCATCGAGTCCCCAATATAACCCAGAAAATTCAACTCTTTAGTATAAATTAAAAATTCCCAGAAAACACAGGCATTACAGACGGGGATTACCGTGCAAATCACGTGACAAGATTCTCCTTTATGGCCGCGGAACCGCCGCGCAAGCCAAGGTGGGGCAGCGGTTCCGTGGCGCAATTATTGACTTAGGATCACGCGCTTCACAGTAACTCCTAGAAACTCCTGCTTAATTTTTTGGATATTTTTAATTCACAAAAATCCACATTTTCAAAAAATGTACAGAGAAGGGTTTCGATTAGGGTTTCGGGGTTCGATCGGGTTTCTAATTTCGTCTACACTTCGCCTAAAGCTCCAGCTAGGCTCTGATACCACTGTAGAGTTCCTAGGCACACACATGAGGTTCCACAAGGTATCAAGCATGCCAAAATCAAAATTTTTCATGTGCCGAGAAACTCTAATCGAGATCGTTACTAGAGGTAAGGTGAAAAGCATGAAAGTTAACAACTTTAACTACAAGTGAAAAGGATTACAACCTTTGTAGATCCGGTCCTCCACTTCTAAAACTCCGTGTTGACGTCCCTCCGCTGCGATCATCGGGATCCCGAACTCTAGCGATGGTTTCTTTGGAGAAATGAGCGGGCTAGGTCGTTGACTTCGATGCCGAAGATGATCTACGTCGAGGCGACTCAAACTCAAGCTCCATTTTCACTAGGTCATGAATTTTATGAAGATAATACACTCTACTACATGGCAAGTGGTAGAGGATGAAGAAATAGGATCTGGGTTCACTTTGGATTTGGATTTCTCACTTAGTTTCTTCACTTGAAATTTTCTAGGAAAGGTTTTCTTCTTCATGAAGAAGAAGAAGAAGAAGAAGAAGAAGAAAATGAAAAAGAATTAAAGAAAAAAATAAATCAAGTGAAGTCTATCATATTGCAACCATGTGTGAGTAAACTCTTGTATAGAGTAAACTAGAGTTTAGGTAATGGTTAAGTCAAAGCATAAAACAAAATGGTTAGAATTTTTCAAAGATGCTTGAAGTATCATGAAGCTTCTAGCAAAGATAAAGAAAAGCACCATTTTGTTTTAACAAAATAAATAAAAGAAAATAAAACCCTAAACCATTAACCTAAACATGGTGTAAATCATACACACACCTAAGTTTGCATGTATTATAAAACATGATACAAACTAGTGCACAAACATATATCACATATACAACTTGTGCACATCAAGTGAGAAAATCAATCTTAAGTGAACAAATACTAGTTAATGTAAAGTAATATATCAAATATATAATTATACATTAAATCATTAAATCAATACTTGATTTAATGATCCGGTCATATCGTATATAACCGACTAATATCATGTGTATCAATGTATCGAATCAACACTTGATTCGGTAACCCGGCTATATCACATATAACCGACCGATGATACGAATTGCGAGAATAGAATACAGTATCACATACTGGTATTATTCTCGGTCCCGCACATATCTCATATGCGCTCCTATTTCATTTCGCTTGAGCCAGGAAGTCTCTGTGTAGGACTCTAAAGACTCGTCAATACGCCGGCAGTAGGTGATGATCATATCAAACACCCACAAGCCGCAAGTGGTTTGCTAAACGTAACGGCCACCGGGGTATTGAGCGATCAGAAGATCAACGAGCAAGCCTGCTCACACTCCTGCGAATCCAACCAGTAACACTTACCGCACAGTCCGGTCTGTTCATCTGATATGTCGTATATCTCCCCTAGGGGTGGTAAACGTCAGACCCCGGTAGCATGATAAGTCATGCCGATGTAAGGTCCATAATGTTAGTTGTATGTATGCCCTAGAGGCCATTACTGTACATTGGATGTATATTGTAGTGGATGCTGGGACATATATAGGGAGGACTTTCTTGCTCGACATGATAGTATGCTATCTGGTTGCTCTTTACCTTAACGTGTATACTGATTGTCTCTCTGTTACATGTTGGTAAAGCCCTTAGGATGTGTGCTTGACTACCTGGACTATGATGCGGATCATACTAGTGGGGACATGGTAGTCCATAAGTACATCCTTCAAAGTCCCTAGTCGAGGGTGTATCGAGACGGGGCATCGATATACCAGAGTAGACTAGCGTATACCTTCTCGACCCATACAGATGGGCGATGGATGATCCCATATCCATTGGTGTTTGACATCAGAGATGATATACGGGTGCTCAGTAGAGACTGGGTACACTGGACGGACTCGTCGAGAACTCCCAGATGGTATTATACCTTACGTCAGATGGCAGTTCTCTGGTGACACTGGTACAGAGTAGTCTGTTGACCCGAGATCGTCATAGAGTCTTGTGTGGTTCCCACTGTGCTTTGATTTCCATCTTACCACGTCCAAGAGGGCGTGCAAAATGGTGGTTTTTGGGTACAGTCCCGAGTCACATGGAGGCAATGAGCGATAGGAGGGGATTCGTCTCTCCCGGTATAGGGGGTTGATGTTGCGCTGTGTTCGATTGGCTATAACAGGAAATCCCAGGCCAGGGTTGCTGAGATTTACTGTTAAGTGTTACCAGTAGTTTCTCGAATTGTTATAGACCTCATATCGACACGACTTATCGAGCTATTAGGGTCTGACGTTTACCACCCTAGGCGAGATATGCGACATATCAGACGAACAGACCGGACTGTACGGTAGTGTTACTGGTTGGATTCACAGGAGTGTGAGCGGGCTTGCTCGTCGATCTTCTGATCGCTCAATACCTGGGTGGCCGTTACGTTTAGCAGACCGCTTGCGGCTTGTGGGTGCTTGATATGATCATCATCTGCTGCCGGCGTATTGACGAGTCTTTAGAGTCCTACACAGAGGTTTCCTGGTTCAAGCGAAACGAAATAGGAGCGCATATCAGATATGTGCGGGACCGAGAATAATACGTGTATGTGATACCGTATTCCATTCTCGCGATGAATGTGTCGAATGGTTGTATGCGATATAACCTAGTTATCGAATCAAGGATTGGTTCGATAAGCCGATGCATAGGATACTAGTCGGTTATGTGCGACATGACCGGATCGTTAAATCAAGAGTTGATTTAATGATTTAATGCATAATTATATATATTTGATATATTACTTTGCGTTAACTAGTATTGGTTCACTTAAGATAGATTTTCTCACTCGGATGTGCGCATTATATATGTGATATGATTTTGTGCACTTGCTTGTATCATGTTTGATGATACATGTTTTTTGGTTAAGTGTAAAGTATTAAACCTTGGTTAATGAAATGGTTAGGGTTTATTATTTGTTATTCATTTATCTTATTTAATTATCCATTTATTTATGATAAATGAATAAAAGAAAATGAAATGAAATGGTGGCTTTCATTTGTTGTTTTCATGAAGCTTCATGAACACTTTGACTAAGTGACCATTTTGTCTCTAGCTTGACCCTAACCATTCCTTTAACCATGATTGATTCTCTACACATTACCATGGTTAATGATATGATAAGTACTCATTTTTATTATTCCTTTTAATTAACTTATCATAAGAATTATCATCTTCCTCTTCTTCTTCTTCTTGAAGAAAACCTTTCTTCATAAATGGTGATTGATGAAGATGAGTGAGAAATCCAATTCTAAAGTCTACCCACTTCCTATTTCTTCATCCTCTACCTCTTGCCAAGTAGTAGAATGTGTTTCCTTCACAAGTTTTCATGGCTTGGTGAAGTGAGAGCTTGATCTTGCGATGCTTCGATGTAGATCATCTTCGGCATGGACATTGACGACCTAGCTCGCCATTTCTCTGACGAAGCCGACGCTAGAGCCCGGGAATTCATTTGGACAGCGAGGGGACTTCATTGCGGAGCTATGGAGGTGGAGCACCGGATCTACAAAGGTTGTATTTCCGTATAAACCTTAGTTAAGTCGTTAACTAGTTTACTTTTCGCCTAGATTTCTAGCCAACGATCCGTATTAGGGTTTCTCGGCACCTAGAATTTTTGAAATTGGCATGATCGATGCCTTGTGAGACCTCATTAGGGTGCCTAGGAACCCTACAGTGGTATCAGAGCCTAGCTAGAGCCTTAGGCGAAGTCTAGACAACGTTTGAATCCCGATCGAACCCGAAACCTCATTTTTCCCATGCTCTCTGTCCTTTTTTCAAAACTGTGCATTTTTCCACATTAAAAATATGCAGAAAATTAAGCAGGGTTTTATATGAATTACTGTGAAATACGGGGGCCTAATTCAATTAAACCACCGCGGAACCGCGGCACGAGCTTGGCATGTGCGGCGGTTCCGCGGCCTCATGGTCTCCTCTTGCGTTGACTTTTGCACAGTAATTCCTATTTAATAGTGATGAGTTCTCTGGGTATTTTTAATATTTATTCAAGAGTTGAATAATCTGGGATGTTTTGGAGCTTCGATGATTCGATCGGGTTTATCAGATTTTGTCTATTTGGCTTTCCGGATAAATTTTAGAATATGTTAAAAAGTTCGACCGGATATAAATACCCAATTTTTCCCCTGTCGGGAAATTTCCAAGTGTTGGATTTTTCCGTAGTTTGACGACGTTCTAAGTAGTGCAAGTAACGCGATGGACCCTCTAGAAGACAACAAACCTTAACTCGATTATGTGACCGTCTTGAACTGCCCTTTGAACCTTAGGGTTTGGGGCAGTACGGCGTGCCACATGTGAGGCGTTGGCTTGTCCCTTCTACGGCTGGACCGTTGGTACTGAGGCACGAACGGAATGTTGTTAGACTTATTTCATGTGTTGAGCTGTATCGGGAAAACTTGGGTGTTCGATTGTTCGATCGAAAAGTTTAACATTTTCTGTTTATCTGGAATGGGATACAATAATTGGAATTCACAAAAGTTATGTGATAAATGAATGAATGTTATAAACATAGCACTTTAGTCTCACTTGATCGGTTGCCACGGAATTTTGATGTGATCAAAAGTCCGTCGCAATCACGTAGCGTACGCGGATACTCGCCGGGTAAACTTAATAGACAGCCTCACTCCATAGCCCCGACCAAGTGACTGTAGGAGAACCCCGTCGCCGAAAGCATCCGTTCGGGTGCTCGCGGCGGCGGTGTTCCGCCTTGGTGCACTTCGTCGACGGCGTCAGGGGTGCGGCCGCCTACTGAAGTTTGCGACGAGCATTCGATCAGGATGTCGGGAATCTTGTTGAATTGCCCGACTTGATATTGAAAAGAGTTTTCGATTTTGAGACTAAAATGCGGGGTTTATAATTGTTAGGCATGCGATGTCTAAGTAATTCATTTGGTCAGGCATGCGATGTCTGAGGTGGTTGCGGATTCCAACTGTTGTAGTTTTACACTTTCTTTTCTGTGACCGTAAGTGTAATATGTGATATCGCCGGTTTCGTTGCTATATGCCAACGACAATTGGGATGCGCATATTTACTTACGTTGATGACATGTGATGTTATGTGTTGCTGGATATGTTATATTGGATCGTCGTGTTTGAATAGCCGGGGGGTTTTTATGTTAGATGAGTGTTTTTCATTTTCATTCATGTAAAAACTTGTATGTAATATTCTTTTATGTGGGGCGCTTCCAGGTTGCGGAAGTTGTCACCGTTGTTGTATATTATTTACTTTTCCGCACTAGGATAGACCTAAGGAGGAGGG
This sequence comes from Agapanthus africanus, assembly GCA_030015575.1. Lineage (NCBI taxonomy): Eukaryota > Viridiplantae > Streptophyta > Magnoliopsida > Asparagales > Amaryllidaceae > Agapanthus > Agapanthus africanus. The sequence goes on from JASDDO010000018.1 coordinate 391,977,367, forward strand.
CACAAGTAACCGGGTTCTGGAGTCCAGTGGGAGACCAACTCGAGGAGTCGAGTCCGGGTCTCCTAACTCCAGAATTGGTAGGGTTGCTTGCAGCTCTCGTAGGGGTCTAGGGGTGTGGGTTTGGCTATTCATCGCGACCGTGGAATCCGTGTTTTATACTGGCTCGTATTGAAAACACGGACGTCCTACTATATCCAATATTTCATATGATTCTTCTGCTGCGATATCTGTGATGTGATCATGTGATGTTCTGTGATGGATACTTTATATAGTATATATGATATATTATATAGACGTTACTTATGTTTTACACCCGCGCTAGCCCTGCCCCGCTCTGCCGTTAGTTACCTAACCTAACGGTGCACGAGGGGACATCGAGGCGAATGCGGATGGCATAAGTGTACGTCGTATTTATCTGTGATGTTTAAGTACTTATATGATGCGACTTCATTAATGTGATTAATGAAATAAAAGAAACCTAAGATGTTGTAGAATCGAATTTCAAAATAAAACAGGTAGCTACAGTTCTTGCTTTGCACAGCGGTATATGTGATATATCCTGCACCTTATTCGATAAGGAAAGGACCGAGATCCCTTCACCGGGAGTGACTCCTTTAGTAATAACTGGCAGATGCTACACACTCGGTTTGTCTTTTGATTGCTTTTAAGTGTTTTTTGCTTTGCACAGTGATATATATGATATATCCCGCACCTCATTCGACGAGGAAAGGACCGACGATCCCTTCACCGGGAGTGACTCCTTTAGCAAAACTAGAAAAGCCTCAAAGACACTCCATTTCAAAATCATTTGATTCTACAACGATATCAAGTTCATTACGCAAAAGGTTTTCAGAAAAACCTGTCGTAGCCCTCCGTCTTTTCAGATAAGTACTGGTTAGTATTCGTGCTACGTTTGTTGACTATGTTAAGGCGTAGTGTGCGGTAGCTAATTAGTGCTTATCTGCATAAGCATATGATGTGATTGGATTAGGGTAGTCGTGCGACTTTGTTGACTATATTAAGGGTCGTGCGGGTGGGTTTAATTCAATCGGGAAATGACGGGTTGAACTTGACTAGCACTTATGATTTGTTGACTATGTTAAGGTCATATAGCTGCTAGGGGCAAAATATTATCGGGAATTTCAAGTGTTGAAATTTGCAATGAGATTGCATACCTTCTATGAGATTGTTGGATCCCGATACCCGCTGCGAGTAATTGTTACTCCTGGGAGAGTTTTACACATTACAATTAGCCGATCAAGTAGGTGTCTAGAAAGGTGTCAACGGGGTTACGCCTCTGGGAAAACAAGGTTTACATTAATTAGGTTCGTGCGAAAGCACGGGGGACCTCCCTCAAAGTACCGACACTGGCCTGGCTGAAAGATTGGCGAACTTGTAGTGTGTAATTAATCCCGGCTAGTCTTTCTTTTTAGGGTTTGAAGGAAGATTTGATAAAAAGCAGTGGGAGCCATCCTGATTAGATAAAATAATAACCAATCTATTCTTGAAAGAGCGCACGTTGAGTGTTTTCTTCTCTCTCTCTCCTGGTAGCGACCATATCACGCCTTAATCAAGATAATAATACGGATTATTGACTGAACTCGCTTGTTATACTGAGCTGGGAACGTTGGTCCCGCTCCACCTTATAATTGTTATAAGACAGAGCAGGAAATTGGGGAATACCAGATTTCCCATACCGCCCAAACGAAGAGAGTGCATGCTGATGCATCATCTTCGGGTGTGATCATTATACAGAACTGTTTCTCAGTATCCTTCGCATCCTGGTATATGATACCGGATCAGGATCCCAGATATGTAATCTGTTACATAGGGCTACAAAAGGGTAGAAAAACTGAGAACGGGTGATAAGTTTCATGAGACAGAAAACGGGGCAAGAGTTGCAGCCAAGTCTGTCGGTCACTGTCACCCTGTATTACCAATACATTGATTCTGAACGAATGTTATTAGATACCGAACCTGATATACCAAATCATATCACTCTCTTTGGTAGAAAAGAAAGGATATAATTTTGTATTGATGGATAATGTTTTGAACATTTCCTATATCAAAAGTTGATCGGTTCAGGCACGTTATCTAAAAGCATTGATGTTCTAAATCAAACTACAGTTCTTAGTATATGGAACACACACAAGAGGAAGAGTTCAGAAATGAACGGATTCTTCTTGAGGTATTGTAGACTAGGTCAGATCAATGCGACCCGACTGGCTGAAGTTACATTTAGATGTATATTTAAATCAGTTTGAATTTACATCTTGTGAAACTCGCCAGTCATGTCACAAAGATAAGATGACCATAGCTCCGTTTATTGGAAACAGAGAAAGAGTTAGTGAACTCTTGGGATGATACATGTTGATGTATGTAGATCCCCAGTCTACATATGCCAAGACCGGTTCTTTGTACTTCATTACATTCTCTGATAATCTCTCGAGATTCAGACATATGTTCCTGTTGAAACACAAGTCCGAACCTTTTGAGATATTCACAGAATATAAGTTAGAAGTAGAGAACCAATACGGGTATAAGTATTATGTCCTATGATGAGATCAAGGGGGAGAATACTTGTGCACGGAAATCCTGGACTATTCTAAAGGAGAATGAGATTCTCTCTCAGCATTACTCCTCTGTATACACCATAGCACGATGGTATATCGGGGCGGAGCAGATACACCCTATTTGATATGGTGTGCTCTATGATGAGTACTACTGAGTTACCTATTTTCTTTTGGGGGTTATGCACTTATGAAGCTGCATACCTATTGAATAGGGTTCGAATCAAATCAGTTGCCTACCACTTCATATATGATATGGAAAGGGAAGAGCCCATATCTTAAGTTAGTTAAGATTTGGGGTTGACCGGCCTATGTCTAAAAGCAAAATCCGGACAAGCTTGAGGCAAGGTCTGTAATGTAGAACTGGAAATGTTCCAGCTACACAAACTACAGCATATGATTTGATAGAACCAAAGGATTCAGTAGATTCCAACGAACCTCAGCCTCTCCGCCGATCTAGTAGGGTTCCTCACCCACCTGAGAGATACTTCGGTTTCTCTATGACAGTGGGAGCGAGGATTACATCATGAGATGATGACCCAACTAGTTTCGAGCTGGCCATCAGGAGTGAGACTCTGTGAGAATGGCTGGATGTTTATCGATCTGAGATGGAATCCTTATACACCAACAAAGTATGGACTTTAGTTGCTATATCTGAAGGGTTAAATCCCCATCAGGAGCAAGTATATCTTGAGAAGATTACTTGGTGTACATGGAAAAGTTGAGACTTTCAAAGCTAGACTTGTTAAAGGTTTTCGTCATCGACCAGGCGTGGATAATGATGAAACCTTTTCCAGTAGCTATGCTTAAGTCCATCCAGATCCTACTTGCCACGGCTACATACCATAACTACGATATCTGGCGGTTGGGTGCCATGACTGCCTTTCTAAATGATGTTTTAGAAGAGTGCGTCTATAAGTACACAGCCAGAGGGCCTCGTAGACAGTGGGAGCAGCGGAAACGTGTGCAAGATGTTTTATATGATAAAGCAGGCATCGCGGAGTTGGAACGTCTGTTTTGATGTAATAGTCAAACAGTTTGACATCATCAAAATGGTAGATGAACCTTGTATATACAAAAAGGTAGTAGGGAGTATGGTAATGATCCTCGTAGAGTACGTGGATGACATACTCTTGATAGGGAAGGGGTTTCCTATGCTACGCTCGATCAATCTCCGCTTATCACTAGGATTCTCCATATAGGATCAAAGTGATACCTACTAAATCCTGGATTTTGGATCTATGAGATAGATCTAATTGGATGTTAGGATACTCACTAGTTGTAGTGAGATGGTATCAATTGATCCTGGGGAGAATCACTGGAAGTGTTCCAGGGTGATAAAGACGACTGAATGTCAGTCACAGGCATTGTCTTTACCCTCAGTAAAGGGACGGTATGTTGGAAGAGTTCCAAGTTAGATACCGTGACATACTAGACGATAAAGGCAGGATACATCGCTACTTAAGATGCTACTAAAGAGGCTGTTTGGGTGTATATAGGTTCATGAGATGAACTACGTTCCAACCATTGTGAGACAATGGAGTTGTGGCTTATGCCAAGGAACGCCGGTCCCATCAGTGATCCAGACATATTCTAAGGCAGTATCACCCGATCATGGAGATGGTTGATCTCTAAGGGATCGAGGTAAGGAGAGTAGACTCAGAGGACAATACAGCGGATCCACTCACAAAGGCCTGTTCCCAGAGAGAGATTTTTATGGGATGGTTGAGTATGAGATACTACAACCACTGCTACAGATGGCCCTAGTGCAAGTGGGAGATTGTTAGTTGTATGTATGCCCTAGAGGCCATTACTGTACATTGGATGTATATTGTAGTGGATGCTGGGATATATATAGGGAGGACTTTCTTGCTCGACATGATAGTATGCTATCTGGTTGCTCTTTACCTTAACGTGTATACTGATTGTCTCTCTGTTACATGTTGGTAAAGCCCTTAGGATGTGTGCTTGACTACCTGGACTATGATGCGGATCATACTAGTGGGGACATGGTAGTCCATAAGTACATCCTTCAAAGTCCCTAGTCGAGGGTGTATCGAGACGGGGCATCGATATACCAGAGTAGACTAGCGTATACCTTCTCGACCCATACAGATGGGCGATGGATGATCCCATTTCCATTGGTGTTTGACATCAGAGATGATATACGGGTGCTCAGTAGAGACTGGGTACACTGGACGGACTCGCCGAGAACTCCCAGATGGTATTATACCTTACGTCAGATGGCAGTTCTCTGGTGACACTGGTACAGAGTAGTCTGTTGACCCGAGATCGTCATAGAGTCTTGTGTGGTTCCCACTGTGCTTTGATTTCCATCTTACCACGTCCAAGAGGGCGTGCAAAATGGTGGTTTTTGGGTACAGTCCCGAGTCACATGGAGGCAATGAGCGATAGGAGGGGATTCGTCTCTCCCGGTATAGGGGGTTGATGTTGCGCTGTGTTCGATTGGCTATAACAGGAAATCCCAGGCCAGGGTTGCTGAGATTTACTGTTAAGTGTTACCAGTAGTTTCTCGAATTGTTATAGACCTCATATCGACACGACTTATCTAGCTATTAGGGTCTGACGTTTACCACCCTAGGCGAGATATGCGACATATCAGACGAACAGACCGGACTGTACGGTAGTGTTACTGGTTGGATTCACAGGAGTGTGAGCGGGCTTGCTCATCGATCTTCTGATCGCTCAATACCCGGGTGGCCGTTACGTTTAGCAGACCGCTTGCGGCTTGTGGGTGCTTGATATGATCATCATCTGCTGCCGGCGTATTGACGAGTCTTTAGAGTCCTACACAGAGGTTTCCTGGTTCAAGCGAAACGAAATAGGAGCGCATATCAGATATGTGCGGGACCGAGAATAATACGTGTATGTGATACCGTATTCCATTCTCGCGATGAATGTGTCGAATGGTTGTATGCGATATAACCTAGTTATCGAATCAAGGATTGGTTCGATAAGCCGATGCATAGGATACTAGTCGGTTATGTGCGACATGACCGGATCGTTAAATCAAGAGTTGATTTAATGATTTAATGCATAATTATATATATTTGATATATTACTTTGCGTTAACTAGTATTGGTTCACTTAAGATAGATTTTCTCACTCGGATGTGCGCATTATATATGTGATATGATTTTGTGCACTTGCTTGTATCATGTTTGATGATACATGCTTTTTGGTTAAGTGTAAAGTATTAAACCTTGGTTAATGAAATGGTTAGGGTTTATTATTTGTTATTCATTTATCTTATTTAATTATCCATTTATTTATGATAAATGAATAAAAGAAAATGAAATGAAATGGTGGCTTTCATTTGTTGTTTTCATGAAGCTTCATGAACACTTTGACTAAGTGACCATTTTGTCTCTAGCTTGACCCTAACCATTCCTTTAACCATGATTGATTCTCTACACATTACCATGGTTAATGATATGATAAGTACTCATTTTTATTATTCCTTTTAATTAACTTATCATAAGAATTATCATCTTCCTCTTCTTCTTCTTCTTGAAGAAAACCTTTCTTCATCAATGGTGATTGATGAAGATGAGTGAGAAATCCAATTCTAAAGTCTACCCACTTCCTATTTCTTCATCCTTTACCTCTTGCCAAGTAGTAGAGTGTGTTTCCTTCACAAGTTTTCATGGCTTGGTGAAGTGAGAGCTTGATCTTGCGATGCTTCGACGTAGATCATCTTCGGCATGGACATCGACGACCTAGCTCGCCATTTCTCCGACGAAGCCGACGCTAGAGCCCGGGAATTCATTTGGACAGCGAGGGGACTTCGTTGCGGAGCTATGGAGGTGGAGCACCGGATCTACAAAGGTTGTATTTCCGTATAAACCTTAGTTAAGTCGTTAACTAGTTTACTTTTCTCCTAGATTTCTAGCCAACGATCCGTATTAGGGTTTCTCGGCACCTAGAATTTTTGAAATTGGCATGATCGATGCCTTGTGAGACCTCATTAGGGTGCCTAGGAACCCTACACATAACAAGCGTGAAACTACTGATAACACTTACCAGTAAATCACAGTAACCCTGGCCAGGGATTTCCAGGTATGGCCAGTCGAGCATAGCGCAACATCAACCCCCAATACCGGGAGAGACGAATCCCCTCCTATCGCTCATTGCCTCCATGTGAATCGGGACTGTACCCAAAAACTACCTGTTTGCATGACTCAGTAGAGCCGTGGTAGGGTGGAAATCAAAGCACAGTGGGAGACACACAAGACTCTATGACGATCTCGGGTCAACAGACTAAGCTGTACCAGTGTCACCAGAGAACTGCCATCTGACGTGAGGTATAATACCATCTGGGAGTTCTCGACAAGTCCGTTCAGTGTACCCAGTCTCCACTGAGCACCCGCATACCATCTCTGATGTCAAACACCAATGGATATGGGATCATCCATCGCCCATCACATGGGTCGAGAAGATATACGCTAGTCTACTCTAGAACATCGATGCCCCGTCTCGATATTCCCACGACTAGGAACATTGAAGGATGTACTTATGGACTACCCAAGCCCCACTAGTTTGATCTACATCACAGTCCTGGAAGTCGAGCACATATCCTAAGGGCTTTATCAACATGTAATAGAGATACATCAAGTATACATGTTAAGATAAAGAGTAACCAGATAGCGTACTATCATTTCGAGCAAGAAAGTCCTACCTATATATGTTCCAGCATCCACTACAATATACATCCTATGTACGGTAATGGCCTCTAGGGCATACATATAACTAACAATCCCAATCTTTGGGGGAGATTCCGAGGAAGATGAAGAAATAGTCTACTCGGGGCAACCCCAGAAAGAAAACAATGGGTCCGGACCATCTACTCCTATTTCGGTCTTTGGTAGCGATTCTGAGGACGAGACCAACGCAGTGTTCTCCATCCTCCCATCAGCACAAACCCTAGTCGAAACAGATCAGAGTTTGCAAATCACAATGGCTCCGCCTTGGCATTACAAGGAACTTGATATGCTCGATACATACAATGTACAAGAACTACAGACTTTCTATGTCCTTCCCAGGCGAAGAGGTGAAAAGGCGATTCTCTTCTACCAATCTACGGAGACCAAAGTAGAAAAAGAAGTCTGGCATGGTGCCGATTTTGCACTCGATAGGCTTCAACCAATCCATCTGCCAAGATACTATGGGGAAGGATTGAAAAGGCTGTTAAGACGCTAAGGTGTACCCCTCGAACAAACTTTTTGGCAAGACCAATTCTACAAAAAGATTTGGGATATTCTCAGGACTCAGCGAAAGATGCCCAACGGGAATATGGAGACAACCAGGCTCGGATACGTTCGGTCTAAGAAACGGGAGCAGTTCCACAGCTGCCGTGTCATAAATAACTCCAGCGAAGGGTAAAATGTTCCTCCGAATGGCCGTGATGTTGAAACAAAGCAAAATCCCGATGTAAGAACGTTAAGTCCGTCACTCGAAGAACAAACAGACAAGCTAATAAAAGAAGCTTGTCAAAAGAGCCAAGACAATCACAGTCAACAAATGGCCATTTATGAGAAGGCCAGGATGCACTGCCTCAATCAGCAATCGGTGGAGAAGGAAGACTATAATGCTTTTCATCCCCGGCCCGCTGTATGTCCTCGCGGAAAGGGAAAATCCCGAAATAGAGGCAAAAACAGGGCAAAGAACGCAAACAACGTTCGAAAACAACAAAGCGGATCCAAGATGCCGTGTAATCGAGAAAAGGTCGATTGGAACCCGTCCTTTATAAAGAAGATGGGTCGGGAATACTCTTTCCCCCAAGACAAAATAAAGAAAATATTCAACCTTGTCATGAAGCAACAAAGCGATGAAGCCACCCCCAAACCCTACCGGCAAACAAGTGGGCCACCGGTGACGAAGTTACTTTTAAGAGTTTCGCCATTCAAAAAAAATGGTATGTCCACAAGCAAAATGGGCATGGATGAAAACCCAAAAGGGCGCCGTGAGTAAAAACAGCGGGACTACCGGCGAGCTTATGAAAACCCGGAAGGGCGCAATCACGTAAAATAAAAAAAATGGTATGTACACAAGCAAAATGGGCACGGATGAAAACCCGAAAGGGCGTTGCGAGTAGAAACAGCAGGACTACTGGCGAGCTTGTGAAAACCCGGAAGGGTGCAATCTCTTAAAAAAAATAATAATATACTTGCGAGATCCTCATGAATCGTAAGGAGAATTCCTTCCATGAGACCCACATGGTTCATAAGATTCAAAAGGCTTGACCTACAGGGATCTGAACCTGTTCTTAAGTCATCATATCCCCCAAGTTGCCCTACAGGCGGTCCAATATTGACCCTTGTATACAATCCACGGACGCGAATAAATATTCCCTTACTAAGTTCTACCAATGGTGAGAAATGTCCCCATATGGTGAACGACACTTATAATTCCTCTCGACTTATAAGGAGAAAACACTCTTGGAAGATCTTTACGACTGACGAGAGAAAGTATCACCCAGGAATCCCCACGATTCCTAAGGAGAAAATACACCTACGAGATCCTCGTGACTCGTAGGGAGAAATACCTTTATGAGACTCTTACGGCCTATAAAGTCAAAAGGCCTTAGTCGATAGGATCCTAACCCTGTTTGCTAAGCCATCTTTGTTCAAACCAACAAAGGCAAATGATGATTCGCTCTTGGCAACATTCCAGTTGTAGCGATACTGATGTCTAAATAGGTGTCAAACCCCAAATCTTCTTAAGGCAAATGATGATTCACTTATGGCAATATTCCAGTGGTAGCGATGCTAATGCCAAGATTGACATCATATTTTGAACCCCTTAAAAAAGTCGAAATGATAGGGGCAACTCGCAATAAAAACTAGCGAGTAAAAACAAAAATAGTTGAAATGATTGGGCACCGCGATAAATAGCCGAAATGATTGGGCAATCGCGACTTTCACGATATAAAAGTTGAAAAGATAGAGCATCGCGGAAAGAAAAAGAATGAAACTTTTCTACCCTGCAGGTAGGTCCACACCAACCCCTGTATACAATCCATGGGCACAAATGAAAGAAAGGGAACCATATTTTCCCACCAGGCTCCGTTAAAGAGAGGGACGGATCTCGAGGGTTCACTTACAACCTAGAGATCAGCTCGACGCTCTTCTCATTTCAACAGGGTGCAGACGTGAAGTCAACAAAGCTCCAAGGAGCCACATCAAAAAGGAGTAATGGTAAAATCCTATCTCCAACTTGACGTCCTTCTCATTCCAGTAAGGTGCAGATGCGACGTCAACAAGGACCTAAGGGTCAAATAAAGTGGAGCGACGACAAAATCCTAGCTTCTGGTCTTAATGGTAACATCTAAAGCCTAGAGATCATCCCGACATTCTTCTCATTCTAACAGGATGCAAACTCAACGTCAACAAAAGATCCAAATGTCAAAGCAAAAATGGAGTAACGGCAAAATCCTAACTCCAAGTCTCGACGGTACATATACAACCTAGAGACTATCGCGGCGTTCCTTCTCATTTCAACAGGATGCGGACGCGACTGTCAAACAAAATTGGAGCAATGTCATATTCTTAACTCCAGGCTTAAATTGCAATACATACGGCATAGAGGTCCTACAGATGTATACCCTACTTCAGCAAAGAAATGGCACGACATCGTCAAAACAAAAATGAAGTGACGATATATTCCCAGCTTCGAGTCTCGACGACAACTCATATAAAGCCTGAAAGACCATCGGAGATCATCCCACACCAGAGCAGAGCGGTTATGACTCATCGGGGCTCCAAATTGAGCCTAGCCTCAAGTAAAAAGCGTCATGGCAAATTTCTAACGCTTACTCTTTCGACGGTAATATGACCTAGGGAGATTACTTGAAAATGTCTTGTCCAGCCCTCGAAGGGATCAGAGACACGACAGTCGCGGGGTTACTCGAACAACAGCTTAAAGACTGCATATCGAGGAATACATCAGCCAACGCGACGGTACCACGGACTAAAACCCTAGTACCACAAACCTAACGGACCTCTGTCATAAAGAATGAGGGTTATCTAGATACAACGTTAGGACAAGTCTGCCTGTAAACCTAAGGGGGTAAATTAAAGATACTCCGAGAAGAGTGAATAAACTATAAACTCCGAAACGAGTGAATAAACTAGAAACTTGTTCATATCAGATTTTTGCATTTTTATACCCCCATTCTTAATCATATTGCATATAAATAGGTACTTTTGATCCATGTCTGCTAAATAGTTGCAGTTTACAGGTTCTCAGCTCTTTACAGTGAAATTCATGAAAAGTCGCAACAAATGTGGGACTATGACAACAAACAGAGAAATGAGGGTTTCCGCACACTATCCGTATAATGCCGCCTACCAGTTGAAGGAACAAATGGAAACTCATGAGCATTTCAATGCACAAAGCACAAAGGCAGCACAAGATCCAAGACTTCAAACACGGAGCTCAAGGAAAAAGTCCACTATTGAATATCTGGAAGAGAATTGAAGAGCTTTTGAGAAACCATGTGTTCCAAATAGAAGACAAAAATAACATGAAGAAGCCCTGAAAAAATGAACCACTAAGTCTACCACATGGCCGTGGAACTGCGGCCAAACAGGCTCTTCTTCCACGGTTCCGCGGCCGTGCTCTGCACGTGTCGGTGGCAGTGTCGGTGCTTTGACTCGGGTTTTGGGTTGTTTTGTAATTTCATGTATGGACCAGAATGTAAACCTAGGGTTTTTCTTATCTAAAAATAAGAGAGCTCAAAGCCAAATTGTTATGCCTCTCTTTATTTTTATGCCTCTTTTTAATTTCTAGATCTAAAAATTTAAATTCCATTGTAATGCATTTATGAGAGGTCATCAATAAAGTACGTTTTATTTATTTATTTATCTCGCATTCTTTTTATCGTATTTTAAATACCTGCAATTTTTAATTGTTAATCTAGTGGTAGAATTAATCTGCAATTTCTTATCTTGATCTTTATTTTAAATCTTTTAATGAGTGAGTAATTCCTTACTTGTTAGGGTAGGAGAAGGAAGGTTTGAGAGAAGGAAATCTCTTTCACTCCTTTCTTTGCCCAATAATTTTAAATACGGACTCCCTTTAATTCAACCTCAATCCACTCACTACGGCACCCTATCTTACATGATAGCGGTGATTCCCTAGTTAGACCGGTTGTGGTTGAATTAACCGGAGCTTAGGGCTAAGAGCCAAGAACGGACGGACAAGGACCAAAAGGAAGAAACTAAGCATGGAAAGCCTAGCTTAGACTTGTAAGTTTCTTCCTAGTCATGCTAATCCCCATTGTTGCCGATTACCTTAACACTTATATTCATAACTAAGGCATTGAAAGATGTGAGAAGATCTATATCTCGAACTAACCTAATCCTAACCCTAGCAAGCTTTTTATCAACTTATTCTCATTCATAGATCTTAAAACAAAACCTATCTAATTACCGGATTTAACTCGTTAGAACATAAAGAAAAAGATTCCATCTCTCTGTGGATCGACCCGTACTCAACCGGCTAGCTACCAAGCGACACCGTCTTGATTGCGGTAAATTTAAACACAGAAAATCTCTAACAATCAAAGGGCGCCGTTGCCGGGGAGACGACAATTTCTTTCTTTGTGAAATTTCGGGTTAATTAAAAAACATAAAAATTAAAAAAATAAAATAAAAATAAAATAAAAAATAAAAATCATCTTGTTATTTTTGAAAAATCTTTGTGCAAGTGTGCAAGATTGGAAGAAGGCCTGATTCAGATCCCCAGCAAACTCAATGAACAAATCCAGAATCAGGGGATTTAAACAGAAAGAGGAGAACCAACTCAGCACAGAGAACCAAATTTGAAGATTCAAATCAACTGTTAAGCCGCAGAACCGCGACAGAAGCAAGGGTTTGACCGCGAAACCGCGGTCAACTGGTGACGTCAGCATCCAATTTTCTCTGTAAGTATCTCTTTTCTACTCCCCTCTCCTCTGCACTCTACTGAAAAAATTTTCCTGCAGGTTTCTTTGCACAGATTCTCTTTCTCCTTTCCAATAAATTGTTTTTGTGCAGGATTCTTTGCGCTGCCAAATAAAAAAAATTTGCAAGTGTTTTAGAATTTTGGTGTGTTACTGCTTTGCATAATTAATACGAAATCTAAGAGGCTATAACACCAATCAAGATTGTGTGGGGATTTCATTACCTTTCCTAAGACCCCAAAAATCACTAAAAGCATCTGCATCACCCTTGAGTTAATTAAAAAATATCTAGACTCAGCCAACTAAGGACTGTCGTGCTCATTAGGACAGAGGAAGGTTGTGGGCATTCATTCGTTTATCTAAACCTGATTTTATGGTGCCTAGGCTAGACAAGTGAGAAAGGTAACTTTAAAAGGCCCGTCTCACGGTGATTCATGAGCGAAACCCTCCTTCCTACATTTGTGCTTACCTGGCCACAATTGGCAGTGAAGAGACGATTTGATGGATATCTCACAACTTGTCACTTTGGAACAGTTAGGTGCAGTTTAGTGGACTTTGAGGACCATAGCTCTAAGTATGATTGTGCATGTTTTAATCGTGATTGTTTGAAATTTTGCCGTAAGTCCGTACACATTCTTGCAAAAACTCTTTATAAAAAAAAACTCTTTCAAAAATTTCTAAACTCCAAAAACAAACAATTTTTTTTATATAAATAAAAAAATAATATAATTACAAAAACAAAAAAAAAATCACATTCTTTTTCTTCTTCTTTCTATCATTATATCAAAGATACCCCACCTCGCAAAACTCTTGCCGAAGTTTGGTACCCACAACCAGACATTATTTCCTACGGTTCTTGTTTTGGTCGAATTTCGAATGACCCCTCCATGCCCAAAATTTCTTTGAAAGATCGGATAGACGCGTCTAGGACGACCAATTGGACTCCACAATCCACCTTGTATAAACCATTTCAACCTTTACCACCTTCTTACGTTGATACTCCTTTTTCGAGTTCTGTTGTAACTCCGAAACCCATGTATATTGCTGAACATATTGAACAATCTCGTAACCGATCTTTCACTCCTTTCACCACCGCGAATTCTTTGGATCAACAATTCTCAAAACCCATGTCTATTGCTGAACACGTTGATCCTACCCCTGTCCAACCATTCTATTCCTAACCATCCTACCCAACTTTTGCACCTTCCCTAGACATTGCTTCTACACAGCCATTTAGGAGTTTTCAGTATCCAAACAAATTTGAATTTTTTACTGAAACTCCTTCACAACCCATGTCTAATCTGGAAAGTCGTTGGAAGACTTTAGGGTAGCGTCATGCCAACAAATGATGGATCTGAATGCGTTCATGGCCGCCCTCATACAACCTAGTGACCCGGTAGCTGGTTTCCAACTGGCTCCAAATTTTCCAATGTATGATGAGACAGTTGGACAGATTGAGAATTTGAGTGTGAGAGTGAGCTGTACACCCTTCCAAATCAAACCAACCCATCCCCAATTGAATCCTACAACTCCGGTTTTGAATGTCTATCAAGTGTTCCAAATGATTCACCAGTTGAAGATAAAACGATTAATGAGTTGTGCGACTTTGTAGTGTTTGATTTACCTGATTGTGAAGGGTCCCTTTCGAGTGAAACCATCACCAATCCTTTTGACCTCTATACCTCCACTCTAGAACCTAAATTGATTGATATCCATGCTTTTGTTGAGGTGTCTGAGAAAATTAATTTTCACTTGATTAAAGATATTGACACTGGGAATATTTTGGATGATGAACCCGCAGATTTAACTGAATTTTTCTCTCCAATTCATCATCCCGAGTCATTAAATGTTCCTCCCAAACTTCATATGCGTCTTGATTTTGATGAGAATTGCATGGATAAGCTATATTTTGAGGAGAATATTGAGGAAATTATTGAGGATGAAACGGTTTTACTTAAGGAGTTAGATTTTCTAATTCATTCTATCCCTTTCATTGACTGCGCACACCCTCCTGAATCTTTAACCGATACCCATCCTAAATCACTTCCCTCCATCCTCGCTCCGACTTTGCAAGAAACCATTACACTTTCAATGTCTGGTTTATCAAGTTCGACGTAGTCATGTTTTCTCACGAATCTTGAGGGATTTGACCTCATTTCTCAGTGGCTTGATAGATTAGCACAATCGCTTTTTACACATCGGTCATTACAAATTGTGCTAATTTATACACTCCATCTCCACCCTCAAGTTCGTATTCAACTTTTTTCTCCCACTTTCTCTAGTTCTTCTTCTAATCTTCTTTTAATGATAGCAAGTGTTAATGAATCACAATATGATATTTTGAGTTCGATAATTCTAGAAGAACAACTTGATTTAGACTATTTTGAGAATAAGGTAGATGGGCCTTACGAGTCTCCTACCTCCGTAATTTTGAAAAATCAAGTGTGTTGAATTATGACACGACACTTATTGACACTAAAACGTTCAATCGGACCATCGATGAAAGTTTCGAAGATATTTTCGCCGACGAACTCGTATTTCTAAACGACACGGATTTTGTGATTAATCAACCTCCACCCGAAGAAGTCCAACCACCACCATTTCTTCTTATCCCATACGAGAATGTGACCATTCTTCCCATTCCTAATCATCCACATTCTTGTTTCCGTTCACCATTATTGTTCGTCTCTACAAACCGAGACGTAAACCTTTTCTTTTACACCACTTATCTCTTCCCCGCTTCTTTCTGGCTCCATACAACATATTCTTTCACCAACCACACCATTATAACGATAAAATTTTTGAATGGTTGGTGCTAAACTTTGGCCTGTGTAAGGCCTTGTATAGCTTGATACTGTGTTTTTCTCCCCCCTAACTCTGAACTTTAACGCTAAAACAGAGGAAACACTGTTTCACTTAAGTTTGGGGGGACCTTTTTGTGTATATATATTTTGTTTTCTTTTTATGTTAATAGTAATAATAAGAAAAAACAGGGGAGTGCCGACAATTTTGACCCTCTTGGTGTAGCCTAACAGTGAGGGCACTGTCAAGTTTAAGTTTGGGGGTGTGCTCGGTAACCTTTCTTCCTTCGTATTCATGTGTATATTTTTGCATTTGCATACTTATTTTAAAATCCATAAAAATCAAAAATTTTAAAAATTATAAAAATTGAAAAGTTCAATTTTGGCCATATTTGACTTAAGTTCAACATGACGGTTGACTAGTTAGGAAAAACTAGATCCTAAACTTAGTAAATTAAAAACCCTAAAAATAATCTTTCTTAAAGTTTAACTGTAGAAAATATAAGTCCTTGTAGTTTATTTAGAAATAGGCAAATTTTGAGTTCAGTTCGTGGGCTAAATCGAAATAAGGGAAGGGTATTGAAAGCTCTATTTGAAGTATAAGTCTGAAAAATAATTCTGAAGCTTGAGTCCAAATTCTGAAAATATATACCCTACTTTACGCACTCACACACATCTTGAAAGTTGGGATAGTAGAGGATACATTGAAATGCTCTTGTCTAAAATTCTTAGTATGAAGGAAAATAAAATAAAAGTATAAGTGGTGAATAAAGAGATAAAAAATGAACACTGGTTTTGTAATTACTTAAGGCAGCATAAATAGAAAATATAGCGAGGGTGCTTTATCACCTAGTGCCTTAGACCAACTGGTTTGGGAATCACTGCTAAGCCTTAAGTATTGCAAGACGAGGAATTACGCCTAAATGCGCAAGCACATTTTGTAATCAGTCGTTTAGTACCTCAAGAAGTATTAACGGTCGCATGAAAGATGTGCGAGCAATTTCATCTAGAATTCACCAACTAAAAAGTATTTTGGAAGATGGACAATAGTATGATAGTTTGAATTGAATTTCCAAGTGTAGGAGTGATAACTACACTCACGTAGGGGTATATGATTGGAGTTTGGAGGAGTGATAGGAATAAAAGATAGGGCTTATATTGTCAGTAGAGATGATAAAAATTCCTGCGTTAAGATTGCGCCTTAGAAGGAAAACTTAGGAGAAAGTGTATCCGCTGAAAACCCTTAGGAGACAACACTCCTACTACGGGTTGATGAGAATAAGTAGGAAAGCTTTATAAATTGGAAAAATGTATATGATCTTAAGTTAAATGAAAAGGAAATGTGAAAAATACGGGTTGATGATTTCTAAGTTGAGGATGATAGAATTTATTGCTAGAATACTGAATTGAAGAATTAGAGTCAACGGCCAAATTGATCGGATTTTATGGGTAGTATCTGTTGAAAACCCTCAGGAGACAACACTCCTACTACTAGGGACACCTAGAGGTTTAACGTCTTGTTGCACGAGCTCAGTGCAATCGTGTTTCCTACGAAAGTGAGGTTAGGACTTTTTGAGAATAAAATTGGCTTTGCTCAGGACGATCTAAAGATGAGTTTGGGGGTATTTGTTCATATCAGATTTTTGCATTTTTATACCACTCATTCTTAATCACATTGCATATAAATAGGTACTTTTGATCCATGTTTGCTAAATAGTTGCAGGTTACAGGTTCTCAGCTCTTTACAGTGAAATTCATGAAAAGTCGCAACAAATGTGGGACTACGACCAACAAACAGAGAAATACGGGTTTCCGCACACTATCCGTATAATGCCGCCTACCAGTTCGAGGAACAAATGGAAAATCATTGAGCATTTCAATACACAAAGCATAAGGGCAGCACAAGATTCAAGACTTCAAACGCGGAGCTCAAGGCAAAAGTCCACTATTGAATATCTGGAAGAGAACTCAAGAGTTTTTGAGAAACCAAGTGTTCCAAACAGAAGACAAAAATAACATGAAGAAGCCCTGAAAAAATGAACCACCAAGTCTACCAAATGGCCGCAGAACCGCGACCAAACAGGCTCTTCTGCCACAGTTCCGCAGCCGTGCTCTGCACGTGTCGGTGGCAGTGTCGTTGCTTTGACTCATTTTTTTGGTTGTTTTGTAATTTCATTATGGATCAGAATGTAAACCTAGGGTTTTTCTTATCTATAAATAAGAGAGCTCAAAACCAAATTGTTATGCCTCTTTATTTTTATGCCACTTTTTAATTTCTAGATCTAAAAATTTAAATTCCATTGTAATGCGTTTTTGAGAGGTCATTAATAAAGTAAGTTTTTTTTATTTATCTCGCATTCCTTTTATCGTATTTTAAATACCTGTAATTTTTAATTGTTAATCTGGTGGTAGAATTAATCTGCAATTTCTTATCTTGATCTTTATTTTAAATCTTTTAATGAGTGTCACGCCCCGCTTCCCAAAGTACGCTAAAGTGGGCACGTGACATAGCCAACCATACTACCTGTGGATAGGAAAAATCCTTCCACAGTCGCATTACGGTTGTGGAGATATCAAGAACAGGAAAGTAAACTAACTACCTAGTACATGTCCATAAGGCAGAGTAAAAGAATCAAGAGATAACAATATGCGGAAGCCAAAAGATACAATAAATGAAACACTTGGAGTGAAACTACGTACCGACAGGAACCTCACCGCTCGTCTAACAGCGGCAAAACTCCTAATCAGTCTGCAGCAAGGTAGAAGAATCTAGGCCATGCAAAACCCGGACGTCAGCGCGTCAAGTCATCAAGTAATAACATAGTAAACAGGCAATGCGAATATAAACATGAATAAAGTAAGGGTAACAATAATATAAATCAGAGCAGTACAGGGTAGTGTGCAGTGGGTAAACTGGATTGTTTTATCAGGTTCTCTGTTCTAAAGTCTTTGAAACCAAATTGATGAATCATCGATGTAACTCAATAGTATCCCGTACATACCCGGGACCACGGCCACAATATTCTCGGCTGCAGCCGAGACATGCCGCTAGGCACAAAACATGAATGTATATACTCGATAGTATCCCGTACATACCCGGGACCACGGCCACAATATTCTCGGCTGAAACCGAGACATGCCGCTAGGCACAAAACAGGAATGTGTACACTCAATACAGGTAGTGAACTGTCGAGTTACAAGTCAGATTTCACCCTTGATTTCCCTATACCCCCAAGTTATTTGTGTATGTCAAGTCAGGTATCCAGTAATCAAGAAACTAATGCCAACACAGAATCAGGTAAACAGGTTTGTCTGGATAGACAACAGGAACAGTCCATGAGGACTACATGTTATGTTTGTTGGCATTAGACACAAGATCAGGTAACAGGTAAAGCCATGGTACATCAGGTCAGGCCAGGTAATGTATAAAGGTGTCATGTCATGTCAAGAGTGTACGGTACCATGTCATGTCAAGTAGGAAGTGTAACAGGTCATGTCAGGAAGCACAAGATGTCATGTGGGTGCTCATAATCAAACTAACATAAGCATGCGTATAAATAAACAAGCATGAGTATTATCAGAACAATAAACTGGAACATGTAATATGATATGCAAATAGATATAATTTTAAGGATATGGATGCACAGTTATCGATTAGGGTTACATTTATAGTTCTAATATTAATTAGGATGCAATTTATTAAACATGGAGTGTTAATATCACATTATTATGTAGTAATGTGATCTATGGATGCAATTATATGTATCTTAAATACGATGGATGCAAACAGGTATCCGAAAAGTTATAAAACTATAAAATGGTAATGTGGGAGGTACAACTAAGCAATATGTGATATGAATATTGATATAATAATATTAATATAGATAGCATATTCAAAGCGATTAATAACTATAAAAGTGGTATTGATTAACCATGCACAAGAAAGTTCCGTTCAGAAATTCAACGTCACCCTAATTTGTAAAATAGCTTAAAAATAACAAACGTTCTCCAAAAGGGACGTGTCTTATACCAAAACAAAGATAATTCAATAAGGTTTTTAATTTTATAAGTATAAGCATCTCAGGTTGTCCCTACAAAAAGTTATGAACATTCGAAGTTGAAAGTTTGCTGCTGGAATTTTCCTGGACAGCAGTTTGGAGATATTTTCATTTGCATTTTATGTTATATAAACAATTTATTTTGCAAGTAAATATTTTATAGAGTTATAGTATTCTGAGTTAGCTTCGTAATGAACTAAAGAACATATACTAATGATTTTTCTATGATTTATAATGAATTTTATAAGGTAAGGTGTACAGTAAATTTCAGATTTGTCGTATCCGCTTTTTCAACGACGTTTTATGTGTAAACTATAATATTTTCAAATATATAATATTATAAAATGCAGATTATAAACTAATTAAAGATAATAATAAGAAATATTACGACGATATATATTTTAATTGATATGGATGCAGTATAATGTAATCTAGTATGTCACAAGATAAGTTTTCATGATCTAGATTTAATATGATATAAACGGATGCAAACGGAACATCGAAACGTTATAAAATTAAACATGGAGCACTAGATTTAAACTATAGGTATGGTATTTATTTAAATAGGTATAAAATGAATTATATAACATGTAGCAAGATTAACTTGCCTCGATGGGTCGCGAATCGGGAAAACGGAACGTCAACCGTCGGCGGGGAAAACTCGCGACGGGCGCACGGTTCACGGAATGAACCCAAACGACGAACAAAGGAACCACACGGGTCGGGGTACCTCGCTGGAACGTTGTGAAGCGTCATCGGCACGACAGAATTCCGGTAACAAAAGAACAGTTAAAAAAAAGAGAAACGAGACATGAAGCAAGAAGAGAAAGAATGATAAAGAGAAGTACGAGAGAATATATGAAAGAGAGAGAGAAAAAGTGGAGAGAGAGAAGAGGGAGAGAGAGAAAGTGGAGAGAGAGAAAAGAGAGAGAGAGAGAAAGTGGAGAGATAGAGAGAGGGATAGAGAGCGACGGGAGGGAGAGGAGAGAGAAGTGGGGCCCACGGGGTTAAAGGGGAGGTTGCGATTGGCTGAGAGAATAAATTGAGAAGGATATAAAAGATTGTAAAAATATTATATGGTTAACTAAATTATAAATGATGGTTTAAATATATTAAAATCTGGGATTTTGGCGCAAAGTAAAACATTTCCAAATCGTGCCCGGGTCGTGTCCAAAAATTTGAAATTGAAATAATAGAATTTTAGGCGGGATCCAAAATTTAAAATGAAGTGTTTTATGATTAAAAAGCATACCCCCAAAACGGACACAAGTACGTGCTTGTAGCCGTCCAAACTCGCCCGTTTCACTGAACGGGACGAGAACACGATAGACGGACGCTACAACAGGGTTAGAGGTGTCAAGCAGGCCAAGATGAATATTTTTAATTTTATTTTAGATCCCAAAAATTGTTATATGCAGAAATTAATTTCCGGGTAGAATTTACAATAATTAACCATCAAGCAAGATAAATGAAATAAATGCCACACTACGTTCGAACGGTACCTGAGATTAGTAGCATTGGGTTCGGGTGTTAAATTATACCCAACTACAAAAAGAATTTCGTCGTCGAAATTCCAAGAATAAAAAGATAGATAACTACAAGAAAAGGTGAGGAAACTTCTGCCGGATTTCATCTTCTCGGTCCCAAGTGGACTCTCCGTGCGAGTGATTACCCCAAGAAACAGGCACAAGAGGGATTACCTTGTTCTTAAGAACCTTTTCCCTTCGATCCACGATTCCAATCGGTCGCTCCTCAAAAGTCAAGTCTTCTCGTACTGTTAGCTCCGAATGATCCAATACGTGTGTTTCATCTCGAACATACCTACGGAGTTGAGATACGTGAAACACATCGTGCACATTCGCCAAGGACTGCGGTAACGCCAAACGATACGCTACCTCACCAACACGCTCCAAGATCTCAAAGGGTCCAACGAATCGAGAACTAAGCTTTCCTCGACTTCCAAAACGAATCACCCCTATAGTCGGTGATATCTTCAAGAATACCAAATCATCCACGGCGAACTCTAGAGGTCTTCTTGACGTATCTACCCAACTCTTATGTCGGTCCTGTGCTGCCTTCATATGATTTCTGATAGGGTTAACCTTCTCAACTGTCTGCACAACCAAATCTGGTCCCAATAATCTTCGTTCACCGACATCGTCCCAATCAAACAGGTGAACGGCATTTACGACCATACAAAGCTTCAAATGGAGCCATCTGAATAGTTGCCTGAAAACTGTTGTTGTAAGACAACTCCACCAAAAGTAGATGATCCTCCCAAGACTCCTTGAAGTCCAACCTGCATGCTCTCAACGTATCCTCAAGAGTTTGGATCGTTCTCTCCGACTGACCATCAGTTTGAGGATGATAAGCTGTGCTAAACTTCAATCGAGTCCCCAAACTTTCCTGTAGACTCCGCCAAAAGTGTGATAAGAACCGAGTGTCCCGATCGGACATGATGCTCACCGGTACTCCATGCAATCTTACAATCTCTTGCATGTACTGCTCTGCCAAAGTCTCTGTTGATTGACCAACCCGAAAAGGAATAAAATGAGCTGCCTTGGTCAATCGGTCAACAATCACCCATATAGCATTGTTGCCTTTTAGACTTCGCGGTAAAGCCGTCACGAAATCCATGGTTATATGTTCCCACTTCCACTGAGGAATCGGAAGTGGTTGCAATAAACCAGCAACCCTTTGATGTTCAGCCTTAACTTGCTGACACACCAAGCACTTTGACACAAAGCGAGCAATCTCCCGTTTCATGCCTTCCCACCAGAAATGCTGTCGAATATCTCGGTACATCTTTGTGCCTCCTGGATGTACAGAATAAGCTGAACTGTGAGCCTCCTTCATAAGCTCTTCACGAATATCTCCCTTTGGCACACACAAACGGGTACCAAACCTCAACGAACCATATTCGGGGATTAATAAATCTGTTCGTAGTCCGGCTTCAACCTGTCCTCGAAACTTTTGCAGTCTAGGGTCCTGCGATTGTGCTGCTTTAATATTCTCGATCAATGATGACTGTACTTGCAGCTGCATCAACTGTCCCGTAGAATACGATAGCACAACCTCTAAGTCAAATCTTCAAAAATCTTCAACGATCTCCTTCTGCGTAGTTGACACCTGAATTGCTGGTAACCGATTAAGCGCATCCGGCACGACGTTAACCTTCCCCGGATGGTACTTAAGATCAAGATCGTAGTCAGCCATCAGCTCCAACCATCTACGCTGCCTCATATTAAGCTCCTTCTGTGTGAACACATACTTCAAGCTCTTATGATCAGTAAAAACTTCGACCGTTTCTCCCAGAAGGTAGTGTCTCCAAACCTTCAAAGCGAAAGTCACAACCGCAAGTTCCAAGTCATGAGTTGGGTAATTTTTCTTATGGGTGTTCAACTGTCTCAATGCGTATGCTACAACCTTTCCATGCTGTATCAAAACACATCCCAATCCTTTCCCAGATGCGTCGTTGTGAAACACCAATCCTCCGGAATTGTCTGGCACGGTCAGAATAGGGGCGGTTATCAACTTCTGCTTCAACGTCTCGAAAGCTAACGCACACTTATCCGTCCGTACAAAAGGTACCTCCTTGCGCGTAAGCTTGGTTAACGGCTCCGCCAGACGAGCAAAGTTCTCCACAAATCTTCTGTAATACCCGGTGAGTCCAAGAAAGCTTCTTATCTCCGCAACATTCTTTGGAATCGGCCAATCACGAACTGCTGCAATCTTTTCTGGATCGACGGCAATTCCATCGACAGACACAACATGCCCCAAAACTTTACTTCCTCCAGCCAAAACTCGCACTTGCTCATCTTCGCATATAACTTCTCCTGTCTCAACGTCCGCAGTGCAATCTTCAAATGCTCAGAATGTTCCTCAAAACTCTTTGAATAAACCAGAATATCGTCAATAAAAAAACCATGATAAACTGGTCCAAGAACGGTGAAAAGATTCGGTTCATCAAGTCCCTGAATACTGCAGCGCATTCGTTACTCCGAAGGGCATCACTAAGTACTCGTAATATCCATACCGAGTTCGGAATGCCGTCTTGCAAATATCTTCTGTTTTCACTCGGACCTGATGATATCCGGATCGCAAATCCAGGTTCGAGAATACCCTCGCGCCACTAAGCTGCTCGAAAAGTTCGCCAATGCGAGGGATCGGGTACTTGTTCTTAATAGTCACCCAGTTTAATTCTCGATAGTCGATGCACATCCTTCTTGTGCCATCCTTCTTCTTTACTAGAAGAACTGGAGCTCCCCAAGGCGAGTTACTGCTTCGAATCCAACCTTTCTCAAGCAATTCAGCAACCTATTTCTTAACTTCTTCCAATTCTACTGGCGCCATTGGATAATACGCTTCGGATACTGGCGCTGCCCCACGAATAAGATCAATTGCGAACTCCACGTCTCGCTTTGGCGGTAAACCCGATATATCTTCAAACACGTCCATAAAATCACGAACAACAGCCAGCTCTTCACTTTCATCACTTCCATTGATGCAAGAATATTATTTGTCGGCCTAGCCCTAAACTCGACTGGCCCGACAGAAAAACTCCCCTTCATCCCAGATAAACTCTGCCGCTCTCGGCTGCCGCAAGTACTTGTGAGAAAGTGGACAAACCCAGGGAGACAATCTGCCTCTGGATGTCCACGTCCAGGCTGCGCATGAACCTCTGTGCTCTGTCTGCATCGTTGGCAACTAAAGGTCCAGCGAAACTACTGAGTCTCGTCCATTCTGTTGCATGCACATCTACGGGTGCTCCCTTCTGCTTTAGTCCGATGAACTTCTCTTCCATTTCCTCCCGTGCAGTACGCGGGAAGAACTTCTCCAGGAAACTCTTCGAAAAATCCGCCCACTTGATCGGCTTGGGCAAACGGTTCTCTTCTACAAGCCACCATTCTCGGGCGTAATCCACTAACTGAATGCGTACCACATCAACTCTTTCTCATCTGGAATCTGTGCCGCAATAAGCAAATTCTCTGTGTCAACTAGACACTGCTCTGTTGGCAACGGCTCCTCCAATCCAGTAAATGTATACGGACCCAAACGTCTGAAATCTGCTACTGTCCCTACTCGGTCAACTGGCATAGCTCCAACATTGTTCACAGACTGCTGAACGATCTGCAAACCTTCCTGAAACGAGTCCGCTTGCTGCTGGATCAGCTCGGTCTGTTTCTTTTGATTCTCCAGCATTCCCCTTATCACTCTAAGCATGGCGGCTTCGTCCACACGCCTTGGTACGTCTTCAAATTCTTACCGGCCATATTCCTGAACTCAAAACACCCAACATTAGCATGATGATAGATTCTGAATATAGATCAAGGCTAGAACTCCAAGATACTTAAATAGAGTGCTGCATTATAACTATGCCGCGGTATCATAGCCACAATTACATAACTCTACCCAAGTCGCCTAAGTCCTAGAGATAACAAGGAATCAGGTTTCGAGTCGATATGCAAAGGAAGTTTGCACATCGTAAAAGATATAATCAGGAAGAATGTGATTCAAGAATGGTAAACGGTAAAGTGGCAGGACATGTTTCCTAAACACGGGTATTCTGATTCGTGTATTGGGTACAACACCCAACTACAAAAGAATCAACCCGACTATCCTATGTCTCTGATACCAAAAGAACCATGTCACGCCCCGCTTCCCAAAGTACGCTAAAGTGGGCACGTGACATAGCCAACCATGCTACCTGTGGATAGGAAAAATCCTTCCACAGTCGCATTACGGCTGTGGAGATATCAAGAACAGGAAAGTAAACTAACTACCTAGTACATGTCCATAAGGCAGTGTCACGCCCCGCTTCCCAAAGTACGCTAAAGTGGGCACGTGACATAGCCAACCATGCTACCTGTGGATAGGAAAAATCCTTCCACAGTCATATTACGGCTGTTCAGATATCAAGAACATGAAAGTAAACTAACTACCTAGTACATGTCCATAAGCCAGAGTAAAAGAATCAAGAGATAACAATATGCGGAAGCCAAAAGATACAATAAATGAAACACCTGGAGTGAAACTACGTACCGATAGGAACCTCACCGCTCGTCTAACAGCGGCAAAACTCCTAATCAGTTTGTAGCAAGGTAGAAGAATTTAGGCCATGCAAAACCCAGACGTCAGCGCGTCAAGTCATCAAGTAATAACATAGTAAACAGGCAATGCGAATATAAACATGAATAAAGCAAGGGTAACAATAATATAAATCAGAGCAGTACAGGGTAGT
The DNA here is from genome assembly GCA_030015575.1 of Agapanthus africanus. Lineage (NCBI taxonomy): Eukaryota > Viridiplantae > Streptophyta > Magnoliopsida > Asparagales > Amaryllidaceae > Agapanthus > Agapanthus africanus. Next base: position 392,003,001 of record JASDDO010000018.1, read on the forward strand.
GTGCAGTGGGTAAACTAAACTGTTCTATCAGGTTCCCTGTTCTAAAATCTTTGAAATCAAATTGATGAATCATCGATGTAACTCAATAGTATCCCGTACATACCCGGGACCACGGCCACAATATTCTCGGCTGCAGCCGAGACATGCCGCTAGGCACAAAACAGGAATGTGTACACTCGATAGTATCCCGTACATACCCGGGACCACAGCCACAATATTCTCGTCTTAAACCGAGACATGCCGTTAGGCACAAAACAGGAATGTGTACACTCAGGACAGGTAGTGAACTGTCGAGTTACAAGTCAGGTTTCACCTTTGATTTCCCCATACCCAAGTTATATGTGCAAGTCAAGTCAGGTATCCCGAAAATCAAGAAACTAATGCCAACACAGGATCAGGTAAACAGGTTTGTCTGGATAGACAACAGGAACGGTCCATGAGGACTACATGTCAGGTTTGTTGGCATTAGGCACAAGATCAGGTAACGGGTCAGGTCATGGTACATCATGTCAAGTCAAGTAGTATACGGTACCATGTCGGGTCAAGTAGGAAGTGTAACAGGTCATGTCAGGAAGCACAAGATGTCATGTGGGTGCTCATAATCAAACTAACATAAGCATGTGTATAAATAAACAAGCATGAGTACTATCAGAACAATAAACTGGAACATGTAATATGATATGCAAATAGATATAATTTCAAGGATATGGATGCACAGTTATCGATTAGGGTTACATTTATAGTTCCAATATTAATTAGGATGCAATTTATTAAACATGGAGTGTTAATATCACATTATTATGTAGTAATGTGATCTACGAATGCAATTATATGTATCTTAAATGCGATGGATGCAAACGGGTATCCGAAAAGTTATAAAACTATAAAATGGTAATGTGGGATGTACAACTAAGCAATATGTGATATAAATATTGATATAATAATATTAATATGGATAGCATATTCAAAGAGATTAATAACTATAAAAGTGGTATTGATTAACCAGCACAAGAAAGTTCCGTTCAGAAATTCAGCATCACCCTAATTTGTAAAATAGCTTAAAAATAACAAATGTTCTCCAAAAGGGACGTGTCTTATACCAAAACAAAGATAATTCAATAAGGTTTTCAGTTTTATAAGTATAAGCATCTCAGGTTGTCCCTACAAAAAGTTATGAACATTCGAAGTTGAAAGTTTGCCGCTGGAATTTCCCTGGACAGCAGTTTGGAGACATTTTCATTTGCATTTTACGTTATTTAAACAATTTATTTTGCAAGTAAATATTTCGTAGAGTTATAGTATTCTGAGTTAGCTTCGCAACAAACCAAAGAACGTATACTAATGATTTTTCAATGATTTATAATGAATTTTATAAGGTAAGATGTACAGTAAATTTCAGATTTTCGTATCCGCTTTTACAACGACGTTTCATGTGTAAACTATAATATTTTCAAATATATAATATTATAAAATGCAGATTATAAACTAATTAAAGATAATAATAAGAAATATTATGACGACATATATTTTAATTGATATGGATGCAGTATAATGTAATCTAGTATGTCACAACATAAGTTTTCATGATCTAGATTTAATATGATATAAACGAATGCAAACGGAACATCGAAACGTTATAAAATTAAATATGGGGCACTAGATTTAAACTATAGGTATGGTATTTATTTAAATAGGTATAAAATGAATTATATAGCATGTAGCAAGATTAACTTGCCTTGATGGGTCGTGAATCGGGAAAACGGAACGTTAACCGTCGGCGGGGAAAACTCGCGACGGCGCACGGTTCACGGAATGAACCCAAACGATGAACAAAGGAACCACACGGGTCGGGGTAACTCGCTGGAACGTCGAGAAGCGTCACCGGCACGACGGAATTCCAGCAACAAAAGAACAGTTAAAAAAATGAGAAATGAGACATGAAGCAAGAAGAGAAAGAATGATAAAGAGAAGTACGAGAGAATATATGAGGGGAGAGAGAGAGAGAAAAAGTGGAGAGATAGAGAGAGAGAGAGAGAGAGAAGTGGGGCCCACGGGGTTAAAGGGAAGGTTGCGATTGGCTGAGAGAATAAATTGAGAAGGATATAAAAGATTGTAAAAATATTATATGGTTAACTTAAAGATTTAGAAGATAGGTAATGAACAGAAAGATATCAGGTTAGTTAGAAAAATATATGCGATGGTTTTAATAATATTAAAATTTGGGATTTTGGCGCCAAATAAAACATTTCCAAATTGCGCCCGGGTCGAGTCCAAAAATTTGAAATTGAAATAATGGGATTTTAAGCGGGATCCAAATTTTAAAATTAAGTGTTTTATGATTAAAAAGCATACCCCCAAAACGGACACATGTACGTGCACGTAGCCATCCAAACTCGTCCGTTTCACTGAACGGGACGAGAACACAATGCACGGACGCTACCACGAGGCTAGGGGTGTCAAGTAGGCCAAGATGAATATTTTCAATTTTATTTTAGATGCCAAAATTTGTTATATGTAGAAATGACTTTGCCGGGTAAATTTTTACAGTAAGCAACAAACAAGCAAGTTAAATGAAATGAGTACCATGTTATGCTCAAATAGTAACTGAAAATAGTAGCATTAGGCTCAGGTGTTACAGGCAGAGTAGAAGAATCAAGAGATAACAATATGCGGAAGCCAAAAGATACAATAAATGAAACACCTGGAGTGAAACTACGTACCGACAGGAACCTCACCGCTCGTCTAACAGCGGCAAAACTCCTAATCAGTCTGCAGCAAGGTAGAAGAATCTAGGCCATGCAAAACCCGGACGTCAGCGTGTCAAGTCATCAAGTAATAACATAGTAAACAGGCAATGCGAATATAAACATGAATAAAGCAAGGGTAACAATAATATAAATCAGAGCAGTACAGGGTAGTGTGCAGTGGGTAAACTGGATTGTTTTATCAGGTTCTCTGTTCTAAAGTCTTTGAAACCAAATTGATGAATCATCGATGTAACTCAATAGTATCCCGTACATACCCGGGACCACGGCCACAATATTCTCGGCTGCAGCCGAGACATGCCGCTAGGCACAAAACATGAATGTGTACACTCGATAGTATCCCGTACATACCCGGGACCACGGCCACAATATTCTCGGCTGAAACCGAGACATACCGCTAGGCACAAAACAGGAATGTGTACCCTCAATACAGGTAGTGAACTGTCGAGTTACAAGTCAGATTTCACCTTTGATTTCCCCATACCCCCAAGTTATATGTGTATGTCAAGTCAGGTATCCAGTAATCAAGAAACTAATACCAACACAGGATCAGGTAAACAGGTTTGTCTGGATAGACAACAGGAACGGTCCATGAGGACTACATGTTATGTTTGTTGGCATTAGACACAAGATCAGGTAACAGGTAAAGCTATGGTATATCAGGTCAAGCCAGGTAATGTATAAAGGTGTCATGTCATGTCAAGAGTGTACGGTACCATGTCATGTCAAGTAGGAAGTGTAACAGGTCATGTCAGGAAGCACAAGATGTCATGTGGGTGCTCATAATCAAAATAACATAAGCATGTGTATAAATAAACAAGCATCAGTACTATCAGAACAATAAACTGGAACATGTAATATGATATGCAAATAGATATAATTTCAAGGATATGGATGCACAGTTATCGATTAGGGTTACATTTATAGTTCCAATATTAATTAGGATGCAATTTATTAAACATGGAGTGTTAATATCATATTATTATGTAGTAATGTGATCTATGGATGCAATTTTATGTATCTTAAATGCGATGGATGCAAACGGGTATCCGAAAAGTTATAAAACTATAAAATGGTAATGTGGGATGTACAACTAAGCAATATGTGATATAAATATTGATATAATAATATTAATAGGGATAGCATATTCAAAGCGATTAATAACTATAAAAGTGGTATTGATTAACCATGCACAAGAAAGTTCCGTTCAGAAATTCAGCGTCACCCTAATTTGTAAAATAGCTTAAAAATAACAAACGTTCTCCAAAAGGGACGTGTCTTATACCAAAACAAAGATAATTCAATAAGGTTTTCAGTTTTATAAGTATAAGAATCTCAGGTTCTCCCTACAAAAAGTTATGAACATTCGAAATTGAGAGTTTGCTGCTGGAATTTCTCTGGACAGCATTTTTGAGACATTTTCATTTGCATTTTACGTTATTTAAACAATTTATTTTGCAATTAAATATTTTATAGAGTTATAGTATTCTGAGTTAGCTTCGTAACGAACTAAAGAACGTTTACTAATGATTTTTTAATGATTTATAATAAATTTTATAAGGTAAGGTATACAGTAAATTTCAGATTTGTCGTATCCGCTTTTTCAACGACGTTTTATGTGTAAACTATAATATTTTCAAATATATAATATTATAAAATGCAGATTATAAACTAATTAAAGATAATAATAAGAAATATTACGACGATATATATTTTAATTGATATGGATGCAGTATAATGTAATCTAGTATGTCACAAGATAAGTTTTCATGATCTAGATTTAATATGATATAAACGGATGCAAACGGAACATCGAAACGTTATAAAATTAAACATGGAGCACTAGATTTAAACTATAGGTATGGTATTTATTTAAATAGGTATAAAATGAATTATATAACATGTAGCAAGATTAACTTGCCTCGATGGGTCGCGAATCGGGAAAACGGAACGTTAACCGTCGGCGGGGAAAACTCGCGACGGGCGCACGGTTCACGGAATGAACCCAAACGACGAACAAAGGAACCACACGGGTCGGGGTACCTCGCTGGAATGTCGTGAAGCGTCACCGGCACGACGGAATTCTGGCAACAAAAGAACAGTTAAAAAAAATGAGAAACGAGACATGAAGCAAGAAGAGAAAGAATGATAAAGAGAAGTACGAGAGAATATATGAAAGAGAGAGAAAAAGTGGAGAGAGAGAAGAGAGAGAGAGAGAAGAGGGAGGGAGAGAAAGTGGAGAGATAGAGAGAGGGATAGAGAGCGACGGGCGAGAGAGGAGAGAGAAGTGGGGCCCACGGGGTTAAAGGGGAGGTTGCGATTGGCTGAGAGAATAAATTGAGAAGGATATAAAAGATTGTAAAAATATTATATGGTTAACTAAATTATATATGATGGTTTAAATATATTAAAATCTGGGATTTTGGCGCAAAGTAAAACATTTCCAAATCGTGCCCGGATCGGGTCCAAAAATTTGAAATTGAAATAATAGAATTTTAGGCGGGATCCAAAATTTAAAATGAAGTGTTTTATGATCAAAAAGCATACCCCCAAAACGGACACACGTACGTGCACGTAGCCGTCCAAACTCGCCCGTTTCACTGAACGGGACGAGAACACGATGCACGGACGCTACAACAGGGTTAGGGGTGTCAAGCAGGCCAAGATGCATATTTTTAATTTTATTTTAGATACCAAAAATTGTTATATGCAGAAATTAATTTCCGGGTAGAATTTACAATAATTAACCATCAAGCAAGATAAATGAAATAAGTGCCACACTACGTTTGAACGGTAACTGAGATTAGTAGCATTGGGCTCGGGTGTTACAATGAGTGAGTAATTCCTTACTTATTAGGGTAGGAGAAGGAAAGATTGAGAGAAGGAAATCTCTCTCACTCCTTTCTTTGCCCAATAATTTTAAATACGGACTCCCTTTAATTCAACCTCAATCCGCTCACTACGGCACCCTATCTTACATGATAGCGGTGATTTCCTAGTTAGACCGGTTGTGGTTGAATTAACTTGAGCTTAGGGCTAAGAGCGAAGAACGGACGGATAAGGACCAAAAGAAAGAAACTATGCATGGAAAGCCTAGCTTAGACTTGTAAGTTTCTTCCTACTCGTGCTAATCCCCGTTGTTGCTGATTACCCTAACACCTATACTCATAACTAAGGCATTGAAAGATGTGAGAAGATCCATTTCTCGAACTAACCTAATCCTAACCCTAGCAAGCTTTTTATCAACTTATTCTCATTCATAGATCTTAAACAAAACCTATCCAATTACCGGATTTAACTCGTTAGAACATAAAGAAAAAGATTCCATCTCCCTGTGGATCGACCCGTACTCAACCGGCTAGCTACCAAGCGACACCGTCTTGATTGTGGTAAATTTAAACATAGAAAATCTCTAACAATCAAAACTCCGAGATGAGTACATAAACTAGAGACTCCGAAATGAGTGAATAAACTAGAGACTCCGAGACGAGTGAATAAACTAGTTAGCGCTAAATTGATACATCAAACATAGAGTAGTGCATGCAAAAAAAAATGTATATTCTTTATTCATGAATCATGGTGTCTGAAAAATACAATAAAAAGGGGGGATACATCTTTATCCATTAAGAAGGCGGGGCTTTCAATAAATTCGCAACCCGCTCACTCTCTTCCAACAGCTCCTCCTCATATGCTACTATTGCAGCCAGCATCGCTTCAACTCAGGCCCGTTGTTGCAAGCATGATAAAAACTTCTCAGCGATTTCCTACTTAGCCATTTTTCAATCTCGCATTCCTCGCTCGGTGGAGTCTAGGTGCTGCCTCGGCGCCATTCCCTTAGAAACGCATTGCTGGAGATTCCCAAAAATAATTTGCAGCTGCGCGGCATTCTCTTTGACCTGGGCATGCAGTTGGATGGATTCGCCGGAAGCTGTCTTCCTTTTGCTTCAGGGCCAACTTCTGCTCGAAGTATTGAAGGGAAGCGGTACTTTGCTCGATCCACACGATCGGTTGGGCCTTTGAGTTTAATGCTCCAGGCGTAAGACGCTTATGCTCGATCTCATGGAAACAAGCCTCAATTCGCTTACAATAGTCAACCCAAACGGCGACGAAGTCTTCGTTGTGGAAAGTCATAAGCGTCCCAGCATAGGTTTGATCTCTTTCGCAAAGTCCGCAGCAAGCTTCAACGTTGAGGTCTTCGATAAACTCGCTTAGCATCCGCCTGCTATTTTCCGCACCCCTGGAGGACTGACGCTTACCGAACGGCCCTACGGGCATAGATATGCGAGACTCAAGGGGAACCAAGGCCGGTGTAACTGCTGTAGAATAAAGCACGCATGAAGAAGGGTTAGATTTCGATCTAAGAACTAAAAAGGACGATGATGAATGAGATCTAACATACTAGTAGTCGAAAGTGGCAAATCAGGAAGCTTGGAAGGCTCTGTTATTTTTTCGTTCTCTCCCTCGAGCCGTAAGACTGTCGCCAATACGAGAAAGCTTAGCGATAGAAAGATCACTCGTGAAAATATGAAATAAGAGATGAAGAATATACTAACCAACGTTCGAAGCAGGATCGAATTCTGATTGTAAGGCGAAGTGCAAGCCTATCATTTGGCATAGGCGGTCAAAAAGCGCTCCTACAGTATTGCAACAATATATGGTAAAGAAATTAATCTAAAAAATAATATTTATACTGCAACAAGGAATTGAAAAGTCTTTACCATCCGTCATTAAACCTGAAAGAATTCGGGGGGGTGTGTGTGCAAAAGAGATAGATGGAACAGTGACAGTCGTGGCAGCGGCTGACAGTGATTCTTCAATCAGCACGCCGCCGCCGCATATATATCCGGAATAAAAGAAATATCAGCGAAAATGTTTGGCAAGATTGATTAGCCCAAAAGAAATAACACAAGGAATACCTGACGGGGCAGAGACAGTAGTGGTGTCTGGAGCGCCACTAACCATGACGGCTTCCTCGGTTTCCACCATCACCAGGGAGATGGATTCAACATCGACACCTTCGACCCCCGAATCAATAAGGGCCGTCGTCATGCTCGCATCACCTGCCGAGGCTGGGGATCTACAGGGGGAGGAAACAGCAGTTGGAGTAGCCTCTGATTCAACAGGAAGGCCTGATGCCCTAGACTCTTCAAAAGCGGTGCGTCACCCGCTGCGTTGATACCCAAACTCGGCCTTGTCACATCATTTAGGGGAAAATATGTTATAATTCGAGAAAAATTACTGTAGGAAGAAACTTGGAAAAGTAAACGAGCCATACTAGGTTTCAATAAGGGAGCGTGCGTTGTTTTACCTTGAAGTAACCGCTCGGCCTCTTCGCGAGCCGCACGCGCAAGCTGCTTACGAGCGGTGGATAAGGCAGGAGGAATGCCCTCCATGGGACCGTCAGAGGTTCGGGCATCACTCGAACCCACGCCTGCGGCCAAGTTAGCCTGACGCTCCCTCGCTGTGTGTTTTTTGTGCTTCCTCTCAGCCTTGGCTGTATGAATAGATCTCCTCAGGACCTCCGGCAGGGGGACATCTTTGTCCAAATTAGGCTCGGCCTCCGGATCTGCTACGACATCCATCATCGGCTGCTTTAAAGACGCCTCCCGTGGAGACCCTAGGGTGACCTCCACCGTAGCCGGTGGCTCTCAAGGCTCCTCCGTACTACCACCTAAGGACGACATAATACTTGGAACCGCATGAGTGGCGGTGGTTCCTGTAAAAAAAAAGAGGAAGGGAGTCAGGGTGTGAACGAAATGAATTAAATATGTAAATGTGTTGCCAAACATACCGAGACCTATGGAAGCACGAAGCCTCTCCTTTTCCTCAAATGTCTCGAGGGACGCCAAGAGAGCCTCTTCAGTAGAGATTCCTGTTAAGAAAAAGAGCGTTAATAAAGCATAATAAATTCAAAAGAAAAAATGTGTGTACGGAAGAATGTAAATAGAATATACCGGATGCTGCAAGAGAAGCAAGCGCTGCATGATCACGGGCTAATCTTTCAGAAGCCTCGATAGCGACTTGAAGATCAATAACGACATTCTCTTCAATGGAGGCTTCGAACAGACCAATGTTGGTGCCGTATTCGGTTAAGCCTTCGCTATAAGGAGCATGCGGCTCCTGACCAAATACAAAGTCGGCCGAGAATAACGACTTCTTCTTCTTCTACGAACCGGCGCCAACACCCGACGACAAAAGTTTGTGCTTAACAGGCTTCTTCGGACAGTGGGTTCCGATCTCCGAGCCGATACCTGACTCGGGGGACGCTACAGCCATCACAGACACGGGAGTGTTTACCGCTGAAAACCGGGAAGACAAACGTCTTGCCTGAATTTGGGGGCAGATGCTATTTGGTTTTATCCGTCCACCTCTCCGAAGATGCCAAGTTGATTTATGACACCGTGTATCGGAAGTTTGTATGGATGCGGCCGTTGTAGCAGACTTCGTCAGATTCCCCCTCGTTTGCGAGGGTTTTTTTTGATTGTGGGGACGCTCTTCTCTGTAGGCACAAGCATCTGCAGTTAATTACGTTACCGCGTCGCGGTAACCACTTTCTCCTTCTTCAGAAGGTCACTTCGTGTCGTGTGTGTTTGTTTTATTTTTGGTTGCGGGTGGATTGTATACGGAGACTAATTTATGTTGCCGCCTATAGGGCGTGGATTAGTCCAAATCCGTATATTCTTAGATTTTGGTTTGGGTTGATTTAAGGATAGTTAATCTTTTTTGAGATTAAGATCAACTTAAATGTTTGTTAAGGATATGTTAGTCCAATTTTAGACTAAGATCTACTTAATAAGGGTTTAGGATTATTTTGATCCAACAAAAGAGCATTTGGGCTCTATCGTTTTAGTTTAAGGACGTTACGGTCCATTATTAGTTTAAGGATGTTTCGGTCTATAGCTAGTTTAAGGACGTTGCGGTCCATAGGGATGTGCCTGTCGATTTGGGAGTGCACCAAAGAGTTATTGGTTATCGGGACCCACCACCACTCTGAAGACGCTAAAGAATTACAATGATATGTATCAGAGGTGTGAGGAGATGTACCCTTGAACCAATGTCCGTTGGGAGATCTACAGTCGTGTTTGGGACTAAGACCAATTTGGAAAATGATGAGCACATGGGCTCGATTGGTCTGAATTGGGGATTTGGTCAATTTGGACTCAACCGATTTAGTCTTTGAATAAAGTGTTAAACACTTGCTTGGGGTTCAGTCCCTTTTCTGTGCAAATAATGCTGAGCCGTACTTTCTCCCTTTTTTTGTTCTTTTATTTTTATGGAGTGTTAAACAGTATTTATGGCGCCTGCGTGCGGAGCACGTGGGGCCCTTGGCATTGAGCGCAAACCATTGAGTGCTAAGCACTCCCTGTTGAACAGCGCCCACGCGAGGGACACGTGAGGCACTTGGCGCTTAGCGCCAACCATTGAGTGCTAAGCACTCTTTATTGAGCAGCGCCCATGTGAGGGACACGTGAGGCGCTTGACGCCGAGCGCCAACTATTGAGTGCTAAGCACTCTTTAATGAGCAGCGCCCACGTGAGGGACACGTGAGGTGCTTGGCGCTGAGAGCCAACCATTGAGTACTAAGAACTCTTTATTGAGCAGTGCCCACGTGAGGTGCTTGGCGCTAGGTTTTCTTTAGGTGTTCTGTTATGAAGAGTTCAATTCTTTATTCTTTTCTGGATCTTTGATCCCCAAGAACAAGTTCATCCTCATGAGAATTAAATTCTCATATGTGGGAGAATTGTCTCATTGACCTCAGATCCAGAGAAAGAACTATGTTCTTTAAGAAGAGTTAAACTCTTGGATATGCAGATGAGATACTCTAATCTCTATTTTTTTATTTACCTCGAAGAAATGTGTTCTTCTTTCTTTCTTCTTAAAGCTTTCTTCTTTCTTTTTCTCAAAACTTATGGAGGGGTTTCTCTCTACAAGACTAGAAGTCTTGGGTCTTTTATATAGTGGAAGCAGATTTGTTGATTTGGTTAAAAAAATCTCTCATTGAGAGATCTTTAATTGATTTAGGGATTTTATCCACCGTCAGATCTTTGATCGAAGGACTTCTGTTTTACAAAAGATATTTTTCTCGTTTTTAACAAGATTTGGAAATATTTTCCCGTACAAAGCTTATTCTGTAGCTTGGTGATTTTTAATCCAACGGTGCTCTGTTTTTCAGAGAGTAATCTTTCTTGTTTAGAAAGATTTGAGGAATATTTTCTCAACAGAATTTAATTCTGTACTCTGATGATTTATCATCTCCGTTGGATCTTTGATACAACGGCTCTGTTTAATAGAGATATTTGGTTCTGGCGCTGGCGCCCTCGTGCGATGCACGTGAGGCGCTGCCTCAGAGTTTTTAACTCTTGGCGCTGGCGCCCTCGTGCAACGCACGTGAGGTGCTGCTTCAGAGTTTTTAACTCTTGGTGCTGCCTTTCAAATTTTGAACAGAGCTTTGCTCTTTTATTGGGAAAACAAATGCCCCCCAACTGCTGTGCTCACGTGGCTCACTCATGAGTGCAGCGGTGGCAGCTTTTCCACCGTTGGATTTTCTTGGAAGTTGAATCGACTTCCTCTACCTATAAGTAGGGTCTTTGGCCCTTGAGATGACTGTTGTTCATCTTCTCTTGTTCTTCTTTTTTCTGAGAATTTAGTTCTCCCTTCAGAGCTTAGATCTCTGCCCAAAAATTTGGTAAGGTGTTGGCTATCGTGTCCTCAAGGCAATTATCATAGTCGCGGACTTGTGATTATGATGAATGAGTGAGGACCTATACCGATAGAACAGTCTTACTTGAGATGATAGTATGCTATCTGGTTTGTCTTCATCATCATGTACATGTTGATAGAGCCCATAGGATTCTTGCTTGACTGCCAGCATTATGATGGCGATCATATATGTGGGAATTGGGGTTTATAAGCACATCCTTAAATGTCCCTAGTCGTAGGAGTATCGAGACCGGGCGTCGATACTCCAGTGTAGACTAGTGTATACTGATCGAGACCCCGACGAGGGGCGGTGGCCAGGTCTCACAAGCCATTGGTGTTAGTATAACATTTCAAAAAATACAATATTATTTTTGGGAATTTTCATAATTTAATATTAATTTTTAATGAATATTTTAATATCTCGGTATAATTAAATACCGATAAATGGAAAAAAAAATTGGAAATTCTAAAATACGTTATTTTGTAGAAATATGCCATTTTAAAGTTTTTATGATTAAGTATGTGCTATTTTAGTATTAAGCGCGATTAAAAATCGCTAATTGGATTTTTGGCTTTTTGTGCAAAAATGTGCACATAACATATTCCACACTTGTCACACTTGTTTCATGTTTTGGATTCTTGGTAGCTTAGGGTTAGCCATGCTTAGATGACCATGGTGGCTTAAACCTTTTGGTTATGTTGATTGAGCTTAATTAAGGGTTTAGCTTTGTTAAGGTGATTAAGTGTGGGTTGACTTGTGTTTAAGGGAGAGAGAGAGCCATGATGGCTTGTGTAGGCTAGCTTTTATTTGGAAAGTGAGAGGGGTGGCTTTAAGGTAATGTCAAATCCCTTTTCACCTCAACACTTTTTCTTGTCTCACATCACTCTCTCTCACACTCACATCCCTCATCTCTCACACCCTCACCCTCACACAAAGCCACACTTCACCATAAATACCCCCCCTTCAACTGCTGCAGCTGCTACTGCAACACATGGAAAAGAAGAAAGAAAAGCAAAAGAGAAATTTCAAACAACAGCAACACAAAAGCATCAACCCAATACTTCAGCCACAAATACATCAGCTCCAACAGCAGCAAGAACAGCCTCTACACTATCAAAAACTCCAACTTCATCAAACACACCAACATAATATTAGCCCTTAACACCAAAGCAGCAACAGAAACAGACTGCTGTTGAAAAACAGCAGAACAGCAACAGCTACAACAACAAAAACAACAACATCAGCAGCTGCTACAGGAGCACAGCAACAGCAACTCACTTCCCCACTTCCTCCTTCTTTCCTTCTCCTTCATCCTAGGACCCCTTGAGGTATAATCCCGCAACCTAACTCCTTTCTTGCTCGATATTGTCGTTAAAGCTGAAATTTAGTGTTTATAGTGTGATCTAGTGCTAGTTCTAGGTGATTTGAGGGAGATTTGGCCAAGAGATGGATTTGAATGTTAGTATAGCCTTACTAGGTGTTGTTAAGACCAGTTAACCCTATATCAACCCCAGATCCCAGCAAAAATACCAGATTGTTCGATTTAGTGTCGGTTAGCGTTTTGTCGACTTTTCATGCCTTTTTGGAATCTGCTAGCACCCGGGACCTCCTAAAATAATTTTGAATTGGCAGTGAGTTGTGCAGGCAAGCAGAAACCAATACCTAAAGCCCTAGCCCCAACTACCCTTTTTTGGCCGCAGATTAATTCCCTCTGGCCGCGCGGCCAGAGCAGGAGGGAACTGCCTCGATTTTCGTGCATGTCCCTATTTCCTGTAAACTTGACCCCTGGCATGTCCAATTTTGTCTGATTCCAAACAGGGTTAAATCTGGGTTGATTTTCTTGAGTTGGCACATGATTTACGACTTGTTTAGCATGTATTTGTGGTATTTGGTGATTCGTTTCTGTCGGATGACGTTTGAACGTCAACGGCAAAGGGTTAGTGACTGTGTTTGCACGCGAGGCTATAGGTTTTTACCTATTGGCGTGGCGTGTACCGTTTTGGTTTCCGACACGGTTTTCATGTGCTTTAGCGTTTGTGATATCCTTGTAGGTACCCTACGTGACGTCGAGGCGTTGGAGAGGCAAATGGCGACGTCGGCATCAACACACGAGAAGCAAGGTGAGTAGATTTATATCTACGGGAAGAAGTCGGGTGGATGGTGTATAGCACCCCCGCAGTCCGATGTCTAGTATACCTTATATACTGTGTGTGTGTGTGTGTGTGTATATATATATATATATATATGCTAGCTTATGTGTGACTTGGTTGTTTAGGATGTGTTAGGTGTAATATGCATAGGTTACGGTTAGAAGTAACTAGTGTAGTTCCTAGTCGCGAACCTAGAATAAGTTTACACCCACACGCACACACGTGCATATTTGCTATATTATACTGTGATGATGAGGATATTGGAGGACATTGGAGATGAGTCGATGAGATTGGGCTTAGTGCCGTGATATCAGTGATGTGATGTGATTCGTATTTGGGATACGATATGAGATTTTAGCGGGCTTTTTGGACGTGTGTTTCACACACGCATCCTTACCTAGATAGATGGTATCGACTTGTACTAGACTTAGATCAGTACACCAGATTATGTGATATGATGATTATGATACCGGATATGTGATGAGAGAAATGTGATATTGACCCGTACCCAGCTATTGGGATGCCGTACGACGACTTACCGTAAGAGCTGTATTTTGATGATGGATCCGCACTCATGACTCGAGGATGTCAGATGATATACGGTATCGTACGCGATACTATTGAGGCGGGATCACCGACTATTATATTTATATTTATATATATATCGATTCAGATTTAGGTGGTTTCCATACCCCTCTCGATTGACTTGATATTTAGACCTGTAGTTTGCATAGGAGGTGTTAGACTAGACCCGAGTTATACCCATTTTAAAAACTGACGAATCGGGAATATCTTAAAACAAGCAAAGGGATTCTACGGGTATTTTCAAATGACGTATCTTTCTTAAAAACACCGTAGCCCCTATTTTACTAAAAACCCGATTTGTCTTATTTCAAATGGCACAATTGCATGACATATACATACTGATGTAGACTCTTCACTGTTGCGTTGATTTATTTGATTTCGCATTTCCATTGCTATTTGCATTGCATTTCATGTGTTATTGCTATATTACCATCATGATGTTAGGACACCAGCACAATTATCGATGATGCATATGTTCCACGTACACTGTTTGCCGGCTCACACACTTCATCATCGATAATTGCCCTGTCACTACACTGTAGTACTGTTGCATTCAGGATATGACTCTTTCATGGCATACTTGTACATATACCTGTCGTACACTCATATTTGTACACATACATTTTTGCACATACCTGGATGATATTTCTAAATCTGGGAATCGCAAGATACTCTTCAAAACTGATTCATTTTAAAAGAGCGGTTTCCCTCAATATGTGCATATTACCATTCCAGGTTGCATGATAGACAGATGTGCTTGCATTTCTTTTACATGTTGCATATATCATGCATTCAAATATACGCCTTGAGATATATTGTTTCCATGATATTTCTGGATTTGGGAATCGTGAATATTTCAAAAGAAAAAAAGGAATTGTTTTAAAAACCCGATTACCCTTGATATGATATTTCAGTGCGTCCACCATGTGTTTTCTCGGTGCTAGAGTGACATGTGGAACCCGATTCGAGGAGGCGGATGAGGCTGAATGCGGGTACATAGTGGACCTGGTATGGTACCCTGGGGCGAGAACGGATCGCTGTGTAGTAGACGGTGAGCCTGGCAGAGGGACTACTACCTACCGATGATTGGTTGGACCTGGCGGTTATCCGGAGGATACTGACCAGAGTCGATAGATGGATACGGGACGACTCGTACTGCCGGGGCCGAGGGCCGATATCGCAGACGGAGCCCGTGGGCTGACCCGGACTGACGGATGCCCGATATATGAGGGGGCTGACCCGGACTGACGGATGCCCGATATATGAGGATTTACGTGCCGATCCTGGGCACAGTTTTCGTGATGTTTTCGAGTGTCGATGCTGGGCACTCCGGTTCCATGATTTTGATTATATCCTCGTACTTCCATGCATATGCTTATGATATTTACATGTATGATGCTTATTGTCATTGGGTGACGGGTGGACGGGATCCACGTTTATATAGACTTTGATCACATACAGACTTGATTACATTGATCATACTTCTTATGTATATATAACAGGGTATGAGGGCGCTGTTATATATACCCTTACACCAATATTAGTGGAATGGGACGCTAATATATGTGTATTGATATCCATTTTGATACTTCATCATATTTACTTCATGCAGACATACATTATATTATGACATGTTATTACCTGAGGCACTGGAACGAGTACTTGGCATTACCTACATGTTTAGATGTTACATTGCCACCTTATCATGCTTCAGACTTACCCCTTGAGGATTATATTATATCTGATCGTTTGACCTAGGATTATGTCATGCATTCGATTTCTTCTTGTAGATATTTTCTATTCACGAGTTGGCAACTCACCCCCGTTGTGCCACTGTTCTTGCTGGTTTTGCCGTACAGGTTCCATAGCGGCATTTCCGGCACATTACTTTCCTTTGCGGGTGATTTGTTTGGTAGGTGGGTTCTTTGCATCAGAACCATCCTTGTTTATGTATTACTCATTGTATCTAGAAATTCCATCAACCAAAACTTGTATATGTTTCAGACTTAGTAACCTGTCATGTATTATTTCGACCTTAGAGTCACGCTTAGTAATATTACGGTTTTCTTGTTATTTTGAGTTTTCTCTTTGACTTTTGATCCTCGCCCTTCGGCGTTGTATATCTTATTGCTTGTGTGTTTGTGACCGTCGATTGACGAAGAGCTAGCTCCCGCTTGGGGATGCGTTTTATCATTTCGTACATATTATTTATTTTGTACCCCGTTCGGGGCCAGTATTTACAAAGAAACTTTGCCGAAACTTTTAGAAAAGACTTTACATTTGAAAAATGCAATTCGGCTTACTTATTTAAAAACCTTGTATTTAAAACATGTGTTCTTGACATCTTTAAACTAGTTTTTCCTTATTTATTACTTAAAAAGGTTTTAGATTTCTGGGCTTTTGGCTTACTTGGATTAGATGGGGTCCTATAGACTTCATATAATTCAAGTGCCAGTCACGGGCTATTTCGGGTCGTGACAAAGTTGGTATCAGAGTGCTAGGTTAATCTTGGTCGAGTCTAAGTTTGACTATGTGGAGCCTAGGGCGTCTATATGTATACGGAACTTAGGCTTGACCTTACGGAACATAGACTTACTCGAGGGGGTATTAGACCCGAACTTTCGTCGCGTAGGATGACCCTTGGTTGCGACTAAAGTAGAGTGACGTACCATGGGTATGTTCCGCGGCATACTTACGACACGCCACTTCGCTTAAGAAACCTTAGGATGTACATATTTTCGAGATCAGTGATTCTCTTCACATCTATGATTATATACCCATTTGAGATCCTCGATTCTATTAGTTCCATGATCATACTTTCATTGATGCTGTTCCTTCTTATGATCATGTATCCATTCTGGATCTGTTGTTTTCTTTCATGCCATTGATCTGCTCTCTTCGATACTCGATTGAGGTTCATGTCGCCATTGTTTGTGCGCAGCTTGAGCTGCTGCTAGTGTTACGGTCATGGCGAGCTCGTCTGGTATGAGGGCCGACCATTGTGTTTTCTGGTGACATAGGAGCGTCTCGATTTAGTATTGATGATTGTGACCTCTTGTGGAGGCGAGTGATTGGTTTTACACCGGATGATCGGACCATTGTTAGAGCTGCCAGTTAAGAGAGGACTGTTGATGTACAGCATACCTCAGAGATTATGATGTCGCCTACCGTGCAGACAGATGAACCAGCTATTGCTGAGATTGATAGGATGTCGCTTCCGGAGCTTATGAGCTGAGATCGCCGGAGCTTCCAGGAAGATATGAGACATATGATAGCTAGTCTACCCGATTTGAGAGACAAGGGTGATTCGTCCGATTTATGCGCCGGAGCAGGCCCAGTTGAGTTGAAGATTTCCAGTGTGGAGAGGCTTACTCAGATCTAGAGCAGACCGATTTAGAGATGACCGCCAATGTATCGCCTTTCCTGGAGGAGTGAGGCGTTGTTCAGTGTACAGACGAAAGAGCCAGTTGTTGCTGCGAACGACAAGATATCGCCCCAGATGTTGGAGCTTTTGCGGTACGAGTTGTACTTAGAGATATGATAGAAGGTCGCTAGTCACCGAGGATGAATGACTAGGCCATGTGGTTCGTTCGCTACCCCGATGCGAGGTCATCAGATAGATTAATTCCAGCTAGTGGCGACTTCATCCAGGTTCATTAAGGGTCGACAGAGACGATCGAATGTCAGAAACCTACTATTCCAAGTTTAAAGTGTTCGAAAAGACATGCAGGCAATTCTATGGACCCTCTAGAAGAATGAAACCCTAACTCGACATAATGACCGTGTGAAAGCCTTGAACCTTAGGGTTTGCGGCAGTTCCGCGGCGCAATTAATGAGGCTTGGGTTTGCCCTTCTACGGCTGGACCACCGATGCTGTGGTATATACTCGATACCAGTAAACTGTACCCAAGATGTTGATTTCTTGGGGGGTTATGAGGTTTTGACGAGTCGATCGGATGGGTCGACATCATTCGGATATCATATGATGGGACACGCGGCTGGGAGACTCCAGATACAAGCATAGCCATTGGAGCGCAGTCCATGCAGCCACGATGAGACGAGTCCGAATCAGTCGACATTGGAGCCAAGTGAAGTGAAGAGTTCGCACGAGAATTCGACCAGGTGACGTTCCACTCCGTTGACGTCAGAGATGCGATACGCATGCGGAGGCATAGTATATGGATATACCTTCCAGAAGGAGTTGCAATGAGTATGCAGCCGTTCCGGAACAAGAATTAGCTTCAGTAAAGGACGATGACTTCCGGGCAATTCGACAAAAACGAGATAAGAGGAGATCCGGACCCAGGAGTGGTCATATTGCGCAGCAGGCCAAAGTTCGGCATCGTCGACGAGATAGTTGACCAGGTTCGGATAAAGGACCTCACCTAAATGCGTTGTGAGTTGATCGAGGGCGGACGAGTATTGAGTATTCTTCCGATGGTTGGGACGCGTTCCCGAGGACCTGTTCGGCCAGACATCTTCTACAGAGTACACGATTTCGAGTCCGTAAGAGAGACTTCGGATTGACCGTGGCCGAGAATAGTGCAATGCGTAGATAGTATGGCGTGACGTCATAGTGGGCGACGATAAAGATAAGTGGAACCAGAGGTTTGTGCGAGACACCGACGAACTGTCATTACTTTCCGTCGAGGCTAGAGACCTGATAGGCTTACAGAGGCATTGGGATACGGCTAGTTTCCGAGGAAATGTGTGTGGAACACGCAGATGTCTAGAAAACGAGAAAGGATTTTGTAAGAGTACCAGCCTCCGTACAGATCGTCATAGGCAAGATCGGAAGAGACCTTGAGTGGGATTCCTTCCAGGATACTGCTGCAATAGGATTTGCACCTAGGATCAGATGTGATGTGCATTCAAAGAGCCAGAGGCCGACGCCAGTGAGATGCTGCCTTACAAGTGGTCGTGATGATTGGCCGAGAGATGACCAGAGAAGTACCAAAACGGAATCGTCCCCTTTAGCACACCTAACAGGGCTGATGAGCCGATTGATTGTGAGATTGGTAATCCACAGAAAGGATAAGGACCCAGAGACAGAGGACGCCAGACTGTGAGCAAGAGGCAAGTAGATATCTTGCGCTGCTAGCATTAGATGCACCGACACCTTCTCGACTTCGAAGGAGGAACTACCGATGACGGAATTTTAGATTTGTGATTTTTTGATTCGATTATCACGTATCCGTCATCTTGGATTTCGATATTTTGGGCGTCCTGTTTGCATGATTAGTCTTGTTGGTTGAGTTTCATGATGTTGTTTTCATGCACCATGGTGGCACTTACTGAGTATTTACGATTTTCGCACAATTGTTGCACTTGATATCGTTTTCGTGTCCTGATTTCTCGTGTTCATGATTTTATGGGTTTCACACTGTTGAGTTGATTTTGTGCGTGCATACGCACACGATTTGGTTTTTGCACTCGGTATAGTTCACATATGCTGCAGTGCAGCGATACATATTTTGTGCACTTGGATGTACTGGACTTCGATTTCGATGGCGATGCTCGATATTTGTTTTGTGCACTTTATGCACCTGATTGGATTTTCCGCGGGTACGACGCTTGATATTGGATTTCATGATTTCGTGCATGATGGATGCACCGGATTTGGATTTTTAGCGCATGTTGGGCGCATGTTATGAGATGCGATTTGGTGCACACCAGAGGCACTAAATCGAGATTTTTCGTGCATGTCAGATGCACCTGTTTTTGCTGTCAGGCACACACGTTGCCTATGACCGATGTTGTGTCCACACCCGTTACACCTTGATGTCGTTTTGTGCACCTGCTTGGCACATGTATGGATTTTGATTTCCGTGCGCACCGGACGCACAGGGTTTTCATATGCACTTTTGGATTGATTTTTATGGAACAGTACGTTTTTATGATATTGCGATTTGCTTTCGTACTGAGCAGGACTAGTTAGATGATAGTACCTGAGGGTGTTTTGCTTGCATTAATAGTTATTGAAGGGATTTCCGAAAAACGAGCTATAGTCTCATTAGTTACATACGTGTCCGATATGACACGAAACGTTTAAACAGGGAACCCTTTTAAATTGTTTTCAAAACGGCGGAACGTGCATATTAAACAAAAGATATATACGTATATGTCTATTTTCTTATTGAGACGTCCGCCACTGTGCAGTGCTATGCGCATTGCGCATCGACTTTAAAGAATTTTGGCATGCATTTCCTTCATATATTTACATGTATAGTTCCGATTTATAGCATATCGGTTTTGCTTTGGATTTGGCATTCGTGTTTTCACCTTAACTCCGATGATTGCGGGATGCATGACGAAGTTTTGATTTCGAGTTATCTACTCATTACTCATGCGCATGTACTGCGCTACGGCATGTTTTATGTATCGATGATTTCGAAGCCCCGTTGACTTAGACATTTTATTGAAATGTTTTAGAATTTGGGGGTTTAAATTTAAAATTCGGGGACCGAATTTCTTTAAGGGGGAAGACTGTAACATTTCAAAATATACAATATTATTTTTGGGAATTTTCATAATTTAATATTAATTTTTAATGAATATTTTAATATCTCGGTATAATTAAATACCGATAAATGGAAAAAAATTTGGAAATTCTAAAATACGTTATTTTGTGGAAATATGCCATTTTTAAGTTTTTATGATTAAGTATGTGCTATTTTAGTATTAAGCGCGATTAAAAATCGCTAATTGGATTTTTGGCTTTTTGTGCAAAAATGTGCACATGACATATTCCACACTTGTCACACTTGTTTCATGTTTTGGATTCTTGGTAGCTTAGGGTTAGCCATGCTTAGATGACCATGGTGGCTTAAACCTTTTGGTTATGTTGATTGAGCTTAATTAAGGGTTTAGCTTTGTTAAGGTGATTAAGTGGGGGTTGACTTGTGTTAAGGGGAGAGAGAGAGCCATGATTGCTTGTGTAGGCTAGCTTTTATTTGGAAAGTGAGAGGGGTGGCTTTAAGGTAATGTCAAATCCCTTTTCACCTCAACACTTTTTCTTGTCTCACATTACTCTCTCTCACACTCACATCCCTCATCTCTCACATCCCTCATCTCTCACACCCCTCACCCTCACACAACGCTACACTTCACCACAAATACCCCCCTTTCAACTGCTACAGCTGCTACTGCAACACATGGAAAAAAAGAAAGAAAAGCAAAAGAGAAATTTCAAACAACAGCAACATAAAAGCATCAACCCAATACTTCAGCCACAAATACATCAGCTGCAACAGCAGCAAGAACAGCTTCTACACTATTAAATACTCCAACTTCATCAAACACACCAGCACAATATCAGCCCTTAACACCAAAGCAGCAACAGAAACAGACTGCTGTTGAAAAACAGCAGAACAGCAACAGCTACAGCAACAAAAACAACAACATCAGCAGCTGCTACAGGAGCACAGCAGCAGCAACTCACTTCCCCACTTCCTCCTTCTTTCCTTCTCCTTCATCCTAGGACCCCTTGAGGTATAATCCCGCAACCTAACTCCTTTCTTGCTCGATATCGTCGTTAAAGCTGAAATTTAGTGTTTATAGTGTGATCTAGTGCTAGTTCTAGGTGATTTGAGGGAGATTTGGCCAAGAGATGGATTTGAATGTTAGTATAGCCTTACTAGGTGTTGTTAAGACCAGTTAACCCTATAACTACCCCAGATCCCAGCAAAAATACCAGATTGTTCGATTTAGTGTCGGTTAGCGTTTTGTCAACTTTTCATGCCTTTCTGGAATCTGCTAGCACCCGGGACCTCCTAAAATAATTTTGAATTGGCAGTGAGTTGTGCAGGCAAGAAGAAACCAATACCCAAAGCCCTAGCCCCAACCACCCTTTTTTGGCCGCAGATTAATTCCCTCTGGCCGCAATTTGCGGCCAGAGCAGGAGGGAACTGCCTCGATTTTTGTGCATGGCCCTATTTCCTATAAACTTGACCCCTGGCATGTCCAATTTTGTCTGATTCCAAACAGGGTTAAATCTGGGTTGATTTTCTTGAGTTGGCGCATGATTTACGACTTGTTTAGCATGTATTTGTGGTATTTGGCAATTCGTTTCTGTCGGATGATGTTTGAACGTCAACGGCAAAGGGTTAGTGACTGTGTTTGCATGCGAGGCTATAGGGTTTTACCTATTGGCGTGGCGTGTACCGTTTTGGTTTCCGACACGGTTTTCATGTGCTTTAGCGTTTGTGATATCCTTATAGATACCCTACGTGACGTCGAGGCATTGGAGAGGCAAATGCCGATGTCGACATCAACACACGAGAAGCAAGGTGAGTAGATTTATATCTACGGGGAGAAGTCGGGTGGATGGTGTATAGCACCCCCACAGTCCGATGTCTAGTATAACTTATATATATATATATATATATATATATATATATATGCTAGCTTATGTGTGACTTGGTTGTTTAGGATGTGTTAGGTGTAATATGCATAGGTTACAGTTAGAAGTAACTAGTGTAGTTCCTAGTCGCGAACCTAGAATAGGTTTACACCCACACGCACACACGTGCATATTTGCTATGTTATACTGTGATGATGAGGATATTGGAGGACATTAGAGATGAGTCGATGAGATTGGGCTTAGTGCCGTGATATCGGTGATGTGATGTGATTCGTATTTGGGATACGATATGAGATTTTAGCGGGCTTTTTGGACGTGTGTTTCACACACGCATCCTTACCTAGATAGATGGTATCGACTTGTACTAGACTTAGATCAGTACACCAGATTATGTGATATTATGATAATGATACCGGATATGTGATGAGAGAAATGTGATATTGACCCGTACCCAGCTATTGGGATGCCGTACGATGACTTACCGTACGAGCTGTATTTTGATGATGGATCCGCACTCATGACTCGAGGATGTCAGATGATATACGGTATTGTACGCGATACTATTGAGGCGGGATCACCGACTATTATATTTATATTTACATATATATCGACTCAGATTTAGGTGGTTTCCATACCCCTCCCGATTGACTTGATATTTAGACCTGTAGTTTGCATAGGAGGTGGACTAGACCCGAGTTATACCCATTTTAAAAACTGACGAATCGGGAATATCTTAAAACAAGCAAAGGGATTCTACGGGTATTTTCAAATGACGTATCTTTCGTAAAAACACCGTAGCCCCTATTTTACTAAAAACCCGATTTGTCTTATTTCAAATGGCACAATTGCATGACTTATACATACTGATATAGACTTTTCACTGTTGCGTTGATTTATTCGATTCCGCATTTCCATTGCTATTTGCAATGCATTTCATGTGTTATTGCTATATTACCATCATGCTGTTAGGACACCAGCACAATTATCGATGATGCATATGTTCCACGTACACTGTTTGCCGGCTCACGCACTTCATCATCGATAATTGCCCTGTCACTACACTGTAGTACTGTTGCATTCAGGATATGACTCTTGCATGGCATACTTGTACATATACCTGTCGTACACTCATATTTGTACACATACATATTTCCACATACCTGGATGATATTTCTAGATCTGCGAACCGCAAGATAGTCTTCAAAACTGATTCATTTTAAAAGAGCGGTTTCCCTCAATATGTGCATATTACCATTCCAGGTTGCATGATAGACAGATGTGCTTGCATTTCTTTTACATGTCACATATATCATGCATTCAAATATACGCCTTGAGATATATTGTTTCCATGATACTTCTGGATTTGGGAACCGTGGATATTTCAAAAGAAAATATGTAATTATTTTAAAAACCCGATTACCCTTGATATGATATTTCAGTGCGTCCACCATGTGTTTTCTCGGTGCTAGAGTGACATGTGGAACCCGATTCGAGGAGGCGGATGGGGCCGAATACGGGTACATGGTGGACCCGGTATGGTACCCCGGGGCGAGAACGTATCGCTGTGTAGTAGACGGTGAGCCTGGCAGAGGGACTACTACCTACCGGTGATTGGTTGGACCTGACGGTTATCCGGAGGATACTGACCAGAGTCGATAGATGAATATGGGACGACTCGTACTGCCGGAGCCAAGGGCCGATACCGCAGACGGAGCCCGTGGGCTGACCCGGACTGACGGATGCCCGATATATGAGGGGGCTGACCCGGACTGACGGATGCCCGATATATGAGGATTTATGCGCCGATGCTGGGCACAGTTTTCATGATATTTTCGAGTGTCGATGCTGGGCACTCCGGTTCCATGATTTTGATTATATCCTCGTACTTCCATGCATATGCTTATGATATTTACATGTATGATGCTTATTGTCATTGGGTGACGGGTGGACGGGATCCACGTTTATATAGACTTTGATCACATACAGACTTGATTACATTGATCATACTTCTTATGTATATATAACAGGGTATGAGGGCGCTGTTATATATACCCTTACACCAATATTAGTGGAATGGGACGCTAATATATGTGTACTGATATCCATTTTGATACTTCATCATATTTACTTCATGCAGACATAATTATATTATGACATGTTATTACCTGAGGCACTGGCACGAGTACTTGGCATTACCTACATGTTTAGATGTTACATTGCCACCTTATCATGCTTCAGACTGACCCCTTGAGGATTATATTATATCTGATCGTTTGACCTAGGATTACGTCATGCATTCGATTTTTGCTTGTAGATATTTTCTATTCATGAGTTGGCAACTCACCCCCGTTGTGCCACGGTTCTTGCTGGTTTTGCCGTACAGGTTCCATAGCGGCATTTCCGGCACATTGCTTTCCTTTGCTGGTGATTTGTTTGGTAGGTGTGTTCTTTGCATCAGAACCATCCTTGTTTATGTATTACTCATTGTATCTAGAAATTCCATCAATCAAAACTTGTATATGTTTCAGACTTAGTAACCTGTCATGTATTATTTCGACCTTAGAGTCGCGCTTAGTAGTATTACGGTTTTCTTGTTATTTTGAGTTTTCTCTTTGACTTTTGATCCTCGCCCTTCGGCGTTGTATATCTTATTTCTTGTGTGTTTGTGACCGTCGATTGACGAAGAGCTAGCTCCTGCTTGGGGATGCGTTTTATCATTTCGTACATATTATTTATGTTGTACCCCGTTCGGGGCCAGTATTTACAAAGAAACTTTGGAGAAACTTTTAGAAATGACTTTACATTTGAAAAATGCAATTCGGCTTACTTATTTAAAAACCTTGTATTTAAAACATGTGTTCTTGACATCTTTAAACTAGTTTTTCCTTATTTATTACCTTAAAAGGTTTTAGATTTCTGGGCTTTTGGCTTACTTGGATTAGATGGGGTCCTATAGACTTCATATAATTCAAGTGCCAGTCACGGGCTATTTCGGGTCGTGACAGTTAGTTTGTTCACCTAAGATAGTATACAGGTGCTCATTGGGTTATGAGTACACTGGACGGACTCGCCGGGAACCTGCTAGTTGGTATTATACCTATTGTTAGATAGCAGTTCCCAGATGACATGTGTACAGGTTAGTCTGTCGACCTGAGATCGTCATTTGTCTCGTATGAGTTCCCACTGTGCTTTGATTACTACCCTACCATGGCTCAAAGGAGTCGTGCAAACAGGTTTTAGTTGGGTTAAGTCCCGAGCCATATGGAGGTAGTGATCGGATCGTCAGGGATTCGTCTCCCCCGGTATTGGGGGTTGATGTCGCGTTGTGCATGGGTGGCCATCACCAGAAATTCATGGCCATGGTGAACGAGAATTACCGATCCAGGATCGATAGTTTCTCAGGTGGTGATGAGTTACATGCCGACACTAAATATCGCGTTGTTAGGGGTCTGGCTTTATCCACCCCCTAGACTCGATATGCGATACTCTTAGAAGAACAGACCGGACTGTATGGATATTGTCACTGTCAGGCTCAGTAGGGGTCCATGATGACTTTGCTCGTCGGCCTCCCTTTCGCTCAATACCTGGGTAGCCTTACGTACAGCTAGTGCCGCTGATGTGCATGTGGTTAAACCTACTGGCAGCGTATTGATAAGTCTTTAGAGTCCCAGACAGAGGGTTTTCATGGTTCAGGCGATATGGTATACATGGCGTACGTTGGTACATACAGGTGTCCGATTAAATATGCGCATGTTGTGCAGACTTTAATCGGATGGTTGATAATACTAGCGGCTTAGGATTAAGCCAGATTATTAAATCAGATTTTGATTTAATAATTTATATATGTATTTATATATATATATATATATATATTCTAGTATTATTGTTCTCTATTTATTTTCTCTCTTGGCTTTTCGTATTTTTGTACGAATACGCGCATATGTATTTCGATACATGTACCGGGAAGTATTCCGTATTTTATACGGAATAGCTTCTAGAAGATGCCACCTCATTAATGTTTTTTAGAAAATTATTTGCTTTTAAATGAGGTGAAAAAGGTGACATGTGTCAAGGCATGGGTCAAAGCATGGAAACAAGGTATGGTTGCAATTGTTTAATGGTAATTGGAAATGATATTTTTTTGTATGAAGGAGATGAGAAAGGAGGGGGGCCAACCATTAATTTGAGAGTGGGGATTCATTTTTTCATTTTGTGATATTACACTAGCTCTCTCTCACTCTCTCATTTTTCACACTAAAAAAATACTTAGCCAATTTCCTTAGCTCATGCCCTTAATCATCACCTCATTCATCTTCTATG
Organism: Agapanthus africanus; assembly: GCA_030015575.1. Taxonomy (NCBI): domain Eukaryota; kingdom Viridiplantae; phylum Streptophyta; class Magnoliopsida; order Asparagales; family Amaryllidaceae; genus Agapanthus; species Agapanthus africanus. The sequence continues at coordinate 392,029,884 of JASDDO010000018.1, forward strand.
GTTGCTAAGTTGAGCGAATGAGTATGAGAGAAAATATAGTGACACACTACTACACCTCGACTCTCCATTGCTAGCAACTTTGGAGTGTCAGTTGCCTCGTTCGTCGAGGCTGGAGTTTGCGCCGTTTCCCTTAGGTGGATCATCGGAGATGGAGGAAGGCCGGCAACCAAACATCATCAAAGAATCACTAGGAGCTTGGAATGAAGACCGAAGGACACAGATCAACTCGGTATAACCATTCTAACCTCTTCTTAGTTTGCTAGTTTAGGGTTTAAGGTCGATCCGGGAATCGGGTAACGGTAGCGCCGGTTTTAGAAAATTTTTGTTCCGCATTTGGCCACGTTTTGATGGCCGGGGCGCTGCCGTAACCCAGCATGGTATCAGAGCCATCCTTTAAACCTTTAGCTAGCTAGTTTAGACAATGTTAATGCATCAAAATCGAAACAGTCCCAATACATTGCACTGCAGTTTCTGTTCTCTGTTGAAATTTTTAAGTCTTCAAAAAATTTTGCGAACAAGTGCAGAAGACTTCTTGTGTCACCAGAAGACCATACCCTAAACACGAGCCCACCTCGCCGGAATTGGGCCGAGCACATGAGTGGAATATCCGGTGAGGCCGGCCTTGGTGTTGAGTCTGGGCTTCGTTTTTTGGTATATGGTTTGGTCTCTGGAAACTTGGTGCAGTGGTATTGTTTATTTTTCCAATTTTGGATATTGTGTTATCAGTTGTTCGGGGGCTATTCGGGGTGTTTCGGAGTCGATGTTTTAACACTGTTTAAATGTTTTTACCAGTACATACATTATATTCTGCGACCGTGAATGTCATTTGGTCGGTGCAACTCATCTAATTGCTATATGTATTTTAGATGGGTTTTGCGAACGTGACATTCACGTTGATATTCTGTGTTGTGCTGTGATGCTGGTTGGATCGTCGTGGTGGATAGCTATGGTGCAATGTTAGTACAGTTTTATTTAATTTGTACATTTGATATTGCGGGGCGACCGTCCGACATGTGGACTGCCGTCACTGCCAGTTTGTATATTATTCTTTTGGGGCACGACCGGGTTGAGATCGATGTCACCCTTATTTATTATTTTCTTTCCTGTACTAGGATTACCCCCACGGTGGAGTGCACGAATAGCCGGGTTCTAGAGGGCAACGGGTCCGACTCTCAAGGCGTTCAAACGGAGGGGACCTTACTCTAGAATTAGCAGGCTATTCGCCGCACTCGTAGAGGGTATAAGTTGACCCAGGAGGAGTGCTCAAGTTACCGGATTCCGTGAAGTGCCGGGTGGCCCATTCACTTTGCTGAAGGGAGCTGCCTCACTTCTGGTTTTGGCGGGTAACTTGCCGTGCTCGTAGGGGTCTAGGTTTCATTGCACAGGCTATCCACATGATAGGGAACGACGGGTCTCATTTGCGGCTCAAGTGAAACCCAGGGCTCCAGATTATCCACCATTCTGTGTTACTTTTGTGATATTTCTGTGATATTGCTTATATCATGTCTGGGACGAATGTTATATATATATTTATATATACTAGTAGATATTGTATATGTTTTCCACCCGCGCTAGTCCAGTCCCCGCTCTGTCGTTAGTTAAGTAACCTAACGGGTGATGATGGGACCCAATGGCGAATGCGGATGGCATATACATACATTTTATTTTCGTTCTTTTCTGGTGTGATTAATTGATAGGACTGCATTGATTCTTATCAATGCAAGGATAAAACAAACCTATATATGATGTTGTTGGAACCAAGTTTTTTTAAAAAAAAACTGACATTACAGACGTTCTCTTTTGCTTTGGATCGTGGTATTCGATTAGGAATATCCTGCACCTCATTCGACGAGGTAAGGGCCGAGATCCATTTATCGGGAGTGACCCCTTGGGTAAAACTTTGCGTCAACGTAATAACTTTACTATAGTCGATTATTTTTGCTTTGCATCGTGGTATTCAGTTTGGAATATCCTGCACCTCATTCTACGAGGAAAGAGCCAAGATCCCTTCACCGGGAGTGATCTCTTTAGCAAAACTTTTCGCCACTATATATTTGTAAAACCACTCGGTTGCTTCAACGATATCAAGTTCATTACGTTAAAGGTTTTTCACCAAAAACCAGCCTAGCTGTAACATTTCAAAAAAATAAAATATTATTTTTTGGGAATTTTCATAATTTAATATTATTTTAATGAATATTTTAATATTTCGGTATAATTAAATACCGATAAATGGGGAAAATTTTGGAAAAATTATGTAAAATTCTAAAATAGGGTATTTTGTGGAAATATGCCATTTTAAAGTTTTTATGGTTAAGTATATGCTATTTTAGTGCTAATCGCGATTAAAAATCGTTAATCGGGTTTTTAGCTTTTCGTGCAAAAATGTGCACATATCATTTTCCATACTTGTTACACTTGTTACATGTTTTGGGTGTATGGTTGCTTAGGGTTTTCCATTGAGTGAGAAGAAAAAGAAAAGAAAGGAAAAGAAAAGGATAAAGTATGACGAGAGAGAGAGAGAGAGGGTTACTTTTGACTTTTGGACCATCCCCCCCAATCATTTCTCTTCTCATTTTCTCTCTCCCCCTTCATGAGCTGCTGCTGCTCCTACCCTTTCCCTCTTCCTCCTCCTTCTCCAAACTCTAGATCTACCATGAATACAAACCCAAAACCCCAATTCCACTTCACAAAACTTGCTCCCAAGCTCACTAGCTACACATTGAACCTAGAAAGAATGGATTTGGAGGACTTTGAGCCACTCAAGAAAATTCTTGAGTTTCCAAAGGAGGTAATTTCCGCACCCTAGTATAATATTTCAATTCTTATTGCATCCATACTAGTTTCATGTCGATATGGAGTCGTTTGATGGACTTTTGAAATTTCAAGTTAGGGTTTAGGGTTTGATCTGAAATCAAGGATAAATTGATGTGTAATTAGAGACTATAACCCCTGGTGTAATGTTATATTGGACCAAACTAGAGGTTAGAACCCAGAATACGAAATTATAGAATCGATATCGGGAAAAACTGGAAATCTGTCACTGTTTTAGAGATCTGCTTTAACCCGAGACACCTGAAAATAAAATTGACTTGACAGAGAGATGTGCAGACACCCTGGAACCACCACCCAAAGCCTCAGCCCCTGACTCCACTTCATGGCCACAGATAAATCCTTTCTAGCCGCAATTTGCGGCCAGAGCATGGGTTCTGGGCTCCGTATTTGTTTTGTAGCTTGATACCCTATAAATTAGACCCTTGGTATATGTAACTTTGGCTGATTCCATTTAGGGTAAAATCTGGGTTAGTTTTCATGTGTTGGTGCATGGATTATGACTTGTTTTAGCATGAATTTTGGTATTTGGTGATTCGTTTCTGTCAGGTGGCGTTTGAACGCCAACGGCAAGGGTTATTGGTCGTGTTTGCATGCGAGACTATAGGTTTTTACCTATGGGCGTAGCGTATGCCGTTTTGGTTTCCGATGTGGTTTTCATGTGCTTTAGCGTTTGTGATATCCTTGTAGGGACCCCACGTGACGTCGAGGCAAGGAAGATGAAGATCGCGACATCGGCATCGACACACATAAAGCAAGGTGAGTAGATTTATATCTACGGAGAGAAGTCGGGTGGACGGCGTATAAACCCCCGCAGTTCTAGGTGATGTATACGAATACGTATACACACATATATATATTGATTATATTGTTGAGTTTTTTGTTGATAAAGATGAGTTTTAGGTGTGATTGAATTGTTTAGTGTTGCGAAACCCTAGAGTAGTGGTCACACCACACATACACACACCCATACTTGCATACATTCTTCTTTCATTTGTGCTTATATGGGAATATATATTTATGTGTTCACATGGGTATGGGACTATGTGTTCACATACTGGATTTGAAGATAGTACTTGGGATTGAGATGGGTCGATGAGATTTGGTATGAGGCCGTGAGATCGGTGATTTGGCAGGTTTCGTATTTGAGGTACGACACGACGTTGTAGCGGGTCCTTGACGTAGTGTTTCACGCACGTGCATGCATACTTAGGTGGTATCAGTATTGTACTAGATAGAGATCAGTACCCGGATTAGGATTTTTGATAAAGAAGATACCAGGTGAATAATGTGATGAACATGATATTGACCCGTACCCAGATTTGGGGATGCCGTATGACGGATTTACGTACGAGCTATATATTGATGATTGATCCGCACTCTTGACTTGGGAATATCTGATTATAGATATGGTATCGGATGTGATATTATCGAGGCGGGATCACCGACTAATATATATGTTTATATATATATATATATATATATATATCGACTCAGATGTTAGGCGATCTCCATACCCTTAATTCAGCTTGTTAGTTCAGCCGTATAGTTTAGTGGAGTTGTCAGACTAGATTAGATTCCTACCTATTTCATAAACTAACGGTTCGCGGATATTTTTAAAGACAGGTCAAGGGATTCTACGGATATTTCAAAGGACTTATCTTTTCTTAAAAACACCGTAGCCCTTATTTTCAAAACACCGCGATTCGGGTTATATTCAAATGGCACCACCGTAGAACTCATATTATATTAAATGCAGATTAGTTACCATTGTGTCTAGTATTTAGCTCCCGCTCATTATTGTTGTTCGCTCCGCATCGCCTGCTTACATTATGATTCATATTCTATTGTTGATATCATGCTGTTAGGACACCAGCACCATTACCGATGACGCGTATGTACCACGTACACTTACTTGACGGCTCACACACATCTTCATCGGTAATTGCCATGTCACGAACACTTTAGAAAATACTATTTCATTTGACATAGGTTGTTAGCTAATAGTTTAGACATGATATTAGTGTATTTGACTTATATGCTAGTTTAGACATTGTAGCTATTACTTGCTACTTCATGCATGTTATTATTCATTGATATGCCGCATTCATGGATTTTTATGTCTATATTCACTGTTTACATGCTATTGAGGATTTGGATTCGGATTTTCATGAGATTTCCTAAATTTGGGGGAAAACCGCAAAAACACGTATAAAATTCTTTTTCGTTAAAAAGTGTGGTTTTCTCATGATGTATGAGTCGTCCACCATGAGTTTGCTGATGGATTTCGAGACCTGAGTTCGAGGAGTGGAGGAACCATTTCGGGTACATGGTGGACCCGGTGCGGTACTCCGGGGCAAGAGGATCGCAGATGATGGCGTTGAGCCTGGCAGGGAAGCACTACCGACCGGTGATTTTACCCAACGCGTCGGATATCCGGAGGATACTGTCGTGGTCTTGAGATTGATGGTAGGGGCCGTTCTGGACTGACGGCGCCCTAGATAGTGAGATTGATACAGAGATTATGAGATTTTGAGGTACAGAGATTTGATGATACAGGCCAGTCCGGATAGCCGGAGCCTGAGCTTTTGAGACATTGGGATTTATGTTTTGTGTCGATGCTAGACACTGTTTATGCTGATTTCATTATGATACCTTACTTTATATATACAGAAAATCTCACTGATTTATGAAAGCAGTTTTCTTCAGTATTTGCATTCTGTTTCTTGCATACATACATCATCCATATGATATATATTGCTACCTGAGGCACTGACACGGGCATATGGGATTACACTTGTGTTAGATATTTACCCTAGCCATTGCTATAGGCTGCTGGTTATATATTTGAGGATTATATATTATGATCGTATGACCTAGGATTGCGTCATACATGCGATTCCTGTTCGTAGATGTATTCTATTCATGAGTTGGCAACTTACCTCCGTTGAGCCACAGTTTCTTGCAGGTTTTGCCGTACAGGTTTCATTACGGCTTTGCTGGCACTACTTCCATTTCTGGGTGATTTGCTAGGAGGTGGGTTTATTTTGTAACGTACCCATCAGTATACCTTGTATATTATTATTCTATTGTATCTAGAAGTTCCATCAACCAAGCGTGTATTTATTTGAGATAGAGACCAGTGATGTTTATTCTTTCGACCTTAGAGTCGCGCGTTATATTTCTTGGATTTCATGCTGTTTTGAGTTTCCTTCTCTGTTGTGATCCTCGCCTTTTGGCGTTGTATATTATATTTCTTGCGTGGTTGTGACCGTCGATTGACGAAGAGCTAGCTCCCGCTTGGGGATGCATTATCATTATATATGCTTTATCAGGTTTTGAACCCGTTTGGGGTCAGTTTTTACAAAGGAAACTCTGCCAAAATTTTTAGAAAAGACTTATGATTTTAAAATGCATATTTCAGCGCATGTTGTAAACTATTTGATTTAAAATGGTTTCTCCTTCACTCTACTACTTTTCTTGGTTTGGATTTCTGGGTTTGCGGCTTACTTAGATTACGTACGCCTCGAGACGTTTCGTAGTCTAAGTGCCGGTCATCTTCCGTACTTTCGGATCATGACAAAGTTGGTATCAAACCGTTAGGTTTTACCTTCGGAGCGTAGGATGACCCTTGGTTGATGGAATAGGTAATTAAAGTAGAGTGACGTACTGTGGGTATGTTCCGCGGCATATTTACGATACGCTACTCCACTTAACAAGCCTTAGGATATACATTTCTTTGTTCAGTATTATATTCATTCCTGATCTAGCCTCATCGGTACCAGTTATGGTTTTGCTACCACGATTACGGGCAGGGAGAGCTACGGCTAGAGTTGCGGTCAGCACGAGCTCGTTACGAACGAGGACTGACCAGGGCGTAATTCCGGCGACACACGATTGCAGAGATGTGTCTTTTTATGGTGTTTTCATGCCACGAGCGTTTGATGGATCGCTATATGAGATTACTCGGACGTGTAGAGGATTGAACCAATGATAGAGGCCAACCAGATTTTGATGACCATTAAGGTATTGCTTATTCGTGATGATTGAGGCGCTGTTCAGCGTGCAGACGAGTGATCCAGTTGTTGCTGCGAACGACGAAATATCGCCCCAGATATTGGAGCTATTGCAGTACGAGTTGTACTAAGAGATGATAGAAGGTCGCTAGTCACCGAGGATGAATGACTAGGACATGTGATTTGTTCGCTATCCCGATGCGAGGTCATCAGATAGATTGATTCTAGCTAGAGACGACTTCACGCGGATACGTTGAGAGTCGATAGAGACGATCGAATGTCAGAAACCTATTATTCCAAATTTAAAGTATTCGTAAAGACATGCAGGCAATTCTATGGACCCTCTAGAAGAATGAAACCCTAACTCGACTTAATGACCGTGTGAAAGCCTTTGAACCTTAGGGTTTGCAGCAGTTCCGCGGCGCCATTAGTGAGGCTTGGGTTTGCCCTTCTACGGTTGGACCACCGATGCTGTGGTATGTACTCGATACTATTATACTGTACCCAAGATGATGAGCTCTTGGGGAATTATAAGGTTTTGACGAATCTTCGACTTCATTCGGTTGCTAGGTGGTGAGATGCATTTTTGGGAGACTCCAGATACGAGGATAGCCGTTGGAGCTCAGTCCATGCAGCCACGACGAGATGAGTCCGAAGCAGTCGACATTAGAGAAAAATGGAGTAAGAGGTTCTTACAAGATCTGGATAGGATGACGTTCCACTCCACTGACATCAGAGATGCAATACGCATGCCGAGGCATCGTACTTGGATATGCTTTCCAGAAGGAGTCGCGATGAGTATGCAGCCATTCCAGAACAAGAAATAGAGATAGTAAAGGACGATGATTTCCAGATAGTTCGACAGAGACGAGATTTAGGAAGAGACCTTGAGCAGGATTCCTTCCAGGACACTGCTGCAATGATATTTGCACCCAGGATCAGATGTGCCACGTGCATTCAGAGAGCCAGAGGCCGACGCCGGCGACATGCTGCCTTACGGGTGGTCGTGAAGATTGACCGAGAGATGACTAGAGAAGTGCCAGAACGAAATCGTCCCCATTAGCACACCTGACAGGGCCGATGAGCCAATGGATCGTGAGATTGGTAATCCACAGAGAAGATAAGGACCCAGAGATAGAGAACGCCAGACCATGAGCAAGAGGCAAGTAAATATCTTGCGCTGTCAGCATTGGATGCACCTACACCTTCCGGGCTTTGAAGGAGGATATACCGATGACGATATTTATGATTTGTGATTTTGTGATTCGATTATCACGTATCCGTCACTTTGGATTTCGGTATTTTGGGCGTTCTGTTTGCATGATTTAGTCTTGATGACTGAGTTTCATGATATTTGTTTTCATGTACCATGGTTGCACCTACTGAGTATTTACGATTGTTGCACAGTTGTTGCACTCGTTATCGTTTTCGTGTCTTGATTTCTCATGTTTATGATTTTATGGGTTTTATATAGTTGAGTTGATTTTGTGCGTATGTACGCACACGATTTGGTTTTTGCACTCGGTATAGTTCACGTATGCTTGCAGTGTAGTGTTACGCATTTTGTGCACTTAGATGCACTGGAATTCGATTTCGATTGTGATGCTCGATATTGGTTTTGTGCACCTGATTGGATTTTGTGCATGTTCGGCGCTTGATATTGGATTTCATGATTTCGTGCATGATGGATGCACCTGATTTGGATTTTCGCGCATGTTGGGCGCATGTTATGAGATACGATTTTGGTGCACACCAGATACACTAAATCGAGATTCTTCGTGCATATCAGATGCACCTGATTTTGCTGTCAGGCACACTTGTTGCCCTTGACAGATGTTGCATGCCCACCCGATGCATCTAGATTTTGTTTCTGTGCACATGTATGGCACATTCATGGATTTTGATTCCCGTGCGCACCGGACACACGTAGTATTCATATGCACATTTTGGGATTGATTCTTATGGAGCAGTACGTTTTTATGATATTTGCGATTTGTTTTCATACCGAGTAGGACTGGTCAGAGGACAGTACCTGGACATATTTTGCATGCATTGATAGTTATCGAAGGGATTTCCGAAAAGCGAGCTATAGTCTCAGTATTTACCTACGTGTCTGATATGACACGAAATGATTAAAACAAGGAAACCCTTCTAAATAGTTTTCAAAACGGCGGAACGTACACATTAAACAAAAAGAGATATACGTATATGGTTATTTTCTTACGATAGACGTCCGCCACTGTGCAGTGTGATGCGCATTGCACAGCGATTTTAAAGGATTTGGCATGCATTTCCTTTAGATATTTACATGTATAGATTTGATATTTACATGTATAGTTCCGATTTATAACATATCGGTTTTGCTTTGGATTTGGCATTCGTGTTTTCGCCTTGACTCCGATAATTACGAGATGCTTGACAGCGTGTTGATTTTGAGTTATCTTCTCATTACTCATGCGCATGCATTGCGCTATGATGCGTTTTATGTATTGGTGATTTCGGAGTCCTGACGACTTGGACATTTTGTTGAAATGTTTTAGAATTTGGGGGTTTAAATTTAAATTCGGGGACCAAATTTCTTTAAGGGGAGAAGATTGTAACATTTCAAAAAAAATAAAATATTATTTTTTGGGAATTTTCATAATTTAATATTATTTTAATGAATATTTTAATATTTCGGTATAATTAAATACCGATAAATGGGGAAAATTTTGGAAAAATTATGGAAAATTCTAAAATAGGGTATTTTGTGGAAATATGACATTTTAAAGTTTTTATGGTTAAGTCTATGCTATTTTAGTGCTAATCGCGATTAAAAATCGCTAATCGGGTTTTTAGTTTCGTGCAAAAATGTGCACATATCATTTTCCACACTTGTTACATGTTTTGGGCGTATGGTTGCTTAGGGTTTGCCATTGAGTGAGAAGGAAAAGAAAAGAAAGGAAAAGAAAAGGATAAAGTATGATGAGAGAGGGGGGGGGTTACTTTTGACTTTTGGACCATACCCCCTAATCATTTCTCTTCTCATTTTCTCTCTCCCCCTTCATGAGCTGCTGCTGCTCCTGGCCTATCCCTCTTCCTCCCCCCTCTCCAAACTCTAGATCTACCATGAATACAAACCCAAAACCCCAATTCCACTTCACAAAACTTGCTCCCAAGCTCTCTAGCTACACATTGAGCTTAGAAAGAATTGATTTGGAGGACTTTGAGCAACTCAAGAAAATTCTTGAGTTGCCAAAGGAGGTAATTTCTGCACCCTAGTATAGTATTTCAATTCTTATTGCATCCATACTAGTTTCATGTCGATATGGTGTCGTTTGATGGACTTTTGAAATTTCAAGTTAGGGTTTAGGGTTTGATCTGAAATCAAGGATAAATTGAGGTGTAATTAGAGACTATAACCCCTAGTGTGATGTTATATTGGACCAAACTAGAGGTTAGAACCCAGAATATGGAATTATGGAATCGATATCGGGAAAAACTGGAAATCTGACACTGTTTTAGAGATCTGCTTTAACCCGAGAAACCTGAAAATAAAATTGACTTGACAGAGAGATGTGCAGGCACCGTGGAACCACCACCCAAAGCCCCAGGCCCTGACTCCACTTCATGGTCGTAGATAAATCCCTTCTGGCCGCAATTTTCGGCCAGAGCATGGGTTCTGGGCTTCGTATTTGTTCTGTATCTTGATACCCTATAAATTAGACCCTTGGTATATGCAACTTTGGCTGATTCCATTTAAGGTAAAATCTGGGTTAGTTTTCATGTGTTGGCGCATGGATTATGACTTGTTTTAGCATGGATTTTGGTATTTGGTGATTCGTTTCTGTCGGGTGGCGTTTGAACGCCAACGGCAAGGGTTATCGGTCGTGTTTACATGCGAGACTATAGGTTTTTGCCTATGGGCGTAGCGTATGCCGTTTTGGTTTCCGATGTGGTTTTCATGTGCTTTAGCATTTGTGATATCCTTGTAGGTACCCCACGTGACGTCGAGGTGATGAAGATGAAGATGGCGACATCGGCATCGGCACACATAAAGCAAGGTGGGTAGATTTATATCTACGGGGAGAAGTCGGGTGGATGGCGTATAGCACCTCCGCAGTTCGTGGTGATATTTACGAATACGTATACACACATATATATTGATTATATTGTTGAGTTTTTGATGATAAAGATGAGTTTTAGGTGTGATTGAATTGTTTAGTGTTGCGAAACCCTAGAGTAGTGGTCGCACCACACATACACACACACACCCATACTTGCATACATTCTTCTTTCATTTGTGCTTATATGGGAATATATATTTATGTATTCACATGGGTATGGGACTATGTGTTCACATATTGGATTTGAGAATAGTACTTGGATTGAGATGAGTCGATGAGATTTGGTTTGAGGCCGTGAGATCGGTGATTTGGCAGGTTTCGTATTTGAGGTACGACATGACGTTGTAGCGGGTCTTTGACGTAGTGTTTCACACACGTGCATGCATACTTAGGTGGTATCAGTATTGTACTAGACAGAGATCAGTACCCGGATTAGGATCTTTGATAAAAAAGACACCAGGTGAATAATGTGATGAACATGATATTGACCCGTACCCAGATTTGGGGATGCCGTACGACGGATTTACGTACGAGCTATATATTGATGATTGATCCGCACTCTTAACTTGGGAATATCTGATTATAGATATGGTATCGGATGTGATATTATCGAGGCGGGATCACCGACTAATATATATGTTTATATATATATCGACTCAGATGTTAGGCGGGTTCCTTACCCTTAATTCAGCTTGTTAGTTCAGCCGTATAGTTTAGTGGAGTTGTCAGACTAGATTAGATTCCTACCTATTTCAAAAACTAACGGATCGCGGGTATTTTTAAAGACAGGTCAAGGGATTCTATGGATATTTCAAAGGACTTATCTTTTCTTAAAAACACCGTAGCCCTTATTTTCAAAACACCGCGATTCGGGTTATATTCAAATGGCACAACCGTAGAACTCATATTATATTAAATGCAGATTAGTTACCGTTGTGTCTAGTATTTAGCTCCCGCTCATTATTGTTGTTCGCTCCGCATCGCCTGCTTACATTATGATTCATATTCTATTGTTGATATCATGCTGTTAGGACACCAGCACCATTACCGATGACGCGTATGTACCACGTACACTTACTTGCCGGCTCACACATATCTTCATCGGTAATTGCCATGTCACGAACACTTTAGAAAATACTATTTCATTTGACATAGGTTGTTAGCTAATAGTTTAGACATGATATTAGTGTACTTGCCTTATATGCTAGTTTAGACATTGTAGATATTACTTGCTACTTCATGCATGTTATTATTCATTGATATGCCGCATTCATGGATTTTTATGTCTATATTCACTGTTTACATCGTATTGAGGATTTGTATTCGGATTTTCATGAGATTTCCTGGATTTGGGGGAAAACCGCAAAAGCACATATAAAATTCTTTTTCTTTTTTTAAAAAGAAAAGTGCGGTTTTCCCATGATGTATAAGTCGTCCACCATGAGTTTGCTGATGGATTTCGAGACCCGAGTTCGAGGAGTGGAGGAACCATTTTGGGTACATGGTGGACCCGGTGCAGTACCCCGGGGCAAGAGGATCGCAGATGATGGCGTTGAGCCTGGTAGGGGAGCACTACCGACCGGTGATTTTACCCGACGTGTCGGATATCCGGAGGATACCGTCGTGGTCTTGAGATTGATGGTAGGGGCCGGTCTGGACTGACGGCGCCCTAGATAGTGAGATTGATACAGAGATTCTGAGATTTTGAGGTACAGAGATTTGATGATACAGGCCAGTCCGGATAGCCGGAGCCTGAGCTTTTGAGACATTGGGATTTATGTTTTGTGTCAATGCTAGACACTGTTTATGCTGATTTCATTATGATACCTCACTTTATATATATAGAAAATCTCACTGATTTATTAAAGCAGTTTTCTTCAGTACATGCATTCTGTTTCATGCATACATACATCATCCATATGATATATATTGCTACCTGAGGCACTGACACGAGCACATGGGATTACACTTGAGTTAGATATTTACCCTAGCCATTGCTATAGGCTGCTGGTTATATATTTGAGGATTATATATTATGATCATATGACCTAGGATTGCGTCATACATGCGATTCCTGTTCGTAGATGTATTCTAATCATGAGTTGGCAACTTACCCCCATTGAGCCACAGTTTTTTGCAGGTTTTGCCGTACAGGTTTCATTACGGCTTTGCTGGCACTACTTCCATTTCCGGGTGCTTTGCTAGGAGGTGGGTTTATTTTGTATCGTACCCATCAGTATACCTTGTATATTATTATTCTGTTGTATCTAGAAGTTCCATCAACCAAACATGTATTTATTTGAGATAGAGACCAGTGATGTTTATTCTTTCGACCTTAGAGTCGCGCGTTATATTTTTTGGATTTCATGCTGTTTTGAGTTTCCTTCTCTGTTGTGATCCTCGCCTTTTGGCGTTGTATATTATATTGCTTGCGTGGTTGTTACCGTCGATTGACGAAGAGCTAGCTCCCACTTGGGGATGCATTTTCATTATATATGCTTTCTCAGGTTTTGTACCCATTTGCGGTCAGTTTTTACAAAGGAAACTCTGCCGAAATTTTTAGAAAAGACTTATGATTTTAAAATGCATATTTCGGCGCATGTTGTAAACTATTTGATTTAAAATGGTTTTTCCTTCACTCCACTACTTTTCTTGGTTTGGATTTCTGGGTTTGCGGCTTACTTAGATTACGTACGCCTCGAGACATTTCGTAGTCTAAGTGCCGGTCATGTTCTGTACTTTCGGGTCGTGACAGTAGCCCTCCATCATTTTAGATAGGTATCTCGTAGTATTCGTGCTATGTACGTTGGTCTCTATCAAAGCATAGTGTACGGTAGCTGCGTGATACGTGTTTGTAGCATGGATATGCGATTATCTAGGACAGCCGCATAGTCACGTTGGTCTTTACCAAGGGCTTGTGTGGGTGGGTTTAGACCAATCTTGGATAATGACGGGTTGAACTTGACTAGCGCCTTATGGCACGTTGGTCTCTATCAAGGCCATGAAGTCGTTAGGGGTAAAAATCACATCGGGAGTTTCAAAAATACAGGAAACTTGCCAGGCATACGCATAACTTCTGGAGTGTGGTGACTTGAGTGGCTTCCATCAAGTTATCATGCGATGATAGTTGGATCCCGATTCCCACTGATGAGTAGGATTACTCCTCGGGTGATTCCGACTAATTCTCCTTTTGGGTTTAGAGGAGAATTCGAGAAAACAGTGGGAGCCATTCATATTAGATAAAATGATTAACCATTCTGATATAGGTTAAAGTGCACGCTGAGTGTTTCTTCTCTCTCTCTCTCTCTCTGGCTGCGACTATGACCCGACCTTTGACTAAAACTCATGAAACCAAGTTGACCGAACCTTCTTAAAACACTTTGGCTTTTTGAATGTCATGGTGTCGCATACATCATTGCCACTTCTATATCACCTTTGCATTTCTCCAGAACACCCCGTATCACTACGAACATCCACTTCCATTGGATAAATCTATCGTATAGTTACATACGAACTCGAAGGAAATTTTTCGAGGATGGATTCTGGTTCTGGAGAGATTGAATAGGATTATTCGGTTGTCTCTTCTTTTTACCTTCTCTCAGGTTGTAAGGGCTCCTAAGATTAGGAGAGGGTGCACCTATTGAGCTTATTGGATAGTCTTCCTCCAGACCATAGGCAGGTGCCGAAAGGTAGGGAAGGAAGAAAACCAATTAAGATTAAGTGTGGTGTACAGAAGGTAATAAGTAAAGACATATAAAGGGATTAGAATAATGGCAAAGGAAATTGCGATCACCATTTTTCACGACAAAGACCGTGTATACCCCTGCCACTCCTACATCCACTTTGCATTTCTCTAAAACACTCCATATCACTACGGATATCCACTTCCATTGGATATGCCATCGTATAATTACATATGAACTCGAAGGAATTTGTTCCAGATTCGAGGATGGTTTTCGGTTCAAGAGAAATTGGATAGGATTATCCAGATGTCTTTTTCTTTTACCTTCTCTCAGGTTGCGAGGGCTCCTAGGATTAGGAGTGTACATCTATTATGCTTATTGGATAGTCTTCTTCCAAACCTTAAGCTGGTGCCGAAGGGGAGGGAAGGAAGAAAACCAATTAGCCTAAAGAAGGTGTAGAGAAGGTAATAAGTAAAGACATAATAAAGGGATTGGAGTGAGAGCAGGTAAGTATATGGTTACTGTCATGATTCAGGATAATGGAAGAGGCGTTACTAGGAATACCAGTTAACCCTTTTTGAAACATTTTCATGTTTCAGTTTCATTGTACAATGTTAATTAAAAAACTGTTTTCCCAATTGGAATCTAACTCCAGGGTATGTATTTACCAGATCAGTTTCTCACATCTGTATGCTATTATGGATGATGAGTGGGAGTAAGATATTGGAAATTGGGTGATTAGATCCTCATTATATCGGAATTCGTTGTAATTGGTGATATTTGAGGAAATCATTTGGTTTTTGCCAGACAATAAATATTTGGTTTTGAATATCCGTTGTTATGCACCAATTTCAAACTGATATATCTGTACGTTTATTTTATAAAGTGAGATATAACTTTTTGATATTATGTCTGTGACATTTACTTATATCAGTTGGTGATTAGGTAAGGTGCATTCAACAGCGGTGTAATTCTTCTTAACCATAATACAGTTTTTCCAACCTACGGCTCATAGGGTTTGAGTTATTGAAACTCTGGGGACTTGTACAAAGTATTGTATGATGTCCAGTGTCCATCAGGATAAAAGGTTGGTGCTCATAGTATATTCTGTTTACTTATGACTTCTTCAGTTCTGGACAAGTATTTTGTTGAAATGCAAGGTCCAGATATTGAGAAGTTATAGGTATAAGAATAAAGTAGAGAACCATTTGTTGGAAGTATCAGGATTCTTCGATGAAGTCGAAGATGTAGATACTTGTGTTTGGTATTCCATTGATAGTAATGGTTTTGAGAACTTGCTTCTCTTTTGGGTTACTCATATATGGATGCACTCCTATATGAGTAATGCTGAATGGCCTCTTTCCATTTGGTTGATATGCGCTGGAGACAGCTGCATGATTTTGAATTTGGCTCCAATTAAATTAATGCTTTTGTTTCTATATCAGATATATATATAGAATCAATTTATATCTTGATGATGTTAAGGTATAGGGAGTTGTCCGGCTGATGCTTAAAACCAGAATCCGGATAAACTCGAGGCACGTTTCAGTAATGGCTGTTTGTGGGTTATCCCGGACTTTGACGAGGGTTAACTTTCTACCATCAGGAAG
The DNA here is from genome assembly GCA_030015575.1 of Agapanthus africanus. Lineage (NCBI taxonomy): Eukaryota > Viridiplantae > Streptophyta > Magnoliopsida > Asparagales > Amaryllidaceae > Agapanthus > Agapanthus africanus. The sequence continues at coordinate 392,046,131 of JASDDO010000018.1, forward strand.
ATCAATATTTATATTGTTCTTGACTCTCCACAGTTTTAGTAAAATAGATTTTTTTCAGAAAACAGAAGTGGGAGTATGGTAGAACTGGAAGTGATACCAGAACCACAAACGGTCACTGAAGATTTAATAGAACCTAAGGATTCAATTAGTTTCGACATTCCATTAGCCACTCCACAGATTTGGTGGGTAACCTGAAGCACCCAAGAGGTATTTCGGTCTTCTCAAAGATGGTGACAGGTAGGTTCTTGTTTACCCAGACTTGCCATTGTTCTAAACTATGAGACCCGGCAGGAGAATGAGTATAGCGTTGTTCTAAACTAGCTTTAGAAATACACGTATATATGACTCTGCCAGAGGGTTGTTATAGTCAGTGGGAGCAGCGAAAACATAGTAGGCAAGTAGCTTATGTCTATTTATAGACTAAAGAAGGTATAGCGGAAACAGATCATCTAATTTTGATGTGACAGTCATAGTCTTTGACTTCATCAGAACATGAGATGGATCTGGTAAGAAGGTCGTAGAGAGTGATGTCCAGGTATTGGGATGACATGCACTTGATAGGAAGAGATATTCCTATATTACGATCGGTTATATTGTGGTTGTCTCAAAGTTGTTTCTCCATATAGGATATGGATATAATATCAGGGTTTCTGGTTACTAGATCTAGATTTGGGAAGTACCTTAATCTGGGTACTTTGATATTAAATGGACGACTCCTGGCATGGTAGTGTACTTGCAGATGATGGAGTCACCCTCTCTGAAGGTGTCTTACAGACTAAAGAAGAGTGGGATCTGCATGATTAGCATATCACTTGCTTAGGCAATTGAGTTAATCATGATATGTCGAGTACCACACCAGATATTGCTTTTGCACTAGATGCAATAAGCAGATATATTAATCCAATCCTGGAGAAACAATGGGAAGCAGTTATTGAACATAAATGGATGTTCTTGCGATATGGTAACGACAGTCTCCCTCAGGAGACAGTTATCATTTCAGGCTTCCAAGGTGACCTGGATGACACAGTGACTGTCAGAGTTATAGTTCTCCCTCTTTTGAGGGTCAGTATGTTGGACAGGTGGTCCAAGCGGATACTAAGGAAAGGCATGGCGCAAGATACTGATTAAATTCAGTGGACGATACAGTCTAAGAAGTTTGCTGGATTTGAAGTTTATTTATGAACTGGGTTCCATCAGATATCCAGACAAATTCTAAGACAAGTATTGCTCATTTTGGGAGATAGCTTTCTCTGCGAAATTGAGACATAGAGAGATACAGAAAGAAACATTGGAGCGGATCCACTCACTGAGGCTATTTCTCGAATGCAATCATTTTCGCAAACGGGCTTTGCGAAACTGATTAGTAGAAAAGTTGGATGTTCGGTATCACACGGGCTGTGAGTATGCGACATCGCAATAATTGGCCTTAAGTGCAGGTGGGAGATTGTTGGCTATAGTGCCCTCAAGGCAATTATCATAGTCGCGGACTTGTGATTATGATGATTGAGTGAGGACCTATACCGATAGAACAGTCTTACTTGAGATGATAGTATGTTATCCGGTTTGTCTTTATCATCATGTACATGTTGATAGAGCCCATAGAATTCTTGCTTGACTGCCAATATTATGATGGCGATCATATATGTGGGAGCCGGGGTCTATAAGCACATCCTTAAATATCCCTAGTCATAGGAGTATCGAGACCGGGCATCGATACTCCAGTGTATACTGATCGAGACCCCGACGAGGGGCGGTTGCCAAGTCTCACAAGCCATTGGTGTTAGTTTGTTCACCTAAGATAGTATACAGGTGCTCATTGGGTTATGAGTACATTGGATGGACTTGCCGGGAACCTGCTAGTTGGTATTATATCTATTGTCAGATAGCAGTTCTCAGGTGACATGTGTACAGGTTAGTCTGTCGACCTGAGATCGTCATTTGTCTCGTGTGAGTTCCCACTGTGCTTTGATTACTACCCTTCCACGGCTCAAAGGAGTCGTGCAAAAAGGTTTTAGTTGGGTACATTCCCGAGCCACATGGAGGCAGTGATAGGATCATCGGGGATCCGTCTCTCCCGGTATTGGGGGTTGATGTCGCGTTGTGCACGGGTGGCCATCACCAGAAATGCATGGCCATGGTGAACGAGAATTACCGATCCAGGATCGATAATTTCTCAGGTGGTGATGGGTTACATGCCGACACTAAATATCGCGTTGTTAGGGGTCTGACTTTATCCACCCCCTAGACTCGATATGCGCTACTCTTAGACAAACAAACTGGACTGTACGGATATTGTCACTGTCAGGCTCAGTAGGGGTTCATGATGAGTTTGCTCGTCGGCCTCCCTTTCGCTCAATACCTGGGTAGCCGTTACGTACAGCTAGTGCCGCTGACGTGCTTGTGGTTAAACTCACTGCCAGCGTATTGACGAGTCTTTAGAGTCCCACACAGAGGGTTTTCACGGTTTAGGCGATATGGTGTACATGGCGTATGTTGGTACATAAAGGTGTCCGATTAAATATGTGCATGCTGTGCAGACTTTAATCGGACGGTTGATAATACTAGCGGCTTAGGATTAAGCCAGATTATTAAATCAGGTTTTGATTTAATAATTTACATATGTATGTATATATATATATGTATGTATATATATATATGTATGTATTCTAGTATTATTGTTCGCTATTTATTTTCTCTCTTGGCTATTCGTATTTTTGTACGAATACGCGTATATGTATTTCGATACATGTACCGGGAAGTATTTGTTAGTTATGTATATGCCCTAGAGGCCATTGTTGTACATAAAATGTATATTATAATGGATGCTTGGATATATATAGAGATGACTTTCTTGCTCGTCATGATAGTATGCTATTTGGTTTCACTTTATCTTAACATGTTGACTTGTATTGGTTTACTGTTTTACTCTCACATGTTGATAAAGCCCTTAGGATCTGTACTTGACTACTGGGACTATGATGAGATCATACTAGTGGGGCCGCGGTAGTCGATGAGTACATCCTATAACTGTTCCTAGTCGAGGGTATATCGAGACAGGGCATCATACACCAGAGTAGACTAGCGTATACGCATCTTGACCCATATGATGGGCGATGGATGATCCCATATCCATCGGTGTTAGACATCAGGGATGGTGTACGGGTGCTCAGTGGAGACTGGGTACACTGGACGGACTCGCCGAGAACTCCCAGATGGTGATATACCACACATCAGATGGCAGTTCTCCGGTGACACTGGTACAGGGTAGTCTGTAGACCCGAGATCGTCATAGAGTCTTGTATGATTCCCACTGTGCTTTGATTTCCACCTTACCACGTCCAAGAGGGCGTGCAAAACGGTGGCTTTTGGGTACAGTCCCGAATCACATGGAGGCAATAAGCGATAGGAGGGGATTCGTCTCTCCCGGTATAGGGAGTTGATTTTGTGCTGTGTTCGATTGGCTATAACTGGAAGTCCCTGGCCAGGGTTGATATAGAGATTTACTGGTAAGTATTACTAGTAGTTTCTCGACCCGTTATGAGCCACACATCGACACGACTTATCGGTTACTGGGGTCTGACGTATACCACCCCTAGACTTGATATGCGACATATCAGACGAACAGACCGGACTGTATGGGAGTGTTACTGGTTGGATTCACAGGAGAACGCACAGGCTAGCTTGTTGATCTTCTGATCGCTCAATACCTGGGTGGCTGTTACGTTTAGCTGACCGCTTGCAGCTTGTGGGTGTTTGATATGATCATCACCTGCTACCGGCGTATTGACGATTCTTTAGAGTCCTACACAGAGGTTTCTTGGCTCAGGCGAAACGGAGTAGTGGCGCATATGTGATATGCGCAGGAACGAGAATAATGCGATATGGGATACCGTATTATATTCTCGCGATATATGGATATGAACCGGGTCATCGGATCAAGTGTTGATTCGATGAATCGGTACATGATATATTAGTCGGTAATATTCGATATAGCCGGATCGTCGAATCAAGTATTGATTCGATGATTTAATGTATAATAATATATATGATATATTGTATTACATTATCTAATATTGGCTCGCTTTATTATTTCATTTTCTCAGTGGATGATACATTGATATATATGCGATATATGTTAATTGTATTATTTTCTTTTGTTGCAAATATATAATATATATGTGATATATATTATTGTGACATGTTATGATTAATTGTTAAATATGTTTAAGGATGATTAATTGAGATTAGGGTTTAATTTGGGTTAGATGTTTCATGCATCTTCTAGAAGGTTTCTTCTTTTGTCATTCTTAAGATATTTTCTTTAACTCAACTAAACCCTAACTCTAGTTATTTCTCTACAAAATCCTAGCCACTCATCCTTGACCATGGTTTACAATTCAATCATATGATTATATTCTATTCATCACAAAAGAAAAAGGATTATTCTTTTTCCATTATCTTCTTCTTCTCTCTTGAAAGAAAAGCTTGCTAGATTTTCTTAAGTGATGAAATGATATGAGAAAATGATATAAAAAGAAAGCAAAATTACTACTCTCTCATCCTCATCTCATCTAGCCCATGTGATTAGTGTGTTCTACTCTTTTGAGTGAGAAAGCTTGAGTCGAAGCAACTTCAAGGTAGATCATCGGAGATTTGGAATACTTCGAGCTAGCATGGATCGTTCGAGTCGTGGAGCCTCTCATGAGTCCGGGAGATCGTGGATCGCGGCAAAGGGACTTCTACTTGGAGCTTGTGAAGTGAAGGAGCAGACTACAAAGGTTGTAATCCCTCACACTTAGATAAAAGCTATCATCTTGCATATTAAACCCTAATAATCTAGCAAAGATCCCGGCTTTGGGTTGTTCGGCACGTCTAAAATTTTATCCGGGCATGTTTGATGCCTTATGAACCTTCACAAGAGTGCCTAGGAACCCTACAGTATTCTGTATTTTATACGGAATAGCTTCTAGAAGATGCCACCTCATTATTGATTTTTAGAAAATCATTTGTTTTTAAATGAGGTGGAAAAGGTGACATGATTCAAGGCATGGGTCAAAGCATGGAGACAAGGTATGGTTGCAATTGTTTTATGGTAATTGGAAGTGATATTTTTTTGTGTGAAGGAGATGCGAGAGGAGAGGGGGCTGGCCACTAATTTGAGAGTGGGGATTCATTTTTTCATTTTGTAATATTACACTAGCTCTCTCTCACTCTCTCATTTTTCACACTGAAAAAATACTTAGCCAATTTCCTTAGCTCATCATCACCTCATTCATCTTCTATGGTTGCTAAGTTGAGCAAATGAGTATGAGAGAAAATATAGTGACACATTACTACACCTCGAATCTCCATCGCTAGCAATTTTGGAGCATCGGTTGCCTCGTTCGTCGAGGCTGGAGCTTGCGCCGTTTCCCTTAGGTGGATCATCGAAGATGGAGGAAGACCGGCAACTAAACATCATCAAAGAATCACTAGGAGCTTGGAATGAAGACCGAAAGACATGGATCAACTCGGTATAACCATTCTAATCTCTTCTTAGTTTGCTAGTTTAGGGTTTAAGGTCGATCCGGGAATCGGGTAACAGTAGCGCCGGTTTTAGAAAATTTTTGTTCCGTATTTGGCCACGTTTCGATGGCCGGAGCGCTGCCGTAACCCAGCATAAGGATCATAACCGACCCCCTTAACAGAGCTTTACTCTTCTTAGATCGTAGATCTTAAGATATATTTTAGGGTTTCTTAACCTATTGATTAGAGCTGTGCTCATTTTCCATGAAGAACTCTTAGAGTTTGTTTTACAGATCTTAAAGATCTTAGGGTTTTACCCCGTTAAAAAGCTTTGCTTTTGAGGGTTCTGTTAGACCACCCCATTGTTTTTTACATAGCATAGCTCTTAGAAAATTTTTGTAGAATTTTATTCCCTCTTAACTAGAGATGACAGATGTGAAATCTGTTTGCAAAGCACAGCTCTCGAGGGAGTTTAACTCCTTAGCCCAATGAGATTTCTTATTAAATGAAATTCCTCTTAGGATTTCATTCTTAATGAGTGACTGCCCCATCAATGATGGGACGTCATCTTGATTTTGTAGGGCCCTCCTTGCCATAGTTCTGATTTTGAGCGTCAATGAATATTAAAGTTTTGATTTCTGAATCATAACACTGATAGCTGACCCTTCTCCTTTTGTGCAGGTGCAATGGCCTTCTACTCTTCCTTTCCTTTCGTACGCTCAGAGAGCATCTTTGTAGACGCGCTTGTGGATCAAGAAGTTTTCGCATTTATTAAAGATCATGACCCGGATCAGAAATCTCTTCACCTATGGAGGTCGTGGTACAATCAGAATATGCAGGGTCGGCACGGTTTTTCTTATGCAATGCCTTCAGAGCCCATTTCAGCAATTCACTATGACGACTCGCCTCAAGTGAATTATGCTGTAGAGGAGGTCAACTGGACCTTGGAGGGTCGCCGTCAGATCTAGAGAATTGGACCTCGGAGGATCGACAAGTTTATCCCCATGAGAATTAAATTCTCATATGTGGGGGGACTTGTCTCATGGACCTCAGATCCAGAGAAAGAACTATATTCTTTTAGAAGAGTTAAACTCTTGGATATGCAGATGAGATGCTCTGATCTCTATTTTTTTTATTTACCTCGAAAAAAGTGTTCTTCTTTCTTCCTTCTTCAAGATTTCTTCTTTCTTTTTCTCAAAGCTTATGGGGGGTTCTCTCTACAAGACTTGAAGTCTTGGGTCCTTTATATAGTGGGGACAAATTTGTTGATTTAGTTAAAAAAATCTCTCATTGAGAGATCTTTAATTGATTTGGGGATTTTATCCACCGTCGGATCTTTGATCCAAGGACTTCTGTTTTACAGAAGATATTTTTCTCGTTTTTAACAAGATTGGGAAATATTTTCCCGTACAGAGCTTATTCTGTAGCTTGGTGATTTTTAATCACCATTGGATTTTTAATCCAACGGTGCTCTGTTTTTCAGAGCGTAATCGTTCTTGTTTAGAAAGATTTGAGAAATATTTTCTTAACAAAATTTAATTCTGTACTCTGATGATTTATCATCTATGTTGGATCTTTGATCCAACGGCTCTGTTTAACAGAGATATTTAGTTCTGGCGCTGGCACCCTCGTGCGAGGCACGTGAGGCGCTGCCTCGGAGTTTTTAACTCTTGGCGCTGGCGTCCTCGTGCAAGGCACGTGAGGAGCTGCCTTAGAGTTTTTAACTCCTGGCGCTGGCTACCTCATGCAAGGTACGTGAGGCGCTTCCTGATTGATGTGAAAAAGTGTTTATAGAATAATCGCAATCAATAACGGTGTCGCTTGTAGCAGCCGAGATGAGTACGAGTCGTCCCCAGGGAAACGTGGAATCTTTTTATCTTATTTTAGACGTGTTGAATGAAATAAACGAAGAGAAGTGGATGGTTTATTTAAGATCTAAATTAATTACGGATGTAAATTATATAAGAAAAAGGCTTGTAGGGTTCCTTAAGATTTAGTAGTCATGGATGATTAATTAAAGATTACTCATTTTATCCTTTAATAGATTTAAAACTAGATCGACGGTGATGCATGTAGATTTAGGGTTTTCGGAGGGAATAGGGTTCCTACTCTTAACCCCTATCTTTACATGGATCTCCGTTCATGTCTAGCCTTTACCAAAACAATTGTTAATCTAATCTCAAGTCGCGGTCGTGACTACCAATTATAGCGTGCCCGATTAGGATGTTAACAATTCTTTTGATAAAGTTTATAAACTTTATAGGACGTAAAAAGAGTTAAAAGATTTTATTCATCTATTGATCTATCATAATCCTACGAACCCTAACAAACGGAGAATTACACGCGCATGTTGGGAATAGAAGAAGAAAGGGTAGTTAAAGAAATCATATTGCAGAAATAATATAGAAAATAAATAATTAAACAAAATGATCTACCTTTATTAATCAACTTCACAGGTACAAATCCTACGAATTTAGTTTACAAGAAGAAGAAGTTGCTCTCGATTTCTGCCCCGTAGGAAGTGGATGCTCCGTCGATTTTCACGTCGCCTTATCACGTCGAATCGTGGACCTGTCGTAGATCACTTGTTCTTTGACGGTGATTTGCTTTGTGGTACAGGTGATGATTTTTAATTTTAGCTATCGGTCCTTTATATAGCTCTCAAATCAGAAAACTAAGTTACCTAATATGGTGATTGCCTAATATGGTGATTTCCTAATATGGTGATTTCCATGCCTGGATTCTGAGTCTCTGTCAGTATTGATTTTATGATTTTGGTAGATTTTTTATCCTGACATCTTGATCTCTTGAGCTGAGCTAAATCTGCACAAAATCTCCATGAATAGTGTTAGTAATATTTATTAAATTAAAGAGAGTATCTTAATTACTTTATATGGTAATAAATCTTTAAGAAACATGATTAAGAATATTTAATATACTATTCACTTTATATGGTAATAAATCTTTAAGAAACATGATTAAGAATATTTAATATGCTATGCATATTTTAATTACTAAAATATTATGCATATATTTTGAAATATTATTCTAATTATTTGTATGATATTATTTCTTTTAAGAATCTTGATTAGAATATTTGATATGATATGCATATTTTCAATTACCAAAATATTATATAAATATAAAATGCATATATTTTCCTTCATAATGTTAATTATAATATATAAACATATGGTAAATAGTATTTTGCAGATAAATGCAAATATGTTCTATATTTATAATAAACACTTTTAAATATTTAAGAAAAGTAAAGAAAATGTTATATCAAAAGTGCAATATTTTCGACTGAACAAATACCCCCAAACTTAAGTTTGGTCATCCCGAGCAAACTTGTTATTCAAGAGAGGGAGAAAGAAGAAACTAAAAACAAATTAGCACATTTTCGTAGGCAACACTATTGCACTGAGCATATGCAACAAGCTGTTAAACCTCTAGGTGTCCCTAGTAGGAGGAATGTTGTCTCCTGAGGGTTTTCAGTGGATTACACCTACAAAATCCTATAATAAAAGAAAGATGGTGAAAGTTACATATAAAGATAAGAACTATAAAAGAAAGAACTTGAAAATAAGAGTTTCCAACTATACTAGCTTTTCAGTTGCCATGAGTCTTATCTTAATGGTCGTGAAAAGATGTTAGAAATTATATTATCCCTCAATAAAACATCGCCTTTATTCTTCCTCTCTATCTTTTATCCAAATATCGATCATATACCCCTACGTGTGTGTAAAGGACATCTCTACACTTAGAGAATTCAATTCAAGCTATCATACTCTTGTCCATCTTCCACAGTATTTTATAGTTAGTGAATATTTTCGATAAAATTGCTCACACATTTTTCATGCGACCGTTAATACTTCTTGAGGTACTAACCAACCGATTACAAAATGTGCTCGCACATTTAGGCGTAATTCCTCATTTCGCAACACCTAAGGCTTAGCAGTGGCTCCCAAACCAGTTGGTCTAAGGCACTATGTGATAAAGCACCCTCGTTATATTTTTTTATGCTGCCTTAAGCAATTACAAAACCAGTGTTCATTTTTTTTTCTTTCTTCACCACTTATACTTTTTTTTCCTTCATACTAAGGTTTTTAGACAAGAGCATTTCAAGGTATCCTCTACTATCCTAAGTTTCAAGATGTGTGTAAGTGCGTATAGTAGAGTATCAACATTCAGATGTTTGGCCTCAAGAATAGGGACTATTTTTCAGACTTATTTTTATTCTCAGATTTAGTAATTTCCTTCATCTTACTAACCCTTGGGACAACAGCTCATAACTACTTATTACTAGTTTCGTTTAAGAAGACATCTAACTTTCTTGCTTTTCTCAAACTATTTCTATCCTTCATATGTAAATTTTCACTTTCAAACTTTCATTATCAAATTTTTTTTGTGCTTATATATAGTATAATTCAAAGTAACGTGTAAATAAGCACAAACCTCCCCCAAACCTGTTTGCAGCAGTGTTCTCACTGTTGTCATCTTTTAAATCTCAAAATCTGTAGACTTTGGAGGAAAAGTTATCAAAGGGGACAAGAAATAATGAAAGTGAAATTCTCCCCCAAACTTATTTTTTTGGCTCGTAATTTTGCAAAAATTTTCTTTCAAGAGCCAAAATATCCCCCCCCCAAACTTGAGTAAAACAGTATTAAGCATTTAAAATTATTGGGGGGAGGGGTTAAAGTTATTGGTCAAAGTAAAGCCTTACAAAGAACAAAAGTCAACACCAACCATTCAAAAATTTTATCGATGAAGCACCAAGGTTGGTGGAAGAACATGTCGCCTATTGACGTGAAGAAGTGGGGAGGAGATAAGAGGTGTAATGGAAAAGGTGTACGTCTCGGTTTGTAGAGATGAAACAATGATGATGTATTACTCGCATTCTCATTCTTGATAAGAAGAAGATGCTGCGGTTCAACTTCTTTGGGTTGGGGTTGATTCATCACAACGCCCATATCTTTTAAGAATGCGAGTTCTTCAGCGAAGATTTCTTCAAAACTTTCATCGATATCCCGAATAATAATCTCATCGGAAAGAATGAGATTATACTCGGACTCCATAAATGGTTCACATTTAGCGTTAGATGTTGACCCGGACAACAACGTAATAGTGGAGTCGAGATCAGTATCGTGAACTCTTCAATTTCGCTGCTGTCGGAATCTATTGTTTCGACAGAACACACATGAGCACAGGGTTCGGAGGGTTCACTTCCCAACTTGTAAATGTTAAGCTTAATTGAATCTTCCCGAAGGATAGGGTCATAAATCTGTTTCGACAATTGATTATTACGTTGGAAGTCGCAAGAAAATGTCGACCAAAAATCACCGAAATTTGGTTTTGTGGGTTCACTACAGGTTGTGTATCTATAACGATAAAGTCCACAGGAAATATAAATTCCCCGACTTTGATTAGCACACCCTCTAGCTCACCCCTAGGTTGGGTGATAGATCGATCGGCCATCTGAAGAGTGCAATGTGCCGGTTTTAACTCTCCGATCCCTAATTGCTCATAAACAGAATACGGAAGTATGTTAACACTAGCACCTAAATCGAGTAGAGCACGATTGATATTTTTATCCCCAATAGAAATATAAATTGTAGGACTTCCGGGGTCCTTTCGTTTCTCGAGTAGTTGTTGGGTAAAAGCTGTGCTAACATTACTCGTCAAGAAAACTTTTTTCGGCACTTGAGTTTTTCTCTTCCTATTGCACAAGTCTTTAAGGATTCTTGCATAATATGAGACTTGTTGAATAGCATCTAGGAGAGGAATATTTATGTTAACTTGCTTAAACATTTCCGCAATCTTCTCCATTTATGGGTTAGGTTTGTTAGCCCTCAATCTGTCTGGAAACGGAGCTTTATCAATAAGTTTTGGGTCCAACATTTGTGAAGAAGTTTGTGGGGAAGGATTCGATCCCAGAATTGAAGTGGGAATTGTTTTAGGGAGACTCGGCGGAGGGTTCGAACCTAGTGGGAAACGTAGAATAGGCTCGGAAGTAGGTGGGAGACTAGACGAATTAGGGGAAGAAGTAGAAGCCGGGGTATCATTGGTATCACTAACATCATCAACTTGTTCACCCACTCGGTTGTCCAGCACTCTTCCTGATCTCAACGTAGTAACGACACTCACATTATGATTTTGTGAGTGACCAGAATTCGGTAGGGGTTGAGATGAGGGTTTCCCTTTTCCTCTCATACTCATCACGGCATTCAACTGTGCAATTTAGGCTTCTATTGATTTAATACTCTCATCGTAGGAGGCGGAGTCTTTCTTTATGGTATCAATATAAGACCTCATATCGGCTGACATTTGGATGGAATGTTTCATAAACAAATCCAAAGTTTGTGCGAGTGAAGAGGAGTTATCGGTACTGGTCGTTTGGAAAGAATTATTAGAAGGTACAAAATTGTTGACCGGATTTTGAAAATTTTGTGATTGAAAGGGGTGCTGACTCTGTCGTGGTGGTTGTTGTTGCTGTGGAGGAGGTCTTTGGCAATTTCTTTGGAACTGGTTTTGATTTTGAGTTTGGTTTTGGTTCCAAGAAAAGTTAGGATGATTCCTCCACCCCTGATTGTATGTGGAAGAATAAAGATCATTTCTTGGTCGCTGCTGAAAAGTAGCATTGGTGTGTTCTTGACCTTGAAACGGTGCATTCATAGGACATTCTTCCGTCAAATGTGATGGGTTGGAACAGCAACCACATATGGTTTTGGGAAGCGTAACCTGGTTTAGGGAGACTGATGAGAATTTGCTCTTTATAGTGTCGAGTTTCTTTTGTATCGTTGCCATTTTGGCTTTTACTGCGATGGAAACATCGAGCTGATGGATACCTCCTTTAGATGGTTGTGGTCTAACGCTTTCCCACTGCAAAGTATCTTCAGCAAGATCTTCCAGGTATTGCCAAGCTTCACCATCGTCTTTGGACATGAAATGATATTGACACATGGTTTCAAGCATTTGCTTTGTCGCAGGATTAATGCCCTCATATATAACTCGGCACAAATCCCATCTCTTTATTCCGTGATGAAGACATTGGATAAGCAGATCCTTGAACCATTCAAAGCATTTCCAAAATGGTTCATTGGGAAGCTGGGTAAACTGGTTGATTTCACTCCGAACTCGGGCGGTCTTATGGTTGGGGTAAAATTTCTTAAGGAATGCTATTACAAATTCGTCCCAATTGGTAATAGAGTGTGCGGCAGTGTTATAAATCCATTTTTCTGCTAAGTCACACAAGGTGAAAGGGAGAAGATGCATACGCATAGCATCCACAGAAAGTTGTGATGTACCCATCATTGTGCATACGTTTTCGAATTTAGTGATAAAAACGTACGCTTCTTCAGACTCGAGCCCATGAAATTTGGGTAACAAGTTGATAAAGTGAGGTTTAATTTCAAAATTATCCCCATTGGCTGGTGGAATAGATAGACAAGTAGAAAGGGGACCACGTATACGATAGCATCTCTCTTGGAGAGAGATGCGCGGTGGGTTCTGCACACTTACGGGTAGTGACAGAGTGGTATCGTTCAATCCCGATGGAGATCCGTCCATTTCGGGAGATGTCGTGGGTGGAGGGGAAAAAGAAGATGAAGAAGCACCGACTTCGGAGTCGATAGCCGAAACGCGGACAAGACGGGCACGAGAATCCCGTGTCCAGCCGAGTATGCACTAAGCGGGTTTAGTGTAAGTGGCAGCGTGCGTGCTATTTAAAAATTGGTTTTTTTTAAAAGTGTCGGACTTAAGACAAATCACACAAAAATGCACAATCAACCCTAGAACTAAGGTCATCTAGGTCAAGTCACCAGACCGCTCCTAGACTTCCAAAGGACAAGCCGCAGGATCAATCCTTTACCACCTCTTTACTACTCTTTTGGCCAGGTACGTGCCAGGTAAATAGGAGGTATCCGCTATACGTATCACCAAAATAGCGGACCTAATTAAGTAACCACTTGCCTTAGTCATACTTGCCTAGACACCATAAAAGTAATGCGGATAAGTGATAGATTACCCACGACCTTCCTCTATCTTATTTGAGCGCGACGGTCCTTAGAGTTTTGTCTAGATATTTTTAATTAATGTAGGGTTGATGCGGATGCTAGTTTTATGATTTGTGGGGCTTAGGAAGGGTGATTAAATCCCACATAATCTGCATTTTGGTCTTGCCCCTTAAAGTCCGTATTAAAATATGCAAAAACAACCCAATTACAAAACTTACAAAAAGATTTTTGAGAGGCGATATTTTGCAAAGAATCCTGCAGAAAAAATATTTTATTAGATTTCAGAGAAGAGATAAAGATGTAAAGAAGATACCAGAGAAATTGGAAACCCTAAATCCGCTAATGCGTCGCGGTTCTGCTGCCAATAAACTCTTTATGTCGCGGTTCCGCCACCGACTAGGAAGATCTGATGAAGATTTTTGCTACGTGGCCTCCCTTCCTCCTCTGGGTCTTGATGAATGTCTCTGAATCTTTATCTCCTCACTCAAATGACTCCAGATTTCCTTGCAAAATTCACACAATAATCGTTAAATATACAATTTGCAGTTTTGTTTATTTATGATATGGATCGAATAAAAATTCAACACGAATAGTAAGAAGAAAAAAATTATGCAGTATCCTCGGCAACGGCGCCATTTGATTGATGTGAAAAAGTGTTTGTAGAATAACCGCAATCAATAACGGTGTCGCTTGTAGCTAGCCGAGATGAGTACAGGTCGCCCACAAGGAAACGTGGAATCTTTTTATCTTACTTTAGACGTGTTGAACAAAATAAACGAAGAGAAAAGGATATTTTATTTAAGATCTAAATTAATTATGGATGTAAATTATATAAGAAAAAGGCTTGTAGGGTCGTTAAGATTTAGTAGTCATGGATAATTAATTAAAGATTACTCATTTTATCGTTTAATAGATTTAAAACTAGATCGATGGTGATGCATATAAATTTAGGGTTTTTGAAGGGAATAGGGTTCCCACTCTTAACCCCTATCTTTTCATGGATCTCCAGTCATGTTTAGCCTTACCAAAACAATTGTTAATCTAATCTCAAATCGGGGTCGTGATTACCAATGAATTGATAACGCGCCCGATTAGGATGTTAACAATTCTTTTGATAAAGTTTATAAACTTTATAGGACGTAAAAAGAGTTAAAATATTTTAATCATCCATTGATCTATCATAATCCTACGAACTCTAACAAGCGGAGAATTACTCGCGCATGTTGGGAATAGAAGAAGAAAGGATAGTTAAAGAAATCATAATGCAGAAATAATACAGAAAATAAATAATTAAACAAAATGATCTACCTTTATTAATCAACTTCACAGGTACAAATCCTACGAATTTAGATTACAAGAGGAAGAAGTTGCTCTCGATCTCTGCCCCGTAGGAAGTAGATGCTCCGTCGATTTTCACATCGCTCTATCACGTCGAATCATGGACCTGTCGTAGATCACTTGTTCTTTGACGGTGATTTGCTTTGTGGTAAAGGTGATGAGTTTTAATTTTATCTATCGGTCCTTTATATAGCTCTCAAATTAGAAAACCAAGTTACCTAATATGGTGATTGCCTAATATGGTGATTTCTTAATATGGTGATATCCATGCCTGGATTCCGAGTCTCTGTCAGTATTGATTTTATGATGTTGGTAGATTTTTGATCCTGACATCTTGATCTCTTGACCTGAGCTAAATCTGCACAAAATCTCCATGAATAATGTTAGTAATATTTATTAAATTAAAGAGAGTATCTTAATTACTTTATATGATAATAAATCTTTAAGAAAATGATTAAGAATATTTAATATGCTATTCACTTTATATGGTAATAAATCTTTAAGAAACATGATTAAGAATATTTAATATGCTATGCATCTTTTAATGACTAAAATATTATGCATATATTTTGAAACATTATTCTAACCATTTGTATGATATTATTTATTTTAAGAATCTTGATTAGAATATTTGATATGATATGCATATTTTCAATTACCAAAATATTATATAAATATAAAATGCATATATTTTCCTTCATTATATTAATTATAATATATAAACATATGGTAAATAGTATTTTGCAGATAAATCCAAATGTGTTCTATATTTATAATAAACACCTTTAAATATTTAAGAAAAGTAAGGAAAATGTTATATCAAAAGTGCAATATTTTCAACTGAACACTGCCTCAGAGTTTTTAATTCTTGGCGTTGGCGCCCTCGTGTAACGCACGTGAGGCGCTGCCTTAGAGTTTTTTACTCTTGGCGTTGCCTTTCAAATTTTGAACCGAGTTTTGCTCTTTTATTGGGGAAACATGGAGACTTACATCCGGTCATAGCTTATCCGAAAAGGCTCGTTGAATTACAGTCGTGGCACCCTCTCTTAAAGAAGGACAGACAATTGCTTGTCGCTTCAGCGGGACCGTGGGATTACTGGCCGGGACATACTCCTTATGGTCGAGAAGCATCCGTCTTTCTTCTTTGATGATGGCACCTGTGGCATGCTGGTACCAAGCAATAAAAGCATTCGAGGCCTTCAGGATATGGCTCGGCTCACTAATCAGGAAATGAGACCCCGTATTGAGCCGCATGAAGTGATTCGCCACATTGCGAATGCTCTCTTCTGTAGCAACTGGGTTGATGAGGAACGCTTCAAGGGGAACGCCTTGGTTGTAACTGGATTGCTGAGCGAAACGATGCGGGTTGTATCTCATAAATAACTCCGAGGCATCCTGTTTGAATACGAGGAAATCCGGCCTGATGGAATATAAATGAACGATCTCCTGGGCCCTCAATGCAGAACCTCCATCCTTGAAGATATCGTGGAGCGGCTGGATTACCTTGGAAGATTCATTGCCGATGGTCAGGACCCTGTTGACGAAGGTCATGCTATCCCCAACCATGCGCGGGCGAAGAAGCAATCGCCGAGCCTCTCGCCGGGTTGGATCTGGAGAAGAAGTATCAACCAATTGCATGACCCGAGGAAAATTATATCCTTCATAAAATCTGGGCCGTTTATGCACACCAAAAGCACCCAGTACGTGCATCTCAATCCACAAGGTGAAGTAGTGCAATGGGAGATTTACGGGCTTCAGACCCGGCTGAGTGGTGTCGGCCGCTATACTCAGACCGTGATATAGGTGAGCCAGTCCTGTGACCCCGATAGCCATGCGCGTCCCCGCGACGATGCGATGAGCCGGATAAAAGACAGATGGTCTCATATAAGGAAGGTGCATTGGAAGCGCAAACTAACTCAGCCACAAGCCGATAAACCCTATGAAGAACGTCTCCTCATCAATGTCTGAAGCGGAAATCTCTGCGAAAGGGACGACTGGAGTATCCGGAATAAAGAATTTCTTTAAATCTACCTCCGCGGTCGGCAGTTTGTCACAAAAAAATCCGAACGGGTCATCGAGTTTGGTAAACTTCGCAGCTTGCTTCGATAGAGCCTCCGGACAAAGGAAGCGGGCAACAAAGTCCGTGAAGCTAACTCCATGCTCCCCGGACCTCAAGATAAGCTCTCATATGTGTTCGACACTTTGATCAAGCTTGGAAATTTGTGTCGAACAGCATTTTCTGGGGTAAGACCCATAACAACTGATTCAGTAGCAAAGATGTACTCGTCAGGAGGAAGTATCTCCACATAATGATCTCCTCTGATGAGTAACCTAGATATTTCCGCGAATTCCTCCAGCGAGATTGACACCTTTTGATCTGATAAGAGCAATGTGTGGGTCGGGATGTTCCATTGCTCTAGGAAGGATTTAACCCACCACATATGAGGAGTATGGTAATAAAAGAGAGATGCGTAGATCACTCGATACAACCCGGTCTTCAATAGCAGTGACTTCTTGGCCGACAAGATGTAACGGGCCCACTGTAGACAACCAGCCGGATGATGGGAGGTCACTCCTATCGTATAGACTTAGCCCCAAGGATGTCCTTCTCCTTGGTATATGCAACGCCCCAAAATGTCTAGGGCTATCGGTGGCTACACTGGTATCGACGCCATGGAAGGTTGGAGACGACCTTCTGAGATCTAGTTGACCTCTTCCACAGTATAAGCAACCCACAGATGGTTAGCATAATGGATTGACGGGATCGGTTCTAATGGCACCACACAAGTGAAGCTGCGCCGGCCCTGGATGATATAACTGTACCATGATACCCATAGACGAAGAGACTTCTGCTATAGGTCATAATCCCGGATTAGAGCGAAGACTTCCCGATCCGTAGGCGTGTCAACAAAAGCGATTTCCGAACGGACATAAGGAAAGGAGTCAGAAGCCATATTACCTGAAAAGAAAAACCCGAAGAGAGTTAATTATCGGCACAATGTAATTAACTAGAACTAAGGGCCTTAACATCTGTACTCCACTGTGGCATATTAAAGTCACTCCAGTCCATGAAAAAAAGGGGGACAGTGGGCCCCACAAAATCAGGGTGACGCCTCATCAATGATGAGATATGCACACATTATGAGAATCCAAAAGGATTCTCATTAAATGAGAAATCTTATTAGGCAGTGGAGTCCAAAACTCTCAATGTTCTTGAAAAACGTATTCTACAACAGATCCAAATCTGTAAGAAAAAATATACAACAAAACCCTGAAAAGAAAATAAGAAAAAGGAATAAAATTCCCAAAAATTTTCAAAAGAAATTTTCTCAGAGCTAAGCTCTGTGGAACAAACCGGAATTGAATTTCTCTAATGATGCAATTAAATCCCAAAAATCCCCATGGGAAATACACTGGAATTAAATTCCAGAGAACCCTTAAAGATCAGAATAATAGGGTAAAACCCCAAGATCTCTAAGACCCACGGTCTATCTAAATAAAGATTTTTTTAGATCTCTAAGAGATCATTTCAAGCAAAAGAGCCAGGGTTAAAAACCAAAAACAAAAAAAAAAGTTTCTTTTAAGAGTTAAAAAGTTGGTCATAATCCTTACCAATTTTCTTCAACAGGGTTCAAACTCTAAGAGTTTCTTTGGGCAGAGATCGAAGCTCTGAGAAGAGAATTAAATTCTCAAGGAAGAAGAAAGGAGATGACAAAACGGAAGTCATCTGAAAGGCCAAAGGCCCTATTTATAAGATGTGAAGAGACAATCCAACTCCCTAGGAGATCAAACTGTGAAAAGGTGATACTGTTGCACTCACGTGTGAGCCATGTGAGAACAACGGTGGGGGGGCATTTGTTACCCCAATATTTAAACATAGTAAAAGAGCAAATCTCTGTTGGAATTTCATGAGACAGTGCCTCACGTGCTCTCATGAAGGCGCCAGAGCCAATTTTATAGGATTGAATCCTATGGTGGCACCTCACGCACTCTTCACACGAGCGCCAATGTGCAAAGCACAAGAGAATTTATTACATAAGAGTCAGACTCTTATATGGAGCAGCATGTTCTCATCACGTGGGTGCTGTTCACCGCTGAAAACTGAGACGAACCGGGATGGATCGTCTTACCTGAATTTGGGGGAAGATGCTATTTGGGTTTATCCGTCCATCTCTCCAAAGATGCTAAGTTGATTTATGGCACAGTATATTGAAGGTTTGGACGGATGTGGCCGTTGTAGCAACTTCGTCAGATTCCCCCTCGTTTGTGAGGGGTGTTTGATTATGGGGACACTCTTCCCTGCAGGCGCAAACCCTTGCAATTAATTACGTTATCGCATCATGATAACCACTTTCTCCTGCTCCAGAAGTTTACTTCGTGTCGTTTGTGTTTGTTTTATTTTTGGTTACCCGTGAATTGTATACGGAGACTAATTTATGTTGTCGCCCGTTGGGTGTGGATTAGTCCAAATCCATATATCTTAGATTTGGGTTTGGGTTGATTTAAGGATCGCTGATCTGTTTTGAGATCAAGATCGACTTAAATGTTTGTGAGCATTTGTGGCTCGATTGGTTTTTTGTTAAAGATACGTTAGTTCAATTTGAGATAAGATCTACTTAACAAGGTGTTAGGATCATTTTTGTTTCAGATCCAACAAGAGAGCATTTGGGTTCTGTTGTTTTAGTTTAAGCACGTTTCGGTCTATTGCTCATCTCGTGTCCACGTGTATTTGTTACGTGACGGAGTGAACGATGGTGATATAGGGTGTGCCCAATTTTGGTGGGAACAGTCGCCAATGTGCAAAGCACAGGAATACCCATATTAAGAATTAAATTCTTAAGTGGAGCCCACGTGCCTAACACGAGAACGCCGGTGCTCTTGTAGAATTAAATTCTACGATACTCTCTGTTAAACAGAGCCGTTGGATCAAAAGATCCAACGGAGATGATAAATCATCAAAATATAGAATCAAATTCTATTAGGAGAAAATATCTCCCAAATCTTCCTAAATAAGAAAGATACTCTCGGTTGGATCAATGATCCAATAATAGAATAAAATTCCATTTTGGGAATATATTCTCTCAATCTTTCTAAACAAAAAAGGTTGTTCTCTGTAAAATAGAGAACCCTTGAATAAAAATTCAGTGGTGCTTAAAAATCACCACTTGACAGAATAAATTCTGAATATGGGAAAATATTTCCCCAGTCTTGTTAAAAACAAGAAAACGTATTCTGTAAAATAGAAACCCTTAGATCATAGATCCAACGATGGGTAAAATTCCCCAAATCAATTTTGTTACCAATTAAATCAATTGGAATCTCTCAATGAGAGATTTTCTCAAAACTAATTCACAATCTACCTCCACTATATAAAGGACTCGAGACTTCAAGTCTCAAACACCACAGAGATCACAGACACCACAGAGACCACAGAGACGCAGATAGACCGAGCGAAAAAACCATATAAGCTTCTGCAAAATACAGAAAGCTTTCAAACAACAGAGAATTTAATTCTCAAAGAGAAAAACTTCCCCTTCAAAAAAAAGAACCGAGGTAAAGAAAACACAGAGATCAAAATATCTCTTTTAAGGGTTTAACCCTTGTCAAAAACCTTAGTTCTTTCTCTGGATCAGAGATCCACAAGACAAGTCTCCCATAAGTTGAGAATTTAATTCTCATCGGGAAGATCTTGTTCTTGAGAATCAAAAATTCAGAAAAGAACTAGGTCCAAAAAGAAAAACAAAAGGAAAAAGAACCTAAAAAAAAAGGAATTTAGTTCTCAAAGAAAAACCAGATCCTAGATCTTCAAAAACGAAGATCTTGGTGATCATCAATGGTCAAAATGCCATTAACAGATATTTAAATTCTAAAAAGGGAAAAAAAAACAAGCGCTTTACGTGCTTCCCACGTGGCCGCCTGTTCAGTCGATAAAACTGCACATTTGTAGTACATTTTTCCTACCATTTTTATATTAAAAAAGGACTATATTATAATATATTATACATATGAGGGTTTATGTGTAAAAACATTATTTTCCATGTGTTAATATATTTTAATTATCATTTGGTAGGAAAATGTATGCAAATAATATTATTGATCTAATTCTAGTAGAACAAAGTCTACTAAAATCTTATTTGAGTTGTTGTGCAGATTATTTCCAAGTTGTTATGAAGGATTTAACAAACAAATCAATTTGTTGAAGAAAACTTGCCAAATTAAGAAGCAAACTTGGAGACCAAGTCTGGAAGCAACCGAGAGAATATTTTAAAGATATGAAGATGCCTAGGATTGCCAAATGTCACCATCAGAGAGCCCAAGAAAAACGACAAATCAATCTTTCCCCTTGAGCGCGGATCCGCGGCCAAAAACCCCTGGGACCGCGGATCCGCCGCACTATTGAAGAGTTAGAAGGAAATATTTTGGGAGATTTTCAAATGCTGAATTTTACCAACTTCTCAACAAAAAGATTCTGGCTTCGCACTATAAAAAGGCACCGAGGGCCTCTTGGAAAATCTATCAAGCCGAAGAGATCACGAAGCTCCCGACGCTCACGCATCCAGGCTGATCATCGACTGTTCGACTACCTCCCTAGGAAAGATCGAGAAGCAAATCAAGTTTTGTAATCATTTTCTATGGATTAAAAGTGTAGTTGAAGGAGTTGATTAATAAAGGTAGTTTTTATTTAATTGTTTGTTTTCTTTTACATTATGTTTTCCATCTCTTTCTTTTCATATTCTTCTCCCAACATGCGCGAGTAATTCTCCGCTTGTTAGGGTTCGTAGGATTAGGGTAGGCTAATGAACGATGAAAAATATCTAAACCCTTTTTAAGTCCTATAAAGTTTAGGAACTTTATCAAAATAATCATTAACATCCTAATCGGGCGCGCTAGCAATTCTTTACTAGTTCCGACCGCGATTAGAGATTAGATTAATGATTGTTTTGGTAAAGGCTAGATATGAACGAAGTTCCGTGTCGAGATAAGGGTTAAGAGTGGGATTCCTTTTCCCTCCAGAAACCCTAATCTACACGCATCGCCGTCGTTCTAGTTCTAAATCTATTAATGGATAAAAAGGGTAACTTTAATTAATCATTCATAACTACTAAATCCTAACGAACCCTACAAGCCCTTCTTATTATAATTAATCACATCTTTAAACTATTCTAGATCTATATTTACATTCTTATTAAACGTAGATCTAGAAACCATCCTACAGCCATTCTTATTTCTTTCTCCTTTTCAACACATCTAAAGTAAAATTAAAAGGTTCCACGTTTCCCAGAGGACGACCCGTACTCATCTCGGTCTAGCTACGTGCGACACCGTTATTGATTGCGGTTAAACTAAAAACACGATTTTTCACATCAATCAAATGGCGCCGTTGCCGGGGATACGTGCGTAATTTTTTATTTTTACTATTTGTGTTGAATTCTTAGACGAGCCATATCATTATTAAAACAAAACTGCAAACTGCATATTTAACGATTTGTGCGTGGATTTTTGCAAGGAGATCTGGAGTCACAGAATTGAGGAAAACAGGAAACAAAGAGATTTTTAGAGATCCAGAGGAGCAAAGGAAATCACAGAAATTTTTTTTCATCAACTGATCTCTCCACCTCGCGGCGGAACCGCGGCACTAAGGTGTTTCCTGCGGCGGAAACGCGGCTGCTTCGAGGAATTAGGGCTACAGAACTCTCTGGTAAGATTCTCAACTCCTTCTCTCTCCTCTCAAATCCAATAAAATCTATTTTCTGCAGGATTCTTTGCAAAATTGCGCCGCTCAAAAATCTTTTTGCAAAAGTTTTGTTATTGGTTTTGTTTTGCATATTTAATACGGACTCTAAGGGGCAACGACCAAATCAAGATTAGGTGGGGATTTCATCACCCTTCCTAAGCCCCACAAATCACAAACCGAGCATATAGATCAACCCTTCATTAATTTAAAAAATATCTAGACCAGACTCTAAGGACTGTCGCGCTCAATAAGGACAGAGGAAGGTCGTGGGTAATCTATCGTTTATCCGCATTACTTTTGTAGTGCCTAGGCAAGTGTGACAAAGGCTAGTGGTTTTTAATTAGGCCCACTGTAGTGGTGGTTCCTTCCCGCTTACCTGGCACTTACCTCGCTACAAGGGTAGTACGGAGGCGGTAGAGGATTTATCCTGCGGCTTGTCCTTTGGAAGTCTAGGAGCGGTCTAGAGACTGGACCTAGGTAACCTTAGTTCTAGGGTTGCTTGTGCATTTAGGGAAATTTGTCTTGAGTCCCACTTTTTCAAAACAAGCCAATTTTAATTCACACACACGCTGCCACTTGCACTAAACCCGCTTAGTGCATGCTCGGCTGGACACGGGATCCTAGTGCCCGTCTTGTCCGCGTTCCTGCTATCGACACCGAAGTCGGTACTTCTTCATCTTCTTTTCCCCCACCATACACCACATCGATCGTGATGGACGACACTCCATCTAATTATAACACCACGCTGCCACCACCCGCAGGTGCGCAAAATCCACCGCGCATCTCTCTCCAAGAAAGATGCTATCCTATCCGTGGTCCCCTTCCTACTTGTCTATCTCTTCCACCACCTAACGGGGATAATTTCGAAATTAAACCCCACTACATCAATCTGCTGCCCAAATTTCACGGGCTTGAGTCGGAAGACGCGTACGTTTTCATCACCAAATTCGAAAACGTATGCGCAATGATGGGTACTTCACAATTGACCTTAGATGCTATGCGCTTACGTCTTCTCCCATTCACACTATGCGACTTGGCAGAAAAATGGCTTTATAATACTGCCGCACACTCTATCGCTAATTGGGATGAATTCGTCGTAGCATTTCTTAAGAAGTTTTACCCAAATCATAAGACTGCACATGTTAGGAGCGAGATTAACCAGTTCACCCAGCTTCCCAATGAACCATTTTGGAAGTGCTTTGAACGTTTCAAAGATCTGCTTGTCCAATGCCCCCATCACGGGATACAAAGATGGGATTTATGTCGGATTATATATGAGGGCATTAATCCAGCGACAAAGCAGATGCTTGAAACAATGTGTCAATGCAATTTCATGTCTAAAGATGATGGCGAAGCATGGAAATATCTGGAAGATCTCACAGAAAGCACTTTGCAGTGGGAAAGCGTAAGACCACCTTCAACTAAGGGAGGTATTCACCAACTCGATGTTTCCATCGCAGTAAAAGCCGAAATGGCAGCGATGCAGAAGAAACTCGATGCTATGGAGAACAAATTTTCATCATTCTCCCTAAATCAGGTTACGCTTCCCAAGACTGTCTGTGGTTGCTGTTCGGATCCTTCACACTTAACGGAAGAATGTCCTATGAATGCATCGTTTCAAGCTAATGCTGCTTTTCAGCAGCGACCTAGAAACGATCCTTATTCTTCCACATATAATCAAGGATGGAGGAATCATCCTAACTTTGCTTGGAATCAAAACCAACAAAGTAATTATCAAAGACCTCCTCCACAGCAACCACAACCACAGAATCAGCCCCCCTTTCAGTCACAAAATTTCCAAAATCCGGCCAACATTTCTACACCACAAGTGGCCGGTATTGACAACTCACTTGCACAAACTTTGGATATGTTCATGAAACAATCCATGCAAAATTCGGCTGATATGAGGTCTTCTATTGATGCCCTAACGAAAAACTCCTCCTCCCATGGTGAGAGTATTAAATCAATAGAAAACCAAATCGCACAGTTAAATGCCGCAATGAGTGCGAGAGAGAAAGGGAAACTCCCATCTCAACCCCTACCGAATCCTGGCCATTCACAAAGTCATAATGTGAATGCCGTCACTACGTTGAGATCGGGGAGAGTGCTGAACAACCAAGTGGGTGAGCAAGTTGATGATAGTGACACATTTGATACCCCTTCTTCTTCTTCTTCCCCTAATTCGTCTAGTCTCCCACCTTCATCCGAGCCTATTCTCCGTTTTCCCCAAGGCTCAAACATTTCACCAAATCTATCTAAGTCGATGCCCACTCCAATTTTGGGATCGAATCCGTCACCACAGTCTTCTCCACAAACGTTGGACCCAAAACTTATTGATCGAGCTCCATTTCCAAACCGATTAAGGGCCAACCGACCTAACCCGCAAATGGAGAAGATTGTGGAAATTTTTAAGCAAGTTAACATAAACATTCCTCTCCTAGATGCTATTCAACAAGTTCCGTCATATGCAAAAATCTTAAAGGACTTGTGCACTAGGAAGCGAAAAGTTCAAGTACCTAAAAAAGTTTTCCTTGCGAGTAATGTGAGCACTGCTTTTACACAACAACTACCCAAGAAACGAAAGGACCCCGGAAGTCCTACAATTTCAATCTCTATTGGGGGTAAAAATATCAATCGTGCTCTACTCGATCTAGGTGCTAGTGTTAACTTGCTTCCGTATTCTGTGTATGAGCAATTAGGGATCGGAGAGTTAAAACCTGCGCATTGCACTCTTCAGATGGCCGATCGATCTATCACCCAACCTAGGGGTGAGCTAGAGGATGTGTTAATCAAAGTCGGGGAATTCATATTCCCTGTGGACTTTATCGTTATAGATACACAACCTGTAGCAAACCCACGCAATCAAATTCCGGTGATACTCGGTCGACCCTTTTTGGCCACTTCCAACGCAGTAATTAATTGTAGAAACGGCTCTATGACCCTATCCTTTGGGAAGAAGTCAATTGAGCTTAACATTTACAAGTTGGGAAGTGAACCCTCCGAACCCTATGCTCATGTGTGTTCTGTCGAATTAATGGATGTCGACAGCAGTGAATTTGATCAACCTCATGATACATACTCTTTTCATATGTTGTTGTTTGACCCAACCATTTACTCTTCCACCGAATTGTCCGGGTCAACATCTAATGAGGAACTTTATATTGAGTCTGATGATCACCCTATTTTTTCTGATGACATTATTTTTCGGGGTATCGATGAAAGCTTTGAGGAAATTTTCGCTGATGAACTCGCATTTTTACAAGACACGGGTGTTGAGATGAATCAACTCCAAGATGAAGAAATTGGACCTCCACCCCCTCTTTTGGACAATCATGATAATGCGAGTAATCCATCATTACTATCACTGTGTCGTCTCTCCAAATTGAGATGCAATCCTTTACACCTCTTGTCACCTCTCCACTTCTTCACGTCAATAGGTGACATGTTCTTCCACCAACCTTGGTGCTTCATCGATAAAATTTTTGAATGGTTGGTGTTGACCTTCGGTCTTTGCAAAGCTTGGCATTGACCAATAACCTTGACCCCCTCGTGTGATTTTAAAAGATTAAAATTGTTTAACTCAAGTTTGGGGGAGGGGTGGTATATTTTGGCTCTTGAAAGAAAATGATTTTTACAAAATTGTGAGCCTAAAATAAGTTTGGGGGAGGATTTTCACTTTCATATATTCTTGCCCCCGTAAATAATTTCCTCCCAAGTCTACAGGTTTTTGAGCTTAACGGATGACATCAGTGAGGACACTGCTGTAAACAGGTTTGGGGGAGGTTTGTGCATATTTACACATCAATTTGCATCATATTTTGCATAAGCACAACATTTTCAAAAAAATTTAAAAAAAAAAAAAATTTATAACAAAAGAATAGAAAGTAAAAAAATTACATCCAAAAGATAGGAATAGTTTAAGAAAACCAAGAAAATTAGAAGTTTTCTTATACGAACTAGTAATAAGTAGTTATGAGCTGTTGTCCCAAGGGTTAGTAAAATGAAGGAAGTCACTAATCTGAGGATAAAAATAAGTCTGAAAAATAGTTTCTATTCTGGAAGCCAAACATTTGAATGTTGATACC
Organism: Agapanthus africanus; assembly: GCA_030015575.1. Taxonomy (NCBI): domain Eukaryota; kingdom Viridiplantae; phylum Streptophyta; class Magnoliopsida; order Asparagales; family Amaryllidaceae; genus Agapanthus; species Agapanthus africanus. Next base: position 392,072,809 of record JASDDO010000018.1, read on the forward strand.
CTACAATATGCACATACACACGTCTTGAAACTCGGGATAGTAGAGGATACCTTGAAATGCTCTTGTCTAAAAGCCAAAGTATGAAGGAAATGATGAAGAAAATATAAAATGGTGAAAAGAAAAAAATGAACACTGGTTTTGTATCGCCAAGGTAGCAATAAAAAAATATAGCGAGGGTGCCTCTTCACCTAGTGCCCTAAGGCCAACTGGTCTGGGAGTCACTGCTAAGCCTTAGGTGGTGCAAGACAAGGAAAATATTATCACCAAATCAGCAAGCACATGAGTAATCGGTCGGTTAGTACCTCAAGAAGTATTAACGGTCGCATGAAAATGTGTAAGCAATTCTAAGTATTCATCAAAGAAAAAGTACTAAGGTAGATGGACAAGAGTATGATAGCTTGAATTGAATTCTCTGAGTGTAGGGATGTTCTTTACACACACGTGGGGTTATATGATCAATGTTTGGACAAAAGGTAGGAATGAAGAATAAAGACGATGTTTTATTGAGGGATGATGTGATTTCTAACATTTTTTCATGACTATTAAGATAGGGCTCATGACAACTGAAAAGCTAGTATAGTTGGAAACTCTTCTTTTCAAAGTATTTCTTTTATGGTTCTTATCTTTATATGTAAATTTCACCATCTTTCTTTTGTTATAGGATTTTGTGGGTGTAATCCGCTGAAAACCCTCAGGAGACAACACTCCTCCTACTAGGGACACCTAGAGGTTTAACGGCTTGTTGCACATGCTCAGTGCAATCGTGTCTGCCTACGAAAGTGTGCCTAGTTTTTAAACTAATTTGCTCGGGACGATCAAAGATAAGTTTGGGGGTATTTGTTCAGTCGATAAAACTGCACATTTGTAGTACATTTTTCCTACCATTTTTATATTAAAAAAGGACTATATTATAATATATTATACATATGAGGGTTTATGTGTAAAAACATTATTTTCCATGTGTTAATATATTTTAATTATCATTTGGTAGGAAAATGTATGCAAATAATATTATTGATCTAATTCTAGTAGAACAAAGTCTACTAAAATCTTATTTGAGTTGTTGTGCAGATTATTTCCAAGTTGTTATGAAGGATTTAACAAACAAATCAATTTGTTGAAGAAAACTTGCCAAATTAAGAAGCAAACTTGGAGACCAAGTCTGGAAGCAACCGAGAGAATATTTTAAAGATATGAAGATGCCTAGGATTGCCAAATGTCACCATCAGAGAGCCCAAGAAAAACGACAAATCAATCTTTCCCCTTGAGCGCGGATCCGCGGCCAAAAACCCCTGGGACCGCGGATCCGCCGCACTATTGAAGAGTTAGAAGGAAATATTTTGGGAGATTTTCAAATGCTGAATTTTACCAACTTCTCAACAAAAAGATTCTGGCTTCGCACTATAAAAAGGCACCGAGGGCCTCTTGGAAAATCTATCAAGCCGAAGAGATCACGAAGCTCCCGACGCTCACGCATCCAGGCTGATCATCGACTGTTCGACTACCTCCCTAGGAAAGATCGAGAAGCAAATCAAGTTTTGTAATCATTTTCTATGGATTAAAAGTGTAGTTGAAGGAGTTGATTAATAAAGGTAGTTTTTATTTAATTGTTTGTTTTCTTTTACATTATGTTTTCCATCTCTTTCTTTTCATATTCTTCTCCCAACATGCGCGAGTAATTCTCCGCTTGTTAGGGTTCGTAGGATTAGGGTAGGCTAATGAACGATGAAAAATATCTAAACCCTTTTTAAGTCCTATAAAGTTTAGGAACTTTATCAAAATAATCATTAACATCCTAATCGGGCGCGCTAGCAATTCTTTACTAGTTCCGACCGCGATTAGAGATTAGATTAATGATTGTTTTGGTAAAGGCTAGATATGAACGAAGTTCCGTGTCGAGATAAGGGTTAAGAGTGGGATTCCTTTTCCCTCCAGAAACCCTAATCTACACGCATCGCCGTCGTTCTAGTTCTAAATCTATTAATGGATAAAAAGGGTAACTTTAATTAATCATTCATAACTACTAAATCCTAACGAACCCTACAAGCCCTTCTTATTATAATTAATCACATCTTTAAACTATTCTAGATCTATATTTACATTCTTATTAAACGTAGATCTAGAAACCATCCTACAGCCATTCTTATTTCTTTCTCCTTTTCAACACATCTAAAGTAAAATTAAAAGGTTCCACGTTTCCCAGAGGACGACCCGTACTCATCTCGGTCTAGCTACGTGCGACACCGTTATTGATTGCGGTTAAACTAAAAACACGATTTTTCACATCAATCACCGCCCTTTTAACAGCGCCTAGTGCCTCATATGAAAAACATACGGGCACCTAAAACAGAAGGCCAGCTCCTCACGTGAAACACATGTGGGCGCTGAATAAAAGTGCTTAGCACTGATTGGGCAGCACCCAGCGCCTCACGTGCTCCTCACGTGGGCGTTGAATAAAAATGATTAGCATTGATTGGGCAGCGCCCAGTGCCTCTCGTGCTCCTCACATGGGCGCCATATAAAAAGTTCTTAGCACTCCATGTGCAGCCAAAATGGTTGAGTGTTTAGCACTAATTGGGCAGCGCCCAGCGCCGCACGTGCACCTCACGTGGACACCATGGGAAGTGCTTAGCACTTCACATTTAGTCAAAAGGACTAAAGTGTTCAACATTCATTGGGCTGCGCCCATGATTGAGTACTTCACATGACATATATGTGAGCATCAGAGTTTAAATAAGTGCTTGGCACTTTCACATAAAAATAAAAGGGCCGAACAAACAAAGCCCAAATAAGTGCTTGGCATTTTTGAAGGAAAAAGAAAAAAGAATAAGCAGACTAAGCCCAAATTTGCTAAGTCTCTGAAGTTTCTTGCAGCTGAGCCCAAATACTCTTTTGCTGGATAGTGAAAATGATCCTAAAAACATTGTTAAACTAATCTTATTCTCAAACATGACTAATGATCTCTCATTGATGATATCCAAAATGATATTCATCTCGTACCTCCTAAAGTAATCTTAGTCTCAAATATGACTAACGATTCTTAGGACTACCACAAACCCTTTATCTCAAATACAGGATTTGGTTCAAGGGTACATCTTTCCACACCTCTGATATATATCGTTGTCATTCCTCAACATCTTCATGTTAGTTATATGTATGCTCTAGAGACCATTACTGTACATACGATGTATATTGTAGTGGATGCTTGGACATATATAGGGAGGACTTTCTTGCTCGACATGATAGTATGCTATCTGGTTGCTCTTTATCTTAACATGTACTCTGATTGTCTCTATGTTACATGTTGATAAAGCCCTAAGGATGAGTACTTGACTACCAGGACTATGATGCAGATCATACTAGTGGGGACAGTGTAGTCGCCAAGTACATTCTTCAAATGTTCCTAGTCGTGGGTGTATCGAGACAGGGCATCGATATACCAGAGTAGACTAGCGTATGCGCTTCTTGACCCATATGATGGGTGATGGATGATCCCATATCCATTGGTGTTTGACATCAGAGAAGGTATACGGGTGCTCAGTAGAGACTAGGTACACTGGACGGACTCGCCGAGAACTCCCAGATGGTATTATACCTCACGTCAGATGGCAGTTCTCTGGTGACACTAGTACAGGTTAGTCTGTAAACCCGAGATCGTCATAGAGTCTTGTGTGATTCCCACTGTGCTTTGATTTCCATTATACCACGTCCAAGAGAGCATGCAAAAAGGTGGCTTTTGGGTACAGTCCCGAATCACATGGAGTCAATGAGCGATAGGAGGGGTTTCATCTCTCTCGGTATAGGGAGTTGATGTTGCACTTTGTTCGATTGGCTATAACTGGAAATCCCTGGCCAGGGTTGCTGAGATTTATTGGTAAGTATTATCAGCAGTTTCTCGAACTCTTATAGACCTCATATCGACACAACTTATCAAGCTATTGGGGTCTGACGTTTACCACCCCTAGGCGAGATATGCGACATATCAGACGAAGAGACGGGACTGTACGGGAGTGTTATTGATTGGATTCGCAGGAGAATGTTTAGGCTTGCTTGTTGATCTTCTGATCGCTCAATACCTGGGTGGCTGTTACGTTTAGCTGACCGCTTGCAGCTTGTGGGTGTTTGATATGATCATCACCTACTGCCGGCATATTGACGATTCTTTAGAGTCCTACACAGAGGTTTCCTGGCTCAGGAAAAAGGGAGTAGGAGCGCATATGTGATATGTGCGGGACCGAGAACAATACGTGTATGTGATACCATATTAGATTCTCGCGATATGTGATATCGACCGGGTATATGTGATATAGCCGGCTCATCGGATCAAGTGTTGATTCGATGAACTAATACGGATTATATTAGTCGGTTATTTGTGAAATAGCCGGATTATCGGATCAAGTGTTGATTCGATAACTTAATGTATAATTATATATTTGATATATTAAATTACATTAACTAATATAAGCTCACTTAAAAATTCTTTTTCTCACTCGGGTAATACATTGATATATATGTGATATATGTTAATTGTATTATTTTATTTTGTTACAATAAATATTGTATATGTGATATATAATATTGGAACAAGTTATGATTACTAATGCAACATGATTTGTGGAGATTAAACATGATTAGGGTTTGATTTGGGTTAGCACTTTCATAAAGCTTCTAGAAGCTTTATGTTTTGTTTTAAGCAAAGATATTTTGTTATGATATTTTGAAGATATTTTCTTAACCCAATCCAAACCCTTTACCATGGTTTATTCTCTACAATGGTTAAGTCTTTTATTTCTTAACCAAGGGTTGATTGGTAACCATAACTAATGATTTCATTATTCATCACAAAGTAATTCTTCTTTTTCTTCTTTTGAGAAAAACTTTCTAGCTTTTTCTTATGTGATGAAAATGAGTGAGATAAAGAAAAAAAATGAGAGCTAAATTCCTACTTCATCATCTTCATCTATTCTAGCCACTTAGATTAGGGTGTTTGCTTTGCTAATACTTGATTAGCAAAGCAAGAGCTTGGGTTTGAGTTTCTTCAAGGTAGATCATCTTTGTTATTGAAGATCGGAAGCAAGCTTGCATCTTTCTTTTCATGGAGCCTCTCTAGAGTCCGGATACTCGATGATTACAGCGAAGAGACCATAACACGGAGCTTATGAAGCGATGGAACGGACTACAAAGGTTGTAATCCCTAACTCTTAGAAGTAAAGATGTTTACTTGCTATTTGTTTCACTTAATCTCTAGTCTAAGATCTTGGTTAGGGTTGTTCAGCACATCTAAAATTTAAATCGGGCATGGTTAATGCCTTATAAACCCATGTGATAATGCCTAGTAACCCTACAGTGGTATCAGAGCCAAGCTAGAGTTTTAGGCGAATTCTAGACGAAGTTTAAAGTCCGATCAAACCCCGAAACGTCGCAAAATACCCCCTTTCTGGAAATTTTTTAAAATGTTGATTTTTTCTGTATTAAAAATACTCAGAATATTAAGCAGAGAATTATAAGGATTACAGTGAAAAACGAGCCACTAATTCCATTAAAGCGCCGCGGAACCGCGGCAATACCATGCCTTGCGCGGCGGTTCCGCGGCCGTATAGTGGAATTAGGGTTAGCTTTTTGCACAGTAACATCCGTAGGTATTTCTTCATGCTTCTCAAGTGTTGAGTGTTCTGGAGAGCTTTTTGAATTCGTTGATTCGATCGGAAAGTTTAACTTCGTTTAGTTTTTCGGATAATTTAGAACGTGTTAAAAAATTCGAACGGATATCAATAACTCATTTTTCCCCTGTCGGAAAATTTCCAAGTGTTGGATTTTTCCTTAGTTAAAGAACGTTCAAAGTCTTGCAAGTAACGCGGTGGACCGTCTAGAAGAACACAAACCTTAACTCGATTATGTGACCGTCTGAACCGCCTCTAAACCTTAGGGTTTGGGGCAGTACGGCGTTGCCACATGTGAGGCGTTGGTTTGACCCTTCTACGGCTGGACCATTGGTACTATGGCATGTGATGGATGTTTTTAAACTAAGTTCAAGTGTTGAGCAAAAAGGAAAATTTTGGGTGTTTGTTTATTCGATTGAAAAGTTTAACATTGTATATTTATCTGGAATGTGATACAATATTTGGAATCCACAAGTTGTTATGAGATAACTAATTTGAATGTTATAAATCTAGCAGTTCAGTCTCAGATGATCGGTTGCCACAGGATTTTGATGCGATCAAAAGTCCGTCGTAATCACGTAGCGTACGCGGATACTCGCCGGGTAAACTTAATAGACAGCCACGCCCCATAGCCCCGACCAAGTGACTGTAGGAGAACCCTGTCGCCAAAAGCATCCGTTCAGGTGCTCGCGGCAGCGTTGTTCTGCCTTAGTTCGTCGACGGCATCAGGGGTGCGGCCGTCTACTAAAGTTTTCGACGAGCATTCGATCATGATATCGGGAATCTTGTTGAATTTCCCGACTAGATTGTTCCCCTCCGAATGGCGGCCAAGACGACGTGGAGACGTCTTGCCTGAGATTCGTGGCAGATGCTATTTGGTTTTATCCGTCCACCTCTCCGAGATGCCAAGTTGATTTATGGCACCGTGTATCGGAGGTTTAGACGGATGCGGCCGATGTAGCAGATTTCGTTAGATTCCCCCTCGCTTGAGGTATTTTTGATTGTGGGGACGCTCTTCCCTGCAGGCGCAACCCCCTACAGTTAATTACGCTACCGCATCGCAGTAGCAACTTTCTCCTTCTCCAGAATTTCACTTCCTGTCGTGGGTGTTTGTTTTGTTTGTGGTTGCCCATGGATTGTATACGGAGACTAATTTATGTCGTCGCCCGTAGGATGTGGATTAGTCCAAATCCGTATTTTCTTAGATTTGGGTTTGGGGTTTTGGTTTGAGGATACGTTAGCCATATTTGAGGCTAAGATCGACTCAAATGTTCGTTAAGGATACGTTAGTCCAATTTGAGACTAAGATCAACTTAACATGATCGTTTAGATCCGACAAAAGAGCATTTGGGCTCTATTGTTCCGGTTTAGGGACGTAGTGGTCCATTGCCAGCTTAGGGACATGGTGGTCCATTAAAATTTATGGTCGTCGGGACCCATCACCTCTCTAACGACGTTGAGGGATTACAACGACAGATGTCAGAGGAGTTCAAAGATGTACCCTTGAACCAGGTGTAAACTGATTTAAGAAAGCAGCCGTGCTCGGTCAATTTAATTTGAGGACTTACAGCCAGAATTGGGCTAAGTCCAATTGAGAAGTTCTACATTTTTATTTATATTTAGCCTGGTAGGCCTTTATTAGGGCCCTGCCCTTGTTAATAATGCACAACATTTTATTCTGGCCTGTTAGGCCTTTTTGATTTGGGCTCTGTCCCTTTTAATAGTGCATAGCACTTTTGTTTGGTCTGATAGACCTTTCTTTATTGGGCTCTGCCCTTGATAATGCATTGCATTAATTAGTCTGACAGAGTGCCACGTGGCTTGTCAGCTGCTTTGTGCCAATTGAGGAGCGTAAGGCGCAAGTCCATGTGGAGGTGACACGTGTCACACTCTGGTGAGCGCAGTGCACTGCGCCAGTGCGCTGCGCTAGTGCACTGCTGACACGTAGCGCACTCTAGTGCAGTGCGCTAATCTAAGAGAGCAGTGCTCTATATTTTGTGAGCGCAAGGCGCAGACTGACACGTGGCGCTTCCTGGTGGCTTGCGCCAATCCAAGGAGCGCAACAGTGCAAACTCCAAAGTGCAAGGCACTGTTAATTATCTTGATCCAATTTTAGATTCAAGAAAAGAATCTTTTAAGATTCCAGAACCGGTGGTTCATCAAAAGGCAATGCCTTTGTTATTATTATATTTTTTTATTGAAGATCTTTGATCTTGTTCTTAGATCAATGATCTTTTTTAGAAGAAGTTCTTCTTTTATTCAAAGGTTTTTACATTTTTCTTTCTCTGAGTTCTTTCTCAAAGTTTTCAGAAGATTTCTCTGAGTTCTCTCTGTGTTGATGTGTTTTTTTCAATCTCTATTCTGTATGTTTTGAATTGGGGTCTAGGGGCCTTTATAGTTCCCATTAATTTGTTAAATTTGTTAAAGAGATCATTCTCCGAGTGATTTGGGGATTTTTCCCCACTGTTGGATCTTTGATCTAAGGGCTTTTGTTTTACAGAAGACAATCTTCTTGTTTTAATAAGAATAAAAAGATCTTACTGGAATTCTGTTTGGCGCAAACGCACCAGCGCTTGACACGTGTCGCGCAGCGCAACTGCGCTGCCACATGTCGCGCAGTGCAGAGTGCAGCGCAACTGTGCTGCTATGTATCGCGTAGGGCAGAGCGCAGCACAACTGCGCTGCCACGTGGCGCGTAGCGCAGAGCGCAAGTCGGCTGAAGCGTTGCTTCTTTAATTTTTAATTTTTATTTTAATTTTCAGAACAGAGCCTTGCTCTGATTGGGGGAAACAGAAGTGTTGCTTCGTTTCCTGCCTTGGAATTTGAACAGAGCTTTGCTCTGATTGGGGTAAACAAATGCTCCCCCCACCGTTGCGCTTACGTGGCCCCAAACGTGAGCGCAGCGGTGGCAACATCTCAACTGTCGGGAAGTTGAAACGGAACTTATTGCCTATAAATAGGACCTTTGGTCCCTTAGATGATTTTCATCTCTTCATAAGAATTTTGTCCAGAGCCGCTCTTTTTGTTCAAGCACTTTTAAAAGTTAAAAATCTAGAAAATTTTTAGGTAAAAATTAATTTGGATTAAATTAAATTAATTTTAAGAGCCTTGCACTCAATAGATCCCTGATCTAAAGAAAACCCATTTAGGGTTTCACTTAGCAGAGCTTTGCTCTACAGGTCTAAAGGGATCTAAAGAGAACTAAAGAGAACCCTATTAGGGTTCCATTAATAAGGCTGTGCTCTTTAAAAGATTTTCCTTGTATTTTCTTAATTCATCAATGGAGCTTTGCTCCTTCCAAATCATATAGAAGAAGTCTTAAGAGTTTTTCACGGATCTTGGAAGTTAAAGAATGGGATTTTATTTCTTGATGAATTGTATCACCTTGCTTAATCAGTCTGCCTGCTAATTTTGTTGATTTTTCTTTTGCAGGAGTAATGGACGCCCACATGTATGACCTTGAAATCATCTCTTACGAGGATATCCGCCGACTCGGCCGTTCTCAAAATCGAGAATTCACAAACGCCGAGTGTGCTGAAATTATGAGTCGCTTCGACGCATATAACGGTCAACTGCTTCCTCGACGCTCCTCTCTCTTGAAGCTTATCGTGGGAGCAATCTGGGAAGCGTTTCCCATGTTCTGTACTGGTGTGACACTTGGGGCATTGGACGTCGCCGAGGATAAGGTACACTCGATGTACCTGATGAACCTAATCTCGAAGAGATGGCGAGACAATCTTGTCGATCTCTTGCACCAAGCCTTTCAACAACCCGCCATTCTTGCTGCCTATCGGAGGGTGGAGGACATCAGTGGGGATCCCGACGCCCGTGCTCGCGAAAGGAAGCACACTAGGATGGTTCGCCAGGCTTGAAAAGTCTTGGACAAGGTCACTTTCGAGTTCCTCAATCCATGTCCGGGATTTGAAGTTTTGCCGTTGTAATCATTTGGATAATGTCGTTTTTGTTTATTGTCTTTATTGGTGTAAGAATTTTCCAAGTATGAATAACAAATCTTTTGCCTCCTTCCTTTTATTTTCTGCTTTGTTATTGGCATATTCCTTAAATAAGCATAGCCTGTAAGCGATATAGAACATACTGTCTCGAACACCTTGGGGAGTAGTGATGGCTTAGGAAGCAGGTTCAGGTCTGCTACCTAAGGCTTTTCAACTTTATGAGCCGTGAGGGTCTCAAAAATACTTTTCTCCCTACGGATCGAGAGGATCTCGTAGGTGTATTTTTTCCTTAGGAATCGTGAGGATTCCTAAGTGCGTTTTCTTTTATAAGTCGTAAGGATTTTATAAAAGAATTTTCTCTCTTATGAGTCGAGAGGACCCATAAGCGGTTGTTTCCCTCCTTGTCGAGATTCGACTTCGGAGAGTGAGACCCGTGGATCGTATGCAAGAGACCGTTTTGGGCCGACTTGCAGGATCCCAGTGCTTAGGAAACAGGGTTTTTTTTAATCCCCGCCGCCTAAGGCTTTTCTTCACGAGTTGAGACGAATCGAGCAGTTCTCGCAAAGACATCAATTTCCTCATGAGTCGAGACGAATCGAGCATTTCTCGCAAGAATATCCTAACATCACAGTTAACCTCTGCTCTTTATGACAGAGGTCCGTTAGGGTCTGTGGTACTTAGGGTTTTGGCCGTCATACCATCGCATCAGCTGATATATTCCTCGATAGGTAATCGTGCTGTTCGAGTAGCCCTGCGACTGCCGTGTCTCTGATCCCTTCGGGGGCTGGACAAGATGTCTTCAAGTAATCTTCCAGGTAGTATTACCGTCGAAAGGGCAAGTGTAGGGATATTCCATGTCACTTTTTACTTGAGGTTAGGCTCATTTTGGAGAGCCCCGATGAGTCATAACCACTCCGCGCTGGTGTGGGATGATCTCCGATAGTCTTTCAGGTTTTATGTGAGTTGCCGTCAAGACCCTGAAGCTAGGAATTTGGCATTTGCTTCGTATGCTGGCATTGCGTCCTCTATATCGAGACGAATGTCACGGTTGTCTCTAGGTTGTTGGTGAACTGTCGAGGTTTGGAACCAGGGACTTTGCCGTGGCTCCGCTGTTTGATGGTGTTGCGTCCGAATCCTGTTGGAAGAAGAACGCTGAGGTGACATCTCGTTTGCTATATCAAGACGAACGTCGAGGTGGTGACCACTCCGCACTGGTGCAAGATGATCTCTGATTGTCTTTCAGGCTTTATATGACTTGCCGTTAAGACCTTGAAGCTAGGAATTTGTCCTTTCCTTCGTTTGCTAGCATTGCATCCTCTATATCGAGATGAATGTCGCGGTTGTCTCTAGGTTGTTGGTGAACCGTCAAGGTTTGGAACTAGGGACTTTGCCGTAGCTCCGCTGTTTGACGGTGTTGCGTCTGAATCCTGTTGGAGGAAGAACGCTGAGGTGACATCCCGTCTGCTATATCAAGACGAACGTCGAGGTGGTGACCACTCCGCACTGGTGCATGATGATCTCTGATTGTCTTTCAGGCTTTATATGACTTGCCGTTAAGACCTTGAAGCTAGGAATTTGGCCTTTGCTTCATTTGCTGGCATTGCGTCCTCTATATCGAGACGAATGTCGCGGTTGTCTCTAGGTTGTTGGTGAACCGTCGAGGTTTGGAACTAGGGACTTTGCCGTGGCTCCGCTGTTTGATGGTGTAGCATCTATGTCCTGCTGGAATGAGGAGGCACACCGTTGTTGGTCTCCAGGCTGTAGATGTGGCCATTGAGATTTGGAACTAGGGACTATGCCGTGGCTCCGTTTGATGGTGTAGCATCTATGTCCTACTGGAATGAGGAGGCACACCGTTGCTGGTCTCCAGGCGGTAGATGTGGCCATTAGGACTTGGAACTAGGGACTATGCCGTGGCTCCGTTTCGTTGCGACTCTGAGGTCGGTTGTTGACGTCATGTCTGCATCTGGTTGGAGTGAGGAGAAATGCCGTTGGTGATCTCTAAGTTGTCGATATCAACGTCGAGACCTTGAAGCCAGGGATCTCCTTTTGCTTTGTTTTTTGACATTGTGTCTGCAATATTGCAACAAATGTCGAGGTTGTCTCTAGGTTGTCTATGAACTATCGAGATTTGGCTTGGCTTTCTGGCGGAGCCTGTTGGGAAGGTACGATTCTCTCTTTGTTTGTGCCCCTGGATTGTATAAAAGGATCGATGTGATCTCACGTGTAGAGCAAAAGTTTTATTCACTTTTTTTATTATTATTTTATTTCCGCGATACTCTATCATTTCAGCTTTTATATCGCGAAGGTCGCGATTGCCCAATCATTTTGGCTATTTTTTGCGGTGCCCAATCATTTCGGTTATTTATTTCATCTTCACTCGCTGCTTTTTATTGCGAGTTGCCCAATCATTTCGGCTATTTATTTTATTTTTACTCGCTGCTTTTTATTGCGAGTTGCCCAATCATTTCGGCTATTTTTCATGCATACATCTTTACTTGCTGCTTTTTATTGCAAGTTGCCCCATCATTTCGGCTATTTCGTATGCATGTATGGCTCGCTGATTTTTTTTATCGCGAGTGTGGAACTTGGAATCTGATGCCAATCCTAGCATCAGCATCGCTACAACTGGAATATTGCCAGGAGCGAATCATCATTTGCCATGAAAGGGCTTCGAATTTGATACCGGTTTAGGCATCAACATCGCTACAACCGGGATATTGCTAGGAGCGAATCATCATTTGCCACTGTCGATATTGAACAAAGGTGGCTTAGTACACAGGATTAAGATCCTGTCGACTAAGGGTTTTAACTTCATGAGCCGTAAGGGTCTCACAAAGTTATCTCTCCCTACAAGTCGTGAGGATCTTGTAGGTGTGTTTTCTCCTTAGGGATCGTGAGGATTCCTAAGTGTATGTTCCCCTGTAAGTCGTAAGGATCTTACAAAAGGGTTTTCTCCTTATCAGTCGAGAGGACTTATAAGGGTTGTTCACCATATGGACATATCCCTAGCCACGGGTGGGACTTGGTTAGGGAAATGTTTATTCGCGCCCGTGGATTGTATACAAGGGTCAGTATGAGCCGCTTGTAGGGCAATATCGAAGGTTGTGGGGGGTTGCTTAAGCACAGGTTTAGGTCTCTGTAACTTAAGACTTTCAAATCTTATGAGCCATGAGGGTCCCATAAGAGAGTTCTCCTTACGAGTCGTGAGGATCTCGCAAGTGTAATTTCTCCTTAGGAGTCGTGAAGATTCCTAAGTGTGTTGCTTCCCTGTGAGTCGTAAGGTTCTCACGCGGGTGGTTTCTCCTTACAAGGTCGAGAGGACCTTGCAAGTGTCTTTTAACGAGGTTGCGCCCTTTCGGGTTTTCACAAACACTCGCCGATAGCCCTGCTGTTTTTACTCACGGAGCCCTTTCGGGTTTTCATCCGTGCCCATTTCGCTTATGGACATACCGTTTTTTTTATTCTTTTTATTTTTTCTTCTAACGAGGTCGTGCCCTTTCGGGTTTTCACCAACACTCACCGGTAGCCCTGCTGTTTTTACTCACGGAGCCCTTTCGGGTTTTCATCCGTGCCTATTTTTCTTATGGACATACCATTTGTTTTTGTTTTTTTTAATTCTTTTTTTTATCTCGTCAGCCTGAGGATGCTGCGGTAGTAGTTTACAGACATTTCGGTCGTTTGCAAGTTTTAGGACATTGCAGACCGTCGTTAGTTTAAGGACGTTTCGGTCCGCCGTCGCCGTATTCGAGGCGAACCTCTAGTTTACTGACTTTTCGGTCTATAGGGCTTTCTCTATGACTGAGCATGATGCCCTCGGTGTATCCATCTTTCTCGGAGCGTGCGGTTGTGGCGGGCTCACCTTCCAATTTTCGGACAACGCAAACTTGCCTTGTAGGTATTGGTCTTCAATCCAGTTTTTGAAGACATAGCAATCTTCGATCAGGTGACTTACCGTTTGGTGGTAAGGGCAATAATTAGGCTCGTTGACATCGCTTGGCCGCAACGGACGTTTTGGACTCGGCAGATTGATGAGTCTGTCACGTACTGCCAGCTCGAACAGTCTTCTTGTTTTATCTTGAGGAAACGAGTAAGGACGTCCTAACCTCTCCTCGAGGGATATGCGTGGACGCATATTGTTTTGAAGAACAACCGGTCTAGGGCCACTCGATTGTTGTTGCGTGTTGGCGACGAAGGTCGTTTTTCCCTTTCCTTTATCCTTTTTGTTCGCTCCGTTGTGTGTGGGTCCAAGATTCTCTCCAGATATCGTGCAATTGAGCGGCTGAATGTTCTCGCAACTCCTCAATCTTTCAGAGATGGACTCCTTGAAGAGAGGGACGAGGGCTACTTTTTCGTCGGAATTGCTCCCGAATGTGAGAACTCGTGATCCCCGGGATCATCCCTATGACAATTGCCGGCAACTCTTTTATGCTTATCTATCGTATTTTTTCGCTGTCTACGAGCTACCCGCTTCGTTCTGTTAACGTAATGCCTGTGAGCGACATACCCTTGCCACCAACACTTAAAGGAGTTGTTACCCTCCGAAAGACGGCCTGGACGTTAGGACGTCCGCGCCTGAGGTTCGGGGAAGATGCTATTTGGTTTTATCCGTTTATCTCTCCGAAGATGCCAAGTTGATTTATGGTACCGTGTATCGGAGGTTTAGACGGATGCGGCCGATGTAGCAGACTTCGTCAGATTCCCCCTCAGGGTGAGGGGTTTTTGATTGTGGGGACGCTCTTCCCTGCAGGCGCAAGCCCCTGCAGTTAATTACGCTACCGCATCGCGGTAACAACTTTCTCCTTCTCCAGAATTTCACTTCGTGTCGTGTGTGTTTGTTTTATTTGTGGTTGCCCGTGGATTGTATACGGAGACTGAGTAATGCCGTCGCCCGTAGGACGTGGATTAGTCCAAATCCGTATTTACTTAGATTTGGGTTTGGTGTTTTTTGGTTTAAGGATACATTAGTCGCGTTGCGGCTAAGATCAACTTAAACGTTCGTCAAGGATACGTTAGTCCTGTTTTGGACTAAGATCGACTCGACGTAGTGATTGATTTAATTGTCTGGCTGTCGGAACTCGTCACCTCTCTGATGTCGTTGAGAGATTATAACGACATACGTCTGAGGAGTTCCGAGATGTACCCTTGAACCAAAGTTGGTTTGGGATTTTATTGTTTATTTAGATGTCTAAGGACACGTTAACCGTATTTGGGGTTAAGATCAACTTAGACGGGACCGTTTAGATCCGACAAAAGAGCGTTTGGGCCTTATTGTGTCAGTTTAGGGACGTAGCGGTCCATATTCCAATTTAGGGACGTGGTGGTCCATTATTAGTTTAGGGACGTTTCGGTCCGTCGCCAGTTTAGGGACGTAGTGGTCCGTCATTAGTTTAGGGACGTTTCGGTTCGATTTTAGTTTAGGGACGTTTCGGTCCGTCGCCAGTTTAGGGACGTAGTGGTCCGTCATTAGTTTAGGGACGTTTCGGTCCGTCGCCAGTTTAGGGACGTAGTGGTCCGTCATTAGTTTAGGGATGTTTCGGTCCGATTTTAGTTTAGGGACGTTTCGGTCCGATTTTAGATAAGTGGTTGTTGGGACTCGTCGCCTCTTTGACGTCGTTGAGGAATTACAACGACAGGTGTCAAAGGGGTTTGGAGATGTACCCTCGAACCGGTTGTAAATTGGTTTGGGAGAGCCATTTCGCTCAATCAATTTAATTTAAGGACTTATAGCCAGGATTGGGTTAAGTCCAATTTTTTTATTTATTTTAGGCTCTGCCTGACTGAAAGAATCAGTCCAAACAGGGCTCTGCCCTTTTATTATTGCAATTTAATTTGGGCCAGGCCCTTTTGAATAATGAGTTGCAGGAACTCAAGAATTTTTACAAACAGGGCTTTGCCCTTTTATTGTTCTGCAATTTAGTTTGGGCCAGGCCCTTTTAAATAATGAGTTTGCAGAAACTCAGGAATTTTCCAAACAGGGCTTTGCCCTTTTATTATTGCAATTTAATTTGGGCCAGGCCCAAAAATAAAGGGTTGCAGAAACCCTAGAAATCTTCAGGTTTAAGAACACAAGTGCATGGCACTTTTGATCTGAATTTGGATCAAAGGAAAACAAGTTCTTCTTGTTTTTTCCTGATCATACAGAACCAAGGGGTCATATCAAGTGCAAGGCACTATTTCTCTTTTTTTTTTTATTATTAACTTTTTTAATATTCTTTTCTTAAGAAATTTTTACCTTCTCTTTTTTTTTTGTTCTTGATCAATCTTCAAGAATTCTTTCTTTTCAGAAGTTTATCCCTCTCTTGATGATGGTTGATTCTTCTCTCCCTTTTTTTTTGAATGAGGTCTGGGCTCTTATTTATAGTGCTCACAAATTTATTAAATTTGTTACCAAGATCTTTCCTGAATAATTTTGGGAATTTTCCCACCATTGGATCTCTGATCCAAGGGTCCCTGTTTTACAGAAGAACAGAAAAGATTCACTTAAATTTTCATTCTGTTGCTGCGCAACTCACCAGCGCGTGACACGTGTCACGCTGTCGCGCGCTTGCGCAGTTGCAATTGCGCAACTGCGTAGACACGTGTCGCGCATCCGTGCGCTTGCGCAGTTGCAATTGCGCAACTGCGCAGACACGTGTCGCGCATCCGTGCGCTTGCGCAGTTGCAACTGCGCAGACACGTGTCGCGCATCCATGCGCTTGCGCAACAGTGTGTGCGCAACTGTGCAGCCACGTGTCGCGCACTGGTGCACTTGCGCAACAGTGCTTGCGCAACTGCGCAGCCACGTGTCGCGCAGTGGTGCGCTTGCGCAACTGCGCAGACACGTGTCGCGCTGTGAGCCTTTTGCGCACTGCGCAACGCACAGAAATCGAAGCGTTGCTTCAGAAAATTTTCAAAATTCAAATGAGCCTTGCTCAGATTAGGGAAACAAATGCCCCCCCACCGTTGTGCTGACGTGGCGCCACGTGAGCGCAACGGTGGTAAGATCCTAGCCGTCGGATCAAGGGGCTAATTGAAGGGGCACAAGCGCCTATAAATAGGACCCTTGGTCCTTGGTAATTTTCTTACTGTTCCTTCGAGAATTTTACTCCTCAGAGCCTTGCTCTTTTTTTTGAGAATTTCTAGAGCTTTGCTCTCATTTCTTTGAACTTCAGAACTCAAAATCACTTTTAGGTAAAATTAAATTAATTTAATTTAAATTTTAATTCATAGAGCCTTGCTCTTGTAGATCTTCGATCTAAAGAAAACCCCAGAGCCTTGCTCTTGAGATCTTTGATTCAAAGAAAACCCCATTGGGGTTTCTTTAACAGAGCCTTGCTCTTGAGATCTTTGATCTAAAGAAAACCCCATTGGGGTTTCTTCAACAGAGCCTTGCTCTTGAGATTTGCAGAGGTCCTGTTCATGGGTTTTGACCCATAAACAGAGCTTTGCTCTTGGATGACCTGCAGATTTCTTTAGTAAAAAAATTTTTTATGAATTTTTTTTTTGAGTTTTCAAATTCTTTTAAGTGTTGATGGATTTTTTTCAATCATTACCACAGAGCCATGCTCTTTTAAGGAATCTTGTTCCCCTGAGACCAAAGTTTGACAAATGTCACTCTGCGACAGAGCTTTGCTCTAAAAGAGGAGATTTTCTCCTTGTCTCTAGGGATCTTCCCACCAATGGGTGTATCCTATTGGGAGTTTTTTTATGAATCGACAGTCCCATCTAATGATGGGATTGTATTATTAAATGATGTACATCATCCAGATTTTGTGGGTCCCCCTTTGGTCCCCTACCTACTGTATCACAGTGTGGAGCAAAATATTTATATATTTTTTAAATGCCAAGCGTTTGGCCACTAATGATGTATGTTTCTTTGTCTTTCCACAGAAAAGATGTCTGACGACTTGTCTTTCCCCTTCGTTCGTTCGGAAGGAGGGTTCCCCCATGCGCCAGTGGATCGGGTGGTACTCGCTCTTATTAAAGACCGCGATCCTGAGTGCAAAAAGCTTCATCTGTGGGGAAGGTGGTATAGCCAGATCATCCAAGGCCGCCGCAGTTTTAGTTCCGCCGTGCCCTCTGAGCCCATAGTCACGATCCCTTATGCGGACGAACCCCCGGTGAAGTATGCCGTGGAGGTTAAGAATTGGAATTCTGATAACCTCCTTCAACCTGCAATCGGCGCCATCCCCGTGCAGCCGCCGCCGGCGATAGATATCCTGGGGAGGCGAATCTGTCAGGGCGAAGCAATCCCTTGGGGGCAGGCTTATAACATTGGAATGATCCCGCGACCCCCCGCCGGATATTTGCAGTGGGCCCGGTACATTCTATCGGCGAAGAGGACCCACCTAACGAAGATTGGTCTATACTCAGCCGTCTTCGTCTCGATCTTCGAGTATCCCTCTCCTCCAACGTGGTGGATAAGGCTTTTGTTGAACAATGGAATATCCCCACCCATACCTTTCTGATGGCGGATAAGGAAGTTTCTATCTCTTTGGAGGAATTTGCCGAAATTTCAGGTCTGCCAATGAGGGGAGAGCATTACGAGGAGTTGCTTCCTCCTGATGAGTATGTCTTTGCCACTAAGCAGCTGGTATTTGACTTAACCCCGGAGAATGCCATTCAGCATCAGTATCCGGGTTTGGTGAAAGTATTGGAGATCTATGAGGAACTCCATTTGGAATCGGGGGATAAGGGCGTCAGTTTCGCAGCTTTCATTGCTCGCTTTATCCGCCCGGAGTTCTTATCAGAGCAGAGCGAGAAGTTCGCTCAGCTTGACGACCCTTTTGGTTTCGGTTTGGATCGCCGACCCGTATCGGAGAATAACCAGAGGGATTTCTATCTCCCCAATGCTGCCATCGTTGCTTTCTCAGAAATCGCCGTCCCCGGTATGGATGAGGAAACTTTCTTTATTAGATTCCTGGGCCTGTGGTTATGCAACTTTGCGCTCCCTATGCACCCGCGCTTCATGCGGCCCTCTGTTTTTTACCCAGCGCATCGGATGGTGGCCGGTCTGCAGTTGTCGGTAGGAATTGCTGGGTTAGCTTATCTTTATCATGGACTCAGCGTAGCGGCGGACGCTAATGATCCTGGGACACAGCCTGCTAACTTCCCAATGCATTACTTCGTTTCTTGGATGGAGATGCACGTGCGAGGGGTGTTTGGCGCCCACAAGACTCCCCCATTCTTTGAGAAGTACAGACTCCCGAGAGTCGTACGGTTAATCGGGGCTTCAATTGTGTTCGCATCCCCGCGGGATTCTAGGGGACTCCTCTTGCGCCCACATTTGGTCGGAGCGACGACTTCTTTCGTGGATAAAGTTGTCACCATAGGCTCGGAGACTACTAAGTCGATGGTGCCCCTACGTGACGAGTTTAAAGGAGGGGCTTCTGTACTGAAGGCTCGGGAAATCGTCCATCTCTACTCCATTCGGCCGGGCTATCTAGTGTTTCGGCAGAATGAGATGGCTTTATTCATGAGGTATAATCCACATCGATTTGCCCAGCAATCAAGCTACAACCAGGGGATCCCGATGGAAGCCTTTTTGGAAACGCCTGTGGTTGGCCCAGAGGGGGTAAAGAATGCGATGCATCACTTTATACGGCTTAACACGGGTTCTTATTTCTTCATTAGTGAACCCAGCTGTGTCCCTAAGATGCTTAATTCATATGTGGCCTGGTATGCGCACGCTATGGGTCCAGTCATTTTGATGGAGAGACGCCTATTGGTTAACTGTAGGGGTGCGCCTCCTGGCGGTGATCGCAAGGCCCCTTTGCAGCCAAGGCTCCCGGTCATCCCTCCGCTAAAAGATGCTGGAGTCGATCGACCACGCGTGTTGAGTCCTCCGCGGGGATTGCTGTTGCCCGCTACGGTGGATGCACCATCGGCGCCTCGTGCTCCCACGAAGGCGACTAAAGTAGTATCGCCAGAGTCAGGCGTAGGGGCAGATGTTGGGACCCGCCGCCCTAAAGTGG
Source organism: Agapanthus africanus (assembly GCA_030015575.1). NCBI lineage: Eukaryota > Viridiplantae > Streptophyta > Magnoliopsida > Asparagales > Amaryllidaceae > Agapanthus > Agapanthus africanus. Next base: position 392,092,378 of record JASDDO010000018.1, read on the forward strand.
CTTCCAAGCGCAAATCCGCTCCAGGTGGATCTAAAGCTGGTGGACAGCAGAAAAAGAAAAAGTCTGCCCTTTCCCTCGATGCGATCCTCGGGTTAAAGCCTGCGGCTCCTCCTGCCAGGACTATATGCGAGTATGGCAGCAATGAGGGCTTTGTGGTGGACCCTGTGGACACCAATTTGGCCGCCGCTATTGCAGAATCTGAGCGATCGGCGAGGCTTGAAGCGATGTTGAACAAACTCGCTGAGTCCGGTAATTATCAAACGCCTTATTTGTCGTTTTATTGTATTTTATATTGTTATCCTTAACTAATATTCGCTTCATTTTCAACAGGTGTCTCCACTGAAGAGGCTATTGCTGCCTCCCTGAAAACCTTTCAGGAAGAGGAGGAGAAGCGTGCCCTAGCAGGCGTTGGTATGTTTCACCCCTTTCTCTTTTACAAGGAAAGTTTGTTGTCTTTTTTTTTCTGATAATCAACCTGACCTTCTTTTGTTTCTTTGCAGGCGCTGTATCAATTGACGCAGGGGTCCCCTCTAAGTCTGTTATCGAAGTCCCGGCTTCGTCAAAATTGCCACAAGAGCCTCGGCTTGACAAGACGATGAGGGATGCTTTGAAGAATCTAGAGGCATCCCTATATACGGACGAGGGAGCCTCACTCAAGGAAGCCCTAGTGGCATCCGTCTCAACGGCTCGAGAGGAACGGAAGCGGTTGAGACGCGAAGCAAGGGCACGCAGAGCTGCTTTGGCCGCGGGAGCGGGCCCTAGCAATCTTCCTCATGCCGACACTCCTTCTGAAGCAGAGGCGAGCGGAGCTGCTTTGGCCACGGGAGCGGGCCCTAGCACCATTCCTCGCTCTGACACTCCTTCTGAGGAGGCCCCTGTCGCCCTATCTACTGCTTATAGGCGAGCGGCGCGCGCGGCCCGAAGTGCAAATGATAAATCTTCTTCAGGTAGTACTTCTTTCAGAGCTTTGTTGTAAGAATTATAAAGCCATTGGCTCACATGCGTTTCATCTGGCAGGGCCTAGTCCGACTGAGGGGGAGGCGGAGACCATTGGGCCCCAGGAAACGGCGGAAGCGGCGCCTGCCGAACCTGAGCCGACGGTGGGCACCGTCGTCGGGGCCACGGTGCCTGAAACCGAGATTGAGGAACCTGCTGCGGAGAGGGTCATTGATGCCGCACCCGAAGTGGCGGCAGATGAGATGATTGTCTCAACCGAGCCGAAGGCGGTAGAGGGCGAGGTACTTGAGGCTGGGGACGTCGTGGTACCGATGGACGAGGCAGCTGTAATCGCCTATCCTGAGGGAGCAGCGGGTGAGGCGGCCATGATTCCTGAAGATGAGTTGGGCGCTCCTTCTCAGGAATCTGGCAATGTTCCTATCTTGGCCCTCCCTGTCTATGGTTCCCCGCCGCCTGTAGAGCTTGAGAGCATAACAACGGTTCCCCTTGAGTCGGGTGATGAAGCTACAGGCGGTGGTCTTCCGTCAGTGGAGGAAGGGACTGCCTCAGTTTCTGCTGGCAGCTCATCAGGTAAACTTTTGAGTCACCAGCGTTTCCCTTTTTTTTTTATATCTTGTGATCTCTTCTAACAAGCTTGTTCTTGCAGGTGCGGCCAGTATCGATGCTCCATTGCTCGAGGGGGCACCGTCAACTACTGCTTTGGCAGTAGTTACCTCCCCGTCTTCCCTTGTACCGTCACGGATGTTGGAAGGTATGGATTCACGACTCATGCATTAATCTTTCAAAAATGCGGCTTTTGTACTAACGTTACGCTATTGTGCTTTTGCAGGAGTGCTTTTTGATCACTTATATCAAGTGTTGCTCCCGCACTTCTCTTTCCCATCCGAACTCGCTTCTCCCTCTAGTGGCGCCGGTAATATCTTTATTTACCCTTTTTTCTAGCAATGGGATAATTTTTGACTTTTCCTTTTCTTTGTTGCAGTGCCACAAATCGAAGGAGGGGATGCAAGACCTGCCACGCTACCGGCCCTTCCGGCCTTGCCGTCCGCTGTACCTGGTATAGTAAATTTCCTTTTGGTAACCCTTCAACATCTTTTGAACCATCGTTTAACTCTGTTTTGTTTTGCAGCTATTGTTCCGGCTCCGGTCCCCTTCGAGGCTCGCGTTCTTTCACCGGCAGGCCCCTTTTTGAGAGTCCGTCTTCAAAGGGTGCGGTGATGAGTCTAGGCATGCTGAGCGGGTATATCGACGAGCTCAGCATGGACGCTCTCCCTTCCGCTGCAGATTTCGCTGTGGATGTTAACCCCATGTTAGCGGTGCTCGTAACTTTTCACAGCGAAGGCGTCGTTGAATCTTGGGTTAATCATTGCAGGGAGATTGAGGCTTGCTTGTACCGGCTGGAGTTGACGCGCCCTGCTCCCGAAGTTTTAGCTCTGAGCGCCCAACGCACAACTTGGCTCGAGAAAAGCACTTCGCACTCCCGCCACTTGGAGCAAGAAGCAGCTCGGAGACTAAGGGAATGCCAAAAGACCTCAAACGAAACGGCCCATCTGCGCGCTGAGGTTGAGGCAAATGCTGCCCAAGTGAAGACTATCTTTGAGGGTCTCTTGGAGCGCATCTCCCATGGGCTAAACTTAAAGAGGAAGCTTGACGTGGCTAAGCGCCATATCCCAAGTCGGGAGGCTGCTTATCAGGGCGTGAGGGAGCAGCTTGCACTGGTCTTGCGGCAACGAGCCCAAGTGGAGGCAGAGTTGACGGCGGTAGCCGAGCAGGAGAAGGCGTGGAAAGAGATATGCGAGCGATTGCTACATCTGTGCAAGACGTTCCCTTCCCAGTAGCTGCCATTGTATCAATATACTTGTAATTTTCTTTTTTGAATAAGATGTATACATTCTTTATTCTTTTATACAATTCGCCATGTACTTGATTGAGTTAATAAATAAAGATACACATTTTTTTTTTGCAATGTCTTGTATCATTTCTTTGCTTTCTCCCTTCTCTTATTATCAGCATGCTGTCTTGATAAACATGATTGACAGTAACAGAGTAAGCATTTTGGTTTCTTCAAGATATAACGATAGCTTAGGCCGCAGTTTCGGATCTGCTGCCTAAGACTTTTCAACTCTATGAGCCGTGAGGGTCTCATAGAGACTTTTCTCCCTACGGATCGAGATGATCTCGTAAGTGGATTTTCTCCTTAGGAATCGTGAGGATTCCCAAGTGTAGTTTTCTCTCATAGGTCGAAAGGATCTTATGAGAGAATTTCTCCCTTTTACGAGTCGAGAGGGCTCGTGAGCGGTTGTTTCCCTCTTTGTCGAGAATCGACTTCAGAGAGTGAGACCCGTGAATAGTATGCAAGAGACCATTTAGGATTGACTTGCAGGATCCCATTGCCCTTCTTACGAGTCGAGAGGGCTCGTAAGCGGTTGTTTCCCTCTTTGTCGAGAATCGACTTCAGAGAGTGAGACCCGTGAATAGTATGCAAGAGACCATTTAGGATTGACTTGCAGGGTCCCATTGCCCTTCTTACGAGTCGAGAGGGTTCGTAAGCGGTTGTTTCCCTCTTTGTCGAGAATCGACTTCAGAGAGTGAGACCCGTGAATAGTATGCAAGAGACCATTTAGGATTGACTTGCAGGGTCCCATTGTTCAGGAAGCAAGTTTTTGAATCCTTACTGCCCGAGATGTGAGTCAGAAAAGCTCTCGTTATGGAGTGTTTGTATCCGTGAGTTGAGAAGTTTTGCGAGGGATTATTTGTTTCCCAAGCGCCAAGGATTGTTTGTGTCCTTGGGGTTCGAAACGAGTCGATGGTTCCCACGGAGGCGCTGGTGGCTCTGCGAGTCGACGCGGATCAGGAAGCTCTCATCAAGGAGTGTTTGTATCCGTGAGTTGAGAAGTTTGCTGGGATTATTTGTTTCCCAAGCGCCAAGGATTATTTGTGTCCTTGGGGTTTGAAACGAGTCGAGGGTTCCCACGGAGGCGCTGGTGGCTCTGCGAGTCGACGCGGATCAGGAAGCTCTCGTCAAGGAGTGTTTGTATCCGTGAGTTGAGAAGTTTGCTGGGATTATTTGTTTCCCAAGCGCCAAGGATTATTTGTGTCCTTGGGGTTTGAAACGAGTCGATGGTTCCTACGGAGGCACTGGCGGCTCTGCGGGTCGACGCGGATCAGGAAGCTCTCGTCAAGGAGTGTTTGTATCCGTGAGTCGAGGAATTTGCTACGATTATTTATTTCCCAAGCGCCAAGGATTATTTGTGTCCTTGGGGTTTGAAACGAGTCGAGGGTTCCTACAGAGGCACTGGTGGCTCTGCGGGTCGACGTGGATCAGGAAGCTCTCATCAAGGAGTGTTTGTATCCGTGAGTTGAGAAGTTTTTGCGAGGGATTATTTGTTTCCCAAGCGCCAAGGATTATTTGTGTCCTTGGGGTTTGAAACGAGTCGAGGGTTCCTACGGAGGCACTGGTGGCTCTGCGGGTCGACGCGGATCAGGAAGCTCTCGTCAAGGAGTGTTTGTATCCGTGAGTCGAGGAATTTGTGTTGAAGTTACTGGCTTCTTCGGTTGGAATGAACCATTGAGGTTTGGCTTTATCGTTCGACGGAATCCGCTGGGGAAGTATGGTTTCTTCTTTGTTTGCGCCCTTGGATTGTATACAGGGATCGATGTGATCTTAACTGTAGGGCTGAAGTTTCATCATTTCTTATTTTTGTTTTATTTTATTTCCGCGATGCTCTATCATTTCAGCTTTTATATCGCGAAGGTCACGATTGCCCAATCATTTCGGCTATTTTTCGCGGTGCCCAATCATTTCGGCTTTTTTATTTTATCTTTACTCGTTGCTTTTTATTACGAGTTGCCCGATCATTTCGGCTATTTTGCATGCATACATTTTACTTGCTGCTTTTTATTGCAAGTTGCCCTATCATTTCGGCTATTTTGCATGCATACATTTTACTTGCTGCTTTTTATTGCAAGTTGCCCTATCATTTCGGCTATTTCGTATGCATGTGCGGCCTATTGGCTTTTCGCTGTAAACCGATTTCGGCATCAGCACCGCTACAACTGGGATATTACCAGGAGCGAATCATCATCTGCCTCTGTCGATGTCGAACAAAGGTGGCTTAGCGACCAGGGTTAGGGTCCTGTCGGCTAAGGCTTTTGACTTCATGAGCCGTAAGGTTCTCGTGAAGGCATTTCTCCCTACAAGTCGTGAGGATCTTGTAGGTGTATTTTCTCCTTAGGAACCGTGAGGGTTCCCAAGTGTTTTGTTCTACTGTAAGTCGTAAGGATCCTACAGGAGGGTTTTCTTCTCATAAATCGAGAGGACTTACAAGGGTTATGCAAACATATTCCCAGTCACGGATGGACCTTGGTTAGGGAAAAGTTTATTCGTGCCTGTGGATTGTATACAAGGGTCAATATTGAGCCACTTGTAGGGCAATATTGGAAGTTTGTGGGGGCTTGCTTAAGCACAGGTTTAGGTTTCTGTAACTTAAGATTTTCAAATCTCATGAGCCGTGAGGGTCCCATAAGAGAGTTCTCCTTACGAGTCGTGAGGATCTCGCAAGTGTATTTTCTCCTTAGGAATCGTGGGGATTCCTAAGTGTGTTGTTCCCTTATGAGTCGTAAGGATCTCACGCGGGTGGTTTCTCCTTACAGGGTCGAGAGGACTCTGTAAGGGTTCTTTAACGAAGTTGCGCCCTTTCGGATTTTCACAAACATTCGCCGGTAGTCCTGCTGTTTTTACTCACGGAGCCCTTTCGGGTTTTCATCCGTGCCCATCTTGCTTATGGACATACCGTTTTTTTAATTTTTTTAATTTTTTTTATTTTTATTTTTATTCTTTTTATTTTCTTTTTCTCTTTTTTTTTACGAGGTCGCGCTCTTTCGGGTTTTCACGAACTCTCGCCGGTAGCCCTGCTGTTTCTACTCACGGAGCCCTTTCGGGTTTTCATCCGTGCCCTTTTTACTTATGGACATACCGTTTTTTTTGTTTTTTTTTTTTTTTTTATCTCGTCAGCCCAAGGATGCTGCAGTATTAGTTTGAAGACGTTTCGGTCTGCTATTAGTTTTAAGGACATTTCGGTCCGTCATTGAGAGGGCTGGCTACTGCTTATAAAGCTTGAGCTTAGGAAGATAGCGAGCGGACATGGTCGTCGTCATCTACCATTGACCTAGGCTGTGGTTCATTAAGCGTAGTATTTCTTTAGGAAGCGACCGTTTATTGGCCTGAAAGGCCTTTCACCGTGCATGTCCATGAGTAGATAGGCTCCGCTCTGGTATACCTTATCAATGATGTACGGTCCTTCATAGTTTGGCTCAAACTTTCCCCGCTTGGCGTGATTGGGGATCATGGGCCTTTTGACCACTAGCACGAGTTCGCCTTGGTGGAATGTCCTCGGGCGGCTCAATCTTTCATATGAGCGCGTCATCTTTACTTTATAGGCTTCCAGATTTTGCTGTGCTAGAAGCCGGATTTCATCAAGGGCGTCAAGCTCTTCAAACCGAAGGTGAGCATTTTCTTCGTCCGTCAGCTCGTAATGGATTGCCACTCGTAGAGAGGGTAATTCTATCTCAAGAGGGAGTACTGCTTCCGTCCCAAATACCAACGCGTATGGCGTTGTGTTTGTGGCCGTTTTAAATGTAGTTCGATACGCCCAAAGAGCCTCTTGCAATCTTTCGTGCCAATCTCTCTTATTTCGTGACACTGTTTTCTTCATGATCTTCGTCAAGGTCTTGTTGAAGGCCTCAGCTAGACCGTTAGCTCGCGGGTTATAAACTGAGGAATATCTCCAGTCTATATTGTGCTGCTGTGCGAAGCGGCTAATCTTATGACTTCGGTAGGCTGACCCATTATCAGAGATGATCCTTCTTGGGGTTCCAAACCGGTATATGACATGCGTTTTGAAGAAATGGAGGATGTTTTCCGTTTTCACTTCCCTCAACGGTACCGCTTCTGCCCATTTGGAGAAGTAATCAGTCGTCGCCAAGATGAAACGATGTCCCTTTGACGATGCTGGTTCGATGGGACCGACTATGTCAGTTCCCCACATTTCAAATGGCCAACTAGCCACTGTTGGATGCAGTGGATTGGGATGCTGATGGATGAAGTCTCCATGAATTTGGCATGAATGACATTGCCTCGCGTATTCTAGGCAATCCTGCATCATCGTGGGCCAGTAGTAGCCCATCCGCTTTATCTTTAACTTCATCTTAGGGCCTGCTTGGTGTGAACCGCAGAGTCCGTCGTGAACTTCTTGGATGACCCTTCTCGCTTCGTCAGGTCCTAAGCATCTCAACCACAGAGAATCGAATGACCTTTTGTACAAAGTATCATTGACGAAGGCGAAAGACAGAGCTCGTTTCGTGAGCTGATGTCTTGTGGACGCTTCTTCAGGTATTCGGTGGAACTTGAAGTAATCTATGAAGACTTCTCTCCAGTCCCCGGTATTTTCCCAGTCTTTTACTTGCAGGGTTGTCTCCTCTTTCGCTCCTTTTTCTTCAGACGATTCCGGAGATATTTCTATTGGGGTGAGCACTCGACGGCTTTGTACTACGATTCTAACGTCGTCGAGGTTCTCGTCAGCCAGTTCTTTAGCAAGTTTGGCTAGTGCGTCTGCTTTGCTGTTTTCTGCACGCGGTATGCTTTCCAACGTGTAGGAGGGAATTTGGGTTAGCAGTTGTTGCACTTTTTCACCGTATTTTACCAACTCCGGTTTGCACGTTTGGTAGTCGCCGTTCACTTGACTGACGACCAGTTGGGAATCCCCATATATGAGTAGGTCTTCAATTCCCATGTCAATGGCGATCTCGAGGCCTGCTATCAAAGCCTCATATTCAGCTTCATTATTCGTTCTTGGTTCCGTTAAGGAGAAGGCGAAGCGCGTTATTCCTCCTTGGGGAGTCACGAAGATGAGTCCCACCCCCGATTTAATCATTGGCGTACTTTGTTTGTGCTTTTTCATAGAAGACGCTCCATCGAAGTAAAGCTCCCAACGGGTATCGCCACTGTCGATTGCGTCAAACGCATGTCTGTCCGGCAAATCGCAATTTAACGGAGAATCGGCAGGTATGGGATGCTCAGCAAGGAAATCGGCGATGGCCTGACCTTTTACTGCCTTGAGAGGTTGATATGTTATGGAAAATTCCATCAAGAGCAGGGCCCATTTAGCGAGTCGTCCTGTCAATATGGCTTTTGACATTAAATATTTGAGAGGGTCCACTTTTGAAATCAGACGGACCTCGTGGGCCAACGCGTAGTGCCTAAGCTTTGTTATTGCGAAGATCAATGCCAGGCAGTGTTTTTCAATGGGAGAATAGTTGCTTTCTGCCCCCAGCAGAACCCGACTTAAGTAATAGAGTGCTCTTTCTTTCCCTTGATCGTTCTCTTGCGCCCATAATGCGCCTAGGGAACCTTCGAGGGCGGTCGTATAAAGAATGAGAGGCTTCCCCTTAACCGGGGCAGCCAACACCGGCGGGTTCTGCAGGTATTGCTTGATCTCATCCAGTGCGCCTTGGCATTTTTGATCCCAAACGAATGGGGTTCCTTTCTTCATCAGGTGACTATAAGGACGGCACTTTCCTGAAAGGTTGGCTATAAATCGCCGTATGTATGCGAGTTTCCCTTGGAGAGACCGCAACTGTTTGAGAGTCCTCGGCGGAGGCATTTCCATGATCGCTTTGATCTTTGACGGATCTATTTCAATACCTCGGTGTCGAACGACGAATCCTAGGAATTTGCCCGAGGAAACCCCGAACGCACATTTAAGAGGATTCATCTTCAAGTTGTATTGCCGAAGGCGTTGAAACACGATCTTCAAATGCTCGAGATGTTCCTCGTATGATTTGCTTTTAACCACGAGATCGTCGATATAGCATTCAACGATTTCATGTATGAGGTCGTCGAAGATCTTTGTCATGGCTCTCTGATAAGTAGCACCGGCGTTCTTCAAACCGAAGGGCATCACTTTATAACAAAATATCCCTAGAGGAGTCCTGAAAGCTGTGTGTTTCTGATCTTCAGGATGCATTTTTATTTGGTTATACCCCGATGAGCCGTCCATGAAGGAGAAAACCTCAAGGGTGGATGTGTTGTCTATCATCAGTTTGGTGACCGGCACTGGGAAATCATCTTTTGGGCAGGCTTTATTAAGATCCCGAAAGTCTACGCATATGCGCACTGCCCCATTTTTCTTCATCACTGGGACGATATTGGCGATCCATTCAGGGTACTGAACTTCCTGAATGAAGCCAGAGTCGATTAACTTTTTGACTTCGGTGTTTATGCTCATCTCAAGCTCGAGTCGCATTCTTCTCGGTGCCTGTTTGATCGGCTTGACGTCTGGGGATATTGCTAGTCTATGTACAGCAACTTCTGGATCTAGCCCCGGCATCTCGGAATAGTTCCATGCGAAACAATCTTTATGCTGCACAAGGACATCTTTTAACGCAGCCACCCTTTCTTCAGATAGCAGCTCGCTGATGAATGTCGGTCGCGGGTCATTTTCCGTCCCCAACTCGATTTTCTTGAGGTTATCTGCAGTGGTATGGATTCCGTCCTCCAGTTCTCTCGGAGCTGGGGGAAATTCTGAGATTACCTCATCGCTGCCGCTTTCAAAGCACCAAGGGAGGTTGCTCATGTCTTCGGACCCTTCTTTTAACATTGTTATCACATGGCAGGTGCGAATTTTCTGCCAATCCCAATGCGAAGCTGGCTTTATCCTTGTGTTTTCGGGTTCGTGCTTTTGCGGCGGCGCTACCCTCCAACTGTCAGACAACGCAAATTTGCCAAGCTGATATTGGTCCTCAACCCAATTCTTAAAGGTGAAACAATCTTCAAGCGGGTGCCCTACTACTCGATGGTAAGAGCAATAATTTGGGTTGGAGACTTCGCCTGCTTGCTTAGGGTGTTTAGACTCTGGCAGAGTAAGCATTTGATGTTTTAGAGCAAGATCAAGTATTTTTCCTGTTTTGTTCCGAGGAAATGAGTATGCTCGACCCATTTTCTTCATAAGGGCTAGGTCAATAACGCTCGACTCTCGGATGCGTGGCTTCTTAGCTCTGTCTTGTGGTTGTCGAGCACCTTTTCGGCCCCTCGACTTGTTTTTGCTTTCGCGTCGAACCCTTTTTGTAGCAGGCTGACTTGGGGCAACATCTTCGTTCTTTACTGCCTGTCGAAGGAGGCGCTGTGTCTTGGCTTTCTCATAGATTGCCATTTCATGATCATGATCATCTCGGGCTTTTTGACTCGCATCCTTTATAAGTTTGCTCATCTGGTCTTCAGACGATGGACTGGGCGGTTTTGTGTCAGGAACTTTTGCTGATTCAGGATTAGCGTCCTCCCATTGAGCGTCAGCCTCTTCATCGAAGTCATACATGGCATAACAGCTGTTTACTAGCTCCCGTTTCTTTGGCCGGATGTACCCAAGCCCTTTTGTTTCAGTTCTCCAGTTAGGCAGTTTGCATTGAGTCCCGGGAACGTTCCAGACCTTGTCATAGAATTTGGCTTTTCTAACGGTCTGTGTGAAGGACATCCCCTGGCGCTTCAGTAGTTTCTTCAAACCTTCGGTATAATATCTGGGAAGACGGATAGGCTGAAGCCCGTCGAGCGTGGGATCTGCGCCATGCCAAATTTCTCTTTCCACTTTGTTTTCTTCAGAACGGTAGAATAGGATTGCCTTCTCGCCTTTTCGTCCGGGAGGGATATAGAATGTCTGCAATTCCTCTATGCTGTTGGTGTCGAGTGCATCCAGTTCTTTGTAATGTTCAAGCGGCACCATGGTTACCTGCAGACTTCGCTCTTCATCAGCGGAAATCTGTATTGAAGGCCGAGCAGGGAATACAGCATGAACTTCATCCTCTGAATCACTACCGAAGATCAATGAAGGAACGGATGGTCCTAGTCTGGTGGATTGGGACGGACCTGAATAGATTATATCCTCCTCCTCCTCGGTGTCACTGCCGAAGACAGGGATGGTTGCGTTAGTTTTGTTCTCCGGTTTGTGACACCTTTCCGTGTCTTCGAAATTCGGTAAGAAGTATTTGGCATCTTCATACTTGTGAACTTCGTTCACGGAAAACGGATTCAACTCTCCTGCCACTGTGTACTCGAGGCCGTCCCTAGAATACTTCATGCACTGATGCTGTGTAGAAGGGATGATATTGTACTCGTGTAGCCATGGTCGGCCGAGCAGAGCATTGTAGCACGTCTTGGCGTCTATAACATGGAATTTGATGTCTGTGATGAGCACCCCGAAGCGTAGCGTCAATATCACAGATCCAAGAGTCTTTGAGGATTGAGAGTCGAAACCGGAGATGGTGATTTTATCTCGGGCGAGGTGTTGGACACTCATGCAAATCTCTTTTAACACTCGCACATTGAGTAAATTGACAGACGATCCGTTATCGACTAAGATTTTTCCTATCTTTATGTCATGGCAGTATCCTGAGACATAAAGTGGGCGATTGTGTTCACACGTTCCGAGGAGAAGGTCTTCATCACCAAAAGCAACGTCGGCTGTGTGCACCTCTTCCAATTCATCCTTCATCTTTTGTTCGGCTAGGAAGGCTTGGAACTGGTCCGGATCTTGTAGGGCCTTAATCAAAGAATCCCTCGCCTCTTTTGATAGCAATAGGGCATCGAGAATGCTGAGTTGTGAGGGTAGCTTTCTCAGATGCGCCAAGACATTGTAATCTACTTTATTCCTTTTTGGGGGATTCTTGGCGGTTAATTCTTCCGCAACTTGGTCATCCAAAGCGATGTCTTCAGAGACCTTCTCTTTCCCTTTGTTTTTCTTATTCAAGGGTCCGAGGTTCTTTTCGGGTAATGTTCGATTGCGCAGCTGTATATTCTCGCAGGCCTTCAGTTTTTTTTCTTTTCCCGAAGTGGATTCTTCGAAGAGGGGGCCAAGCTCTAGCTCCTCATCGGAGTCGCTCCCAAATGTAGGCACTTGTGACACGGTAGTATTAACCATGTGACAATTGCCGGCAGTTCTTTCAAGTTCTTTAGTCGTATTTCTTTGCTCTCGGCGAATTTTACGTTTTTCCCGTTTAAATTGTTGTCGATTAGCGACGTATCTTTGCCACCATCCATTGAAAGCTTTGCAATCTTGGGTGGAATGCGAGACCTTCTGATGGTATAAGCAATAAGAGGGGTGTATTTTTACCGCGCCAGTAACTTTTTCTTCAGAGGGTGGTAGCTTCATGCCCATCGATATGGCCTTAGCAAATTTCTTTTTTATCTTGAATTGGCTTTTGTCAGTGATGGAGGCATTTTGCTCCAACGGGATCATTTCGGCTCCTTCCTCAAGTCGCTGACGCTTGGCCCTTTCGAATATAGCCGTCTCGCGTTCTCGATCAGCCTTGCTTTTCAACCGTGCTTCATTAAGAAACGCGTTAATCATTTCAACTGGTAACCCTGGGGTTCTTGATTCGGCATTTGCCCCCAGCGTTTCAGTGCCAGAAGTTCCTTCATCGTTCGTGGTCGAATGGGAGATCATATGACAGCTTGCTACATATTCGTCAGATTCATCCGATGAACTTTCTCCTTCATCTTCTTTTTGGAAGACGTGATCGAGGAAATCTTGGAGCGTGATGGGAGTTCGCGCCTTTTGGTTATATTCATCCAGCGCATCGATTTGCTTTTGTAAGTCCGTGCGCTTGGCGCCAGGCTTCACGGGCTTCTTAGATTTCTTCTTCTTCTTTTTCGAAGATTTTGACGGCTGGCTATGAACGCTTGAACTACCACCATCGGTCTTCGGAGTCGGTCGTGGCTTCAACATCCCCTCAATAACCTGCGGTTCCAAGGGGTTCTTCCACTTGACCGCTGGGCAGGTTTGAAGATCATTTAGCATTCTCCTCGTTTTAGCTGATAATACAACCTCTTAGGGAGCCTCTTCAATGACGGAGCATGTTGCCCCCGACGTATTCGTCCCCTTATAGGTGTGGGGCTGCGGAGGGTTCACCTTCCATTTGTCAGACAGCGCAAATTTGCCCTGACGGTATTGATTCTCAAGCCAATTTTTGAAAACGTAACAGTCTTCGATTGGATGTCCCAACACTCTATGATAAGGGCAGTAATTAGGATCATTGACGTCACTTGGTTGCGACGGACGTTTTGGATCTGGCAGATTTATGAGCCTGTTGCGCAATGCCAGCTCGAATAACCTCCTTGTTTTATCACGGGGGAAGGAGTAAGCACGTCCCATCCTGTCCTCAAGGGGTACGTATGGGCGCGTATTGTTTGGACGAGCAACCGGCTTCGAATCGTTCGGTTGTTGTTGGGCATTAGCGACGACGATCGCTTTTCCCTTTCCTTTGTCGTTTCGGGGATCCGGCTTCGGGAGAGGGGGTTTATGGCCCATCTGGTCCATCTGCGCCAATTTGTCGATCAAAGCCTGGAAGGAAGTCGGCTTGAAGAACATCATAAATTGTGAAATAGTTGCTTGTGGATCAAGGGTTCCAACAAACATTCCCACCGCGGGGGCTTCTTCTATGCGCTGTTCACACTTAGACCATAGATTACGCCACCGTATAGCGTACTGAACCCACGTCTTGCCGGGCTTTACCCTGGCGTTAATCAGCGCCGTCATCGGAGTACGCTCACTGGCACTTGCAAAACGTTGGGTGAAGAGCAGCTCCATCTCCGCAAAGGTTTTAATAGAGTCATTGGGAAGCTCAGAATACCATTCAAACGCCGTGTCTGATAAGCTTCCAACAAACTGGCGAAGTAACAACTTGTCGTCGCCGCCTGTATTACCGCAAAGCGCCCTGAACTGGGCAACATGTTGATGGGGATTGCCGGTCCCTTTGTAAACATGAAACTTGGGAATCGTGTAACCCGGCGGGTACTTAATTTGATCATACCAGCCCGGATATGGCCGCCCCGTTTTCACGATCTGACCGGCTGCTTCAACCGCCTGATGCGCCCGTATTTGTTGAGCAATATATTCATCCAAATCAGCTTTTGATATGGTATCCTATTTAGCTGCGGATAGAGCCGGTGGAGGATTCGATGTCTCTCCCCTATCATCTTCAAGAATGATCGGGGGATCTCCAGCAGGTGGATCTGGTTGAATCATCATACCCACCACATCCTGGAACAGGAGGGCCATTTTCTTTATGTTGGCCGCCTGTTCCGCAGCCTCTTTGTTTCTCTTTTCCAGTATTCGGCGGAGGAACTCAGCGTCGGTCTCCTCCTCTTGGCGTTCATCTAAGGACGTCTCAGGATTCTCTTTTGGCCCCGTGAGTGCAGCCATTGTAGTCATCATCTCCTGGAGCTTTTGTTGCTGCTCCTGAGACCTGGTCACTGACCGGGTAAGCGGTCGGTGACCCGTAGAAGTATGACTTTCTTCCTTTCCTGAAGCCATATAGACCGTATGAACTGTTATGCCCCTTGACTTGGGACGTTTAGGTTCATCGCTTTTAAACTTTGTCAGTGTCATGGGAGCTTTTTCTGGCCTCTTCCTTTTATGGACCTTTGAGGTTGAAGGAGCCGTTGAAGCGGGCATTCTAGCATTTGTTGCCCCCTGCTGTTTAATGGGGCAGTTTTTGTTATTTTCCACCTTCGCTCTTTTCTGGTGACGCAAGTAGTCTGGATCGATCACAGAGTCTTGAACCCTGCGCCATACTTTATAAACTTTTGATGACAGCCGTTGAGGGGGCTATTCCTGTTTCGTCTCCGGAGCTTTTTCCATGGGTGGAGGAGACCTTTTCAATGTAGCAACCGGGGAGTTCTTTCTCACCTTCCTCAGCAAGCTGTTCCCAGTTGGAACAGCAGCATTGACCTCCACCACTGGAGCCGGTGGGGCTAGCCCTGAGGGGGAGTTTCCCTCTGCTTTCCTTACTCGCTGCCAATGGCGACGTCGTGCACGACGGGCCGTTGGGACTGGCTCGGAAATCGATATAATTTCTTGTTGCCCCCTGTTTGAGTGTGGGGTAACTGCCGATGTCAGCCTATCAAAGACTGATGCTTTTTGACCAGCTGGAGGAGGAGTAGGAACCGTCAATCTTGTGAAGACCGACTTTCTGATAGGAGAAGCCGCTTCAACGACTTCCGAAGCAGTGGCCGTTGCCCTCTTTGGGACAACCACTTTATGATCCCGATCTAGCCTGGTGAAAACAGAGGCTGTCAGCTTAGTAGCAGGCGACCCGTTGACAGGGGTCGTGGTAGCAGTGAGCCGGTCGAACACCGACTTCTTGTTCGCTTCTGACGCGGATATCGGCATGGAGAAGCTTGTAGGTGGGACCATGGTCCCGAAAAACAAGCCGGTGGTGGCCTGAGTCACCTGGTCTACCGGCAGAGTCAGGAAGGAAGCCGCTTGGGGCCCATATGCTACACCTCTCGGTGAGGTGGAACGTCCGCTGCAATGGCATTTCGAGCAGTTGGTGCAGTTGGTGGCCATTGGGTCTTGAGTTCTGCGCCAGACAAAAGACCAAATCTTAGCAACTTGAAATCCAAGGACAACCATTTAACAAACCGCGATTGGTTCGCGAAGACGACACACGAAGTGTGGAGTGGAAAGA
This sequence comes from Agapanthus africanus, assembly GCA_030015575.1. Classification (NCBI taxonomy): domain Eukaryota; kingdom Viridiplantae; phylum Streptophyta; class Magnoliopsida; order Asparagales; family Amaryllidaceae; genus Agapanthus; species Agapanthus africanus. The sequence goes on from JASDDO010000018.1 coordinate 392,107,852, forward strand.
GGAAAAGGTCCCACCGGGCGTGCCAGAATCTGTTACCCTCCGAAAGACGGCCTGGACGTTAGGACGTCCGCGCCTGAGGTTCGGGGAAGATGCTATTTGGTTTTATCCGTTTATCTCTCCGAAGATGCCAAGTTGATTTATGGTACCGTGTATCGGAGGTTTAGACGGATGCGGCCGATGTAGCAGACTTCGTCAGATTCCCCTTCAGGGTGAGGGGTTTTTGATTGTGGGGACGCTCTTCCCTGCAGGCGCAAGCCCCTGCAGTTAATTACGCTACCGCATCGCGGTAACAACTTTCTCCTTCTCCAGAATTTCACTTCGTGTCGTGTGTGTTTGTTTTATTTGTGGTTGCCCGTGGATTGTATACGGAGACTGAGTAATGCCGTCGCCCGTAGGACGTGGATTAGTCCAAATCCGTATTTACTTAGATTTGGGTTTGGTGTTTTTTGGTTTAAGGATACATTAGTCGCGTTGCGGCTAAGATCAACTTAAACGTTCGTCAAGGATACGTTAGTCCTGTTTTGGACTAAGATCGACTCGACGTAGTGATTGATTTAATTGTCTGGCTGTCGGGACTCGTCACCTCTCTGACGTCGTTGAGAGATTACAACGACATACGTCTGAGGAGTTCCGAGATGTACCCTTGAACCAAAGTTGGTTTGGGATTTTATTGTTTATTTAGATGTCTAAGGACACGTTAACCGTATTTGGAGTTAAGATCAACTTAGACGGGACCGTTTAGATCCGACAAAAGAGCGTTTGGGCCCTATTGTGTCAGTTTAGGGATGTAGCGGTCCATATTCCAATTTAGGGACGTGGTGGTCCATTATTAGTTTAGGGACGTTTCGGTCCGTCGCTAGTTTAGGGACGTAGTGGTCCGTCATTAGTTTAGGGACGTTTCGGTTCGATTTTAGTTTAGGGACGTTTCGGTCCGTCGCCAGTTTAGGGACGTAGTGGTCCGTCATTAGTTTAGGGACGTTTCGGTTCGATTTTAGTTTAGGGACGTTTCGGTCCGTCGCCAGTTTAGGGACGTAGTGGTCCGTCATTAGTTTAGGGACGTTTCGGTCCGATTTTAGTTTAGGGACGTTTCGGTCCGTCGCCAGTTTAGGGACGTAGTGGTCCGTCATTAGTTTAGGGACGTTTCGGTCCGATTTTAGTTTAGGGACGTTTCGGTCCGATTTTAGATAAGTGGTTGTTGGGACTCGTCGCCTCTTTGACGTCGTTGAGGAATTACAACGACAGGTGTCAAAGGGGTTTGGAGATGTACTCTCGAACCGGTTGTAAATTGGTTTGGGAGAGCCATTTCGCTCAATCAATTTAATTTAAGGACTTATAGCCAGGATTGGGTTAAGTCCAATTTTTTTATTTATTTTAGGCTCTGCCTGACTGAAAGAATCAGTCCAAACAGGGCTCTGCCCTTTTATTATTGCAATTTAATTTGGGCCAGGCCCTTTTGAATAATGAGTTGCAGGAACTCAAGAATTTTTACAAACAGGGCTTTGCCCTTTTATTGTTCTGCAATTTAGTTTGGGCCAGGCCCTTTTAAATAATGAGTTTGCAGAAACTCAGGAATTTTCCAAACAGGGCTTTGCCCTTTTATTATTGCAATTTAATTTGGGCCAGGCCCAAAAATAAGGGGTTGCAGAAACCCTAGAAATCTTCAGGTTTAAGAATACAAGTGCATGGCACTTTTGATCTGAATTTGGATCAAAGGAAAACAAGTTCTTCTTGTTTTTTCCTGATCATACAGAACCAAGGGTTCATATCAAGTGCAAGGCACTATTTCTCTTTTTTTTTTATTATTAACCTTTTTAATATTCTTTTCTTCAGAAATTTTTACCTTCTCTTTTTTTTTTCTTGATCAATCTTCAAGAATTCTTTCTTTTCAGAAGTTTATCCCTCTCTTGATGATGGTTGATTCTTCTCTCCCTTTTTTTTTTGAATGAGGTCTGGGCTCTTATTTATAGTGCTCACAAATTTGTTAAATTTGTTACCAAGATCTTTCCTGAATAATTTTGGGAATTTTCCCACCATTGGATCTCTGATCCAAGGGTCCCTGTTTTACAGAAGAACAGAAAAGATTCACTTAAATTTTCATTCTGTTGCTGCGCAACTCACCAGCGCGTGACACGTGTCACGCTGGCGCGCTTGCGCAGTTGCAATTGCGCAACTGCGCAGACACGTGTCGCGCATCTGTGCGCTTGCGCAGTTGCAATTGCGCAACTGCGCAGACACGTGTCGCGCATCTGTGCGCTTGCGCAGTTGCAACTGCCCAGACACGTGTCGCGCATCCGTGCGCTTGCGCAACAGTGCTTGCGCAACTGTGCAGCCACGTGTCGCGCACTGGTGCACTTGCGCAACAGTGCTTGCGCAACTGCGCAGCCACGTGTCGCGCAGTGGTGCGCTTGCGCAACTGCGCAGACACGTGCCGCACTGTGAGCCTTTTGCGCACTGCGCAACGCACAGAAATCGAAGCGTTGCTTCAGAAAATTTTCAAAATTCAAATGAGCCTTGCTCAGATTGGGGAAACAGGAGTCACAGTCTTCAGTAGGGTGTGCGATCTTCTGATGATATAGACAATAATTAGGATACATCTCTACTCCACCGATAGTGTTTTCTCCAGAGGGTGGTAGCTTCATTCCCTTTGATATGGCCTTAGCAAACCTTTTCCTCGTCTTGAATTTGTTTTTATCCGTAGCGGATGACTTTTGATTTGACGGAAGTGCCTCGACTCTTTGGTCTAGTCGGCGGTGTTTGGCTCCTTCCAGTATGGCCATCTCACGTTCTTGATTGGCTTTAACTTTCAGACGAATCTCATTCAGGAAGGCATCGATCATCTCGTCTGACAGCCGCAGAATTTCTAGTTCAGGGTCCGCCCTCGGTTTCTCGACGCAAGGAGCCTTTTTATCATCCACTAATGAGTGAGAGATCACATGACAACTCGCTACGTAGTCTTTGGATTCATCTGATGAGTCTTCTCCATCGTTTTCGTCCTCAACAAAAGAACATGCTGCCCCCGGCATGTCCGTCTTCTTTAGAGTGTGCGGCTGTGGTGGGTTTACTTTCTACTTTTCAGACAGCGCGAACTTGCTTTGTAGGTACTGATCCTCGACTCATCCCTTAAAGACGAAGCAATCCTCGATCGGGTGACTTACCGTTTGGTGGTAAGGGCAATAATTGGGATTATTGAGATGGCCTGGCTGCAACAGACGTTTCGGACTCGGTAGATTGATGAGTCTGTTGCGCAATACCAGCTCAAACAGTCTTCTCGTTTTATTCTGAGGAAACAAGTAAGGACGTCCCAGTCTCTCCTCGAGAGATGGGCGCGGACGCACGTTGTTTTGGCGAACAACCGTCTTTGAGTTGCTCGGCTATTGCTGAGCATTGGCGACGACGATCGCCTTCCCTTTCCCCTTCTCATTTCGAGAGTCCGGTTTTGGAGGAGTCGGTCCATGGCCCATCTGGTCCATTTGGGCTAATTTGTCGATCAAGGCCTGGAAGGTGGTCGGCCTAAAGAACATCATGAATTGCGAGATGGTCTCTTGCGGATCAAGAGTGCCCACGAACATGCCTACTGCTGGAGCCTCTTCTATGCGTTGTTCGCATTTCGACCATAGGTTCCGCCATCGTGTTTCATATTGGACCTACGTTTCGCCTGGCCTTATCCTGGCATTGATCAGTGCTGTTATCGGGGTGCGTCCACTAGCACTTGCGAATCTTTGTGTAAACAGTAGCTCCATCTCCGCAAATGTTTTGACAGAGTCGTTAGGTAGCTCCGAATACCATTCAAAGGCCGTTTCCGGTAAGCTACCGACGAATTGGTGAAGTAACAGTTTATCATCGCCTCCAGTGTTGTCGCAAAGAGCCCTGAATTGAGTGACATGCTGATGTGGATTCCCCGTCCCTTTATATACATGGAACTTAGGGATTGTATATCCCGGCGGGTAACTGATTTGGTCATACCAGCTCAGATAGGGTCATCCAGTTTTGAAAATTTGCCCGCCCGCTTCACTCACCTGATGAGCTCGTATTTGCTGAGCTATATAGTCATCCAGTGCGGCCTTAGAAATGGTTTCTTCCTTGGCTGCTGATAGAGCTGGTGGGGGATTCGATGTCTCCCCTCTATCGTCTTCAATAATGATCGGAGGGTCTTCAGCTGGAGGGTCCGGCTGTAACATCATCCCTACCATCTCTTGGAAGAGGAGCGCCATTTGCTTTATGTTAGCCGCCTGCTCTGCGGCTTCTTTGTCCTTCTTTTCGAGAACTCTGCGTAGGAAGTCAGCGTCGGTTTCTTGTTCGTGACGCTGTTCTGACGATGCCTCCAAGATTTCCTTTGGCCCGGTAAGTGTGGCCATTGCAGTTATCATTTCCTGAAGCTTCTGTTGCTGCTCTTGGGCTTTTGTCACAGATCGGGTGAGTGGTCGATGACCCATCGAAGCGCGGCTTTCCTCCTTTTTGGAAGCCATATAAACGGTGTGCACCACCATGCCCCCAGACTTGGGGCGTTTGTGCTCAGTGCTTTTACGGTTCTCCATGTTCACAGGGGCTTTTTGCGGCCTCCTTTTCCTTTGAGGTACTGACGTTGAGGAAGCCGTTGCAGTGGGCACCCAGCCAGCTGTTGCTTTTTTCGTCTTGACAGAGTAGTCCTTCTCCTACCGAACCTTCATCTTTTTCTGTTGGCGGAGATAGTCTTGATCCATCACGGAGTCTTGAACTTGACGCCAGACCTTGTAAATTTCAGAGGATAGCCATTGAGGAGGTTGCTCCGGCTTCTTCTCTGTAGCACTCTTCACAGGTGAAGGAATTCTCTTTAGCACTGCAGTAGGAGAGTTTCTGCGTACCTTGTTGAGCAGTTCAAAGTTGTTCTCGGTTGGAACAGCAGGATTGATCCCCACCATTGGAGCTGGCGGAGTTATCCCAGAGGGGGAGTTGCCTCCAGCCTTCCTTACTTGGCGCCAGTGGCGACGTCGAGCGTGTCGTGCGGATGGAGTTGTTTCAGTCGTAGGGGTGGCCTCCTCATGCCCCCTGCTTTAAGGAGAGACCGTTATTGGTGCTAGCCTGTCGAAGACTGACACCCGTTGAGAAGCAATGTCTAATCTGTCAAAGACATACCTCTGGGCAGAGGAAGCAGCTTTGAGGACCTCGCCTGGAGCAGAAGCCGGAATGGCCATCCTTGTAAAAACTGACTTCTTGGAAGGAGGAGCCTTTCCAATGATTTCGTCCGCTTGAGCCGGGATGGCTATCCATTCTGGGATGGTAGCTTTGGGTATCGCAGGCTTGTAGACGCTCTGGCCCGGTCTGTTGAAAACTGAGGTATTGAAGTTGGGCGACCCGTTGAGAGGGGCCGCGGCAGTGGTAAGTCGATCAAAGAATGACTTCTTTGGAGCTTCTTGCAATGTCATTAGGGCATTGAAGCTCATCGGTGGGAGCATGGTCCCAAAGAATAATCCAGCGGTAGCTTGAGTTACCTGCTCCACTGGCATCTTGAAAAGGGAGGCCGCTTGGGGCCTATAAGTCACTCCTCCAGCAGGGACGGAGCGAGAGATGCAGTTGCAGGTAGTGCAGTTTGAAGCCATTGATCTTCTGTTTTCTGCACGGAGCAAGACACCAAATCTAAGTACCTCGAATCTACAGGCAACCACAGCAAACCGCGATTTGTTCGCGAATCACGACACACGAAGTGTGGAGTGGAAAGAGGAAAAGGTCCCACCGGGCGTGCCAGAATTTGTTCCCCTCCGAATGGCAGCCAAGACGACGTGGAGACGTCTTGCCTGAGATTCGGGGCAGATGCTATTTGGTTTTATCCGTCCACCTCTCCGAAGATGCCAAGTTGATTTATGGCACCGTGTATCGGAGGTTTAGACGGATGCGGCCGATGTAGCACAGTTCGTCAGATTCCCCCTCGCTTGAGGGGTTTTTGATTGTGGGGACGCTCTTCCCTGCAGGCGCAAGCCTCTGCAGTTGATTATGCTACCGCATCGCGGTAGCAACTTTCTCCTTCTCCAGAATTTCACTTCCTGTCATGGGTATTTGTTTTGTTTGTGGTTGCCCGTGGATTGTATACGGAGACTAATTTATGTCGTCGCCCGTAGGACGTGGATTAGTCCAAATCCGTATTTTCTTAGATTTGGGTTTGGGGTTTTGGTTTGAGGATACGTTAGCCATATTTGAGGCTAAGATCGACTCAAACGTTCTTTAAGGATACGTTAGTCCAATTTGAGACTAAGATCAACTTAACAGGATCGTTTAGATCCGACAAAAGAGCATTTGGGCTCTATTGTTCCGATTTAGGGACGTAGTGGTCCATTGCCAGTTTAGGGACATGGTGGTCCATTAAAATTTATGGTCGTCGGGACCCATCACCTCTTTAACGACGTTGAGGGATTACAATGACAGATGTCAGAGGAGTTCATATATGTATCCTTGAACCAGATGTAAACTGATTTAAGAGAGCAGCCGTGCTCAGTCAATTTAATTTGAGGACTTACGACCAGAATTGGGCTAAGTCCAATTGAGAATGTTCGACGTTTTTATTTATATTTAGCCTAGTAGGCCTTTATTAGGGCCCTGCCCTTGTTAATAATGCACTGCATTTTATTCTGGCCTGTTAGGCCTTTTTGATTTGGGCTCTGTCCCTTTTAATAGTGCATAGCACTTTTGTTTGGTCTGATAGACCTTTCTTTATTGGGCTCTGCCCTTGATAATGCATTGCATTAATTAGTCTGACAGAGTGCCACGTGGCTTGTCAGGTGGTTTGCGCCAATTGAGGAGCGTAAGGCGCAAGTCCATATAGAGGTGACACGTGTCACACTCTGGTGAGCGCAAGCGCAGCTAGCGCAGTGCGCTGCGCCAGTGCACTGCTGACACGTGGCGCACTCTGGAGCAGTGCGCCAATCTAAGAGAGCAGTGCTCTATCTTTTGTGAGCGCAAGGTGCAGACTGACACGTGGCGCTCCCTAGTGGCTTGCGCCGATCCAAGAAGCGCAACAGTGCAAACTCCAAAGTGCAAGGCACTGTTAATTATCTTGATCCAATTTTGGATTCAAGAAAAGAATCTTTTAAGATTCCAGAACCGGTGGTTCATCAAAAGGCAATGCCTTTGTTATTATTATATTTTTTTTTATTGAAGATCTTTGATCTTGTTCTTAGATCAATGATCTTTTTTAGAAGAAGTTCTTCTTTTATTCAAAGGTTTTTACCTTTTTCTTTCTCTGAGTTCTTTCTCAAAGTTTTCAGAAGATTTCTCTGAGTTCTCTCTGTGTTGATGTGTTTTTTTCAATCTCTATTATGTGTGTTTTGAATTAGGGTCTAGGGGCCTTTATATAGTGCCGATTAATTTGTTAAATTTGTTAAAGAGATCATTCTCCGAGTGATTTAGGGATTTTTCCCCACCGTTGGATCTTTGATCCAAGGGCTTCTGTTTTACAGAAGACGATCTTCTTGTTTTAACAAGAATAGAAAGATCTTACTGGAATTCTGTTTGGTGCAAACGCACCAGCGGTTGACACGTGTCGCGCAGCGCAACTGCGCTAGCGCAACTGTGCTACCACGTGGCGCGCAGCGCAGAGCGCAGCGCAACTGCGCTGCCATGTGGCACGCAGCGCAGAGCGCAAGTCAGCTGAGGCGTTGCTTCTTTAATTTTTAATTTTTATTTTAATTTTCAGAACAGAGCCTTGCTCTGATTGGGGGAAACAGAAGCGTTGCTTCATTTCCCGCCTTAGAATTTGAACAGAGCTTTGCTCTGATTGGGGTAAACATAGATATTGAAAAGTGTTTTCGATAATGAGACTAAAATGCGGGGTTTATAATTGTTAGGCATGAGATGTCTAAGGAATTCATTTGGTTAGGCATGCGATGTCTAAGGAGTTTGTGGATTCCAACTGTTGTAGTTTTACACTTTCTTTTCTGCGACCGTGAGTGTAATATGTGGTGTATCGCCGGTTTCGTTGCTATACATCAACGACAATTAGGATACGCATATTTACTTATGTTGATGACATGTGATGTTATGTGTTGCCGTGATATTTTATATTGGATCGTCGTATTTGAATAGCCGGGGGTTTTATGTGAGATGAGAGTTTTTCATTTTCATTCATGTAAAATTTAATTGTAAATAATATTCTTTTATTGGGGCACTTCCGGGCTGAGGATGATGTCACCATTGTATATTATTTACTTTTCCGCATTAGGTTAGACCCAAGGCGGGGAGCACAAATAACCGGGTTCTAGGGTCCAGTGGGAGACCATCTCGAGGAGTCGAGACCGGGTCTCCTAACTCTAGAACTGGTAGGGTTACTTGCCGCTCTCGTAGAGGTCTAGGGATGTGGGTTTGGCTATTCATCGCGACCGTGGAATCCGTGTTTTATACAGGCTCGTATTAAAACACGGACGTCCTAATATATCCAATATTTCATATGTGTTCTTCTGCTGCAATGTTCTGTGATGAGATCATATTACTGCCTGAGACGAATGTTTATATTATATATATGAGATATATGTTATATTGCTGATTTTGTTTCAAATGTGATACTTGTGAAGCATAATAAAATGGGACTTCATTATTGAGATTAATGAAATAAAAGAAATCTAAAGATGTTGTAGAAACTTGTTTAAAAACTGGTAGCTCTAGTTCTTGCTTTGCATAGCGGTATTCCTTGTAGAATATCTAGCACCCTATTCGATAAGGAAAGAGCTGAGATCCCTTCACCGGGAGTGATCTCTTTAGCGAAACTAGCAGATGCTACAAACACGGTTTGTCTTTTGATTGCTTATATAGTTTTTGCTTTGCATAGTGATATTTGAGAAATATCCTGCACCTTATTCGATAAGGAAAGAATCGAGATCTCTTCACCGGGAGTGACCACTTTAGCAAAACTAGAAAAGGCCTCAAAAACATTCCTTTTAAAAATCTCTCGATTCTAAACGATATCAAGTTCATTACGCAAAGGGTTTTCTTAAAAACCTGTCGTAGCCCTCCGTCATTTCAGATAAGTACTTCATAGTATTCGTGCTGCGTTTGTTGACCTTGTCAAGGCGTAGTGTGCGGTAGCTATTTATGCATATCTGTAAAAGCATATGATGCTTTTGAGTTAGGGTAGTCGTGTGACTTTGTTGACCTTGTCAAGGGTCATGCGGGTGGGTTTAATTCAATCGGGAAATGATGGGTTGAACTTGACTTGCGGTCTATGGTTTGTTGACTTTGTCAAGGTCATAGATCGCTCGGGACAAAATATTATTGGGAATTTCAAGTGTTGAAATTTGCAATGAGATTGCATACCTTCTGTGAGATAGTTGGATCCCGATACCCGTTGCAAGTAAGAGTTACTCCAGGAAGAGTTTCACACATTACAATTAGCCGATCAAGTAGGTGTCTAGAAAGGTGTCAACGGGGTTACGCCCCTGGGAAAACGAGATTTACTTTAATTAGGTCCGTGCGAAAGCACGGAGAACTTCCCTCAAAGTACCTGCACTGGCCTGGCTGAAAGATTGGCGAACTTGTAGCGTATAATTAATCCCGGCTAGTCTATCCTTTTAGGGTTTGAAGGAAGATTTGACTAAAACAGTGGGAGACATCCTGATTAGATATATTAATAACCAATATAATCTTGCAAGAGCATACGCTGAGTGTTTTCTTCTATCTCTCTCCAGGTAGCAACCATGTCACGTCTTAATCAAGATAATAATACGGATGTATTAACCGAACCCGCTTGTTATACTGCGGTAGGGAACGTTGGTCCCGCTCCAACTTATAATTGTTATAAGACAGAGCAGGAAATAAGGGATTACCAGAATTCCCATGCCGCCCAAACGAAGAAAGTACATGTTGATGCATCTTATTCGGGTGTGTTCATTACCGAGAACTATTTCTCAATATCCTTTACATCCTGGGTATGTGATACCGGATCAGGATCCCGCAAATGTAATCTGTTACATGGGCTACAGATAGGTAGAGGACTGAGAACAGGTGATATGTTTCAAGAGTTGGAAACGATGCAAGTGTTGCAGCCAAATTTGTTGGCAGTTATCACCCTGTATTACTAGAATACATTGATTCTGAACAAATGTTATTAGATACCGAACCTGATATACAACATCATATCAGTCTCTATATTAGTAAAGAAGGATATAATTTTGTATTGTTGGATAATGTTTTGAACATATCCTATATCAAGAGTTGATCGGTTCAGGCACATTATCTAAAAGCATAGACGTTCTAAATCAAACCACAGTTCTTAAACGTACAGAACACACACAAGAGGAAGAGTTCAGAAATGAACGAATCCTTCTTGAGGCATTGTAGACTAGGTTATATCAATGCGACCTGACTAGCTAAGTTACATTTAGATGCATATTTAAATTAGTTTGAATTTACATCTTGTGAAACTTGCCGGTCATATCATAAAGATAAGATGACCATAGCTCTGTTTACTGGAAACAGAGAAAGAGTTAATGAACTCTTGGGATTGATACATGATGATGTATGTAAGTCCCCTGTCTACACATGCCAGGACTGGTTCTTTGTACTTTGTTATATTCACTAATGGTCTCTCAAGATTCGCACATGTGTTCCTGTTGAAATACAAGTCTAAACCTTTTGAGAAATTCAATGAATATGAGTTAGAAGTAGAGAACCAAAACGGGTATAAGTATTATATCCTTTGATGTGATCAGGGAGGAGAATACTTGAGCATGGGATTCCTGGACTATTCTAAAGGAGAATGAGATTCTCTCTCAGCATTACTCCTCCGTATACACCACAATACGTCGGTGCATCGAGGTGGAGCAATCTCACCCTATTAGATATGGTGCGCTCTATGATGAGTACTACTGAGTTTCCTATTTCCTTTTGGGAGTTATGCACTTGAGAAGCTGCATACCTATTGAATAGAGTTCCAATCAAATCAGAAGCCTACCACTCCATATGTGATTTTGAATGGGAAGAGCCCATATCTTAAGTATGTTAAGATTTGGGGTTGTCCGGCCTATGTCTAAAAACAAAATCCGGACAAAGCTCGAGGCAAGGTTAGTTTTGTAGAACTAGAAGGAGTTCCAGCTATACAAACTGCAGCCGATGATTTGGTAAACCCAAAGGATTCAATAGTTTCCAACGAACCTCAGCCTCTCCGCCGATCTAGTAGGGTTCCTCACCCACCTGAGAGATACTTCGGTTTCTCTATAACAGTGGGAGCGAGGATTGCATCATGAGATGATGACCTAACTAGTTTCGAGCAGGCCATCAGGAGTGGGACTCTGTAAGAATGGCTGGATGCTATGCGATCTGAGGTGGAATCCTTATACACCAAAAAAGTATGGACTTTGGTTTCTTTATCTGAAGGGTTAAATTCCCATCAGGAGTAAGTATATCTTGAGAAGATTACATGGTGTACATGGAAAAGTTGAGACTTTCAAACCTATGCTTAAGTCCATCTAGATCCTACTTGCCATTGCTACATACCATAACTATGATTTCTGGCGGTTGGGTGTCATGACAGCTTTTCTAAATGATGATTTAGAAGAGAGCGTCTATAAGTACACAGCCAGAGGGCCTCGTAGACATTAGGAGCAGTGGAAAGATGTGCAAGTTGTTTTATGCGATAAAAACAGGCATCGCGGAGTTGGAACGTCTGTTTTGATGTGATAGTCAAAGAGTTTGACTTCATCAAAATGGTGGATGAACCTTGTATATACAAAAAGGTAGTAGAGAGTATGGTGGTGATTCTCGTAGAGTACGTGGATGACATACTCTTGATAGGGAAGGAGTTTCCTATGCTACGCTCGGTCAATCTCCTCTTATCACAAGGATTCTCTATATAGGATCAAGGTGATACCTCCTAAATCCTGGATTTTGGATTTATGAGATAGATCTAATTGGATGTTAGGATTCTCACTAGATGTAGTGAGATGGTACCAATCGATTCTGGGGAGAATCACTGGAAAGGTTCCAGGGTGATAAGAACGACTGAATGTCAGTCACAGGCATTGTCTTTACCCTCAGTAGGGGGAGGGTATGTTAAAAGAGTTCCAAGCTAGATACCGTGACATACTAGACGATTAAAGGCAAGATACATCGCTACCAAGGATGCTACCAAAGAAATAGTCTGGATGTACACTAGTTCATGAGATGAACTTCGTTCCTGCCATTGTGAGACAATGGAGTTTTGGATTTTGCCAAGGAAACCCCATCCCATCTGTGATCCAGACATATTTTTAGGCAGTATCACATGATCATGGAGATGGTTGATCTCCAGAGAGATCGAGGTCAGGAGAGTAGACACGGAGGACAACAGCGCGGATCCAATCACAAAGGCCTATTTCCCAGTAGAGAATTTTATGGGATGGTTGAGTATGAGATACTTCAACCACAACTGATTGTTGGGTATGTGATACCACAACAGATGGCCCTAGTGCAAGTGGGGGATTGTTAGTTATATGTATGCCCTAGAGGCCATTACTGTACATACGATGTATAGTGGATGCTTGGACATATATAGGGAGGACTTTCTTTCTCGACTTGATAGTATGCTATCTGGTTGCTCTTTATCTTAACATGTACTCTGATTGTCTCTATGTTACATGTTGATAAAACCCTTAGGATGAGTACTTGACTACCAGGACTATGATGCAGATCATACTAGTGGGGACAGTGTAGTCGCCAAGTACATCTTTCAAATGTTCCTAGTCGTGGGTGTATCGAGACAGGGCATCGATATACTAGAGTAGACTAGCGTATGCGCTTCTTGACCCATATGATGGGCGATGGATGATCCTATATCCATTAGTGTTTGACATCAGAGAAGGTATACGGGTGCTCAGTGGAGACTGGGTACACTGGACGGACTCGCCGAGAACTCCCAGATGGTATTATACCTCACGTCAGATGGCAGTTCTCTAGGACACTGGTACAGGTTAGTCTGTAGACCCGAGATCGTCATAGAGTCTTGTGTGATTCCCACTGTGCTTTGATTTCTGTAACACCCGAGTTCATTTATACCAATTCCAGTTTCCGTATTTACCCATCCATGGTATTTTCTTGAATTAGCGTATCTTGGGTACGAATGGTATTTTACACTTTATATTGCATTCGACCCGACCCGCTTGCTTGAACCTACTTGACTCTTATTTATAGATTAACTTGACTTGTTGCATGGACTAGTGCATCTCATGAGTTAGTACATATTGGTATTTTATCTAGTATCGCATCTTTTGCATATAACAATTTAAATCACGTAAAATAAATTAAAATTGCATTTCATAGCCTGCATGATACCCCTAACTCCATGGTTGCGTCCACGCATCTTGTTCTCGTCCCGTTTAATGAAACGGACGTGTTTGGATGGTTACGTGCATGTACGTGCATCCATTCTTGGGGGTATACATTTTCTTTAACTAATCATTCATTTTGAAATTTGGAAGTCGCATATATTTTTCATATTTTAAATCTGAATTTTTGGACCCGACCCGGGCATGTTTTGGAGTAAATTTGTATTTTGCCAAATCTCAAAACGGGCTAATATTATAATATTATATTCTAATATATTTTCAAACCTTTTATAATCTTTATTAAACCTAAAATATTCACTCTCTCTCTCTCTCCGTTTCACTCTCTTTCTCTCTCTTCTCTCTCTCCGTTTCTCTCTCTTTCTCTCTGCCTCTCTCTTCTCTCTCTCTCTCTCCATTTCTCTCTCTCTCTCAAATTATATTCTCTCAGATTATATTTATATTTTAGTTGATTTTCTAAATCTTAGATACCACTATTTTTTTCTTTAAAGTAACTGTGCTACGTATCTCTCTCCCTCCTCTGTTATTTTCTCCTCTTCCTCGCGAAAACCCTAACCAACCCTAGCTTTTCAAAACCCTAACTTTTCAAAACCCGTTCGCCGGCGCCCCTCATCGCCGTTGGTCTCGCTGCCATCACTAGATCACCCCACTACAACTCAGTAAGCCAGTTTAGTCTCATTCCTCTTCTTTTCTTTCCCTTCTTTTCTTCTTGTTTCTTTGTGCATTTTCTGTTCTCTTTTATTCACTGTTGTTTTTAGATCGCCGGAATCCGGTCGGGCCGTCGACGATCTCGACGACCCAGCGAGGACATCTGACCCGTGTGATCCCACTGTTCGTTGTTTGGACTCATTCCGTGTACCGTGCGCGCGTCACGACTTTTCCCGCCGACGCGTGACGTTCCGTTTACCGCTGCGCGATCCGTCGAGGCAAGTGAAACTTGCTACATGCTATTCATACTATTCCTATATTAATTTATCTATTTTCTTATTAAATCTATAAATAGAATCTAAATCCATGAGTTCTAAGTTAGCATCACGATATCCCGTTTACATATTTCAGATTTGGAACTTGAAACCTAACTGTTGCATTTAGTTTACTAAACCTAATAACCACATTTATATGTTAGATCCCATAATCACAATTGTTTACATAGCCATAATACCCTTTTGTAGTTTATACCCTATCGGACGACTGGTTGCATACATCTAGTTCAATTCACATTCAATTGCATTTTTAGATTGTTAAGTACATATTAATATGATTTTATCACCCACATTTATTATACTGCATGCATGTAATGTTGAAACTATCCCTTAAACCCAAACTGATAACCGTGCATCCAAGTAGTTTAATCTGTACCTATTCGCATATCATATTACATGTGCCAGTTTACTGTTCTGATAATACCCATGCTTGTTTATTTATAACCATGATTATGTTAGTTGATTATGAGTACCCACATGATATCTTTTACACCCTGACATGTCTTGCTACACACATATTACTAGACCCGACATGGTACCGTACACACTCGACATGACCTGACACCTAAATACACTACTTGACCTGATCTGATGTACCATGGCTTTACCTGTTACCTGACCTTGTGTCTAATGCCAACAAACGTGACATGTAATCCTCACGGACCGTTCCTGTTGTCTATCCAGACAAACCTACTTACCTGATCCTGTGTTGGCATTAGTTCTTGATTACTGAATACCTGACTTGACATACACATATAACTTGGGTGTATGGGGAAATCATTGGTGAAACCTGACTTGTAACTCAACAGTTCGATGCATGTTCTGATCAGTTTTAGAGGCTAGGCCAGCCTTGAGATGATGCTGCTGACATCATTCATCTGTACATATTCCTGTTTTAGTGCCTAGCGGCATGTCTCGGTTTCAACCCGAGAATCTGGACCGTGGTCCCGGGTATGCACGGGATACTATTGAGTTACATCGATGATTCATCAAATTGATTTCAAAGACTTGAGAGTAGATAACCCACTAGAACAGTTTAGTGTACTCACTGCACACTACCCTTCACTGCCCTGATTTACATTACTGTTACACCTGCTTCCCATTCATGTTTATATTTGCATTGCCTGTTACCCTATTTGTATTTATTACTTGATAACTTGACGCGCTGACTTCTGGGTTTTGCATGGCCCAGATTCTTCTACCTTGTTGCAGACTAATCTGGAGTATTGCTGCTGTTAGACCGAGCGGTGAAGATCCTGTCGGTATCCAGTCTTACTTTCTAGGTGTTTATTTGATCTTTTGCTTCTGCATATTGTTATTTCTTGACTGTTTTATTCTGGCTTATGGACATGTACTAGATAGTTAGTTTTATTTTCCTGTTCTTGATATCTCTACAGCCGTAATGTGACTGTGGAATAATTTTTCCTATCCACAGGTAGCATGGTTGGCTATGTCACGTGCCCATCTTAGCGTACTCTGGAAAGTGGGGCGTGACTTGGTTGTTTTGGTATCAGAGCCATAGGTTAGCCGGGTTGATTCTTTTGTAGTTGGGTATTGTACCCAATACATGAATCAGAATACCCATGTTTAGGAAACATGTCCTGCCACCTTGCCGTTTTACCGTTTTTGAATCAAGTTCTTCCTGATTATATCTTTTACTATGTGCAAACTTCCTTTGCATATCGACTCGAAAACCTGATTCCTTGTTATCTCTAGGACTTGGGCAACTTGGGTGGAGTTATGTAATTGTGCCCATGAACTGCAGCATGGTTACAATGCGGTACTCTATCTAAGTGACTTGGAGTCCTGGTCTTGATTCACTTCCTTATTCCATGATCGTTGTAATACCTTGCTTCTCTCGGTTTCATTGCTTGCCGGTTCTTGTTTTATTTCCAGCTTGAATTATGTTTACCGTGCTTAATCCTCTTCAGTATCTTGACTTCGGATGAAGTCATCTCGGTATCTTACTTGTTCTTCTTTCCCGCATTAGAATTATTCAATCCTAGTGCATTCCTTTGTTGTTGTTGTCTTGGGAATGGATTTTCGCGGCACTTTCCACGCTCATATTGATTGTAAGGAAGGGAAAGCGAATTTCCAGATTCCCGGACATTCGGAGGTTGTTTTGCTGGAGGAAGCAGTTCTGTCGGGCCAGTCGAGTTAGGGCTAGGCCGACAAACAAGGTTCTTTCGGCAATGGCAGTGGATAAGGAAGAAGTGCCGGCTATATTTGAGAGTTTCATAGACGTGTTTGAAGACATATCAGGTTCACCGCCGAAGCGAGACGTGGAGTTCGCAATTGAACTTGTTCCTGGTGCAGCGCCAATCTTAAAGGTGTATTACTGATGGCACCGGTAGAGTTGGAAGAAATCAGGAAGCAGGTTGTGGAATTACTTGAGAAGGGTTGGTTTCGCCTCAACAACTTAACTGAGGAAGCTCCAGTTCTTCTAGTCAAGAAGAAAGATGGCACAAGGAGGATGTGCATCGACTATCGAGAATTAAACCGGGTGACTATTAGGAATAAGTACTCGATCCTTCACATTGGAGAATTATTTGAGCAGCTTAGTGGCGCGAGGGTATTCTCGAAGCGGGATTTACGATCCGGATATCAACAGGTCTGAGTTAAATCAGAAGATAATTGCAAGACTGCGTTCAGAGCTCGGTATGGACATTACGAGTATTTAGTGATGCCCTTCGGAGTAACGAGGGCACCGGCGATATTTATGGACTTGATGAACCGAGTCCTTCACCGTTCTTGGACCGGTTTATAGTGGTGATCATCGATGATATTCTGGTCTACTCGGGAGCAAGGAAGAGCATGTAGAACACTTGAAGATCGCACTGCAGACGTTGAGGTAAGAAAGATTGTATGCGAAGATGAGCAAGTGCAAGTTTTGGCTTGAAGAAGTAAAGTTTTGGGACATGTCATAGCTGGAAATGAAATCGCCGTTTATCCAGGGAAGATTGCAGCAGTTCAAGACTGGCCGATTACGAAGAACGTTGTAGAGATCAGAAGTTTTCTTGGGCTTGCAGGATACTACAGAAGGTTCATGGGGAATGTTGCTCGTTTGACTGAGCCTTGACCAAGCTTACGTATAAGGAAGTACCATTTGTGTGGACAAATAAGTATGCGTCAGCTTTTGAAGTGGTGAAGCAAAGATTGATAACCGCTCTTGTCTTAACCGTGCCGGACAGTTCCGGAGGATCGGTGATTCACAGCAACGCATCTGGGAAAGAATTGGGATGTGTTTTGATGCAGCATGGAAGGGTTATAGCCTACGCATCGAGACAGTTGAAGACCCATAAGAAGAATTACCTAACTAATGACTTGGAGTTTGCGGCTGGGATTTTCGCTTGAAGATTTGGAGACACTATTTATTGGGCGAAAAAGGGGTCGAAATATTCACCGATCATAAAAGCCTAAAGTACGTGTCGCTCAGAAGGAGCTAATTGTGAGGCAGCGTAGATGGTTGGAGCTGATGGCTGACTACGATCTTGATCTTAAGTACCATCCGGGGAAGTTAAGGTTGTGACCGGATACGCTTAGTCGGTTACCAGCAATTCGGATGTTGACTGCACGAAAGGGGAACTTACTGAAGACTTTCGAAGATTAAATTTGGAGGGTGTGCTACCGTATTATTAGGGACAGTTGATGCGACAGCAAGTACAGTCGTCGTTGATCGGAAATTTTGAGCAGCGAAATTGCAGGACTCAAGATTTCAGAAGTTTCGAGAACAGGTTGAAGTTGGATTTCTAACGGGCTTAGGGGTTCATGAAGATGGTTCGTTGTGATAGTTGTTTGTGTGCGCCAATGGAGGTATTCGCGAAGAAGTTATGAAGAAGGCACACAGTTCCGCATATTCCGTACATCCAGTAGGCACGAAGATGTACCGTGATCTAAGAAAGCATTTCTAGTGGAAAGGCATGAAAAGGGAGATTGCCCGTTTTGTAGCGAAGTGCTTGGTGTGTCAGCAAGTTAAGGCTGAACATCAAAGGGTTGCTGGTTTATTGCAACCGCTTCCGATTCCTCAATTGAAGTGGGAACACATAAACATGGATTTCGTGACAGCTTTACCGCGGAGTCCAAAGGGCAACATGCAGTTTGGGTGATTGTTGATCGATTGACCAAGGCAGCTCATTTCATCCCATTTCGAGTTGGTCAATCAACAGAAGCTTTGGCAGAGCGGTACAATGCAGGAGATTGGAAGATTGCACGGAGCACCAGGAGGCATCGTGTCCGACCGTGACACTCGTTTCTTAGCACACTTTTGGAGGAGCTTACAGGGAAGTTTGGGGACTCGATTGAAGTTTAGTACAGCTTATCGCCCTCTAACAGATGGCTAGTCGGAGAAAGCGATCCACATTCTCGAAGACATGTTAAGATCTTGCATGTTAGACTTCAAGGGTTCATGGGAGGATCATCTACACTTGGTGGAGTTTTCTTACAACAACAGTTTCCAGGCGACATTTTGGATGGCTCCATTCTTAGCTTTATGTGGTCGCAAGTGTCATTCACCTGTTTGTTGGGACGATGTCGGTGAACGAAAATTGTTGGGACCAGATTTGGTTGTGAAAACAGTTGAGAAGGTTTATACTATCCGGAATTATATGAAAGCAGCACAAGACCGACAAAAGAGTTGGACAGTTACATCGAAAAGACCTCTAGAGTTCGCTGTTGGTGATTTAGTATTCTTGAAGATATCGCCGACTAGAGGGGTGATCCGTTACAGAAGTCGAGGAAAGTTTAGTCTTCGATTCGTTGGACCTTTTAAGATTTTCGGGCGTATTGGAGAAGTGGCGCATCGTTTGGTATTTCCGCAATCTTTGGAGAATGTTCATGACGAGTTTCTTGTATCTCAACCCGTAGGTATGCTCGAGATGAAATACATGTATTGGATCTTTCGGAGATGACTGTACGAGAAGATTTAACCTTTGAGGAGCGACCGATGTCAATTGTGAATCGAAGAGAAAAGCTTCTTAAGAACAAAGTTATCTCTCTTGTACTTGTTTCTTGGAGTAATCGCTCGCATGGAGGACCAAATTTGGAACGAGATGATGAAATCTGGCAGAAGTTTCCACATCTATTCTTGAAATATCTTGTTTGTTTATCATATCTTGTTCTTAGAATTTTGAGGACGAAATTCTTTTGTAGTTGGGTATAATGTAACACCCGAGTTCATTTATACCAATTTCAGTTTCCGTATTTACTCATCCATGGTATTTTCTTGATTTAGCGTATCTTGGGTACGAATGGTATTTTACACTTTATATTGCATTCGACCCGACCCGCTTGCTTGAACCTATTTGACTTTTATTTATAGATTACCTTGACTTGTTGCATGGACTAGTGCATCTCATGAGTTAGTACATATTGGTATTTTATCTAGTATCCAATCTTTTGCATATAACAATTAAAATCACGTAAAATAATTTAAAATTGCATTTCATAGCCTGCATGATACCCCTAACCCCGTGTTAGCGTCCACGCATCTTGTTCTCGTCCTGTTCAATGAAACGGACGTGTTTGGATGGTTACGCACACGTACGTGCATCCGTTCTTGGGGGTATACATTTTCTTTAACTGAGCATTCATTTTGAAATTTGGAAGTCGCATATATTTTTCATATTTTAAATCTGAATTTTTGGACCCGACCCGGGCATGTTTTGGAGTAAGTTTGTATTTTGCCAAATCTCAAAACGGGCTAATATTATAATATTATATTCTAATATATTTTAAAACCTTTTATAATCATTATTAAACCTAAAATATTCACTCACTCTCTCTCCGTTTCACTCTCTTTCTCTCGCTTCTCTCTCTTTATCTCCGTTTCTCTTTCTCTCTCTCCGTTTCTCTCTCCTCTCTCTACCTCTCCGTTTCTCTCTTTCTCTCTGCCTCTCTCTCCGTTTCTCTCTCTCTCTCTACCTCTCCGTTTCTCTTTCTGTCACTCTCTCTCTCTCTCCGTTTCTTTCTCTCTGTCTCTCTCTCCGTTTCTCTCTCTCTCAAATTATATTCTCTCAGATTATATTTATATTTTAGGTGATTTTCTAAATCTTAGATACCACTATTTTTTTCTTTAAAGTAACTGTGCTACGTATCTCTCTCCCTCCTCTGTTATTTCTTCCTCTTCCTCGCGAAAACCCTAACCAACCCTAGCTTTTCAAAACCCGTTCGCCGGCGTCCCTCATCGCCGTTGGTCTCGCTGCCATCACCAGATCACCCCACTACAACCCAGTAAGCCAGTTTAGTCTCATTCCTCTTCTTTTCTTTCCCTTCTTCTCTTCTTGTTTCTTTGAGCATTTTCTGTTCTCTTTTATTCACTGTTGTTTTTAGATCGCCGGAATCCGGTCGGGCCGTCGACGATCTCGACGACCCAGCGAGGACATCTGACCAGTGTGATCCCACTGTTCATTGTTTGGACTCATTCCGTGTACCGTGCGCGCGTCACGACTTTTTCCGCCGACGCGTGACGTTCCGTTTGCCGCTGCGCGATCTGTCGAGGCAAATGAAACTTGCTACATGCTATTCATACTATTCCTATATTAATTTATCTATTTTCTTATTAAATCTATAAATAGAATCTAAATCCATGAGTTCCAAGTTAGCATCACGATATCCCATTTACATATTTCAGATTTAGAACTTGAAACCTAACTGTTGCATTTAGTTTACTAAACCTAATAACCACATTTATATGTTAGATCTCATAATCACAATTGTTTATATAGCCATAATACCCTTTTGTAGTTTATACCCTATCGGACGACCGGTTGCATACATCTAGTCCAATTCACATTCAATTGCATTTTTAGATTGTTTAGTACATATTAATATGATTTTATCATCCACATTTATTATACTGCATGCATGTAATGTTGAAACTATCCCTTAAACCCAAACTGATAACCGTGCATCCAAGTAGTTTAATCTGTACCTATTCGCATATCATATTACATGTGCGAGTTTACTGTTCTGATAATACCCATGCTTGTTTATTTATAACCATGATTATGTTAGTTGATTATGAGCACCCACATGATATCTTTTACACCCTGACATGACTTGCTACACACATATTACTAGACCCGACATGGTACCGTACACTCTCGACATGACCTGACACCTAAACACACTACTTGACCTGATCTGATGTACAATGGCTTTACCTGTTACCCGACCTTATGTCTAATGCCAACAAACCTGACATGTAGTCCTCACGGACCGTTCCTGTTGTCTATCCAGACAAACCTACTTACCTGATCCTGTGTTGGCATTAGTTCTTGATTACTGAATACCTGACTTGATATACACATATAAGTTGGAGGTATGGGGAAATCAATGGTGAAACCTGACTTATAACTCAACAGTTCGATACTTTTTCTGATCAGTTTTAGAGGCTTGGCCAGCCTTGGGATGCTGCTGCTGACATCATTCATCTGTACATATTCCTGTTTTAGTGCCTAGCGGCATGTCTCGGTTTCAGCCCGAGTATCTAGACCGTGGTCCCAGGTATGCACGGGATACTATTGAGTTACATCGATGATTCATCAAATTGATTTCAAAGACTTGAGAGTAGATAACCCACTAGAACAGTTTAGTGTACTCACTGCACACTACCCTTCACTGCCCTAATTTACATTACTGTTACACCTGCTTTTCATTCATGTTTATATTTGCATTGCCTGTTACCCTGTTTGTATTTATTACTTGATGACTTGACGCGCTGACGTCTGGGTTTTGCATGGCCCAGATTCTTCTACCTTGTTGCAGACTAATCTGGAGTATTGCCGCTGTTAGACCGAGCGGTGAAGATCATGTCGGTATCCAGTCTTACTTTCCAGGTGTATATTTGATCTTTTGCTTCCACATATTGTTATTTCTTGACTCTTTTATTCTGGCTTATGGACATGTACTAGATAGTTAGTTTTATTTTCCTGTTCTTAATATCTCTACAGCCATAATGTGACTGTGAAAGGATTTTTCCAATCCACAGGTAGCATGGTTGGCTATGTCACGTGCCTATCTTAGCGTACTCTGGGAAGCGGGGCGTGACAATTTCCATCATACCACGTCCAATAGGGCGTGCAAAAAGGTGGCTTTTGGGTACAGTTCCGAATCACATGGAGGCAATGAGCGATAGGAGGGGTTTCGTCTCTCCCGGTATAGGGAGTTAATGTTGCGCTGTGTTCGATTGGCTATAACTGGAAATCCCTGGCCAGGGTTGCTGAGATTTACTGGTAAGTATTATCAGTAGTTTCTCGAACTGTTATAGACCTCATATCGACACGACTTATCAAGCTATTGGGTTCTGACGTTTACCACCCCTAGGCAAGATTTGCGACATATCAGACGAAGAGACCGGACTGTACGGGAGTGTTACTGATTGGATTCGCAGGAGAATGTACAGGATTGATTGTTGATCTTCTGATCGCTCAATACCTGGGTGGTTGTTATGTTTAGCTGACTGCTTGCAGCTTGTGGGTGTTTGATATGTCATCACCTACTGCCGGCGTATTGACGATTCTTTAGAGTCCTACACAGAGGTTTCCTGGCTCAGGCAAAACGGAGTAGGAGCGCATATGTGATATGTGCGGGACCGAGAACAATACGTGTATGTGATACCGTATTAGATTCTCGCGATATGTGATATCGGCCGGGTATATGTGATATAGCCGGGTCATCGGATCAAGTGTTGATTCGATGAACTGATACAGATTATATTAGTCGGTTATTTGTGAAATAGCCGGATTATCGGATCAAGTGTTGATTCAATAATTTAATGTATAATTATATATTTGATATATTAAATTATATTAACTAATATAAGCTCACTTAAAGATTCTTTTTCTCACTCGGGTAATACATTGATATATATGTGATATATGTTAATTGTATTATTTTATTTTGTTACAATAAATATTGTATATGTGACATATAATATTATAACAAGTTATGATTACTAATGCAACATGATTTGTGGAGATTAAACAAGATTAGGGTTTGATTTGGGTTAGCACTTTCATGAAGCTTCTAGAAGCTTTATGTTTTGTTTTAAGCAAAAATATTTTGTTATAATATTTTGAAGATATTTTCTTAACCCAACCCAAACCCTTTACCATGGTTTGGTTTATTCTCTACAATGGTTAAGTCTTTTGTTTCTTAACCAAGGGTTGATTGGTAACCATAACTAATGATTTCATTATTCATCACAAAGGAATTCTTCTTCTTCTTCCTTTGAGGAAAGCTTTCTAGCTTTTTCTTATGTGATGAAAATGAGTTAGATAAAGAAAACAAATGAGAGCTAAATTCCTACTTCATCATTATCATCTATCCTAGCCACTTAGATTAGGGTGTTTGCTTTGCTAATACTTGATTAGCAAAGCAAGAGCTTGGGTTTGAGTTTCTTCAAGGTAGATCATCTTTGTTATTGAAGATCGGAAGCAAGCTTGCATTCTTCTCTTCATGGAGCCTCTCTAGAGTCCGGATACTCGATGATCACAGCGAATAGACCACAACACGGAGCTTATGAAGCGAAGGAACGGATTACAAAGGTTGTAATCCCTAACTCTTAGAAGTAAAGTTGTTTACTTGCTATTTATTTCGCCTAATCTCTAGTCTAAGATCTTGGTTAGGCTTGTTCGGCACGTCTAAAATTTAAATCGGGCATGGTTGATGCCTTATAGACCATTATGACAGTGCCTAGTAACCCTACACTTCAAAGAGGTGGCGGGTCCCGAAAACCAATAACTCCTTTCGTCATACATTGATGCACTTCCAAATTGACGTGCACATCGGATCGCTTCCCAAATTGGGCGTATTCTATGTCACCATCATTTACTCCTCCACGTAACAAATACATATGCGCACAAGATGAATAATGGACCGAGATGTCCCTAAACTAGACATTCGCCCTAAATACGGCGATAATGGACCGAAACGTCCTTAAACTAATATTCGTCCCAAACAGGGAATGTTGGACCGTGATGTCCTTAAACTAAAATAATTGAGCCCATTTGCTCATTTGTTTCTAAGCAGATCTTACTCTCAAATATGACTAACGATCCTTAGAAAACCCAAATATCCCGTGAACTGATGGGCCTCATTTATATGAGATCTGCGTCCTAAATTCATTCCCGTTGGCAAACCAAACTACTAGCGTAGACCCCATCAAGCAAATTCTTGACCCAAACCCAAATCTAAAATATACAGATTTGGACTAATCCGCAGTGAACTGCAGGAGCAAGAGAAAGTGGTTATCGCAATGTGGTAACGTAATTAACTGCAGGGGCTTGCGCCTGCAGGGAAGAGCATCCCCACAATCAAAAACCCCTCATAAAATGAAGGGGAATCTGATATAGTCTGCTACAACAGTCGCGTCTGTCAAAACCTCCAATATATGGTGCCATAAATCAACTTGGTATTTTCGGAGAGGTGGATGGATAAGTCCAAATAGCATCTGCCTCCAGATTCAGGCAAGATGATCCATCCTGGTTTGTCCCGGTCTTTCGGCGGAGAACAAGGAGCCGACAAATCAGGTTTATTACTTTCAATCTAAGGTTGTCCCGAGTACACTATATATTCGTCTTCTTCAATATCGCTTCCGAAGACCGAGATGGTAGCTAGTGATTTTTTTTTATTTTCCGGTTTGCGGTGTCTTTCGGTATGTTCAAAACCCGGCTGAAAGTATTTTGCGTCTTCATACTTACGTACCTCATTTACTAAGAAGGGATTGAGCTCTCCCGTGACGGTATACTCTTGGCCATCCTGGAAATACTTCATACACCGATATTGTGTAGAAGGGATGACATTGTACTCGTGTAGCCAAGACCTGCCGAGTAGAGCATTGTAATATGTTTTGGAGTCGATGGCATGGAACTTGATGTTAGTGATGAACTGCCCGAAGCAGAGCGTCAATACTACGGACCCAAGCGTTCGTGATGACTGCGAGTCGAATCCTGAGATGGTGATCTTATCCGGGCAAGGTACTGAACATTCATGCATATCTCTTTCAGCACTCTCACATTGAGAAGGTCGACAGAAGATCCATTGTCAACAAGGATTTTTTCTATCTTGATATCGTGGTAGTTGTAACAACCCCAAATATTCTGTACAACTTTCTGTACAAATTTTTCAAAATTACAGAAAGGGGTATTTTTGCCTGAGCACAACTTATAAGTTTGTTTTGCCTTTTAATAGCAAGAAGGAGCTTGTAGCTCATTGGAAATACCTTGCACTGCTGAACCAAGCCACCAGAGTTCAAATCCCATACCCCACATTATTTTTAATATTGTTTTATTTTAATATTTTTAGAATTCCAAGAGTCTACACGTACTAAACCTGTAAAACCCCACTACACACTAAAAAGAAACTGGACTAGGTTGAAGACCAAGCGACGACGGACCGACGGCGACCGACCCCGGCTAGACTCGGCCCGGATCGGCCGGCGACTCGGCCGACTCGGCCGCTATCGTCGGCCGGAATCGGTCGGAACGCCGATCCATCAACATGAAAGTTTTGACTCTTCACTTCCCCATCACTGCTGCATACTCTAAATTCTTGGATCGGTTCCAGAGCCCCTTTAAATCACATTAAACCCAATTTTAATACAATTTAATACATTTTTCTCACACCCCTTCACCTAACCCTAACCCTGGCTTTACCCTATAAATCCCACCCCTAGACACACACCCCTCACTCACAATTCTGTCCAAACTCTCAAGAAATTCCTATAGAAATTTTAGTGTGCAATTGAAGTTAGCAAAGAGGCGAAAACTTCAGCAATTTTCCGACGATAACCCTAGGAGCACCCGGCGACGAAACGACGCACCAGCACCTCCTACCGCTTCCTCTCTCTCTTTTTTAAGCTCTAAACTCGTAAGTCCCACTTCCCTCTTCTCCTTTCTTTTTCTAAAAATACGTAATTCCAAAACCCGACGGAATCGGAGTTAATCCGATTTCCGATTCGGTTCTTTCTAAAAATTCAACATTTTCTTAAATACAAACAACCATTATATGTTGACTATTAATCATTAACAAATATGTTGAACAAGTTTCATGTTAATTTATATCATTTTGTAAGTTTTATCGCTCTTTTTCAGTAAAATACCATATAGTTTAATTCCGACATTTAAAACATCAAAACCTTGCTATACCTTTAAGTAGATCACGAGGTAATGACCTACCTCCTCACACACTCATATGCAACATAGCACAATACCTTTCAGGAACATAGAATACGGGAAAACGAATCTTTATATATTAATACTCTTAACTATTAAAACCGTTTTCTACAATATACGTATTTAATACAAATCTTTGCAAATCGCCGATACAACCCATTTGGGGAACCCGTTCGGGATGGTGTGGATTATCGCACATTCTCGGGCTTAGTAGTGTGAGATGTAGACCTCCGCAAGGAGCATTCGGTCTTGAGAGATTTAAAATACGAATATCTTAAGAAAATGAGATTTCTAGAAATATAATATATATATATATATTAAAATTATTTTATATATATATATATATGTATCATTAAAATATATATTTTGTGATAATATAAATATTCTAACTTCTTCAAAAATCACAAGGATCACTTTACATTAAATACCGTGAATTCCATACAAGTTCAATATTACGATTAAATACCATGTATTATGAAAAATAGGTTTATTCACTAGAAATGTCACAGATATAAAATCTACAACTATGAAAATTCTAAAGACGATAAATACATACTACATACTTGGGGTGTATTTTGAAAAGTATACAAATTATTTTTACATAAAACCCCCTCAAGTTCTATATATTATCCTACGGACCCTAGTAAATATAAGTTTAAGCGGGACCAGTCTCTTGAACCTCACGGAGCCGGAGATATGGGTGCTTGCCTATCTAAGGTAGACAACTTAACAAATGTGTTATCAATACGGTAATCGTCTTTGAAAAAGACACAAATCCCGTCATCCATGTGCAGCGGTTACCGATAACATCAAAACTTAATTCAGGATTTCAATTTCTTTCTAATTGTCTGACTCAGACTGAGTCTCATTATAATCAATCTGACTTGAATATGATTCAAGTACAATCTACAATATAACAATTCAATATGAATACATGAATCCATATATTCAGCGGTTACCGATAACATCAAAACTTAATTCAGGATTTCAATTTCTTTCTAATTGTCTGACTCAGACTGAGTCTCATTATAATCAATCTGACTTGAATATGATTCAAGTACAATCTACAATATAACAATTCAATACGAATACATGAATCCATATATTCAATCTATTCAATCTATATTGACTGAACCGAACCATGGATATACTTCCATTTCCATGATTCTCCAGTTACATCCATTTACTGATATCATGGTTTCGGCAAGTCATCCAATTATACAATCTATATTACAAGACAATACAAGTTGCAATACAATATAAACAATACAATAAATACTTCGCGGGGTTTAAGGGGTAGATTGGTACGGAAGGTGTTAGAAGTGGCACGAGACTGCAAGATTAAGGCACCTAACCTGAATCCAATTGCCGTTGTTCCGGGTTGTATAACGGAGCCTCGTACTTCCATTTGCCCTAGTCTCTAGCATATAGAGACTCATCTCGTATACACTGGCATCCTTCTGTACCAAGCTACAAATAACAGCGTTAACCATATAATACAACTTTAAAATCTACCTTCTCTTTCTGTCTATTCTAGTTCTCCCTTATCTTTGGGACTTACCGAGCGATTTTTTCGCTGACGGCATTCTCTTTCTTTCTTCTTTGAATGTCATCATGTGAAGATTTGGACCGGTTTGCTGAAGATCCCGAGCTCTAGCTTCATTGTACACATTTTCTTTCAGTACTTTACATTCTGTTATGCCACAGTTTAGGCATTGCTTTCATTCAGATGTATTTACTTTTCCATGCATTGTACAAAAGAATGTTAATAAATATAGTTTTTGTTTCATTACATTTGTCTCTTGTGTACATTTCTTTTATATTGCTTAGATACGCTTAGCATATTTACTTCAGAGTAAATACGTAGCGGCCTCGTTGCGTCCTCTGCCCGTACACTGGGAAGCGGGGCGTGACAGGTTTTGTTGGCGGCCCATGCAGGTCAGAGCAGTATGAAACTCTATCATACAGTTCTATTCTGCCTGAACAACCTAAGTAATATAACACAAGAACCAACAACTAAAACATTCTTTACAATTCATGTTCCTTAAATCTTATCATTCCATATACTTTGAATCTGTCCTCATTCCATATACTTTGAATCTGTCCTAACTCAAATTTTTCTTCAAGGTTATGGATTCCCCAAACAACACCAGCACCAATGTCAACAACACACCTCCACCACTAACACTCACACCTGCCGTCCCTGCTCCACTCAACAAGCAAACGATTCTGCTTGTGGCAATCCGCAGCCTCCTCGAGGGACAACAGCAGCAGCCTGCTCTTTTAATGAACCGTCCCGAGGCAAAAGCACCTGGGGTGAAGCAATTCAGGGCTTTGCACCCCACAAACAGTTTGCAGGAAAGGAGAGCCCACTGGACGCTGAGGAATGGGCTCAGAGTATCGAAGATGATTTGGCCGCAGCATAAGTGCCAAAAATAGCTTGGGTTCATGTTGCAAAATTATAGCTCACGGACAATGCACGGAACTGGTGGAAGGCGGTAGAAAGCCGTCTTGAACAACCCATCGAATGGAAGACTTTCCGAGACATGTTCGACGCAAAGTACTCCCGTGAGACTGCCAGGTTCGACTTGGAACAGCAGTTCATTCATCTGCAACAAGGTTCTATGTGGACCAAGTCGGTAGATGAATATGACGCTGAGTTCACCATGCTTAGTCGGTAAGATATGTCTCAATAATTCGAATTGTTCAATATATCACATACTACACATCTAACACAAGATCGTAACAGGTTTGCGGCCCATCTCATACCGACTGCTAAGATCAGAGCAAGAAGATTTCAGTAAGGATTGGACCCGGAAATCCAAGCTACTTTAGCTACAGGGGATTTCCCAACCCATGATTTGGCTTTGAAAGCTGCCCGAAGATACGAGGCAGTGTTGAAGAAGAAGGGCAGACCTCAATTTGCCGGAGTGAAGCGCCCTGCCAATCAGATGACAGGAGGAGACTTTTCAAGGCCAACGGTTGAACCCCATAGACCGGAAGAAATTAGTAACCAGCTAAGTCCAGACTTTTGTTACTACTGCCACAGAAAGGGATACTTGTGGAAGGACTGTAGGCGCGCAAAAGGCTTGTGTCTAATTTGTGGCGCATCCAAACACGGAATTGGAAATTGTCCTTATAATAGCAACCCAGCTCACACATCCACCAACTACTCGCAGCGGCCTGCTATCCAGGCTCCTGCACCTCGTCTAGCACTCCCAGCACCACCTCCACGTGGATTTCCTACACAGCCAAATCGCTAATTCCATCAGGCACTAAGGAGCATGCCTCGAGGACAGAGAAATGTGCCTCCAGCTAGGAGGAACGTGCCATGGCGACAGGCTTACACCTTAGCAGCCGTAGAAGCCGAGACAGTTGACCAAGGTAACACTGGTAAGTCTCTTTCACATTCTCAAACCCTTGTATCACTTTGTTATTTTTCATACACTATCAGTACTTCAGTCACTAAACTTTTCTTGAATCTGTTAGACTTTTCTTTTTCAAATTTCGAGGACGAAATTTTTATAAGGAGAGTAGGATGTAACAACCCCAAACATTCTATACAACTTTCTGTACAAATTTTTCAAAATTACAGAAAGGAGTATTTTTACCTGAGCACAACTTATAAGTTTGTTTTGTTTTTTAATAGCAAGAAAGAGTTTGTAGCTCATTGGTAATACCTTGCGCTGCTGAACAAAGCCACCAAAGTTCAAATCCCGTACCCCACATTATTTTTAATATTGTTTTATTTTAATATTTTTAGAATTCCAAGAGTCTACATGTGTTAAACCCGTAAAACCCCACTACACACTAAAAACAAACTAGACCAGGGTGAAGACAAAGCGACGACGGACCGGCGGCGACCGACCCCGGCCAGACTCGGCCCGCGACTCGGCCGACTCGGCCGCCGCCGCCGGCCGGAATTGGCCGGACCGCCGATCCATCAACATGAATGTTTTGACTCTTCACCTCCCCATCACTCTTGCATACTCTAAATTATTGGATCGGTTCCAAAGCCCCTTTAAATCACATTAAACACATTTTTTAATACAATTTAATACATTTTTCTCACACCCCTTCACCTAACCCTAACCCTAGCTTTACCCTATAAATCCCACCCCTAGACACACACCCCTTACTCACAATTCTGTCCAAACTCTCAAGAAATTCCTATAGAAATTTTAGTGTGCAATTGAAGTTAGCAAAGAGGCGAAAGCTTCGGCGATTTTCCGACGACAGCTCTAGGAGCTCCCGGCGACGAAACGATGCACCGACGCCTCCTACCGCTTCCTCTCTCTCTTTTCTAAGCTCTAAACCTGTAAGTCCCACCTTTCTCTTCTCCTTTCTTTTTCTAAAAATACGTAATTCCAAAACCCGACGGAATCGGAGTTAATCCGATTTCCGATTCGGTTCTTTCTAAAAATTCAACCTTTTCTTAAATACAAACAACCATTATATGTTGACTATTAATCATTAACAAATACGTTGAACAAGTTTCATGACAATCTATATCATTTTATAACTTTTATCGCTCTTTTTCAGTAAAATACCATGTAGTTTAATTCCGACATTTAAAACATCAAAATCTTGCTATACCTTTATGTAGATCACGATGTAATGACCTATCTCCTCACACACTCATATGTAACAGAGCACAATACTTTTCGGGAACATTGTCACGCCCTGCTTCCAGTGTACGGGCAGAGGACGCGACGAGGCCGCTACGCATTTACTATGAAGTAAATACGCTAAGCGTATCTAAGCAATATAAAATAAATACACAAGAAACAAGATATAATAAAACATCAACTTTATTTATTCACATTCTTTCTGTACAATGCATGGAAAAGTAAATACAACAGGATAAAAGCAATGCCTAAACAATGGCATAACAGAAAAGGAAAAGTACTGAAATAAAAGTATACAATGAACTAAAGCTCTGGGTCTTCAATGAAGTGGTCCAAGTCTTCACTAGTGGGCTCGATCTCCGGAGTGTCCAGATCACCTGACGATTTTCAAAGAAGAAAGAAAGAGAATGTCGTCAGCAAACAAATTGCTCGGTAAGTCCCAAAGATAAGGGAGAAATAAAATAGATAGAATAAGAAGGTAGCTTTTAAAGTTGTATTATGTTGTTATATTTGTATTTAGTGTTAACGCTGTTGTTTTTAGCTTAGTACAGAAGGATGCCGGTGTATACGAGAGGAGTCTCTATATGCTAGAGAGTAGGGCAAACTGAAAGTACGAGGCTCCGTTAGAAAGCCCGGAACAACCGCACACTGAATATAGGTTAGGTATCTTAATCTTGCAGTCTCGTGCCACTTCTAACACCTTCCGTACCAATCTACCCCTTAAACCCCGAGATGTCTTGTTTGTATAGTTGTATTGTATTGTCTTGTATTGTAAATTGTATAGATTATATAATTGGATGACTTACCGAAACCATGATATCAGTAAATGGATGTAACTGTAGAATCATGGATGTAACTGGAGAATCATGTAAATGGAAGTATATCTATGGTTCGGTTAAGTCAATATAGATTGAATGGATTCATGTTGAATTGTAATATTGTAGATTGCAGATTGTAGATTGTAAATTATAGATTGTAGATTGTACTTGAATCATATTCAAGTCAGTTTATTAATGAGACTCGGTCTGAGTCAGACAAATAGAAAAGTAAATTGAAGTCCTGATGGTTTTGATGTTATCGGTAACCGCTGCACATGGACGGCAGGATTTGTGTCTTTTTCAAAGACGATTATCGTATTGATAACACCGTTGTTAAGTTGTCTACCTTAAATAGGCAAGCACCCACTTCTCCGGCTCCCTGAGGCTCAAGAGATTGGTCCCGCTTAAACCTATATTTACTAGGGTCCTTAGAGTAATTTATAGAACTTGAGGGGGTTTTATGTAAAAATAATTTTGTATAGTTTTCAAAATACACCCCAAGTATTAGTTATCGTCTTTAGAGTTATCATAGGTATGGATTTTATAATTGTGATATTTCTAGTGAAAATATCCTAAATTCATAATAAAATGTATTTATTTGTAATATTGACTTTGTATGGAATTCATGATATTTTAACGTAAAATGATTCTTGTGATTTTTTAAAAGAGTTGTAATATTTATATTATTTCAAAATATATATTTTAATGTTATATATATATATATATAATTATATAAAAATAATTTTAATATATATTTTATATTTCTAGAAATCTCATTTTCTTAAGATGTCGTATTTTAAACCTTTCGAGACCGAATGCTCCTTCTGGAGGTCTACATCTCGCACTACTAAGCCCGAGGATGTGCGATAATCCGCACCATCCCGAACGGGTTCCCCAAATGGGCTGTAGCGGTGCTTTGCAAAGATTTGTGTAAAATACTAATCATTAAGAAAAAATGGTTTTATTAGTAATGGTATTTATTTGAAAAGGTGTCGTTTTCCCGTATTCTATGTTCCCGAGGGTATTGTGCTATATTGCATATGAGTTTGTGAGGAGGTAGGTCATTATCTCATTATCTATTTAAAGGTATAACAAATTTAATGGTTTAAATGCTGAAATAAAACTGCATGGTATTTTAGTGAAAAAATACAGTAAAATGGAAATAGCAATTTCTTTTGATATAGAACTTGTTCAATATGATTAGTTAGTGTTTAATAGTCAACATGAAGTGGTTTAACAAGATTGTATTAAGAAAATGTTGGATTTTGAGAAAGAACCGAATCGGAAACCGGATTTACTCTGTTTCCGTCAGGTTTTGGAATTTCGTATTTTTAGAAAAGATTAGAGATGGTAAATTGGGACTTACGGGTTTCAAACTTAAAGGAGAGGAAGGGGAGACGGGAGGAGTCGAAGGTGCGTCATTTCGTCGCCGTGATCTCCTAGGGTTGTCGCCGGAAAATTTGCCGGAGCTTCACCTCTTTACTTCTTCCAAAATACACTAGGGTTTCTAGGAATTTGTAACACCCGAGCCCAATAATACTATGTATATTACTAGTTGAGGGTTATTTATCGCTCTTTCCAATTTTCCTGATTTTCTGGTGTTTATTGCTAAATTTTACCCGGTTAAGTCATTTTGGCACATAACAAATTTTAACTCCGAAAATGAAATTTAAGATGTCCATGTTAGCCTACTCGTCGCCACTAGTCGCGTGGTAGCGTCCGCGTGTCGAGATTCCGTTCCGTTTGGCTAAACGGGCAAGTTTGGGCGACTACGCGCGCGTGCAAGTGTCCGACTTGGGGGCATGCATTTTAATCATTAAACACCTCTTTTTAAATTTTGGAACCCGCTTAAAATCCTATAATTTGAATTTGAAACATTTGGGCGCAACCCGGGCGCGATTTGGAAATGTTTCATTTCGCGCCAAAAAGGGCCCGTTTCAATTTAATATATATAAAATTATTATACTGCACAAAATATATTCTAAACCTTTATATAAACCTGCAGAATCATATAAAATTTCCCTATATCTATTCTCGTGGCCAATCACGAGCTCCTACTGAGCTCGTGGGCCCCGCCTCTCCATTCCCT
The DNA here is from genome assembly GCA_030015575.1 of Agapanthus africanus. Lineage (NCBI taxonomy): Eukaryota > Viridiplantae > Streptophyta > Magnoliopsida > Asparagales > Amaryllidaceae > Agapanthus > Agapanthus africanus. The sequence goes on from JASDDO010000018.1 coordinate 392,141,820, forward strand.
ATCTCTCTCTCTCTCTTCCATCAATCTCTCTCTCTTTCTCTCTCCAATCTCTCTCTCTCTCCTCTATATATATATTTACGTAACCTTCAGCAGCCGCCTCCCTCACCATCTTCCTCCCATCACGAAACAAACCCTAACCCTAGCCCGTACTCGCGCAACCCACCACCGCCACCGCAACCTCGCCGTCGCCGCCCTCACCACCACGACCTCCACCGCACCCACCTACCTTCTTTTCCCCGTCCTCCCGACGATCCAGCGCCTGCAACCCATCTCCCCGACGCCTCCATCCCTCGCGACCTCGCCGTCGACGTCGACTCCGACCGCCGAGGCCTCCCGCGACTCCCTTGCACCCTCCTCGTCGAGACCTCGCCGTCACCCCCTCCTCCCTCGCCGGAACAGTGAACCCGACCCTCACCCAACGTCTGCACCATCTCCAGGTCGCCGGAAACCGCGCCGACGACCCTCGTCGACGTCTCCCGCGCCACCTCCTTTCCCCCTCGACCACCCTAGCCGACCACACCCCTCTCCAACTCGCCGCAGCACCCTACCCTGCTCACCCGAGGCCACTTCCCTTTGCCGCAGCCACCGTCGCGGCCTCGCCGGCGTTCCAGTGCCGTCGAACCCGCCGTGGTCGCACCCTTGGTGTATCCCTGCAAGTTTCCTTCTCTTTTCTTTTGGTATAACCCCCGCTGGTCGTTTTGGCGTATCGCCTCCTTGTTGCTAACTTTGATTTTCGGTTGTTGCCGGAACCCGACCGTGCCGTTTGACGAACCCGACGCTCCAGCGAAGCCCCCTGGTCCGTGTGATTCCAGTGACCTCTGTTGGGACTCGATCCGTGGCCCGTGCTTCCGTATCGTGGTTTCTACCGACTTTGCATCCGCGTTTCGGTTTGCGGAACCGCCGAGGCAAGTATCCGAATACTTGCTTTAACATGCTACAAACTTAATAATCTTGTTATATGTTATAACCACACGACTTGATGACAATTACAATCATCCGTAATGTTAAACCATTGTAGTTGCTACTTGTAGTTAACCGGTATGCTTTTAATCAACACCTTAACTAATTAACCAATCTGGCACATCCTTGCCTAACTTGCTAGATCAACCTCACTTCATTTGTTAAAGCCACTCATGAGGTAAATATTATACTTAGTTCAAATTCTTGTAACTCCATTATGTATACTATCGATATTGTTTTATCTTGTGGCTTTTGCACCTCAAAGGTGCGTGAACCGGATTAATATGAAAATACAGACATCACTGTGTTCACATAGAATCATAATTGCTACTTACTGTTTCATGCTACTGTTCATTATTGGTTACTATACCTGTTATCATCATATACCTGATTGCATTATATATTGACCGATCTTGATACACCTGACTCATGTACTGATACACCGGACACAACCCCTGTACATATCGACTCTCCCTGTTGAACGTAACCTGACCTGTTACCTGATCTCATGCCTAATGCCGACAAACCTAACCATTCCTGCTGTCGATCCAGACAGACCTACCTTTACTTGACTTGTGTTGGCATTAGTCCTTGACTACTGAATACCTGACCTGACATACATAGCTTGGGGGTATGGGGAAATCAAAGGTGAAACCGACTTGTAACTCAACAGTTCGACACATTGTTCTGATCAGTCTTACGGGCTTGGCCAGCTCCGGAGTGTTGATGCTGACATCACTCATCTATCCTACTACCTTTTACTGCTTAGCGGCACGTCTCGGATTCAGCCCCGAGAATCATGACCGTGGTCCCGGGCACGCACGGGATACTATTGAGTTACATCGACGATTCATCAATTGGTTTCAAAGACTGTAGAGTAGAAAACCTGATAGGGCAGTTTAATCACCTTTGCACTTTACCCTGCTTGTTACTTCTTATTACTGTTTATTCATATTCATGCTTGCATTGTTTATTACCATGTTATGCTATATACTTGATATCATGACGCGCTGACGTCTGGGTTTTGCATGGCCCAGATTCCGTGCCTTTGACGTCGACCGAGCAGGAGTACTTCAGCCAGCAGGCTGAACTGTGAGTTCTTGAGAGTTTAGTTTATTTATGTCATTTCATTTCCAGATGTGAGCCCGCATTATGGGACATACTGTTTATTCATTGTATTGGATCATTAGCTTCCGCATTGATTGTTTATTGATTCTTGTTATTATGGATTTGGACATGTATTAGTTTAGTTTTTTTTTGCTGTTCTTGATATCTTTACAACCGTAATGTGACTGTGGATGGATACTTCCTACCCACGGGTAGCATGGTTGGCTATGTCACGTGCCCAAATCTTGCGCACTCTGGGAAGCGGGGCGTGACATGGTTTTATGGTATCAGAGCCATAGGTTAATTGGGTTGATTCTTGTAGTTGGGTATTGCACCCGATACACGAATTATAATACCCGTAATTAGGAAACATGTCCTGCCACTTGACCGTTTTACCGTTCTTGAATCATTCTTCCAGATCATGTCGACATGCAAACTTACTTTGCACTGTTAACTCGAAAACCTAAATTCTTGTTATCTCTAGGACTTAGGCGACTTGGGTGGAGTTAAGTAATTGCGGCTATGATACCGCGGCATAGCTACAATACAGTACTCTATTTAAGTATCTTGGAGTTCTAGCCTTGATTTATATATTGAATCTATCATCATGCTAATGTTGTTTGTTTTGATTTCAGGACCATGGCAGATAAGAATTTGAAGACGTATCAGAGGCGTGTGGACGAAGCCGCCATGCTAGGAGTGATACGTGGGATGTTGGAAAATCAGAAGAGGCAAACTGAGCTGATCCAGCAGCAAGCCGATTCATTCCAGGAGGGTTTGCAGGCTATGCAGCAGTCTGTAAACACCGCCGTAGCAAAGCCAGTCGACCGAGTAGGGACCGTGGCAGATTTCAGACGGTTGGGTCCTACTACTTTTACTGGCTTGGAGGAGCCGTTGCCAGCCGAGCAGTGGCTCGTGGACACAGAGAATCTATTGATTGCGGCGCAGATCCCAGAAGACAAGAGAGTTGATGTGGTGCGCATTCAGTTGGTGGATTACGCTCGAGAGTGGTGGCTTGTGGAGGAGACCCGCCTGTCTAAGCCAATCAGTTGGGCGGATTTCTCCAAAAGTTTCTTGGAAAAGTTCTTCCCGCGAACTGCACGGGAGGAAATGGAGGAGAGATTTATTGGGCTGAAACAAAATAGAGCAGCTGTGGATGTGCATGCAGCGGAGTGGACGAGACTTAGCCGTTTCGCTGGACCCTTAGTCGCCAAGGAGGCAGACAGGGCACGAAGGTTCTTGCGCAGTTTGGATGTGGACATCCAGAGGCAGATTGTCTCCCTGGGTTTGACCACTTTCTCGCAGGTTCTTACGGCAGCCAGAGAGCAACAGAGTCTATCAGGATCGAAAGGGAACCTTCACCAGACAGCAGTTGCGGCCAGGAAGCCTGCATTTGTACCTAACCGAGATCATGGGCGCAGAGGTATTCCAGTGGACCGTCGAGGTGTAGCGCCATGAAGAAGCCTGTGATCGTTGATCGAAGGAAGAGCGTGATTTGTGATTACTGCCGATTACCTGGGCACGTGCAGAAGGATTGTCGAAGGAGACTAGGACTTTGTCTGGTTTGTGGGGCAGCCGATCACGCAGTTGGTACTTGTCCGTCGAAGTTTCGCACGAGAGATGATACACGGAAGCCTCCGCAGAGACCATTCCAAGGGCAGAAGCAACTGACACAAGGACCTAACCAGGGTCGAGCTTTCACTTTGACAGCTGAGGAAGCCAAGGCATCAGGAGAAGTGGTTTCAGGTACCGTACTCGTTCGTGGTTTTCCTGCTTTGGCACTATTTGATTCCGGAGCATCCCACTGTTTTATGTCATCAAAGTTTATAACTACACACTCGATCACCTGCACGACCATGTCTAGTTTTTGGGACATACACACTGGGAATGGGAAAATCATAGCTAGTAAGGAGTGTAGGGATTGTACTGTTGTTGTTTGTGGACGGGAGCTTTTTGCGGATTTCTTGGTGATTGATACGGGCAGTTATGAAGTAGTCTTGGGAATGGATTTTCTTGGCACTTTCCACGCACACATTGATTGTAGGGCAAGGAAAGTAATTTTCCAGATTCCCGGACACCCTGAGTTTACTTTCATCGGAGGAAGCAGTTCTGTCGGGCCAGTCGAGTTTAGGGCTAGGCTGACGAACAATGTTCTTGCGGCTATGGTTGCGGATAGGAATGAAGAGCCGGCAGTTGTCCGCGACTTTATGGATGTGTTTGAAGATATTTCAGGCCTACCGCCGAAGCGAGATGTGGAGTTTGCGATCGACCTTATTCCTGGTGCAGCGCCAGTACCAAAATCTTATTATCCGATGGCACCGGTGGAATTGGAAGAAGTTAAGAAACAAGTGGGTGAATTACTCGAGAAGGGATGGATTCGAAGCAGCAACTCACCTTGGGGAGCTCCAGTTCTTTTAGTAAAGAAGAAAGATGGCACGAGAAGAATGTGCATCGATTACCGAGAATTAAACCGGGTGACTATTAAGAACAAGTACCCGATCCCTCGTATTGGAGAACTTTTTGAGCAGCTTAGTGGCGCGAGGGTATTCTCGAAACTGGACTTACGATCAGGATATCATCAGGTCCGAGTGAAGGCAGAAGACATTTGCAAGACGGCGTTTCGAACTCGGTATGGGCATTTCGAGTATTTAGTGATGCCCTTCGGAGTGACTAATGCGCCGGCAATATTTATGGACTTGATGAACAGGATCTTTTCACCGTTCTTGGACCAGTTTATTGTGGTATTCATTGACGACATTCTGGTGTACTCGAAGAGTCCGGAGGAGCATGCTGAACACTTAAGGATCGCACTGCAAACGCTGAGACAGGAGAAATTATTTGCGAAGATGAGTAAGTGCGAATTCTGGTTGGAAGAAGTGAAGTTTCTGGGGCATGTCGTGTCGGGCGATGGAATCGCCGTTGATCCAGAAAAGATTGCAGCAGTTCGAGATTGGCCTGTTCCAAAGAATGTTGCAGAGATAAGAAGTTTCCTTGGACTCGCCGGTTACTACAGAAGATTTGTGGAGAACTTCGCTCGTGTAGCTGAGCCGTTAACCAAGCTTACGCGTAAGGAGGTACCGTTTGTTTGGACAGATGGATGTGCATTGGCCTTCGAGACGTTGAAGCAGAAGCTGATAACCGCCCCTATCCTAACCGTACCGGATGATTCAGGAGGACTGGTGATTCACAGCGACGCATCTGGAAAGGGATTGGGATGTGTTTTGATGCAGAATGGGAAAGTCGTCGCTTACGCATCGAGACAGCTGAAGACTCATGAGCAGAATTATCCGACTCACGACTTGGAGCTTGCAGCCGTGATCTTCGCCCTGAAGATTTGGAGACACTACCTTCTGGGCGAGAGAGTTGAAGTCTTTACGGATCACAAGAGTTTGAAATATGTGTTCACTCAGAAGGAGTTGAACATGAGGCAACGCAGATGGTTGGAGCTGATGGCCGACTACGACCTTGATCTTAAGTACCATCCGGGAAAAGTTAACGTCGTGCCAGATGCGCTAAGTCGGTTACCAGCAATTCAGTTATTGACTGCACAGAGGGAGATCATTGAGGAGTTTCGGAGATTTGACTTGGAGGTTGTGCTACCGCGTGCTACAGGACAGTTGATGCAGTTACAAGTACAATCGTCCTTAGTTGAGAAGATTAAAGCGGCGCAATCGCAGGATCCTAGACTGCAAAAGTTTCGAGAGCAGGTTGGAGCCGGACTACGAACCGATCTACTGATCCATGAGGATGGTTCGTTGAGATATGGTAGCCGTCTTTGTGTGCCAAAAGGAGATGTGCGTGAAGAGCTTATGAAGGAGGCACACAGTTCAGCTTACTCTGTACATCCAGGAGGGACCAAGATGTACCGAGATATTCGACAGCATTTCTGGTGGGAAGGTATGAAACGGGAAATCGCTCGCTTCGTGGCTAAGTGCTTGGTGTGTCAGCAAGTCAAGGCTGAACACCAAAGGGTTGCTGGTTTGTTGCAACCACTTCCGATTCCTCAATGGAAGTGGGAACATATAACCATGGATTTCGTGACGGCTTTACCGCGGAGTCCAAAGGGCAACAATGCAGTATGGGTGATTGTCGATCGGTTAACCAAGGCAGCTCACTTTATTCCGTTTCGGGTTGGTCAATCGACAGAGACTTTGGCAGAGCGGTACATGCAGGAGATTGTCAGATTGCATGGAGTACCGGTAAGCATCGTGTCCGACCGGGACACTCGGTTCTTGTCACACTTTTGGAGGAGTTTACAAGAAAGTTTGGGGACTCGATTGAAGTTCAGCACAGCTTATCATCCCCAAACTGATGGACAATCAGAGAGAACGATTCAGACCCTTGAAGATATGTTGAGGGCTTGCATGTTGGACTTCAAAGGTTCTTGGGAAGATCATCTACACCTGGTGGAGTTTTCGTACAACAACAGCTTCCAAGCAACAATTCAGATGGCCCCGTTCGAAGCATTGTATGGTCGTAAGTGCCGTTCACCTGTATGTTGGGATGATGTGGGTGAACGAAGGTTGCTAGGGCCAGATTTAGTGGTACAGACAGTTGAGAAGGTGAATACAATCAGAAAGCATATGAAGGCAGCTCAAGACAGACAGAAGAGTTGGGCCGACACGTCAAGAAGACCTCTAGAGTTCGCCGTGGGCGATTTGGTATTCCTGAAGATATCACCGACTAGAGGGGTGATTCGATTTGGGAGTCGGGGAAAGCTTAGTCCCCGATTCGTTGGACCCTTCGAGATATTGGAGCGTGTCGGAGAGGTATCGTACCGGTTGGCGTTACCATCGTCATTAGCAGGAGTTCATGATGTATTTCATGTGTCTCAACTACGGAGGTATGTTCGTGATGAGACCCATGTTTTGGATCACTCGGAGTTGACCGTTCGGGAAGACCTGACTTTTGAGGAGCGACCAGTCGAGATCACGGATCGAAGAGAAAAGGTTCTTAAGAACAAGGTTATCCCTCTTGTGCTAGTTTCTTGGGGTAACCGATCGCATGGAGAATCTACTTGGGAGCGAGAAGACGAGATCCGGCAGAAATTCCCTTATCTTTTCCAGTAGTTAGTTATCTTGTATCCTTGGAATTTCGAGGACGAAATTCTTTTGTAGTTGGGTATGATGTAACACCCGAGCCCAATAATACTATGTATATTACTAGTTGAGGGTTATTTATCGCTCTTTCCAATTTTCCTGATTTTCTGGTGTTTATTGCTAAATTTTACCCGGTTAAGTCATTTTGGCACATAACAAATTTTAACTCCGAAAATGAAATTTAAGATGTCCATGTTAGCCTACTCGTCGCCACTAGTCGCGTGGTAGCGTCCGCGTGTCGAGATTCCGTTCCGTTTGGCTAAACGGGCAAGTTTGGGCGACTACGCGCGCGTGCAAGTGTCCGACTTGGGGGCATGCATTTTAATCATTAAACACCTCTTTTTAAATTTTGGAACCCGCTTAAAATCCTATAATTTGAATTTGAAATATTTGGGCGCAACCCGGGCGCGATTTGGAAATGTTTCATTTCGCGCCAAAAAGGGCCCGTTTCAATTTAATATATATAAAATTATTATACTGCACAAAATATATTCTAAACCTTTATATAAACCTGCAGAATCATATAAAATTTCCCTATATCTATTCTCGTGGCCAATCACGAGCTCCTACTGAGCTCGTGGGCCCCGCCTCTCCATTCCCTATCTCTCTCTCTCTCTTCCATCAATCTCTCTCTCTTTCTCTCTCCAATCTCTCTCTCTCCTCTATATATATATTTACGTAACCTTCAGCAGCCGCCTCCCTCACCATCTTCCTCCCATCACGAAACAAACCCTAACCCTAGCCCGTACTCGCGCAACCCACCACCGCCACCGCAACCTCGCCGTCGCCGCCCTCACCACCACGACCTCCACCGCACCCACCTACCTTCTTTTCACCGTCCTCCCGACGATCCAGCGCCTGCAACCCATCTCCCCGACGCCTCCATCCCTCGCGACCTCGCCGTCGACGTCGACTCCGACCGCCGAGGCCTCCCGCGACTCCCTTGCACCCTCCTCGTCGAGACCTCGCCGTCACCCCCTCCTCCCTCGCCGGAACAGTGAACCCGACCCTCACCCAACGTCTGCACCATCTCCAGGTCGCCGGAAACCGCGCCGACGACCCTCGTCGACGTCTCCCGCGCCACCTCCTTTCCCCCTCGACCACCCTAGCCGACCACACCCCTCTCCAACTCGCCGCAGCACCCTACCCTGCTCACCCGAGGCCACTTCCCTTTGCTGCAGCCACCGTCGCGGCCTCGCCGGCGTTCCAGTGCCGTCGAACCCGCCGTGGTCGCACCCTTGGTGTATCCCTGTAAGTTTCCTTCTCTTTTCTTTTGGTATAACCCCCGCTGGTCGTTTTGGCGTATCGCCTCCTTGTTGCTAACTTTGATTTTCGGTTGTTGCCGGAACCCGACCGTGCCGTTTGACGAACCCGACGCTCCAGCGAAGCCCCCTGGTCCGTGTGATTCCAGTGACCTCTGTTGGGACTCGATCCGTGGCCCGTGCTTCCGTATCGTGGTTTCTACCGACTTTGCATCCGCGTTTCGGTTTGCGGAACCGCCGAGGCAAGTATCCGAATACTTGCTTTAACATGCTACAAACTTAATAATCTTGTTATATGTTATAACCACACGACTTGATGACAATTACAATCATCCGTAATGTTAAACCATTGTAGTTGCTACTTGTAGTTAACCGGTATGCTTTTAATCAACACCTTAACTAATTAACCAATCTGGCACATCCTTGCCTAACTTGCTAGATCAACCTCACTTCATTTGTTAAAGCCACTCATGAGGTAAATATTATACTTAGTTCAAATTCTTGTAACTCCATTATGTATACTATCGATATTGTTTTATCTTGTGGCTTTTGCACCTCAAAGGTGCGTGAACCGGATTAATATGAAAATACAGACATCACTGTGTTCACATAGAATCATAATTGCTACTTACTGTTTCATGCTACTGTTCATTATTGGTTACTATACCTGTTATCATCATATACCTGATTGCATTATATATTGACCGATCTTGATACACCTGACTCATGTACTGATACACCGGACACAACCCCTGTACATATCGACTCTACCTGTTGAACGTAACCTGACCTGTTACCTGATCTCATGCCTAATGCCGACAAACCTAACCATTCCTGCTGTCGATCCAGACAGACCTACCTTTACTTGACTTGTGTTGGCATTAGTCCTTGACTACTGAATACCTGACCTGACATACATAGCTTGGGGGTATGGGGAAATCAAAGGTGAAACCGACTTGTAACTCAACAGTTCGACACATTATTCTGATCAGTCTTACGGGCTTGGCCAGCTCCGGAGTGTTGATGCTGACATCACTCATCTATCCTACTACCTTTTACTGCTTAGCGGCACGTCTCGGATTCAGCCCCGAGAATCATGACCGTGGTCCCGGGCACGCACGGGATACTATTGAGTTACATCGATGATTCATCAATTGGTTTCAAAGACTGTAGAGTAGAAAACCTGATAGGGCAGTTTAATCACCTTTGCACTTTACCCTGCTTGTTACTTCTTATTACTGTTTATTCATATTCATGCTTGCATTGTTTATTACCATGTTATGCTATATACTTGATATCATGACGCGCTGACGTCTGGGTTTTGCATGGCCCAGATTCCGTGCCTTTGACGTCGACCGAGCAGGAGTACTTCAGCCAGCAGGCTGAACTGTGAGTTCTTGAGAGTTTAGTTTATTTATGTCATTTCATTTCCAGATGTGAGCCCGCATTATGGGACATACTGTTTATTCATTGTATTGGATCATTAGCTTCCGCATTGATTGTTTATTGATTCTTGTTATTATGGATTTGGACATGTATTAGTTTAGTTTTTTTTTGCTGTTCTTGATATCTTTACAACCGTAATGTGACTGTGGATGGATACTTCCTACCCACGGGTAGCATGGTTGGCTATGTCACGTGCCCAAATCTTGCGCACTCTGGGAAGCGGGGCGTGACAGAATTTATTGAGAGTTGGCTCAGAATTTTGGGTGAGGCGGTAGTGTTTAAGGGTGGTATTTATAAGGTTAGGCTAGGGTTAGGGTATATGAAGAGTTTAATTGAAAAAAATATAATAAAATATATTAAAATGTATTAAAAGTGGAGTAAATAGGGTTTTATTGTGTCTCTGGAACCGATCTGGGTAATTGAAGTGTGCAGGGGGGTAGGGGAGGCCAAGAGGCACCACTTTGGTGTTAGGGACTCGGCGGTCCGGCCGAGTCCGGCCGGCGGCGCCTGCCCGAGTCGGCCGGTCCGCCGGCCGAGTCAGGCCACCGTTGGGTCCCCCGACGGCCCATCTACTCACTGGCGTATTTAACTTTTCATGGGTAGTGGGTTTTGTGAGATATGCACGTGTAAACTTTTGGTATTCTAAAAATTCAAAATAAAACAATATTAAAAATAATTTGGGGTTTGGGATTTGGACTCTGGTGGCTTGGTTCAGCGGTGCAAGGTATTACTAATGAGCTACAAGGTCCTTCTTGTAATTAATTAGCCAAAACAAATATTTAACTTGTGCTCAAGCAAAAGTACCCCTTTCTTTAAATTTTGAAAAATTTGCACAGAAAGTTGTGCAGGGAATTTCGAGTTGTTACAAACATAGAATACGGGAAAACGAATCTTTACATATTAATACCCTTAACTATTAAAACCGTTTTCTACAAGATACGTATTTAATACAAATCTTTGCAAAGTGCCGCTACAACCCATTTGGGGAACCTGTTCGGGATGGTGCGGATTATCGCACATCCTCGCGCTTAGTAGTGCGAGATGCAGACCTCCGCAAGGAGCATTCGGTCTCAAGAGATTTAAAATACGAATATCTTAAGAAAATGAGATTTCTAGAAATATAATATATATATATTAAAATTATTTTTATATAAATATATATATATGTGTGTGTATCATTAAAATATCTATCTTGTGATAATATAAATATTCTAACTTTTTCTAAAATCACAAGGATCACTTTACATTAAATACCATGAATTCCATACAAATTCAATATTACAATTAAATACCATGTATTATGGAAAATAGGTTTATTCACTAGAAATGTCACAAATATAAAATCTACAACTATGAAAACTCTAAAAACGATAAATACATATTTGGGGTGTATTTTTAAAAGTATACAAATTATATTTACATAACCCCCCCTCAAGTTCTATAAATTACACTAAGCACCCTAGTAAATATAGGTTTAAGTGGGACCAGTCTCTTGAGCCTCAGAGAGCCAGAGATATGGGTGCTTGCCTATCTAAGGTAGATAACTTAACAAAGGTGTTATCAATACGGTAATCGTCTTTGAAAAAGACATAAATCCTGCCGTCCATGTGCAGCGGTTACCGATAATATCAAAACTTAATTCAGGATTTCAATTTCTTTTCTAATTGTCTGACTCCAGCTGAGTCTCATTATAATCAATCTGACTTGAATATGATTCAAATACAATCTACAATATAAAAATTCAATATGAATACATGAATTCATATATTCAATCTATATTGACTGAACCGAACCATGGATATACTTACATTTCCATGATTCTCTAGTTACATCCATTTACTGATATCGTGGTTTCGGCAAGTCATCCAATTATACAATCTATATTACAAGACAATACAATTTGCAATACAATACAAACAATACAATAAATACTTCGCGGGGTTTAAGGAGTAGATTGGTACGGAAGGTGTTAGAAGTGGCACGAGACTGCAAGATTAAGACACCTAACCTGAATCCAATTGCCGTTGCTCCGGGTTGTATAACGGAGTCTTGTACGTCCATTTGACCTACTCTCTAGCATATAAAGACTCCTCTCGTATACTCTGGCATTCTTCTGTACGAAGCTACAAACAACAGCGTTAACCATATAATACAGCTTTAAAAGCTACTTTCTCTTTCTGTCTATTCCAGTTCTCCCTTATCTTTAAGACTTACCGAACGATTTATTCGCTAACGACATTCTCTTTCTTTCTTCTTTGAATGTCGTCAGGTGATTCGGATCTTCCAGAAATCGTGCCCAGCGCTGAAGATTTGGACCGGTTTGCTGAAGACCCCGAGCTCTAGCTTCATTGTACACATTTTCTTTCAGTACTTTACATTCTGTTATGCCACTATTTAGGCATTGCTTTTATTTAGATGTATTTACTTTTCCATGTATTGTACAAAAGAATGTTAATAAATAAAGTTGATGTTTCATTACATTTGTCTCTTGTGTACATTTCTTTTATATTGCTTAAAGAAGCTTAGCGTATTTACTTCAGAGTAAATACGTAGCGGCCTGTTCCCCTCCGAATGGCGGCCGAGACGACGTGAGGACGTCTTGCCTGAGATTCGTGGCAGATGCTATTTGGTTTTATCCGTCTACCTCTCCGAAGATGCCAAGTTGATTTATGGCACCGTGTATCGGAGGTTTATACGGATGCGGCCGATGTAGCAGACTTCGTCAGATTCCCCCTCGCTAGAGGGGTTTTTGATTGTGGGGACGCTCTTCCATGCAGGCGCAAGCCCCTGCAATTAATTATGCTACCGCATCGTGGTAACCACTTTCTCCTTCTCCAGAATTTCATTTCGTGTCGTGTGTGTTTATTTTGTTTGTGGTTGCCCGTGGATTGTATACGGAGACTGAGTAATGCCGTCGCCTGTAGAACGTGGATTAGTCCAAATCCGTATTTACTTAGATTTGGGTTTGGTGTTTTTAGTTTAAGGATACGTTAGCCGTATTGAGGCTAAGATCAACTTAAACATTCGTTAAGGATACGTTAGTCCTGTTTTGAGACTAAGATCAACTTAACGTGGTGATCTATTTAATATATGGCCGTCGGGACTCATCACCTCTCTGACGTCGTTGAAGGATTACAACGATAGGTGTCAGAGGAGTTCGGAGATGTACCCTTGAACCAAATTTGATTTGGAGTTTTATAGTCCATTTAAATGTTTAAGGATACGTTAGCCGTGTTTGGGGCTAAGATCAACTTAAACGGGATCGTTTAGATCCGGCAAAAGAGCATTTGGAGGCTCTATTGTTCCAGTTTAGGGACGTGGTGGTCCATTGGTAATTTAAGGACATTGCGGTCCATGTTCCAGTTTAGAGACGTGGTGGTCCATATTCCAGTTTAGGGATGTGGTGGTCCATCATTAGTTTAAGGACGTTTCGGTCCGATATTAGTTTAAGGACGTTTTGGTCCGATATTAGTTTAAGGACGTTTCGGTCCACGAGTTTAAGGACCCCGCAGTCCATATTAATATGTGGTCATTGGAACCCGTCACCTCTCTGACGTCGTTGAAGGATTACAACGAGAACTGTCAGAGGAGTTCAAAGATGTACCTTCGAACCGGATGTAAATTGATTTAGGGAGCAGCCGTGCTCAGTCAATTTAATTTGAGGACTTATGGTCACGACTGGGCTAAGTCCAGTTTCAATATTCTTTTGTCTTTGGCCTATTGGACCTGTGCTAGGGCCTTGCCCCTTCACTGCATTATTTTTCTTTGTTTTGGTTGGGCTCTGCCTTTTTATAAATGATGCAGAGCATCTATTTTGTTTGGGCCCTGCCCCTTTTTTTTAAAATGCATAGCATTTTTGATTAGGCCTGTTAGGCCTTTTAATTGGGCTCTGTCCATTTTCTTAATAATGCAGAGCATTAAATACTCTGACAGTGCCCCCACATGGCTTGTCAGGTGCTTTGCGCAAATTAAAGACCGCAAGCGCATATGGAAGTGACACGTGTCACGCTCTGATGAGCGCAAGCGCAACAGCGCAGTGCGCTGCGCTATTGCACTGCTGACACGTGGCGATTCCTAACGGCTTGCGCAATAGTGCAGTTTTGGCAAGTGCTGGGCACTGTTCTTATTCTTTTGGATCAATTTTAGATCAAAGAAAACAAGTTTTTTCTTGTTTTCAAAAAACCAGTGGTTCATAAAAAGTGCAAGGCACTGTTATTGTTTATTTTTCTTTTTTCTTAAAGATCATTGATCTTGTTCTTAGATCAATGATCTGTTTTTAAGAGAATTTTCTCTTTTTCTAAAGGTTTTTAGCTTTTTCTCTTGTTCTTGAGAAATTCTCTAATTCTTCAAAGTTCTCTCTGTTTGAAGTTCTTGATTTCTCCCAAAATGTTCATCCCTTTGAATTGAGGTCTGGGTTCCTTTTTATAGTGCCCATAAATTAGTTAAATTTATTAAATAGATCTTTCTCTGAGTGATTTGGGGAATTTTCCCCACCGTTGGATCTTTTATCCAAAGGCCTCTGTTTTACAGAAGAAAATCTTCTTGTTTTAAAAAGAACAGAAAATATTTCTTTAAAATCTCAATTCTGTTTTGCGCAAACGCCCCAGCGCGTGACACATGTCGCGCAGCGCAGCGTTTGCGCAGCTGTGCTTGCGCAAATGCGCAGACACGTGTCGCGCAGCGCAGCTGTGCTTGCGCAACTGCGCAGACACGTGTCGCGCAGGCGCATCTGCGCTGACACGTGTCGCGCAGCGCCAAGCGCAGCGCAACTGCGCTAGCGCATCTGCGCTGACACGTGTCGCGCAGCGCAGTGCTTGCGCAACTGAAGCGTTGCTTCCTTTAATTTTGCTTTAAATAGAGCTTTGCTCTGATTGGGCGCGCTTTGGGCGCTACGCTGATGCATCTGCGCCTGACACGTGGCGCATTGCGCCCAGCGCAAAGAATCTGAAGCGTTACTTCATTTATTAAAATTTAAATTTTTAAAGTAGAGCTTTGCTCTGATTGGGCTAATCGGAAGCGTTGCTTCATTTGAGATGCCTTTTCATCTTCCAAAAAATTTCATTTCCCGGGTCTTGGAAACAATTCCATTGTGCACAGAATTTTCTGTGCTTGGGTCTATATATATAACTCAAGGCCGAGCCTTTTCTTTTCTCATCTTCAGAGAACTTCTTCGATTATGGCTTGCAACCGCCCTCATGCTCGCCGACAACCATGGAAAGTGCCGATTCAGGACATCGTTCCCCGTTTTGCTGCGCGCCTGGTGGACCCTTCTTTTACGGACGAGCAGTGCGATGCTGCAATGTACGAGCTTTTGACTCGCGTGGGGTCTCCTCTTCCTCCGCACTCCATTTGGCTCCTGGTGATCTTTGCCTCGGTGCTCGCCGATCTTCCCCCTCCTCCAGTAGAGATGTCCTCAGCAATGCTTGACGCCGCCGAGGATAAGATTGAGTGCTTCTTTGAAGCGCACTTGATCACCAAAGCCCTGAGGGACTGTTCTTTCCACTTGCTGAGCCAGATACGGGCTCGCCGGGTTGTCATCGCCACCTTTTCTGACGAGTGTGGCGATGATCGTTGGGCGTCTACTTCTCGGGAGGACCACCGCTTCAACATGGTGGAGAAGATAGAAAGGGAACTGGAGAATCTTCTTCTTATCTTTGCGAACCCTTGTCTTTCCGATCCCATATTTGGTGATCTTTTTTAAATGTAATAACAATAATAATGATGAACAAGTATTTTTCTTTTTAATCAAGTATTTCATTATCTGTTAAGGGTTCTTTTATTTTAGCTCTCTGTTGTGCTTGTGCATCTATAATTTAATTTGCTATTATTAAGTGCATGTGATTCTTGCAAGGATAAATTGCCTTTGGTGTTTAGCCTCTTTCATGAAGCGGTGCTTTACTTTTCAGTCTTAGAAATAGAGTTTCGTTCTAATTGCGGGAAACAAATGCCCCCCCCCCCACCCTTGCACTTGCATGATCCCAAATGCGAGCGCAACGGTGGCAGAATTCCAACCGTCATGGCAACGTTTGGAAGTTGAAAGGGCACTTGATGCCTATAAATATGACCTTTGGTCCTGCAGAGACGATTATCATCTTTTAAAATTTTCATTTTCAGAAACTTCAGAGCTTTGCTCTTGCCTTCAAGAACTCTTCGAGTTATATTTTCCTAAACAGCAACTATTTAAGTAAGAATTAGTCTTGAATTAAGTCAATCTTAATTAATAGAGTTTTGCTCTCATAGATCTTTGATCTAAAGAAAACTCTTTTGGGGTTTCATCAAATAGAGCTTTGCTCTCAGGAATCTGTTTCAGGGTTTCTTAACCTATGAACAGAACCTTGCATCTTTGGCAAAACATAGACCTCTCTGATCTAAAAGAAAGACGAACTCTTAAGAGTTCGAATATGGATAATGAAAATTAAAAATGGAGTTTTGTATTTAATGGATCATATCATCTTTTAATAGTAACGATCTCAGAGTTCTCGGGGGATTTCTTTAGATTCCCCTTGTTAGGGTTTTGGTAGTCACTCCTGTTTGCAGAGCATTGCTCTCGAGAAGTTTAACTCTCTGTGTATTTTTTATCGCTAATCTTCTTGTGATGTTTCCTCCAGGCATAATGGCGGTGCGTCTATACAGTTTACACGAGTTCGTCGCCTACGAGGATATCCGCGCACAGGGCCAACATCAGAACCAGGAGTTTACGGATGCCCAGTGTGCGGAGGTCATGGGTCGTCTGAACGCACGTCTTGGTTGGTTGCTCCCCCGCAACTCTGCTCTCTTGAAAGTCATGTTGGGAGCGATTTGGAGGGCACTCCCAGGGTTCCATGAGGCCCTACCGCTCAATGCGCTGGATGATGCCGAAGACAAGGTGCATTCAGTGTACCTGTCGGGGCTGATCTTGAAGAAACGGCGAGATAGCCTCATCGACATTCTACATCAAATTTTCCAGCAGACGACGATAGTTGCTGCTTACCGAAGACCGGGTGGACTTGCCGAGGATCTTGACACACATGAGCGCGAGAGCTTGCGCACGAGAATAATCCGAAAGGCCAGAAGAACTCTGAATGGCCTTACTTTTGAATTCCTCAATCCGTGCCCTGGATCTGAGGTTATTCCATTGTAATAATGTTTTTCGTCTATTTCTTTTATGATTGTAAGAACTTTTGGCAATATTAATGGAAAATTTTTATCCCGGCTTGTCTTTATTTTTCGTTCTGAGCTTATGCATGAATGAGTGTGTCTCGAACGCTTGATCAAATGTAAATCGAATGCTCTTTCTGTTGCTTTCTTCTTTCTCTTATTATCAGCATGCTGTCACAATTAGCAGATAATAGAGTAAGCACCTTGATTTCTTCACTAGATAACGATGGCTTAGGCCGCAGGTTCAGATCTGCCGCCTAAGACTTTTCAACTCTATGAGCCGTGAGGGTCTCACAGAGACTTTTCTCCCTACGGATCGAGAGGATCTCGTAGGTGGGTTTTTCTCCTTAGGAATCGTGAGGATTCCTAAGTGTAGTTTTCTCTTATAAGTCGTAAGGATCCTATAAGAGAATTTTTCCCTCTTACAAGTCGAGAGGATCCGTAGGCGGTTGTTTCCCTCCTTGTCGAAACTCAATTTTGGAGAGTGAGACCCGTAAATAGTATGCAAGAGACCGTTTTAGACCGACTTGCAGGGTCCCATTGTTCAGGAAACAAGTTTTTTAACTCCTGCTGCCTGAGGCTTTATCTTGCAAGTTGAGACGAATCGGGAATTTCCCGCGGAGATACTGGTTTCTCTGCGAGCCGACGCGAATCAGGAGGCTCTCGTCAAGGATTGTTTGTTTTCCTGAGTTGAGGTATTTGCCAAGGATTATTTGTTTCCCTGGTGCCAAGGATTATTTGTTTCCCTGGTGTTGAAACGAATCGAGAATTTCCCACGGAAGCACTGGTTACTCTGCGAGTCGATGCGAATCAGGAGGCTCTCGTCAAGGATTGTTTATTTCCCTGAGTTGAGGTATTTGCCAGGGATTATTTGTTTCCCTGGTGTTGAAACGAATCGAGAATTTCCCACGGAAGTACTGGTTGCTCTGCGAGTCGATGCAAATCAGGAGGCTCTCGTCAAGGATTGTTTGTTTCCCTGGGTTGAGGTATTTGCTAAGGATTATTTGTTTCCCTAGCGCCAAGGATTATTTATTTCCCTGGTGTTGAAACGGGTCGAGAATTTCCCACGGAGACACTGGTTGCTCTGCGAGTCGACGTGGATCAGGAGGCTCTCGTCAAGGATTGTTTGTTTCCCTGAGTTGAGGTATTTGCTAGGGATTATTTGTTTCCCTGGTGTTGAAACGAGTCGAGAATTTCCCACGGAGGCACTGGATCAGGAGGCTCTCATCAAGAATTGTTTTTTTTCCCTGAGTTGAGGTATTTGCCAGGGATTATTTATTTCCCTGGTGTTGAAACGAGTCGAGAATTTCCCATGGAGGCACTGGTTGCTCTGCGAGTCGACGCAGATCAGGAGGCTCTCGTCAAGGATTGTTTGTTTCCCTGAGTTGAGGTATTTGCTAAGGATTATTTGTTTCCCTAGCGCCAAGGGTTATTTGTTTCCCTGGTGTTGAAACGGGTCGAGAATTTCCCACGGAGACACTGGTTGCTCTGCGATTCGACGCGGATCAGGAGGTTCTCGTCAAGGATTGTTTGTTTCCCTGAGTTGAGGTATTTGCCATGGATTATTTGTTTCCCTGGTGTTGAAACGAGTCGAGAATTTCCCACGGAGGCACTGGTTGCTCTGCGAGTCGACGCGGATCAGGAGGCTCTCGTCAAGGATTGTTTGTTTCCCTGAGTTGAGGTATTTGCCAAGGATTATTTGTTTCCTTGGAGTTGAGATGAGTCGTCGAGATTTGGCTTCGTTTTCAGGCGGAGCCTGTTGGGAAAGTATGGTTCCCTCTTCGTTTGCGCCCTTGGATTGTATACAGGGATCGATGTGATCTTAACTGTAGGGCTAAAGTCTTATCATCATTTTTTTATTTTATTTCCGCGATGCTCTATCATTTCAGCTTTTATATCGCGAAGGTCGCGATTGCCCAATCATTTTAGCTATTTTTCGCGGTGCCCAATAATTTCGGCTGTTTACTTTATTTTTACTCGCTGCTTTTTATTGCGAGTTGCCCAATCATTTCGGCTATTTTACATGTATACATTTTTACTTGCTGCTTTTTATTGCAAGTTGCCCCATCATTTCGGCTATTTCATATGCATGTGCGGCCTACTGGCTTTTCGCCGTAAACCCGAAATTAGATACCGATTTCGGCATCAGCACCGCTACAACTGGGATATGGCCAGGAGCGAATCATCATTTGCCTCTGTCGATGTCGAACAAAGGTGGCTTAGCGAACAGGGTTAGGGTCTTGTCGACTAAGGCTTTTAACTTCATAAGCCGTAAGGGTCTCACAAAGGTATTTCTCCCTACAAGTCGTGAGGATCTTGTAGGTGTATTTTTTCCTTAGGAATCGTGAGGATTCCTAAGTGCTTTATTCCTCTGTAAGTCATAAGGATCGTACGAGAGGGTTTTCTCTTTGTAAATCGAGAGGATTTACAAGGGTTGTTCACCATGCGAACATATCCCCAGTCTCGGATGGGACTTGGTTAGGGAAATGTTTATTCGCACCCATGGATTGTATACAAGAGCCAGTATTGGACCACTTGTAGGGCAATATCGGAAGTTGTGGGGGTTGCTTAAGCATAGGTTTAGGTCTCTGTAACTTAAGACTTTCAAGTCTTATGAGCCGTGAGGGTCTCATAAGAGAGTTCTCCTTACGAGTCGTGAAGATCTCGCAAGTGTATTTTCTCCTTAGGAATCGTGGGGATCCCTAAGTGTGTTGCTCCCTTGTGAGTCGTAAGGATCTCACGCGGGCGGTTTCTCCTTACAAGGTCGAGATGACCCTATAAGTGTCTTTTAACGAGGTTGCGCCCTTTCGGCTTTTCACAAACACTCGCCGGTAGTCCTGCTGTTTTTACTCATGGAGCCCTTTCGGGTTTTCATTCGTGCCCATTTTGCTTATGGACATACCATTTTTTTTATTTTCTTCTTTTTATTTTCTTCTTCTTCTTTTTTACGAGGTCGCGCCCTTTCGGGTTTTCACGAACACTCGCCCGTAGCCCTGCTATTTTTACTCACAGAGCCCTTTCGGGTTTTCATCCGAGCCATTTTTGCTTATGGACATACCATTTTTATTTATTATATTTTTTTCTTATTATTTATTTTTTTTATCTCGTCAGCTTAAGGATGCTGCGGTATTAGTTTAAGGACGTTTTCAGTCCGCTATTAGTTTAAGGACGTTTCGGTCCGTCACTAGTTTAAAGACGTCTCGGTCCGTCATGGAGAAGGCTGGCTACTGCTTATAAAGCTTGAGCTTAGAAAGATAGCGAGCGGAAATGGTCGTCGTCATCTATCATTGACCTAGGATGTGGCTCATTAAGCGTAGTATTTTTTTAGGAAGCGACCGTTTATTGGGCTGGAAGGCCTTTCACCGTGGATGTCCATGAGTAGATAGGCCCCACCCTGGTAGACCTTGTCTATGATGTATGGGCCTTCATAGTTTGGCTCGAATTTTCCCCGCTTGGCGCGATTGGGGATCATAGGCCTTTTGACCACTAGCACAAGTTCGCCTTGGCGAAATGTCCTCGGTCGGGTCAATCTTTCATATAAGCGCGTCATCTTTGTTTTATAAGCTTCCAGATTTTGTTGCGCTATGAACCGTATTTCTTCAAGGGCATTAAGCTCCTCAAGCCGAAGGTGAGCATTTTCTTCGTCCGTTAGCTCATAGTGGACTGCCACTCGCAAAGAGGGTGACTCTATCTCGAGGGGGAGTACTACTTCCGTACCGAATACCAACGCATATGGCGTTGTGTTCGTGGCCGTATTGAACGTAGTTCGGTACACCCAAAATGCCTCTTGCAGTCTCTCATGCCAGTCTTTCTTATTTCGGGACACCGTTTTCTTCATGATCTTTGTCAGGGTCTTGCTGAAGGCTTCAGCTAGACCATTAGCTCGCGGATTGTAAACTGAAGAATATCTCCAGTCTATATTATGCTGCTATGCGAAGCGACTGATCTTGTGGCTTCTGTAGGCTGGCCCGTTATCGGAGATGATCCGTCTTGGCGTTCCAAACCGACATATGACGTGCGTCTTGAAGAAATGGAGGATATTCTCCATCTTCACTTCCCTCAACGGTACTGCTTCTGCCTATTTGGAGAAGTAATCAGACGTCGCCAGGATAAAACGATGTTCTCTAGACGATGCTGGTTCGATGGGGCCGACTATGTCAGTTCCCCACATCTCGAACGGCCAGCTAGCCACCGTTGGAAGTAATGGATTTGGATATTGGTAGATGAAGTCCCCATGGATTTGGCATGAGTGGCATTGCTTCGCATATTCGAGGCAGTCCTGAATCATCGTGGGCCAATAGTAGCCCATCCGTTTGATCTTCAACTTCATCTTCGGGCCCGCTTGGTGAGAACCACAAAGTCCGTCATGAACTTCCCGAACGACCCTTTCCGCTTCGTCAGGCCCTAGGCATCTCAGCCATAGAGAATCGATTGACCTCTTGTATAGAGTATCATTTACGAAGGCGAAAGACAGAGCCCGTTTCATGAGCTGATGTCTTGTGGACGCTTCCTCAGGCATTCGGTGGGACTTAAAGTAGTCTATGAAGACTTCCCTCCAATCCTCAGCCTTTTCTCGTTCTTTTATTTGTAAGGTCGTCTGCTCAGTCGCTCCCTTTTCCTCGGATGATTCCGGAGGTATTTCTGCTGGGGCAAGCACCCGACGGCTTTGTACCACGATTCTTACGTCATCGAGATTCTCGTCAGCCAGTTCTTTAGCAAGCTTGGCCAACGCGTCTGCTTTATTGTTTTCTGTGCGCGGTATGTTTTCCAAAGTGTCGGAAAGGATTTGGGTCAACAGTTGTTGCACCTTTTCGCCGTACTTTACCAGCTCTAGTTTACACGTTTGGTAATCGCCATTTACTTGACTAACGACCAGTTGAGAATCTCCGTATATGAGGAGGTTTTCAATTTCCATGTCGATGGCGATTTCGAGGCCGGCTATCAAAGCTTCGTATTCGGCTTCATTGTTTCTCCTCGGCTCTGTTAGGGAGAAAGCAAAGCGCATTATCCCTCCTTGTGGAGTTACAAAGATGAGTCCTACCCCCGATTTGATCATTGGCGTACTTTGTTTGCGCTTCTTCATGGAAGACGCTCCATCAAAATAGAGTTCCCATCGGGTATCGTTCTCATCGATAGCGTCAAATGCATGTTCGTCTGGCAACTCGCAATTTAGGGGAGAATCGGCCGGTATCGGATGCTCGGCAAGGAAGTCGGCGATTGCCTGGCCTTTCACTGCCTTGAGAAGTTGATACGTTATCGAGAACTCCATCAAGAGCAGAGCCCATTTAGCGAGTCGACCTGTCAATATTGTTAGTTATATGTATGCCCTAGAGGCCATTACTATACATAGGATGCATATTGTAGTGGATGCTTGGACATATATAGGGATGACTTTCTTGCTCGATATGATAGTATGCTATCTGGTTACTCTTTACCTTAACGTGTACACTGATTGTCTCTCTGTTACATGTTGGTAAAGCCTTTAGGATGTGTACTTGACTACCTGGACTATGATGCGGATCATACTAGTAGGGACGTGGTAGTCCATAAGTACATCCTTCAAGGTCCCTAGTCGTGGGTGTATCGAGACGGGGCATCGATATACCAGAGTAGACTAGCGTGTAGCTTCTCGACCCATATAGATGGGAAATGGATGATCCCATATCCATTGGTATTTGACATCAGAGATAATATACGGGTGCTCAATGGAGACTGGGTACACTGGACGGACTCGCCGAGAACTCCCAGATGGTATTATACCTTACGTCAGATGGCAGTTCTCTGGTGACACTGGTACAGGTTAGTCTGTAGACCCGAGATCGTCATAGAGTCTTATGTGATTCCCACTGTGCTTTGATTTCCATCATACCACGTCCAAGAGGGCGTGCAAAAAGGTGGTTTTTGGGTACAGTCCCGAGTCACGTGGAGGCAATGAGCGATAGGAGGGATTTCGTCTCTCCCGATATAGGGAGTTGATGTTGCGCTGTGCTCGATTGGCTATAACAGGAAGTTCTTGGCTAAGGCTGCTTTAGGGATTTACTGGTAAGTGTTACCAGTAGTTTCTCGACCCGTTATGA
Source organism: Agapanthus africanus (assembly GCA_030015575.1). Classification (NCBI taxonomy): domain Eukaryota; kingdom Viridiplantae; phylum Streptophyta; class Magnoliopsida; order Asparagales; family Amaryllidaceae; genus Agapanthus; species Agapanthus africanus. The sequence goes on from JASDDO010000018.1 coordinate 392,164,908, forward strand.
GCCTCATATCGGCACGACTTATCGAGTTATTGGGGTCTGACGTTTACCACCCCTAGAAGAGATATGCGACATATCAGACGAAGAGACCGGACTGTACGGTAAGTGTTACTGGTTGGATTCACAGGAGTGTGAGCGGGCTTGCTCGTTGATCTTCTGATCGCTCAATACCCGGGTGGCCGTTACGTTTAGCAGATCACTTGCGGCTTGTGGGTGTTTGATATGATCATCACCTGCTGCCGGCGTATTGATGAGTCTTTAGAGTCCTACACAGGAGTTTTCCTGGCTCAAGCGAAACGAAATAGGAGCGCATATGAGATATGTGCGGGACCGAGAATAATACCAGTATGTGATACTGTATTCTATTCTTGCGATTTGTGACATTGATCGGTTGTATGCAATATAGCCGGGTTATCGGATCAAGTGTTGATTCGATAAGTTGTTACTATATGATATTAGTCGGTTATAAACAATATGACCGGATCGTTAAATCAAGTGTTGATTTAATGATTTAATGTATAATTATATATTTGATATATTAGTTTACATTAACTAGTATTGGTTCACTTAAGATTGATTTTCTCACTTGAATGTGCACATTGTTTATATGTGATATATGCAAGTGTACATATTTGTATCATGCTTGATGATACAAACAAGTTGTGTGTATGAGACTTGAACCAAATCAAGGTTAAATTAGGGTTTACTATTTTCCTAACAAATAACAAAAGAGTAAGACTTTGGTCAAAGTTATCAAGCTTCATGAAGCTTGATAAACATTGACAAAGTCAACTCTTTTGTCATTTGTTCAAGATATTAGTTAACCCAACCCTTAACCTAATGCTTTGGTTAATTCTCTACATAAGTTAAGCATGAGTGCTTAACTCAACCATGGTGCCATAAGTAAAAGGATAAGTTTCATTTGGATGGATGATCTTATTATTCTTTCTTCTTCATCATTTTCATCAAGCTTCAAGAAAGCTTGCTACCTCCAATGGTGCCATGGGAAAAAGAGTGAGAAATCCAATTCTAAAGTGAACCCACTTCCTATTTCTTCATCCTCTACTACTTTCCATGTAGTATAGGGTGTTCTCTTCACAAAGTTTTTGACCAAGTGAAGGAATAGCTTGAGTTTGAGTCTCCCCGACATAGATCATCTTCGGCATCGAAGTCAACGACCTAGCCCGCTCATTTCTCCGACGAAACCATCGCTAGAGTCCGGGATCCCGATGATCGCAGCGAAGGGACGTCAATACGGAGCTAAAGAAGTGGAGGACCGGATCAACAAAGGTTGTAGTCCCTTTCACTTAGTAGCAAAGTAGTTTGCATGCTCGTAGTTTTGCCTAATCTCTAGTTAACGATCTTCATTAGGGTTTCTCGGCACATAAATTTTTGAATTTGGCATGGTTGATGCCTTGTGCAACCTCATGAGTGTGCCTAGTAACCCTACAGTGGTATCAGAACCTAGCTAGAGCTTTAGGCGAAGTGTAGACGATGTTAGAAATCCGATCGAACCCCGAACCCCTAACTTTTAACCCTCTCTGTACATTATCTGAAACAGTGGATTTTTCCTAATTAAAAATTGTCAAAAAATTCAGCAGGGTTTTGTAAGAGTTACTGTGAAACACGTGATCCCAAATCGATTATTGCGCCACGGAACCGCGGCCCCACCCTGGCTTGGGCGGCGGTTCCGCGGCCATATTGGTGAATTCTGCCACGTGCTTTCCACAGTAATGTCCTTCTGTACATGCTGTATTTTATGGGAATTTTTAATTGATACTCAACAGTTGAGTTTTTCTGGGTTGTTTTGGGGATTCGATGATTCGATCGGATTGTTTAATTTTGTCTATGTGTTTTTCCGGGTAATTTTAGAATATGTTAAAATGTTCGACCGGATAAAAATACCCAATTTTTCCCCTACCGGGAAATTTCCAATTGTTGGATTTTTCCGTAGTTTAATAACGTTCTAAGTAGTGCAAGTAACGCGATGGACCCTCTAGAAGACAACAATCCTTAACTCGATTATGTGACCGTCTTGAACTGCCCTTTGAACCTTCGGGTTTGGGGCAGTACGGCGTGCCACATGTGAGGCGTTGGCTTGACCCTTCTACGGCTGGACCGTTGGTACTGAGGCATGAACTGGATGTTTTTAAACTTATTTCATGTGTTGAGCTGTTTCAGGAAAACTTGGGTGTTTGATTGTTCGATCAGAAAGTTTAACATTTTCTATTTATCTGGAATGTGATACAATATTTGGAATCCACAAGTAGTTATGAGATAACTGATTTGGATTTATAAACATAGCAGTTTAGTCTCGAATGATCGGTTGCCACGGAATTTTGATGCGATCAAAAGTCCGCCGCAATCGCGTAGCGTACGCGGATACTCGCCGGGTAAACTTAATTGATAGCTACACCCCATAGCCCCGACCAAATGACTGTAGGAGAACCCCGTCGCCAAAAGCATCAGTTCGGGTGCTCGCGGCAACGGTGTTCCGCCTTAGTGCACTTCGTCGACTGTATTAGGGGTGCGGCCGTCTACTAAAGTTTGCGACGAGCATTCGATCAGCATATCGGGAATCTTGTTGAATTGCCCGACTCGATATTGAAAAGAGTTTTCGATATAGAGACTAAAATGCGGGGTTTATAACTGTTAGGCATGCGATGTCTAAGGAGGTTGCGGATTCCAACTGTTATAGTTTTACACTTTCTTTTCTGTGACCGTAAGTGTAATATGTGATATCGCCGGTTTCGTTGCTATATGTCAACGACAATTGGGATGCGCACATTTACTTACGTTGATGACATGTGATGTTATGTGTTACTGGATATGTTATATTGGATCGTCGCGTTTTGAATAGCCGGGGGTTTTATGTGAGATGAGAGTTTTTATTTTCATTCATGTAAAATTCATTTGTATGTAATATTCTTTTATTGGGGCACTTCCAGGTTGCGGAAGATGTCACCGTTGATGTATATTATTTACTTTTCCGCACTAGGATAGACCCAAAGAGGAGAGCACAAGTAACCGGGTTCTAGAGTCCAGTGGGAGACCAACTCGAGGAGTCGAGTCCGGGTCTCCTAACTCTAGAATTGGTAGGGTTACTTGCCGCTCTCGTAGGGGTCTAGGGGTGTGGGTTTGGCTATTCATCGCGACCGTGAAATCCGTGTTTTATACAGGCTCGTATTGAAAACACATAGTATATCCAATGTTTCATATGTTTCTTCTGCTGCGATATCGGTGATGTGATCATTTGATATATTGTGATGGATACTGTATATAGTATATATGATATATTATATAGACGTTACTTATGTTTTACACTCGCGCTAGCCCTGCCCCACTCTGTCGTTAGTTACCTAACCTAATGGTGCACGAGGGGACATCGAGACGAATGCGGATGGCATAAGTGTACGTCGTATTTATCTGTGATGTTTAGGTGACTTAAATGATGGGACTTTATTAATGTGATTAATGAAAGAAAAGAAACCTAAGATGTTGTGGAATCGAATTTTTAAAAACAGGTAGCTACAGTTCTTGCTTTGCATCGCGGTGTTCCTTGTAGAACATCCTGCACCTTATTCGATAAGGAAAAGGCCGAGATCCCTTCACCGGGAGTGACCCCTTTAGCAATGACTGGCAGATGCTACACCCCTCGGTTTGTCTTTTGATTGCTCCTATAGTTCTTGCTTTGCACAGCGGTATATATGATATATCCTGCACCTTATTCGATGAGGAAAGGGCCGACGATCCCTTCACTGGGAGTGACCCCTTTAGCAAAACTAGAAAAGCTTCAAAAACACTCCATTTCAAAATCATTTGATTCTACAACGATATCAAGTTCATTACGCAATAGGTTTTCAGAAAAACCTGTCGTAGCCCTCCGTCATTTCAGATAAGTACTAGTTAGTATTCGTGCTACGTTTGTTAACTATGTTAAGGCGTAGTGTGCGGTAGCTGATTAGTGCTTATCTGTATAAGCATATGATGCGATTGGATTAGGGTAGTCGTGCGACTTTGTTGACTATGTTAAGGGTCATGCGGGTGGGTTTAATTCAATCGGGAAATGACGGGTTGAACTTGACTAGCACTTATGATTTGTTGACTATGTTAAGGTCATATAGCTGCTGGGGGCAAAATATTATCTGGAATTTCAAGTGTTGAAATTTGAAATGAGATTGCATACCTTCTATGAGATAGTTGGATCCCGGTACCCACTGTGAGTAATTGTTACTCCTGGGAGAATTTTACATATAACAATTAGCCGATCAAGTAGGTGTCTAGAAAGGTGTCAACGGGGTTACGTCTCTAGGAAAACAAGGTTTACATTAATTAGGTCCGTGCGAAAGCACGGGGAACCTCCCTCAAAGTACCGACACTGGCCTGGCTGAAAGATTGGCGAACTTGTAGCGTGCAATTAATCCCGGCTAGTCTTTCATTTTAAGGTTTGAAGGAAGATTTGATAAAAACAGTGGAAGCCATCCTGATTAGATAAAATAATAACCAATCTGATCTTGCAAGAGCGCACGCAGAGTGTTTTCTTCTCTCTCTCTCCAGGTAGCGACCATGTCACGCCTTAATCAAGATAATAAAATGGATATATTGACCGAACCCGCTTGTTATACTGAGCTGGGGAACATTGGTCCCGCTCCAACTTATAATTGTTATAAGACAGAGTAGGAAATTGGGGATTACCAGAATTCCCGTGCCGCCCAAACGAAGAAAGTGCATGCTGATGCATCTTCTTCGGGTGTGTTCATTACAGAGAACTGTTTCTCAATGTCCTTTACGTCCTGGGTATTAGATACCGGATCAGGATCCCACATATGTAATATATTACATGGGCTACAGAAAGGTAGAGAACTGAGAACGGGTGATAAGTTTCATGAGGCAGAAAACGGTGCAAGTGTTGCAGCCAAGTCTGTTGGTCACTGTCACCTATATTACCAGAATACATTGATTCTGAACAAATGTTATTAGATACCGTACCTGATATAGAAAATCATATCAGTCTCTTTATTTAGATAAAGAAGGATATAATATTGTATTGTTGGATAATGTTTTGATCATTTCCTAAATCAAGAGTTGATCGGTTCAGGCACGTTATCTAAAAGCATTAACGTTCTAAATCAAACTACAGTTCTTAGTATATAGAACACACACAAGAGGAAGAGTTCAGAAATGAACGAATTCTTCTTGAGGTATTATAGACTAGGTCATATCAATGCGACCCGACTAGCTGAAGTTACATTAAGATGCATATTTAAATTAGTTTGAATTTACATATTGTGAAACTTGCCAGTCATGTCACAAAGATAAGATGACCACAGCTCTGTTTATTGGAAGCAGAGAAAGAGTTAGTGTACTCTTGGGATGATATATATTGATGTATGAAGGTCCCCTGTCTACACATGCCAAGACCGGTTCTTTGTACTTCATTACATTCTCTGATCATCTCTCGAGATTCAGACATATGTTCCTATTGAAACACAAGTCCGTACCTTTTGAGATATTCATAGAATATAAGTTAGAAGTAGAGAACCAACAACGGGTATAAGTATTATGTCCTTTGATGTGATCAAGGAGGAGAATACTTGAGCACGGGATTCCTGGACTATTCTAAGAATGAGATTCTCTCTCAGCATTACTCCTCCGTATACACCTCAGCACCTCGGTGTATCGGGGCGGAGCAATAGCACCCTATGTAATATGGTGTGCTCTATGATGAGTACTACTGAGTTTCCTATTTCATTTTAGGGAGTTATGCACTTATGAAGTTGCATATCTGTTGAATAGGGTTCCGATCAAATCAGTTACCTACCATTTCATATGAGATATGGAAAGGGAAGAGCCCATCTCTTAAAGTCAGTTAAGATTTGGGGTTTTCCAGCCTATGTCTAAAAGCAAAATCCGGACAAGCTCGAGGCAAAGTCAGATCTGTGGAAGTTTGTTGGATATCCCAAGCATACGCAAGGGAATATCTTCTACCTAACTGAGGAACAAAAATGTTTTGTTTCTCAGCATGCCACCTTTGTGAAAGGGAATTTCGTATGAAGAAATAAGTGAACATGAGGTAGAACTGGAAAGAGTTCCAGCTATACAAACTGCAGTTGATGATTTGGTAGAATCAAAGGATTCAATAGCAACCAACGAACCTCAGCCTCTCCGCCGATCTAGTAGGTTTCCTCACCCACCTGAGAGATACCTCGATTTCTCTATGACAGTGGGAGCAAGGATTGCATCATGGGATGATGACCCAACTAGTTTCGAGCTGGCCATCAGGAGTGGGACTCTGTAAGAATGGCTGGATGCTTATCGATCTGAGATGGAATCCTTATACACCAACAAAGTATGGACTTTGATTGCTTTATCTGAAGGGTTAAATCCCCATCAGGAGCAAGTATATCTTGAGAAGATTACTTGGTGTACATGGAAAAGTTGAGACTTTCAAAGCTAGACTTGTTAAAAGTTTGCATCAATGACCATGTATGGATTATGATGAAATCTTTTCTAAGTAGCTATGCTTAAGTCCATCCAGATCCTACTTGCCACGGCTACATACCATGACTACGATATCTGGTGGTTGGGTGTCATGACTGCTTTTCAAAATAAAGATTTAGAAGAGGTAGTCTATAAGTACACAGTCAGAGGGCTTCATAAACAGTGGGAGCAGCGGGAACGCGTGTAAGATGTTTTATGTGATAAAGCAGGCATCGCGGAGTTGGAACGTCTGTTTTGATGTGGTAGTCAAAGAGTTTGACTTCAACAAAATGGTAGATGAACCTTGTATATATAAAAAGGTAGTAGGGAGTATGGTGGTGATCCTCATAGAGTACGTGGATGACATACTCATGATAGGGAAGAAGTTTCCTATGCTACACTCGGTCAATCTCCGCTTATCACAAGGATTCTCCATATAGGATCAAAGTGATACCTACTAAATCCTGGGTTTTGGATCTATGAGATAGATCTAATTGGATGTTAGGATACTCACTAGTTGTAGTGAGATGGTATCAATTGATCCTGGGGAGAATCACTGGAAAGGTTCCAGGGTGATAAGGACGATTGAATGTCAGTCGCAGGCATTGTCTTTACCCTCAGTAAAGAGACGGTATGTTGGAAGAGTTCCAAGCTAGATACCGTGGCATACTAGACGATAAAGGCTGGATACATCGCTACCAAAGATGCTACCAAAGAGGCAGTCTGGGTGTATATAAGTTCATAAGATGAACTTCGTTCCTCCCATTGTGTGACAATGGAGTTGTGGCTTATGCCAAGGAACGCCCGTCCCATCAGTGATCCAGACATATTCTAAGGCAGTGTCACCTGATCGTGGAGATAGTTGATCTCTAGGCGATCGAGATTAGGAGAGCAGACTCAGAGGACAACACGGCGGATCCCCTCACAAAGTCCTTTTCCCAGAGAGAGACTTTTATGGGATGGTTGAGTATGAGATACTACAACCATTGCTATCAGATGGCCCTAGTGCAAGTGGGAGATTGTTAGTTATATGTATGCCCTAGAGGCCATTACTACACATAGGATGTATATTGTAGTGGATGCTTGGACATATATAGGGATGACTTTCTTGCTCGATATGATAGTATGCTATCTGGTTACTCTTTACCTTAACGTGTACACTGATTGTCTCTCTGTTACATGTTGGTAAAACCCTTAGGATGTGTACTTGACTACCTGGACTATGATGCGGATCATACTAGTGGGGACGTGGTAGTCCATAAGTATATCCTTCAAGGTCCCTAGTCGTGGGTGTATCGAGATGGGGTATCGATATACCAGAGTAGACTAGCGTGTAGCTTCTCGACCCATATAGATGGGCGATGGATGATCCCATATCCATTGGTGTTTGACATCAGAGATGATATACGGGTGCTTAGTGGAGACTGGGTACACTGGACGGACTCGCCGAGAACTCCCAGATGGTATTATACCTTACGTCAGATGGCAGTTCTCTGGTGACACCGGTACAGGTTAGTCTGTAGACCCGAGATCGTCATAGAGTCTTGTGTGATTCCCACTGTGCTTTGATTTCCATCATACCACGTCCAAGAGGGCGTGCAAAAAGGTGGTTTTTGGGTACAGACCCGAGTCACATGGAGGCAATGAGCGATAGGAGGGATTTCGTCTCTTCCAGTATAGGGAGTTGATGTTGCGCTGTGCTCGATTGGCTATAACAGGAAATCCTTGGCCAAGGCTGCTTTAGGGATTTACTGGTAAGTGTTACCAGTAGTTTCTCGACCCGTTATGAGCCTCATATCGACACGACTTATCGAGTTATTGGGGTCTGACGTTTACCACCCCTAGATGAGATATGCGACATATCAGACGAAGAGACCGGACTGTACAGTAAGTGTTACTGGTTGGATTCACAGGAGTGTGAGCAGGATTGCTCGTTGATCTTCTGATCGCTCAATACCCGGGTGGCCGTTACGTTTAGCAGATCGCTTACGGCTTGTGGGTGTTTGATATGATCATCACCTGCTGCCGGCGTATTGACGAGTCTTTAGAGTCCTACATAGGGGTTTTCCTGGCTCAAGCGAAACGAAATAGGAGCGCATATGAGATATGTGCGGGACCGAGAATAATACCAGTATGTGATACTGTATTCTAGTCTCGCAATTTATGACATTGATCGGTTGTATGCGATATAGCCGGGTTATCGGATTAAGTGTTGATTCGATAAGTTGTTACTATATGATATTAGTCGGTTATAAACAATATGACCGGATCGTTAAATCAAGTGTTGATTTAATGATTTAATGTATAATTATATATTTGATATATTACTTTACATTAACTAGTATTGGTTCACTTAAGATTGATTTTCTTACTTGAATGTGCACATTGTTTATATGTGATATATGCAAGTGTACATGTTTGTATCATGCTTGATGATACAAACAAGTTGTGTGTATGAGACTTGAACCAAATCAAGGTTAAATTAGGGTTTACTATTTTCCTAACAAATAACAAAAGAGTAAGACTTTGGTCAAAGTTATCAAGCTTCATGAAGCTTGATAAACATTGACAAAGTCAACTCTTTTGTCATTTGTTCAAGATATTAGTTAACCCAACCCTTAACCTAATGCTTTGGTTAATTCTCTACATGGGTTAAGCATGAGTGCTTAACTCAACCATGGTGCCATAAGTAAAAGGATAAGTTTCATATGGATGGATGATCTTATTATTCTTTCTTCTTCTTCATCTTCATCAAGCTTCAAGAAAGCTTGCTACCTCCAATGGTGCCATTGGAAAAAGAGTGAGAAATCCAATTCTAAAGTGAACCCACTTCCTATTTATTCATCCTCTACTACTTGCCATGTAGTATAGGGTGTTCTCTTCACAAAGTTTTTGACCAAGTGAAGGAATAGCTTGAGTTTGAGTCTCCCGGATGTAGATCATTTTCGGCATCGAAGTCAACGACCTAGCCTGCTCATTTCTCCGACGAAACCATCGCTAGAGTCCGGGATCCCGATGATCGCAGCGGAGGGACGTCAATACGGAGCTAAAGAAGTGGAGGACCGGATCTACAAAGGTTGTAGTCCCTTCCACTTAGTAGCAAAGTAGTTTGCATGCTCGTAGTTTCGCCTAATCTCTAGTTAATGATCTTCATTAGGGTTTCTCGGCACATAAATTTTTGAATTTGGCATGGTTGATGCCTTGTGCAACCTCATGAGTGTGCCTAGTAACCTTACAAATATGGCCTTCGACATTAAATGTTTAATAAGGTCCACCTTCGAGATGAGACGGACTTCATGTGCCAATGCATAGTGCCTGAGCTTTGTTATCGCAAAGATCAATGCCAGGCGGTGTTTTTCAATGGGAGAGTAGTTGCTTTCTGCCCCCCAGAAGAACTCGACTTAAATAGTAGAGTGCTCTTTCTTTCCCCTGGTCGTTCTCTTGTGCCCATAATGCGCCTAAGGAACCTTTGAGGGCGGTTGTATCAAGAATGAGTGGTTTTCCCTTGACCGGAGCAGCCAACACCGGCGGATTGTGGAGGTACTTCTTGATCTCGTCTAGTGCGCTTTGGCATTTTTGGTCCCAGACGAACGGGGTTCCCTTCTTTATCAGGTGACTGTTGTAGGGTATCCCATTCCAGATAAACAGAAAATGTTAAACTTTCCGATCGAACAATCGAACACCCAAGTTTTCCCGATACAGATCAACACATAAAATAAGTCTAACAACATTCAGTTCGTACCTCAGTACCAACGGTCCAGCCGTAGAAGGGTCAAGCCAACGCCTCACATGTGGCACGCCGTACTGCCCCAAACCCGAAGGTTCAAAGGGCAGTTCAAGACGGTCACATAATCGAGTTAAGGTTTGTTGTCTTCTAGAGGGACCATCGAGTTACTTGCACTTCTTAGAACGTCGTTAAACTACGGAAAAATCCAACGCTTGGAAATTTCCCGACAGGGGAAAAATTGGGTATTTATATCCGGTCGAACTTTTTAACATATTCTAAAATTTATCCGGAAAGCCACACAGACAAAATTTGATACCCCGATCGAAACACCGAAGCTCCAAAACATTCCAGATTATTCAACACTTGAATAAAATTTTAAAAATATCCAGAGAACTCAGCACAGTTAACTAGGAGTTACTGTGCAAACTTCACCACAGAAAACGACAAAACGGTCGCGCTTCCGCCGCACGAGCCATGCTCGTGCCGCGGAAGCGCGGCGCTTTAATGGAATTAGGGCTACGAATTGCACAGTTAATCTTAGATTTTCCTGCATGTTTTTCTGAATATTTTTAATCTGGAAAAATGCACTGTTTTGAAAAAAGTACAGAGAGCAAGGGAAATGTGGGGCTTCGGGTTCGATCCGGTTTCAAATTCCGTCTGGACTTCGCCTAAGTCTCTAGCTAGGCTCTGATACCACTGTAGGGTTCCTAGGCACTCTAGTTAGGTCTCACAAGTGATCAAACATGCACAAATAAAAATTTACGGGTGCCTACAAACCCGACTACGGATCGTTAACTAGATATTTAGGCGAAACATGTAAACTAGTTAACAATTTAACTAAGGGAACGGACATACAACCTTTGTAGATCCGGTCCACCACCTCCACGGCTCCGCAACGAAGTCCCCTCCGCTGTCCAAAAGGAATCCGGACTCCAACGTCGGCTTCGTCGAAGAATAAGCGAGCTAGGTCGTCGATGTCCATGCCAAAGATGATCTACGTCGAGGTATCGCTAGAACAAGCTCCAACTTCATCAAGTCGGAAAAACTTGTGAAGGAAACACCCTATACTACTTGGCAAGAGGTAGAGGATGAAGAAATAGGAAGTGGGTAAACTTTAGTTTTGGATTTCTCACTAGACTTCATGACTTGCCATTGAAGTAGCAAGCTTTTTTCAATGTTGAAGAAGATGAAGAAGAAGAAGAAGATATGATAACTTAAAATAAAATAGAAAAGAAAATACAATACTTATCATATCTTTGACCATGGTTTAGTGTAGAGACTTAACTTAGGTTAGATAGTGGTTAGGGTTAGATAAAAGTCAAGAATGGTGGACTAAGTTCAAAGCTTCAAGAAGCTTTCAAATAAAGACAAAAACTAGCAACCATTCTTATCTCTTTATCTTTTCTTTTTCCAAAATAAACAAAAGGAATAAATAAATGATTAAGTAAATGAAAAAGAAACCCTAATCACTAATTAACCATGGTTTAACACTTTACACAAAACCAAGCTAGAATGTATCATCAAACATGATACAATCATGTGCACAAAACTATATCGAATATACAATGTGCACATCCGCGCGAGAAAATCCATTTAAAGTGAACCGATACTAGTTAATGCAAAGCAATATATCAAATATATAATTATGTATTAAATCATTAAATCAACACTTGATTTAACGATCCGGTCATATCGTATATAACCGGCTAGTATCCAATGTGTCGGCTTATCGAATCAATCCTTGATTCGATAACTAGGTTATATCGCATATAACCATTCGATACATTGATCGCGAGAATAGAATACGGTATCATATACACGCATTATTCTCGGTCCCGCACATATCTCATATGCGCTCCTATTTCGTTTCGCTTGAGCTAGGAAACCTCTGTGTAGGACTCTAAAGACTCGTCAATACGCCGGCAGCAGATGATGATCATATCAAACATCCGCAAGCCGCAAACGGTCTGCTAAACGTAACGGCCACCCGGGTATTGAGCGATCAGAAGATCGACGAGCAAGTCCGCTCACACTCCTGCGAATCCGACCAGTAACACTACCGTATAGTCCGGTCTGTTCGTCTGATATGTCGCATATCTCGCCTAGGGGTGGTAAACGTCAGACCCCAATAGCTCGATAAGTCATGCCGACGTAGGGTCCATAACATTCGTGAAACTACTGATAACTCTTACCAGTATATCACTGCAACCCTGGCCAGGGATTTCCTGTTATGGCCAGTCGAGCATAGCACAACAACAACCCCCAATACCGGGAGAGACGAATCCCCTCCTATCGCTCATTGCCTCCATGTGAATCGGGACTGTACCCAAAAACCACCTGTTTGCACAACTCAGTAGAGCCATGGTAGGGTGGAAATCAAAGCACAGTGGGAGACACACAAGACTCTATGACGATCTCGGGTCAACAGACTAAGCTGTACCAGTGTCACCAGAGAACTGCCATCTGACGTGAGGTATAATACCATCTGGGAGTTCTCGGCGAGTCCGTTCAGTGTACCCAGTCTCCACTGAGCACCCGCATACCATCTTCGATGTCAAACACCAATGGATATGGGATCATCCATCGCCCATCGCATGGGTCGAGAAGATATGCGCTAGTCTACTCTGGAATATCGATGTCCCGTCTCAATATTCCCTCGACTAGGAACAATTCAAGGATGTACTCATGGACTACCCAGGCCCCACTAGTATGATCTACATCATAGTCCTGGAAGTCGAGTACACATCCTATGGGCTTTATCAACATGTAATCAGAGAGACAGAAAGTATACACGTTAAGACAAAGTGCAACCAGATAGCGTACTATCATGTCGAGCAAGAAAGTCCTACCTATATATGTCCCAGCATCCACTACAATATACATCCAATGTACAGTAATGGCCTCTAGGGCATACATATAACTAACAACTGTAAGGACGGTACTTGCCTGAAAGGATAGCAATAAATCGCCGTATATACGCGAGCTTTCCTTGGAGAGACCGCAACTGTTTGAGAGTTCTCGGCAGAGGCATTTCCATGATCGCCTTGATCTTCTACTGATCTATCTCGATGCCTCGGTGTCGGACGATGAATCCCAGGAATTTACCGGAAGAAAGTCCGAATGCTTACTTGAGAGGGTTCATCTTCAAGTTGTATTGTTGAAGGCGTCGAAATACAGTCTTTTGATGCTCGAGATGTTCCTCGTATGATTTGCTCTTAACGACGAGGTCGTCGATATAACATTCGACGATTTCATGTATAAGGTCATTGAAGATCTTCGTCATGGCCCTCTGATAGGTAGCGCCAGCGTTCTTTAGACCGAAGGGCATCACCTTGTAACAAAATATTCCCAAAGGGATCCGGAAAGCGGTATGTTTCTGGTCTTCGGGATGCATCTTTATCTGATTATACCCTGATGAGCTGTCCATGAAGGAGAAAACCTCATGAGTGGACGTATTGTCTATCATCAGTTCGGTGACTAGCACCGGGAAATCATCCTTCGGGCAGGCTTTATTGAGATCCCGAAAATCCACGCATATGCGCACCGTCCCATTTTTCTTCATCACCGGGACGATGTTGGCGATCCACTCAGGGTATTGAACTTCCTGGATGAAGCCAGAGTCGTTTAGCCTCTTGACCTCGGCGTTGATGCTCATCTCAAGCTCGAGCCGCATTCTCCTCGGCGCCTGTTTGACTGGCTTGACATCCGGGGATATCGCCAATTTGTGTACAGCAATTTCTGGATCTAATCCCGGCATTTCGGAATAGTTCCATGTGAAGCAATCTTTGTGCTCCATAAGCAGGTCTTTTAATGAAGCCACCTTCTCTTCAGACAGCAGCTTGCTAATGAATGTCGGTCGCGGATCATCTGCCGTTCCCAACTCAATTTTCTTGAGGTTATCTGCAGTGGTATGGATTCCATCTTCCAGCTCTTTTGGCGCAGGTGGGAATTCTGAGATTACCTCGTCGTTGCTGTTTTCGAAGCACCAGGGAAGGTCATCCATGTCCTCGGGCTCTTCTTTTGATATCGTTATCGCGTGACAAGTACGAATTCACTTCCAATCCCAATGTGGAACTGGTTCTTCTTTCGTGACCTTGGGCTCGTGCTTCTGTGGCGGTGCTACCCTCCAGTTGTCAGACAGAGCAAATTTGCCAAGCTGATACTGATCTTCAACCCAATTCTTAAAGGTGAAGCAGTCTTCGAGAGGATGCCCTATTACTCGATGGTAAGAGCAATAGTCCGGGTGAGAGACTTCGCTTGTTTGTTCGGGGTACTTAGACTCCGGAAGCGCAAGCATCTGATGTTTTAAAGCGAGGTCGAGTATTTTCTTCGTCTTGTCTTGAGGAAAAGAGCACGCCCGACCCATTTTTCAGATGAGGGATAGATCAGAACCGCTCGATTTTCGTTCGCGTGGCCTCTTAGCCCTGCTTTGCTGCTTTTGAGCGCCTTTTTCGCGTTTCGAATTGTTTCCGCCTCTGCGTCGAGCCTTTTTTATAACGGGTTGATAGGGGGCGGCACTTTCATCTTTGACGGCCTGTTGAAGGAGGCGTTGCGTTTTGGTTTTCTCGTAGATGGCCATTTCGCGGTTGTGATCATCTCGGACTTTTTGACCAGCTTCCCTTATAAACCTGTCCATTTGTTCTTCAAACGACGGACTGGACACTTTTGCATCAGGAATTTTTACTGGTTCAGGATTAGCGTTCTCCCACTGAGCGTCCGCTTCTTTATTGAAGTCATACACGACATAGCAGCCGTGTAGTAACTCTCATTTCTTTGACCGGATGTATCCAAGCCCTTTAGTTTCCATTCTCCCATTAGGCAGTTTGCGTTGAGTCCCGGGGACGTCCCAGACCCTGTCATAGAATTTGGCCTTTCTAACGGTCTGTTTGAAGGATATCCCCTGGCGCTTCAACAGCCTCTTCAAGCCTTCTGTATAATTCCTGGGGAGACGGATGGGCTGAAACCTGTCAAGGGTAGGATCCGCCCCGTGCCAGATTTCTTTCTCCACTTTGTTTTCTTCAGAGCGGTAGAATAGAATTGCTTTTTCGCTTTCTCGCCTGGGAGGGATATAGAACGTTCGCAGCTCTTCTACACTGTAGATATCAAGTGCATCCAGTTCTTTACGGTGTTTAAGCGGCACCATGGCGACTTGCAAACTTTGCTCTTCGTCAGCGGGAGTTCGTATTGAAGGTCGAGCAGAGAATACAGCATGGAACTCATCCTCCGAATCACTGCCAAAGATCAATGTAGGAGCGGATGGTCCCGACTTGGTGTATTGGGGCGGGCCCGAATAAACTATCTCCTCTTCGTCCTCAGTGTCGCTGCCGAAGACAGGGATGGTGGCGTTAGTTTTGTTCTCCGGCTTGTGAAACCTTTCCGTGTCTTCAAAATCTGGTAAGAAGTATTTGGCATCTTCATATTTGCGGACTTCGTTCACAGAGAATGGGTTCAGTTCTCCTGCCACGGTATACTCGAGGCCATCCTTAGAATACTTCATACACTGATGCTGTATAGAAGGGATGATGTTGTACTCGTGTAACCATGGTCGGCTGAGCAGAGCATTGTAGCATGTCCTGGCGTCTATGACGTGGAACTTAATATCCGTGACGAGTAGCCCAAAGCGTAGTGTCAGTATCACAGATGTAAGTCGATGTACAACACCCCACGACTTGCGGGGAGGCGGAACTATGAAAAACGATCTTGTTTTATGCTAAACATCGACTAACCGCATGAATCGAAGCTAAACAATAACTAACATCAAACATAGAAGTTAACAACTACTATGTAAAGGGATTATACCTAAAGAACCGTGTCCTTCGTCTTTACGAACTCCACCTCCTCCTCGGCCTTCTCCAAGTAGTAGACGATCCACCACGAGAGCTAAACTCCAAGCTTTGCCTCTAAACTTGAGGCAACTAGGTATCTTCAAGTGCTAATCAAAGTACCTAGATGAAATAGAGAGAGGGTTATGGATTAAGTAGTCTAACTAATCCTTGTACTCAACACATGAGAGGGGAGGATAAGGGTTTGAAGAGAGAGAGCTTGAGGAGAGAGAAGGTAAGAATAATAATTGAAATGAGAAAATGAGTTATCATAATATATATCAAGCATTTTATTTTATCAAGAAAAGAAAAGATAATGATTTACAACCATGCTTGATAAATATCTAATGGTGATTCATCTCCATGAGTCATTAAGCAATTATGAAGCATTAATGACATGGATGAATCATCCATATGACTCACTAATCTCATTCAATGTATATGCCACCTAAACCTCCTTAGTCACCATCTTCTAGAAGCTTCTCGCACAATTACGAGAACGCCCCTCCTTTCCGAGAAAACACGGAAAAACTTTAGACTGTATAAATCCAATAACCGGATACTAGTAACTGGCTTAAACCAAAGCCGACTAGTAAAACCTGTCCGAAAGTCGTACATGCGTAAACGCACGTATGCGTCCGAACCCTTGTCGTAAAACCATACGACTTCTATATCGTTTCGCCTGGAGTAGGGAAACTCTCTGCGTGGGACTCTAGAGACTCGACTACTACGCTGGCAGTGGGTTTAACCACAGACCGCAAGCGGCACTACCTGTACGTAACGGTCCCCAGGTAGATGTCGATAAGAAGGACGATGAGGAAACCCATCCGAACTCCTACTGAGTCTGATGTGACAATCTCCATACAGTCCGGTCTGTTCGTCTAAGACAATGGTATATCGGGCCTAGGGGGCGGCAAGCGTCAATCCCCTAATAGCGGTATAAGTCGTGTCGGAGCAAAGCCCATTACACCCTGAGAAACTACTGGAACCTACCAGCAAATCTCGCTTGCCCTGGCCAGGGACTTTGCGTAATGGCTCTCTGACACAGCGCGATATCAACCCCCAATACCGGGAGAGACGAATCCTGTCTAACCGCCACTGCCTCCAAGTGCTCGGGACTGCACCCAACTGCTACCTGTTTGCACGACTCCTTTGAGCCGTGGTAGGGTAGCAATCTAAGAACAGTGGGACACACTCGAGGCGAAGTAGCAGTGTCAAGTCTGCGGACTATGCTGTACTCATGTCACCTGGGAACTGTTCACTGACGACTGGTATAAAACCAACCAACAGTTCCCTATGAGTCCTGTCCGGTGTACCCGTAACCTAACGAGCACCTGTATACTATCTCCAGTACGACGTACTGACGGCTGTGGGACGGACCATCTCCCCAACTAGGATGAGAAGAGTACACACTAGTCTACTCCGGAGTATCGATGCCCTGTCTCTATAATCCAACGACTAGGGACCTGAATAAGGATGTGCTTGTAGACTACCCAGCCCCCACTAGTGTGACTGCCATCACAACGCTGGTAGTCAAGCAAGATCCTAAGAGCTCTATCAATACGTATACTCACATATTAAGATAGAAAAACCAAGTAGCATACTACTATGTTTAGCAAGACTGTTATATACATGTGTATATCCCAAGCTTCCATTAAGTAATATACAAAATAGTATGATACAATAATGGCCCCTAGGGCATATACACTAACAATCTCCCACTTACACTAGGGCCATGTACTGGCATATCGAAGACCGATGATCTCGAGTAGCCTCTCGAACTGAATCTGAGGTAGAGCCTTTGTGAATGGATCAGCAATGTTCTCTTCAGAAGCAACTCTCCGAACCTCGATCTCCTGACGATCAATGATCTTCCTGGTCAGGTGATACCGCCTTAAGATGTGTCTGGATTTCTGATGGGACCTTGGTTCCTTCGCTAAAGCTATAGCTCCATTGTTGTCGTAATACAGAGGTATTGGATCAACTATGGTAGGAACCACCTGAAGTTCTGTTAGGAACTTCTTCATCCAGAATGCTTCTTTTGCGACATCGCAAGCAGCTATATACTCCGCTTCCATCGTCGAGTCAGCAACGGTGTCCTGCTTGGAGCTCTTCCAGCACACCGTCCCTCCATTGAGGGTAAAGACATAACCCGACATGGACTTGGAATCGTCCTTATCACTCTGGAAGCCGGAATCAGCAAAGGCCTCCAACCTGAGGTATTTTCCGCCGTAAACCAAGAACATCTCCTTAGTCCTTCTCAGGTACTTGAGAATGTTCTTTACTGCTATCCAGTGCTTCTCCCCTGAGTCTGACTGATACCGGCTTACCACGCTCAGTGCGTAAGCTACATCTGGTCTGGTGCACAATATCGCATACATTATAGAGCCTACCGCAGAAGCGTAGGGTATAATAGACATGCGTTCCCTTTCCAAATCAGTCTTGGGATACATCTCTTTGGAGAGGGTGATTCCGTGACAAGCCGGTAGATTACCGCTCTTAGAATCTTCCATACTGAATCTTTTTAGTACATTGTCGATACACCTGGACTGCGAAAGTTCCAACATCCTCTTGGATCTATCATGATAGATCCGGATCCCCAGAATGTAAGAGGCATCACCCAGGTCTTTCATGGAGAACCTGTGTGACAAGAATCCTTTGACAGATTGTAGCATAGGAATGTCATTTCCTATCAATAGAATGTCATCCACGTACAAGACGAGGAATACGAAACTCCGGGCTACAACTTTACTATATATGCACGGTTCATCTGGATTTTTGATAAAGTCATATTCTTTGACTGTCTCATCAAAACAGATGTTCCAACTCCGCGATGCCTGCTTTAGTCCATAAATGGACTTAAGCAGCTTGCATACTTTCCCGCTGCTCCCACTCTGATTGAAACCCTCTGGCTGATCCATATAGACGCACTCTTCCAGATTTCCATTCAGAAAAGCCGTCTTTACGTCCATATGCCAGATTTCATAATCATGGAAGGCAGCAATAGCAAGAAGGACCCGAATGGATTTGAGCATAGCCACTGGAGAAAAAGTTTCGTCATAGTCCAAACCAGGTCTTTGACGAAAACCCTTTGCAACAAGTCTAGCCTTATAGGTTTCCACCTGTCCATCTACACCAATCTTTTTCTTGAAGATCCATTTGCATCCTATGGGTTTTACCCCATCTGGAGCAAAGTCCAAAGTCCATACTTTGTTGGTGTACATGGACTCCATTTCGGTCCGCATTGCATCTAGCCATCGTACCGAGTCGCCGCTCTGGATGGCCTGCTGGAAGTCAGTAGGTTCATCATCATCTATGATGCAATCCTCTCTATCCCTATCTATGAGAAAACCGTAGTATCTCTCAGGCGGATGAGACGGCCTACTACTCCTGCGGAGGGGTGCAGGAATGTCCTGTTCTTCTTGAACTCCCGGTTTTACCAAACTTTCAGTATTAGTTTGTTGTTCTGGAATTTCTTCCAATTCTATTTCGCTCCCACTTGATTCCTTTTCTAAAAACTGATGTTCTAGAAAATGGGCATTACGAGAAACAAATACATTTTGTTCCTCTGCGTAATAGAATAGATATCCCCTGGAGATCTTTGGATATCCCACAAACTTACACTTTACTGATCGTGCCTCTAGCTTGTCCACATGCTGCTTTTTAACAAAAGCTGGACATCCCCAAATCTTTATATACTGTAGATGGGGTTTCTTCCCGCTCCACATCTGATATGGAGTGGTAGGCAAAGTCTTGGTAGGTACCATGTTCAAAAGATATGTCGCTGATTCTAGCGCATAACCTTAGAAAGATCGCGGTAACTCAGCATTACTCATCATGGATCATACCATATCCAATAGGGTTCGATTCCGTCTCTCCGATACACCGTTGTGCTGTGGAGTGTATGGAGGAGTAAGCTGAGAGAGAATTCCTTTCTCTTTTAGGTAACCTAGGAACTCGGCACTCAAGTATTCACCACCTCAATCAGATCTAAGCGTCTTGATACTTTTGCCGGTTTGGTTTTCTACTTCATTCTTATACTCTTGGAATTTCTCAAAAGCCTCGGATTTATGTTTCATCAGATAAATGAATCCGTATCTTGAGTAATCATCCGTGAAAGTAATGAAATAGAAAAAACCATCTCTTGCATGTGTAGACATTGGACCACATACATCGCTGTGTATGAGTCCTATGAGCTCGCTCGCTCTTACTCCTTGTCCAGTAAATGGAGTCTTTGTCATCTTTCCTTTGAGACAAGATTGATAAGTGTCATAAGTTTGATATTCGAACGAGTTCAAATATCCTTCTCTATGCAACTTAGTCAACCTTCTCTCATTGATGTGACCCAGTCTACAATGCCATAAGAAAGCTTTATTTAAATCTGGAGACTTTCTTTTTAGTGTGTTCTGGACATTGAAAATTTGGAGTTGGTTTAAAACATATATACCGTTATTTAGTGTACCGGATCCAATCAAACCATGATTAAGGTGGATGTTAACAACATCTCTTATAAACGTGAAATCATAACCTTTATTTGATAACAAGGAAACTGATATGATATTACACGTTAAGCTTGGTACAAAAAAACAGTTATGTAAAACTAAAATGTGTCCACTCGTCAATCCTAAGTGATAATCCCCGACGGACGCAGCTCCCACGCTAGCTCCGTTAGCAACCTTTAGGGTCATATCACCTTCCTTCAGCACTCTACGGTTTCTCAGTGCCTGCAATGAATTGCAAATATGAGATCCTGATCCGGTATCCAATACCCAGGAAGTAGAGTTGATCGACAGACAATTCTCAATTACAAACACACCTGAAGTCGAAGCCACAGCTTGCTTCGGTTCCTGGTTCTTGGCGTTCCACGCCTTGCAATCCTTCTTCCAGTGCCCTTTCCTGTGACAATGGAAGCACTCATCCTGGCCAACTACCGGTACCGGAAACTTTTTCTTTCCCTTCCCTCACACCTTACATACACCTCCTCTAGGTCTGGGGGCGGCCTTCTTCTTCCTTCCTTTGGCCCTAGCCTTGGACCCGGAAGAAGATGCACCGCCAACAAACATAGTGGGTGTTTCCCTTGCTTTCTGCAAGGTGCCCTCTGCACTCCTTAACATGTTCAGGAGTTCCGGAAGTTCAACTTCTTTTCTTTGAATGTTGAAGTTCAGGATAAACTGGGCGTAGGTGGAAGGAAGGGACTGGAGAATAAGGTCTGTATAGAGCTCATTATCCAAAGTCGTCCCAAGGTCTGGGAGCTCTTCTATATAGCCGATCATCTTTAGGACATGTTCTCCTACCGATAACCCGACAGCCAACCTCGCTCGAAACAAGTTCTTTGAGGTCTCGTATCTTGATATACGAGATTGCTCTCCATAAAGTTCCTTTGTATGGAGAAATATGGCATTTAGTTCCATATCCTCGTGCCTCCTCTATTGTTCATTGTTCATCGAGGCAAGCACGATGCACTTGGCTTTCGCGCAATCGAAATCCTAGGTTTTGCGGATTTCCTTATCCGCATTACTGGATTTGGGACCAGGGACAGCAGGTGCCGTAGCGGTGAGGACGTACCCCAATTTTTCATAGGTCAAAGCCATTTTGAAATTCCGCAGCCAATCTTTATAGTTTGGCCCTGTCAGTATATTTTTCTCTAAAAGTAACTTAAGTCCAGTCATTTTCAGGGTCGCTGCAATTAGGAGAAAGAGAACAAAACTCTTTAGCATGATGCTCTTGCAAGTTTAGAATGGTTTTTAGTTTATCTAAACTGGATGGCTCCCACTGTTTCTCGAATCCTTCCTCAAACCATAAAAGAAGAATTAGCCAGGACTATTCTCACTGTACAATTCTTGCTTAACCGTTCAGCCAGGCCAGTGTCGATACTTCGAGGGAGGTTTTCCAACGCTTTCGCGAAGTTCCTTAATGAAAGAACCTCTTTTCTCTGGGGGCGTAACCCCGCTGACACTTTTCTTGACACCTACTTGGTTTATAGCTGTTGGGTCAGCCTAGCACCACATGAAGGGTTTGGAAGCATCACATGAACCAAATAATGAATTTTAATGTGCTAAGTTAACGAACAAAGAATCGTTCCTAGAATTGATTAAAATTTTCCATATCAACATATGAAAGATAAGCTAGGATTTAGAGAGTACAACCTTTGTAGCTCCCTACGCTAGACTCCTCGGCTACTTGGGGGTTGAAAGAACTCTGCTTGAACTCCTCGACGTCACCGATGATCCACCCGGAGTCCGCTTTGTCCAAGCTTGCGACTTTCTCCGATCAAGTGAACGGAATCAAGTTAACACCCTAAACAAGTGGGCTAGACTTGTGTAGAATGGTGTTGTGGTTCTCTTTCTCACTTCAAAATCCAATCTTGATGAGTTTATTGCTCACTACTAAGAACTAGAGAGCAAAAGAGAGAGGTTGATGAAGATGATGGCTTTTTGAAGAAGATGATAACTACAACTCTAAATGAAAATAGAAAAATATATCAATATATATTTTCCATCTATCATCTCAAACCATGGTTGAATCATTATTGTACTAGAGTTAAAACACAAAAGGAAATTAACCAAAGGTTAAAAGGTGGGTGAGAATGGTTAGGTCAAAAGAAGAGTGTGGAAGAAAACAATAATGAACCTTTTCTTTTCTTTTATGTTTAAATATAAATAAAATAATAATTCATAAATAAAACCATGGTGTGAGTCTTATATTGCCACCATTTTCATATATATACAACCATGAAAAATGTATGTATGCATGTATGTATGTAAACACATCCATATGTGCATGAAACTTGAATGAAAGAAAAACATACATGCATTCATACATCCATCCATCACAAGAAAGGAATTCAAGTGAGAAGCTAATGGTTAAATGATAAATCAACACTCGATTTATCAATCCGGCCATATCACATACGACCCCTACCAAAAGCATGCCGCCCGATCAATATACGGTATCCTATACGCGCATTTTAATCGGGTCCTTGCGCATATCGCATACGCGCACCACAACGTTTCGCCTGGACTAGGAAACTCCATTGTGGGACTCTGAGACTCGTCAATACGCCGGCAGTGGGTGATGATTATATCAAGCACCCTCAAGCCGCAAGCGGTCAGCTAAACGTAACGGCCACCTGGGTATTGAGCGATCAGAAGAGAACAAGCGAACCTGCTATAACTCCTGTCGAGCCAACCAGCAACACTTCCCGTACAGTCCGGTCTCCTCGTCTGATATGTCGCATATCAAGTCTAGGGGTGGTAAACGTCAGACCCCAATAACCGATAAGTCGTGCCGATGTGAGGCTCATAACGGGTCAAGAAACTACTGGTAACACTTACCAGCAAATCTCTGAAACAGCCCTGGCCAGGGACTTCCCTGTTACGGCCAATCGAGCACAGCGCAACATCAACCCCCAATACCGGAAGAGACGAAACCCCTCCGATCGCTCATTGCCTCCATGTGACTCAGGACTGTACCCAAAAACCACCGTTTTGCACGCCCTCATGGACGTGGTAAGGTTGAAATCAAAGCACAGTGGGAATCACACAAGACTCTATGACGATCTTGGGTCTACAGACTAACCTGCATAAGTGTCACCTGAGAAATGCCATCTGACGTGAGGTATAATACCATCTGGGAGTTCTCGGCGAGTCCGTCCAGTGTACCCAGTCTCCACTGAGCACCCGTATACTATCTCTGATGTCAAACACCAATGGATATGGGATCATCCATCGCCCATCTCATGGGTTGAGAAGCGTATACGCTAGTCTGCACTGGTATATCGATGCCCCGTCTCGATACACCTACGACTAGGGACCTTGAAGGATGTACTTATGGACTAGCATGTCCCCACTAGTATGATCTGCATCATAGTCCAGGTAGCCAAGTACACATCCTAAGGGCTTTACCAACATGTAATTATAAGACAGTTTAAAGAGACTAGTATACATGTTAAGATAAAGAGCAACCAGATAGCATACTATCATTTCGAGCAAGAAAGTCATCTCTATATATGTCGAAGCATCCAATATAATATACATCATCTGTACAATACTGGCCTCTAGGGCATACATACAACTAACAATCTCTCACTTGCACTAGGGCCAGCTGCTGTAGTATCGTATACCGAGCATCCCGAAGAGTCTCTCAAACTGTATCTGGGGAATGGCCTTCGTGAGTGGATCCGCCGTGTTGTTCTTCGTGTCAACCCTCCTGACCTCGATCTCCCGGCGATCAACTATCTCCCGGATCAGGTGATACCGCCTCAGAATATGTCTAGATCGCTGATGGGACCTGGGTTCCTTGGCCAAAGCCACTGCTCCATTGTTATCACAATACAAAGGTATTGGATGCTCAATGGATGGAACCACTCCAAGTTCAGTAATGAACTTCTTGACCAGACAGCCTCTTTAGCAGCATCGTTGGCAGCGATATATTCAGCCTCCATCGTCGAGTCTGCCACGGTTTCCTGCTTGGAACTCTTCCAGCTAACCTCCCCTCCGTAAAGGGTAAAGACAAATCCCGACTGTGACTTAGAGCCGTCCTTATCACTCTGGAAGCTCGAATCGGTAAAGGACTCCACTTGGAGTTCTCCGTTACCATACACCAAGAGCATCTCTTTAGTCCTTCGCAAGTACTTGAGAATGCTCTTCACAGCTGTCCAGTGACTTTCTCCAGGATCAGCTTGATACCTGCTCACTACACTTAGTGAGTATGCTACATCGGGTCTGGTACATAGCATCGCATACATGATAGAGCCTACAGCCGAAGCATAGGGTATCCCTTGCATGCGAGCTCTCTCCAAATCAGTCTTGGGAGACATCTCTTTGGAGAGAGTGACTCCAGAGATCGTGGGCAAGTTCCCACGCTTGGATTCTTCCATACTAAACCTCTTTAATATGGTGTCAATGTACCTGGATTGGGACAATCCCAATATCCGTTTGGATCTATCTCTATAGATCCTAATCCCCAATATGCAGGAGGCATCACCAAGATCTTTCATTGAGAATCTTTACGATAAGAAGAGCTTGACCGATTGCAGCATAGGAATATCATTTCTTATCAAGAGTATGTCATCCAAGTACAATACGAGGAAGACAACCTTACTCTCTGCCACCTTCTTGTAGATACAAGGTTCATCTGGATTTTTGACGAAATCAAACTCTTTGATAACGACGTCAAAGCAGATGTTCCAACTCCGCGATGCTTGCTTTAATCCATAAATGGATTTAAGCAGCTTGCACAACTCCCCGCTGCTCCCACTGTCTACGAAGCCCTCTGGCTGAGTCATGTACACGCACTCTTCTAAATCACCATTTAGAAAGGCGGTCTTAACATCCATTTGCCAGATTTCGTAGTTATGATATGCAGCGATGGCAAGCATGATCCGGATGGATTTAAGCATAGCCACTGGAGAAAAGGTTTCGTCATAGTCCACACCTGGTCTTTGACGAAAACCTTTTGCAACAAGTCTAGCTTTGAAAGTCTCCACTTTCCCATCTACACCAAGTTTCTTCTTGAAGATCCACTTGCTCCCAATGGGTTTTACCTCTTCAGGAGCAATTTCCAAAGTCCACACTTTGTTGGTGTACATGGATTCCATCTCGGACCGCATAGCATCCAGCTATTTCACTGAGTCCCTACTCGTGATGGCCTGCTCGAAGCTAGTTGGGTCATCATCCTCCATGATGCAATCCTCGCTCTCACCATCCATGAGAAAACCGTAGTATCTCTCAGGTGGGCGAGGAACCCTACTAGATCGGCGGAGAGGCTGAGGTTCGCCGGGAGCTACTGAATCATCTGGTTCCACTAAATCTTCAGTTTGAGTTTGTGTAGCCGGAATTTCTTCCAGTTCTACCTTATCCCCACTAATTTCTTTTGCAAGAAATTCCTTTTCCAAAAAGGTGGCATGTCGAGAAACAAACACTTTTTGTTCCTCTACATGGTAGAAAAGATATCCATGTGAATGTTTGGGATATCCCACAAACTTGCATAGAACTGACCGTGCCTCGAGTTTGTCCGGATTTTGTCTTTTGACATAGGCCGGGCAACCCCATATCTTAACTTGTTTAAGACATGGTCTCTTCCCACTCCATATCTCATATGGTGTGGTAGGTACAGATTTAGATGGAACTTGATTCAATAGGTATGCTGCTGTCTCCAGCGCATATCCCCAGAAGGAAATAGGTAACTCAGCTGTGCTCATCATGGAGCGCACCATATCTAATAGGGTGCGGTTCCTCCGTTCTGATACACCGTTGTGCTGTGGTGTATATTGAGGAGTTAGCTGAGAGAGAATCCCATTCTCTTTTAGGTAGTCCAGGAATTCTTTGCTCAAGTATTCACCTCCTCGATCAGATCGGAGGATTTTAATACTTTTTCCGGTTTGGTTTTCGACTTCTTTTTTATATTCTCTAAATTTCTCAAAAGCTTCTGATTTGTGTTTTATCAGGAACACATATCCGAATCTAGAGAGATCGTCAGTGAATGTAATGAAGTGCGAAGAACCATCCCTGGCATGCGTAGACATAGGACCGCATACATCACTATGTATCAGTCCCAAGAGTTCGGTAACTCTTTCTCCGTGTTCCGTAAACGGAGTTTTGGTCATCTTGCCTTTGAGACATGACTGGCAAGTGTCATAAGATGAAAATTCAAACGGATTTAAATATCCATCCTTATGCAACTTAGCTAGTCGTGTCGCATTGATGTGACCCAGTCTACAATGCCACAAGAAGGATTCGTTCAGTTCTGAACTCTTCCTCTTGTGTGTGTTTGTTATGCTGAGAACTGTTGATTGATTTAGAACATAAATGCCATTGCATAACGAGCCTGATGCAACCAACTTTTGGTTACGGAAAATGTTCATAACATTGTCCTGTAATACAAAATTATATCTCTCTTTACTCAATAAAGAAACCGATATAATGTTGCATATCAGGTTCGGCATGTAATAGCATTCGTTCAGAACCAATGTATTACCAGTTGGTAATACAAGGTGATATTCCCCGACAGTCTTAGCTGCAACAATTGCACCATTTCCAACTCTAATGTCTTTATCACCTTCTCCAAGTTCTCTACCTTTCCTGAGCCCATGTAACTGATTACATATATGGGATCCTGACCCGGTATCTAATACCCAGGACGTGGAGGAAATGGAGAAACAGTTCTCTGTAACGAACACATCCGAAGAAAATGCATCATCATGTACTTTCTTCATTCGGGTGGGATGGGAATCCTGGTATTCCCCTAAGCCTGATCATTCCTATAACTCTTATAAGAAAGAACGGAACCAACGTTCCCCAGCACAGTATAACATGCGGGTTCGGTCAATACATCCATATTATTATCTTTATTAGGGCATGACATGGTCGCTACCTGGAGAGAGAGAGAAGAAAACACTTTAGCGTTTGCTCGTGCAAGATCAGATTGGTTATTATCTTATCTAATCAGGATGGCTCCTACTGGTTTTTATCAAATCTTCCTTCAAACCCTAAAAGGAAAGACTAGCCGGGATTAATTACACCCTACAACTTCGTCGATCTTTCAGCCAGGCCAGTGTCGGTACTTTGAGGGAGGTTCCCCGTGCTTTCGCACGGACCTAATTAAAGTAAACCTCGTTTTCCCAGAGGCGTAACCCCGTTGACACCTTTCTAGACACCTACTTGATCGGCTAATTGTAATGTGTAAAATTCTCCCAGGAGTAACTCTTACTCACAGTGGGTATCAGGATCCAACTATCTCATAGAAGGTATGCAATCTCATTGCAAATTTCAACACTTGAAATTCCCGATAATATTTTGCCCCTAGCGTCGTATGACCTTAACAAAGGCCAACAAATCATATGATGCTAGTCAAGTTCAACCCGTCATTTCTTGATTGAATCAAACCCACCCGCACGACCCTTGACAAAGGCCAACAAGGTCGTACGACTACCCTGAAACAATCTGAATCACATGCACAAGCAGATAAGCACTATTCAGCTACCGCACACTGCGCCTTGACAAAGGCCAACAAACGCAGCACGAATACTAAATAGTTCTTATCTGAAATGACGGAGGGCTACGACAGGTTTTTTCTGAAAACCTATTGCGTATTGAACTTGATATCGTTGTAAAATCAAGTGAAGTTTTGAAATGGAGTGATTTTGAGGCTTTTGTAGTTTTGCTAAAGGGGTCACTCCCGGTGAAGGGATCGTCGGCCCTTTCCTCGTCGAATGAGGTGCGGGATATATCATATATATCACTGTGCAAAGCAGAAACTATAGAAGCAACCAAAAACAAACCGAGTGTGTAGCATCTGCCAGTTATTGCTAAAGGGGTCACTCCCGGTGAAGGGATCTCGGCCCTTTCCTCATCGAATAAGGTGCAGGGTATATCATATATACCGCTATGCAAAGAAAAACTGTAGCTACCCTTTTTATTTATAAAATTTGATTCTACAACATCTTTTAGGTTTCTTTTCTTTCATTAATCACATTAATGAAGTCCTATCATTTAAGTCACCTAAACATCACAGATAAATACGACGTACACTTATGCCATCCGCATTCGCCTCGATGTCCCCTCGTACACCGTTAGGTTAGGTAACTAACGACAGAGCCGGACAGGGCTAGTGCGGGTGTAAAACATAAGTAACGCCTATATAATATATCATATATACTATATACTGTATCCATCAGAACATATCAAATGATCACATCACAGATATCGCAGCAGAAACATAGATATAATGTGGGATATACTAGGACGTCCGTATTTAGTATTTAGCCAAAATAGAAAATACGGATTCCACAGTCGCGATGAATAGCCAAGCCCACACCCTGGACCCCTACTAGAGCGGCAAGCGACCCTACCAATTCTGGAGTTTAGGAGACCCGATCTCGACTCCTCGAGATGGCTTCCCACTGAACCCCAGAACCCGGTCACCTGTGCTCCCCTCCTTGGGTCCATCCTAATGCGGAAAAGTAAATAATATACAATACAGGTGACACAACCTCGACCCGGAAGTGCCCCAAATAAAAGAATATTACATTACATTTGAATTTACATGAATGAAAATGTAAAACTCTCATCTCACATAAAAACCCCCCGGCTATTCAATTGCGACAATCCTGCACATCATATCTCAGCAACACATAATATCACATATCATCAACGTAAGTATGTATGCGTATCCCAATTGTCGTTGACGTATAGCAACGAAACCGGCGATATCGACATACAACACTTACGGTCACAGAAAAGAAAATATAAAACTGCAATATCTGGAATCCACATTCTCTTTAGACATCGTAAATGCGAAGTATCACATACCTCGTATTTCATGTCCTATAATATGAATTCCACACATTGCATCACATTCCAGATAATTAGACAGTATTAAAGTTTTTGAACGAACCATCAAATACCCAAGACTCACTAAAGC
This sequence comes from Agapanthus africanus, assembly GCA_030015575.1. NCBI lineage: Eukaryota > Viridiplantae > Streptophyta > Magnoliopsida > Asparagales > Amaryllidaceae > Agapanthus > Agapanthus africanus. Next base: position 392,194,356 of record JASDDO010000018.1, read on the forward strand.
TCAACACTTGAGCGGAGTTCAAAAACCCGGAGTGTGACGCAGTGGTAGCGGTCCAACCGAAGAAGGGTCAAGCCAACGCCTCACATGTGGCACGCCGTACTGCCCCAAACCCTAAGGTTCAAAAGGCAGTTCAAGACGGTCACATAATCGAGTTAAGGTTTGTTGTCTTCTAGAGGGTCCACCACAAACAAACTTGCACGTATCTCCGAAAGATTTTAAACCCCGTGAAAAGTGAGCAAATGATACTCGTTCAAACACTTCACTACTTTCTAATTTATCCGGAAAAGTCACGAAATCAAAATTCCGATCGAATCGACGAGTCCAAAACCATTTCCAGAATTTTCCAGAACTAAATACAGATTAAAAATACCCAAAAAAAATATACAAGCAGATTCCATAATTACTGTATAAAATTTATTCATTGATTGATGTGTACGGCCGCGGAACCGCGGTCTAAGCAAGCTTAGACCGCGTTTCCGCGGCGAAAATTACTGTTCATAGAAAATGTTTTATACCGTAATTCTTAGTTTTACCTGCTGAATTTTTTACGTATTTTTAATCCTGAAAAAAGTCAATTTCTGAAAATAGCCTAGAGAGCACCCAAATATCGTATTTTCCGGTTCGATCGGAGTTTTAACTTCGTAAAAAGGTCGCCTAATGTTCTAGGTCGGCTCTGATACCAATGTTGGTCATGCAGCCACCCCATCCAATGGGGTCGCCGTGGCACCAACGGGTCCCTCAGCCGCTACTTTTTATGCATGCCCCCTCGCGAGGACTACAACCCGTCGGAACACCTTCCGGTCTTGGGACACCCTGGGGGTAAGAGCCTATGCTTCGCCACACTGTCACACAGTGAGAACCGCCCATAGGTCGACATCCAATACCTAGTAGCTCTGATACCAATGTTGGGTCAGCCTAGCACCACATGAAGGGTTTGGAAGCATCACATGAACCAAATAATGAATTTTAAGGTGCTAAGTTAACGAACAAAGAATCGTTCCTAGAATCGATTAGGGTTTCAAAAATTTTCCATATCAACATATGAAAGATAAGCTAGGATTTAGAGAGTACAACCTTTGTAGCTCCCTACGCTAGACTCCTCGGCTACTCGGGGGTTGAAAGAACTCCGCTTGAACTCCTCGACGTCACCGATGATCCACCCGGAGTCCGCTTTGTCCAAGCTTGCGACTTTCTCCAATCAAGTGAACGGAATCAAGTTAACACCCTAAACAAGTGGGCTAGATTTGTGTAGAATGGTATTGTGGTTCTCTTTCTCACTTCAAAATCCAATCTTGATGAGTATATTGCTCACTACTAAGAACTAGAGAGCAAAAGAGAGAGGTTGATGAAGATGATGGCTTTTTGAAGAAGATGATAACTACAACTCTAAATGAAAATAGAAAAATATATCAATATATATTTTCCATCTATCATCTCAAACCATGGTTGAATCATTATTGTACTAGAGTTAAAACACAAAAGGAAATTAACCAAAGGTTAAAAGATGGGTGAGAATGGTTAGGTCAAAAGAAGAGTGTAGAAGAAAACAATAATGAACCTTTTCTTTCCTTTTATGTTTAAATATAAATACAATAATAATTCATAAATAAAACCATGGTGTGAGTCTTATATTGCCACCATTTTCATATATATACAACCATGAAAAATGTATGTATGCATGTATGTATGTAAACACATCCATATGTGCATGAAACTTGAATGAAAGAAAAACATACATGCATTCATACATCCATCCATCACAAGAAAGGAATTCAAGTGAGAAGCTAATGGTTAAATGATAAATCAACACTCGATTTATCAATCCGGCCATATCACATACGACCCCTACCAAAAGCATGCCGCCCGATCAATATACGATATCCTATACGCGCATTTTAATCGGGTCCTTGCGCATATCGCATACGCGCACCACAACGTTTCGCCTGGACTAGGAAACTCCATTGTGGGACCCTGAGACTCGTCAATACATCGGCAGTGGGTGATGATCATATCAAGCATCCCCAAGCCGCAAGCGGTCAGCTAAACGTAACGGCCACCCGGGTATTGAGCGATCAGAAGAGAACAAGCGAACCTGCTACAACTCCCGTCGAGCCAACTGGCAACACTTCCCGTACAGTCCGGTCTCCTCGTCTGATATGTCGCATATCAAGTCTACGGGTGGTAAACGTCAAACCCCAATAACCGATAAGTTGTGCCGATGTGAGGCTCATAACGGGTCGAGAAACTACTGGTAACACTTACCAGCAAATCTCTGAAACAGCCATGGCCAGGGACTTCCCTATTACGGCCAATCGAGCACAGCGCAACATTAACCCCCAATACCGGGAGAGACGAAACCCCTCCTATCGCTCATTGCCTCCATGTGACTCGGGACTGTACCCAAAAACCACCTTTTTGCACGCCCTCATGGACGTGGTAAGGTGGAAATCAAAGCACAGTGGGAATCACACAAGACTCTATGACGATCTTGGGTCTACAGACTAACCTGCACAAGTGTCACCTGAGAACTGCCATCTGACGTGAGGTATAATACCATCTGGGAGTTCTCGGCGAGTCCGTCCAGTGTACCCAGTCTCCACTGAGCACCCGTATACTATCTCTGATGTCAAACACCAATGGATATGGGATCATCCATCGCCCATCTCATGGGTCGAGAAGCGTATACGCTAGTCTACACCGGTATATCGATGTCCTGTCTCGATACACCTACGACTAGGGACCTTGAAGGATGTACTTATGGACTAGCATGTCCCCACTAGTATGATCTGCATCATAGTCCAGGTAGCCAAGTACACATCCTAAAGGCTTTACCAACATGTAACTATAAGACAGTTTAAAGAGACTAGTATACATGTTAAGATAAAGAGCAACCAGATAGCATACTATCATTTCGAGCAAGAAAGTCATCTCTATATATGTCGAAGCATCCAATATAATATACATCATCTGTACAATACTGGCCTCTAGGGCATACATACAACTAACAATAACATTGATCGTTAAGTGACGAATATCCTGATAAGTAGCATATACTCACAGTAGGATCGGGATCCAAATATCATCGTATGATAATGTTGAAGGAATGCTACCAACATTCATCAAACTCCAAATGGTATGCATCTCTTTGCAAATTTCAGTTTCTTTAGAAATTCCTGATATAAGTTTTTGCCCCATGCTCTTATGACCTTGGCGTTAGGTCAAAATATCATAAGTCACATGTCAAGTTCTACCCATCATTATCTTGTCAATTTGAACCCATTCGTATATATCCTTGACGTTCGGCCAAAATGATAATACGACTGTCCCAAACTAACTCATCTATCTATGCAACAAATGAATATCCAGTAGCTACCAAACACTATGCTTTGGCGTTAGGTCAAAATACATAACTTGAATACTACTGAATACCCAGATGAAATGACGGAGGGCTACGAATGGTTTTGGGAAACCGTGAACGTAGTGAACTTGATATAACCGAAGGAACCTGATAGCTTTTAAAAGGAGTGGTTAAAGCTCCGCATTTAAAAATATCTGTTTTTTTAAAATTAACCGGGTGGTTTCTTTTAATTTGTTCCAACGATTAAACTTTTGGTTTATTTTTTTTGCATTATAAATAATGCGTCCCATCATTAACCTATCATTGCAGAAAACAACGAAAATACAACGTTCTCTTATGCCATTCGCATTCGCCACAGGGTCCCGTCATCACCCGTTAGGTTACTTAACTAACGACAGAGCGGGGGCTGGGCTAGCGCGGGTGTAAAACATAAGTGACGTCTAAATAGCTATCATATATAGATATTGTACATTCGTCAGACGCAATAATAGGCATTCCAGATCACAGATGAACTTTATTGTATTCACAAGCAATCCGTGTTTGTTTTGAGCCTGCAACAAAAGACGGATTACACAGTTGTGATGAATAGCCATTTCCCCATCCAAGACCCCAACGGGTACGGCAAGCTACCCACCCGGCAGTTTGTGCACCCCACCTTGGCTCTGTCCTAGGAGCAAAAAACAGTAAAATGAAATAATACAACGGTGGCTACAACCGCAACCTGGATGTGCCCCGCAAAATAATATTACAACAAATTACATTTACATCAAATGAATTAAATAATAACCAATCACATAACCCCGGCTAAACATCACAACAGTCCAACACAGTTCATATCCACAAACAGTAAAAACCATTACAGAAATGTGCAACCCCCTGCCAACCGACATACTAGCAGTTAGGGGAGGTTTACGAACACATTATACAAACACAGATATAATCCAACAAGCAAATACTGTATAATTTCGATCGATTAAACACATTTAATTTTGCTCCATTACTTCTCTGTAAATCTGAAACCTGAGCAAAAATTAAAAACTTCCAGAAAATTCCAAATATCACAGAGAACCAACACAGGAAATTTGGGATGATGAATCGGCAACTCGGCGGCGGAATCGCGGCGGATCGGTGGGATCCGCGGCGGTTCCGCGGCGCTTTAGCCGATTCATGATCCCAATTTTCTTGGGTGTTCTTCTACTATCATTTAAGGCTTTCTGAAGGTCCCTGAAAAATTTTTGGACCTCATTTAAAAAACGACAGAAACTCATGATTTCGGGGTTTTCCGGTTTTGTTTCTTCCGTTCGAAATTCATACAATTTTGCAAGTGAGTTAATTATTGTTTAACGAGGCTTTGATACCACTGTAAGTCGATGTACAACACCCCACGACTTGCGGGGAGGCGGAACTATGAAAAACGATCTTGTTTTATGCTAAACATCGACTAACCGCATGAATCGAAGCTAAACGATAACTAAAAACAAACATAGAAGTTAACAACTACTATGTAAAGGGATTATACCTAAAGAACCGTGTCCTTCGTCTTTATGAACTCCACCTCCTCCTCGGCCTTCTCCAAGTAGTAGACGATCCACCACGAGAGCTAAACTCCAAGATTTGCCTCTAAACTTGAGGCAACTAGGTATCTTCAAGTGCTAATCAAAGTACCTAGATGAAATAGAGAGAGGGTTATGGATTAAGTAGTCTAACTAATCCTTGTACTCAACACATGAGAGGGGAGGATTAGGGTTTGAAGAGAGAGAGTTTGAGGAGAGAGAAGGTGAGAATAATAATTGAAATGAGAAAATGAGTTATCATAATATATATCAAGCATTTTATTTTATCAAGAAAAGAAAAGATAATGATTTACAACCATGCTTGATAAATATCTAATGGTGATTCATCTCCATGAGTCATTAAGCAATTATGAAGCATTAATGACATGGATGAATCATCCATATGACTCACTAATCTCATTCAATGTATATGCCACCTAAACCTCCTTAGTCACCATCTTCTAGAAGCTTCTCGCGCAATTACGAGAACGTCCCTCCTTTCCATGAAAACACGGAAAAACTTTAGACTGTATAAATCCAATAACCAGATACTAGTAACTGGCTTAAACCAAAGCCGACTAGTAAAAACTGTCCGAAAGTCGTACGTGCGTAAACACACGTATGCGTCCGAACCCTTGTCGTAAAACCATACGACCTCTATATCGTTTCGCCTGGAGTAGGGAAACTCTCTGCGTGGGACTCTAGAGACTCGACTACTACGCTGGCAGTGGGTTTAACCACAGACCGCAAGCGGCATTAGCTGTACGTAACGGTCCCCAGGTAGATGTCGATAAGAAGGCCGATGAGGAAACCCATCCGAACTCCTACTGAGTCTGATGTGACAATCTCCATACAGTCCGGTCTGTTCGTCTAAGACTATGGCATATCAGGCCTAAGGGGCGGCAAGCGTCAGTCCCCTAATAGCGGTATAAGTCGTGTCGGAGCGAAGCCCATTACACCCTGAGAAACTACTGGAACCTACCAGCAAATCTCGCTTGCCCTGGTCAAGAACTTTGCGTAATGGCTCTCTGACACAGCGCGATATCAACCCCCAATACCGGGAGAGACGAATCCTGTCTAACCGCCACTGCCTCCAAGTGCTCGAGACTGCACCCAACTGCTACCTGTTTGCACGACTCCTTTGAGCCGTGGTAGGGTAGCAATCTAAGAACAGTGGGACACACTCGAGGCGAAGTAGCAGTGTCAAGTCTGCGGACTATGCTGTACTCATGTCACCTGGGAACTGTTCACTGACGACTGGTATAAAACCAACCAACAGTTCCCTATGAGTCATGTCCGGTATACCCGTAACCTAACGAGCACCTGCATACTATCTCCAGTACGACGTACTGACGGCTGTGGGACAGACCATCTCCCCAACTGGGATGAGAAGCGTACACACTAGTCTACTCCGGAGTATCGATGCCCTGTCTCGATAATCCAACGACTAGGGACCTGAATAAGGATGTGCTTGTAGACTACCCAGCCCCCACTAGTGTGACTGCCATCACAACGCTAGTAGTCAAGCAAGATCCTAAGAGCTCTATCAATACGTATACTCACATATTAAGATAGAAAAACCAAGTAGCATACTACTATATTTAGCAAGACTGTTATATACATGTGAATATCCCAAGCTTCCATTAAGTAATATACAAACTAGTATGATACAATAATGGCCCCGAGGGCATATACACTAACAACAGATCTAAGAGTATTTGATGATTGGGATTGGGAGTCGAACCTGGAGATGGTAATCTTGTCCCGAGCAAGGTGTTGGACGCTCATGCAGATTTCCTTCAACACCCGCACGTTAAGGAGATTAACGGAAGATCCATTGTCGATCAGGATTTTGCCTATCTTTATATCGTGGCAGTATCCTGAGACATAAAGGGGGCGATTGTGTTCGCACGTTCCAAGGAGAAGATCTTCATCACCAAAAGCGACATCGGCTGTGTGCACTTCCTCTAATTCATCCTTCATCTTTTCTTCGGCCAGGAAAGCCTGGAACTGCTCCGGGTCCTGTAGTGCCTTAATTAGCGAATCCCTCACCTCCTTTGATAGTAAAAGGGCGTCAACAATGCTGAGCTGCGAGGGTAGCTTCCTCAGATGCGCTAAGACATTGTAATCCATCTTATTTTTCTTCGGCGGGTCTTTGGCAGTTAGCTCTTCCATGACTTGGTCATCTAGGGTGATATCGTCAGAGACCTTTTCTTTCCCTTTATCTTTTTTGTTTGAGGGTCCGAGATTCTTTTCGGGCATCATACGATTACGCAGCCGGATATTTTCGCAAATCTTCGGCTCTTCTTCTTTTCCCGAGGTGGACTCTTTAAAGAGAGGACCAAGCTCCATCTCCTCATCAGAATCGCTCCCAAATGTATGCGCCTGTGATCCCCCAGCGTTAACCATACGACAATCGCCGGTAGTTCTGTTAAACCCTTCGGTAATATTCTTCCGCTCTCGACGAGTTTTACGTTTTTCCCGCTTAAAATGTTGTCGATGAGCAACGTATCCTTGCCACCATCTATCGAAAGTTTTGCACCCTTGAGTGGGGTGCGAAACCTTCTGATGATATAAGCAATAGGAGGGGTGTATTTCCATTTCACCAGTAATTTTTCCTTCGGAGGATGGTAGCTTCATGCCCATTGATATGGCTTTAGCAAACCTTTTCCTCATCTTGAATTGGCTTTTGTCGGTAGTGGAGGTATTTTGCTCCAGCGGGAGTATCTTAATTTTTTTGTCAAGGCGTTAGCGTTTGGCCTTTTCGAATATGACCGCCTCGCGCTCCCGATCAGCTTTGCTTTTTAAGAGAGCTTCATTGAGGAATGCATCAATTACTTCATCCGATGGCCCCAGAATTTTTGGTTCGGGATCTGCCCCCAGCGTTTCAGTACAAGGAGTCTCCTCGTCGTTCGTGAGCGAATGAGAAATCATATGACAGCTCACCGCATATTCCTCGGATTCATCCGATGAACTATCTCCCTCATCTTCCTCTTGAAAGACGTGGTTGAGGAACTCTTGGAATGTAATGTGAGTCCGTGCCTTCTGGTTGTATTCCTCCAGCGCGTCAATTTGTTTTTGCAAGTCTGTGCGCTTGTCGCCAGGCTTCACGGGCTTCTTTGACTTCTTTTTCTTCTTCTTTGAAGATTTCGGCGGCTGGTTGTGAATGTGGGCCACCTCCATCGATCTTTTGAGTTGGACGAGGCTTCAACATCCCTTCAATGATCTGCGGGTCCAACGGGTTCTTCCACTTGATCGCTAGGCATGTTTGAAGATCATTTAGCGTCCTCTTTGTCTTGGCTGATAATACAACCTCCCAAGGAGCTTCTTCAACGACAGAGCATGTTGCCCCCGGCGTATTCATTCCCTTAGAGGTGTGGGGCTACGGTGGATTCACCTTCCATTTGTCGGATAATGCAAATTTGCCCTGTCGGTACTGGTCTTCAAGCCAATTTTTGAAGACGTAGCAATCCTCGATCGGATGACCCAGTACTCGATGATAAGGACAGTAGTTGGGCTCATTGACATCACTTGGTTGCGACGGACGCTTTGGATCCGGCAGATTTATGATTCGGTTGCACAACGCCAGCTCGAATAACCTTGTCGTTTTATCTCGAGGAAACGAGTAAGTACGTCCTATCCTCTCTTCAAGAGCTACATACGGGCGCATATTATTTTGACGAACGACCGGCTTCGAGTTGTTCGGTTGCTGTTGAGCATTAGCGACAACGATCGCTTTCCCCTTTCCCTTCTCATTTCGGGAGTCCGGCTTTGGAAGAGGAGGTTTATGGCCCATTTGATCCATTTGCGCCAGCTTGTCGATTAGTGCCTGGAAGGTGGTCGGCTTGAAGAACATCATAAATTGCGAGATAGTTGCTTTCGGATCGAGGGTTCCCACAAACATACCCACTGCAGGAGCTTCTTCTATGCGCTGCTCGCATTTTGACCATAAATTCCGCCACCGTATAGCGTATTGGACCCATATCTTGCCCGGCTTCACCCTGGCATTAATCAATGCCGTTATCGGGGTACGCTCGCTAGCACTCGTGAAACGTTGGGTAAACAACAGTTCCATTTCGGCAAAGGTCTTGATAGAGTCATTTGGGAGCTCGGAATACCACTCGAATGTTGTATCCGATAAGCTACCAACGAACTGGCGGAGCAACAATTTATCATCACGGCCAGTGCTGCCGCAAAGCGCCCTGAACTGGGCGACATGCTGGTAGGGATTGCCAGTCCCCTTATACACATGGAATTTTGGTATCGTATAACCTGGCGGGTACTTGATCTGGTCGTACCAGCCCGGATACGGCCGCTCCGTTTTTATGATTTGACCCGCTGCTTCAGTCACTTGATGAACCCGGATCTGCTGAGCTATATATTCGTCCAGGTCGGCTTTGGAGATTGCCTCCTCCTTGGCTGTTGACAGAGCCGGAGGAGGATTCGACGTTTCTCCCCTATCATCTTCAAGGATGATCGGGGGATCTTCAGCAGGTGGATCTTGTTGAATCATCATGCCCACCATGTCCTGGAACATGAGGGCCATTTTCTTTATGCTGGCTGCCTGTTCCGCAACTTCTTTATCCTTCTTCTCCAATATGCGACGAAGGAATTCAGCGTCAGTTTCTTGTTCTTGACGCTCATCCGAGGACGTTTCAGGGGTTTCTTTTGGCCCAGTGAGTGCGGCCATCGCATTCATCATCTCCTGGAGCTTTTGCTGTTGCTCCTGAGTTTTGGTCACTGACCGCGTGTGCGGTCTATGACCTGTTGATATGCGGCTGTCCTCTTTACCAGACGCCATGTAAACGGTATGAACTACTATGCCCCCATACTTAGGGCATTTGGGTTCACCACCTTTGATATTCGCCATAGGTGTAGTGACTTTTTCTGGCCTTCTTCTCTTATGGGCCGTAGAAGTTGAGAGGGTCGTTGCTTTGGGCACCCAAGCGGTCGTCGCCTTTCGTTGCTTGACCGGGGGATTTTCTTCTTGCCGACCTTTCGACTTTTTGTATTGGCGAGAGGAATTGGGATCAATCACAGATTCTCGGACTCGTCGCCGTGTCATGTAAATCCTGGAAGACAGCGATTGATGAGGCTGCTCCGACTTTTCTGCTTCCACGGCGGTCTCTACCGGTGGAGGAGATCTTTTAAGGACCGCAGTTGGCGAGTTTCTGCGTACCCTATTCAACAGTTCAAAGCTGTTCCCGGTTGGAACAGCAGCGTTAACTTCCACCGTCGGAGCTGGCGGAGTCATCCCAGAATGGGAGTTGCCCCCGGTCTTCCTTATCCGGCGCCAGTGGCGTCGTCGGGCGCGACGAATCGTCGGTATCGGTTCAGAGACAGAAATAGCTTCTTCTTGCCCCCTGTCTAAATGCGGCGCTGCTGGTGTTAACCTCTTAAAGACTGAGGTTGTCCTTTGAGGTGAGATATCCAATCTGTCAAAGACAGATCCTCGTGCAGGGGCTGAAGCAGGAATAGTCAGCCGTGAAAAGACCGACTCTTTGACGGGAGAAACCGCCTTAACGACTTCCGGAGCAGCGGCTGTTGCCTTCCTTGGGACAGCCACCTTGGGATTCACATGCTTCTTGGCAGGCCCCTCAGAGTTTTGATCCAGCCTCGCAAAGACAGAGGCTGTTGGTTTGGTAATGGACGACCCGTTGACAGGGGCCATCGTAGCAGTGAGCCGGTCGAAGACCGACTTCTTGTTCACTTCTGGTGCAGGTATTGGAATAGAGAAGCTTGTAGGTGGGATCATGGTCCCGAAAAACAGGCCGGTGGTGGCCTGGGTCACCTGTTCTACCGGCAGAGCGAAGAAGGAGGCCGCTTGGGGACTATATGCTACACCTCCAGGTGAGGTGGAGCGTCCGTTACAGTGGCACTTCGAGCAGTTGGTGCAGTTAGAGGCCATTGATGCTTGAGTTCTGCGCCAGGAAAAAAACCAAATCTTGAAACCCAAAGGCAACCGTTAACAAACCGCGATTGGTTCGCGAAAACGACACACGAAGTGTGGAGTGGAAAGAGGAAAAGGTCCCACCGAGCGTGCCAGAATCTGTTCCCCTCCGAATGGCAGCCGAGACAACGTGGGGACGTCTTGCCTAAGATTCGGGGCAGATGCTATTTGGTTTTATCCTTCTACCTCTCCAAAGATGCCAAGTTGATTTATGGCACCGTGTATCGGAGGTTTAGACGGATGCGGCCGATGTAGCAGACTTCGTCAGATTCCCCCTCGCTAGAAGGGTTTTTGATTGTGGGGACGCTCTTCCCTGCAGGCGCAAGCCCCTGCAGTTAATTACGCTACCGTATCGCGGTAACCACTTTCTCCTTCTCCAGAATTTTACTTCGTGTCGTGTGTGTTTGTTTTATTTGTGGTTGCCCGTGGATTGTATACGGAGACTGAGTAATGCCGTCGCCCGTAGGACGTGGATTAGTCCAAATCCGTATTTACTTAGATTTGGGTTTGGTGTTTTTAGTTTAAGGATACGTTAGCCGTATTGAGGCTAAGATCAACTTAAACGTTCGTTAAGGATACGTTAGTCCTGTTTTGAGACTAAGATCAACTTAACGTGGTGATCTATTTAATATATGACCGTCGAGACTCGTCACCTCTCTGACGTCGTTGAAGGATTACAACGATAGGTGTCAGAGGAGTTCAGAGATGTACCCTTGAACCAAAGTTGATTTGGAGTTTTATAGTCCATTTAAATGTTTAAGGATACGTTAGCCGTGTTTGGGGCTAAGATCAACTTAAACGGGATCATTTAGATCTGGCAAAAGAGCAGTTGGAGGCTCTATTGTTCCAGTTTAGGGACGTGGTGGTCCATTGGTAGTTTAAGGACGTTGCGGTCCATGTTCCAGTTTAGGGATGTGGTGGTCCATATTCCAGTTTAGGGACGTGGTGGTCCATCATTAGTTTAAGGACGTTTCGGTCTGATATTAGTTTAAGGACGTTTCAGTCCGATATTAGTTTAAGGACGTTTCGGTCCACGAGTTTAAGGACCCCGCAGTCCATATTAATATGTGGTCGTTGGGACCCGTCACCTCTCTGACGTCGTTGAAGGATTACAACGAGAACTGTCAGAGGAGTTCAGAGATGTACCCTCGAACCGGATGTAAATTGATTTAGGGAGCAGCCGTGCTCAGTCAATTTAATTTGAGGACTTATGGCCACGACTGGGCTAAGTCCAGCTTCAATATTCTTTTGTCTTTGGCCTATTGGACCTATGCTAGGGCCTTGCCCGTTCACTGCATTATTTTTCTTTGTTTTGGTTGGGCTCTGCCCTTTTATAAATGATGCAGAGCATCTATTTTGTTTGGGCTCTGCCCTTTTTTTTTAAAATGCATAGCATTTTTTATTAGGCCTGTTAGGCCTTTTAATTGGGCTCTGTCCATTTTCTTAATAATGCAGAGCATTAAATACTCTGACAGTGCCCCATATAGCTTGTGTTAGTTATATGTATGCCCTAGAGGCCATTACTGCATATACGATGTATATTGTAGTGGATGCTAGGACATATATAGGGAGGACTTTCTTGCTCAACATGATAGTATGCTATCTGGTTGTACTTTATCTTAACATGTACTCAGATTGTCTCTATATTACATGTTGATAAAGCCCTTAGGATATGTACTCGACTACTGGGACTATGATGAGATCATACTAGTGGGGCCACGGTAGTCGACGAGTACATCCTATAACTGTTCCTAGTCGAGGGTGTATCGAGACAGGGCATCGATACACCAGAGTAGACTAGCGTATACGCAACTTGACCCATATGATGGGCGATGGATGATCCCATATCCATCGGTGTTTGACATCAAGGATGGTGTACGGGTGCTCAATGGAGACTGGGTACACTGGACGGACTCGCCGAGAACTCCCAGATGGTATTATACCATACGTCAGATGGCAGTTCTCCGGTGACACTGGTACAGAGTAGTCTGTCGACCCGAGATCGTCATAGAGTCTTGTGTGATTCCCACTGTGCTTTGATTTCCATCATACCACGTCCAAGAGGGCGTGCAAAAAGGTAGCTTTTGGGTACAGTCCCGAATCACAAGGAGGCAATGAGCGATAGGAGGGGATTCGTCTCTCCCGGTATAGGGAGTTGATGTTGTGCTGTGTTCGATTGGCTATAACCGGAAATCCCTGGCCAGGGTTACTGAGATTTAATGGTAAGTGTTATCAGTAGTTTCTCGAACTGTTATAGACCTCATATCGACACGAATTATCGAGCTACTGGGGTCTGACGTTTACCACCCCTAGGCGAGATATGCGACATATCAGACGACGAGACCGGACTGTACGGGAGTGTTACTGTTTGGATTCACAGGAGAAATTACAGGCTTGCTTGTTGATCTTCTGAGCGCTCAATACCTGGGTAGCTGTTACGTTTAGCTGACCGCTTGCAGCTTGTGGGTGTTTGATATGATCATCACCTACTGCCGGCGTATTGACGATTCTTTAGAGTCCTACACAGAGCTTTCTTGGCTCAGGCAAAACGGAGTAGGAGCACATATGTGATATGTGCGGGACCGAGGATAATGCGATATGTGATACCGTATTATGTTCTCGCGATATTTGATATCAGCCGGGTCATCGGATCAAGTGTTGATTCGATGAATCGGTACGGATAAATATTAGTCAGTTATATGCGATATAGCCGGATTGTCGGATCAAGTGTTGATTCGATAATTTAATGTATAATAATATATATGATATATTAAATTACGTTAACTAATATTAGCTCACTAAAAGATTCTTTTTCTCACTCGGGTAATACATTGATATATATGCGATATATGTTAATTGTATTATTTTATTTTGTTACAATAAATATTATATATATGATATATAATATTGTAACATGATATGGTTATTAATGCAACATGATTAGTTGAGATTAAATATGGTTAGGGTTTGATTAAGGTTAAGCTCTTCTAGAAGTTTCTAGAAGGTTTTTGTTTTGTTTTGTGTAAGATATTTTATGAAGATATTTGCTTAACCAAACCCAAACCCTTGACCATGGTTGTTTCTCTACAAGGGTTAAGGATTCATTCTTAACTATGGTTGCAATTCTAACCTCACTAATGAGTTATTCATTATTCATCACAAAAGGATTCCATCTTCTTCTTCATTCTCTTTTCATGGAAAAGCTTTCTTGATTTTGATTTTATGATGATAAATGAGTGAGAAAAAGATAATAAAAGAGAGCAAAAATCCTACTTCATCATCCTCATCTATCCTTGCCATTTAGATGAGGGTGTTCACTTCGTTTAGTGAGTGTAAGCTTGTGTTAACGAAACTTCAAGGTAGATCATCTTAGTATCGAAGATCAGAAGCAAAGGTTGCATCTTTCTCTTCGTGGAACCTCTCGAGAGTCCGGAACCCGATGATCGCAGCAAAGGGACCACAATACGGAGCATATGAAGTGAAGGACCGGATCTACAAAGGTTGTAATCTCTCTCACTTAGTGTTAAAGTGTTTAGCATGCTAGTTTTCGCCTAATCTCTAGTTTAAAGATCCGTATTCGGGTTGTTCGGCACGGCTAATTTTTCAGTCGGGCATGGTTGATGCCTCGTAGACCCTTGTGCGCGTGCATAGCAACCCCACAGTGGTATCAGAGCCAAGCTAGAGCTTTAGGCGAATTCTAGACGAAGTTTAAAGTCCGATCGAACGCCGAAACCCCGACACGGAACCCTCTCTGTACATTTTTCAAAAATGTGGTTTTTTCTGAATTAAAAATTCTCAGAAAATTAAGCAGGAAAAAATAAGAATTACTGTGAAGTACGGACCTCTAACTCGAAAATTTGACCGCGGAACCGCGGCGAAACCATGGGTTTTGTGGCGGTTCCGCGGCCAAAATTTAGACTTAGTCCCTGAAATTTCATGTAATTATTTTTAGGCCCTTTCTTGTTTTTTTTACTGTGAATATTTTAATTCCACTCAAGTGTTGAGTTTTCAAAGGTTGTATTGGGGAATCGTTGATTCGATCGGATGATTTAACTTTGTTTAGTTTGTCCGGATAATTTTTAGAAACTGTTAAAAAGTTCGAACGGATATCAATAACTCACTTTTTCCCCTGTCGGAAAATTTTTCAAAAGTTGGATTTTTTTTTCTCGTGTTTAAGAATGTTCTAAGTCATACAAGTAACGTGGTGGACCCTCTAGAAGACAACAAACCTTAACTCGATTATGTGACCGTCTTGAACTGCCTTTTGAACCTTAGGGTTTGGGGCAGTACGGCGTGCCACATGTGAGGCGTTGGCTTGACCCTTCTACGGCTGGACCATTGGTACTGTGGCATGTGATGGATGTTTTTAAACTGATTTCAAGTGTTGAGATATATTGGGGAAATCTTGGGTGTTTGATTGTTCGATCGGAAAGTTTAACATTTTCTGTTTTATCTAGAATGTGATACAATATTTGGAATCCACAAAAAGTTATGAGATAACTAATTTGAATATTATAAATCTAGCAGTTCAGTCTCAGATGATCGGTTGCCACGGAATTTTGATGTGATCAAAAGTCCGTCGCAATCACGTAGTGTAGGCGGATACTCGCCGGGTAAACTTAATAGACAGCTACGCCCCATAGCCCCGACCAAGTGACTGTAGGAGAACCCCGTCGCCGAAAGCATCTGTTCGGGTGCTCGCGGCAGCGGTATTCCGCCTTAGTGCACTTCATCGACGGCATCTGGGGGTGCGGCCGTCTACTAAAGTTTGCGACGAGCATTCGATCAGGACGTCGGGAATCTTGTTGAATAGCCCGACTTGACATTGAAAAGAGTTTTCGATAAAGAGACTAAAATGCGGGTTTTATAATTGTTAGGCATGCGATGTCTAAGGAATTCATTTGGTTAGGCATGCGATGTCTAAAGAGATTGCGGATTCCAACTGTTGTAGTTTTACACTTTCTTTTCTGTGACCGTAAGCATAGTATGTGGTGTATCACCGGCTTCGTTGCTATACATCAACGACAATCGGGATACACATACTTGCTTACGTTGATGATATGGGATATTATGTGTTGCTGTGATATGTTGTATTGGATCGTCGCGTTTGAATAGCCGGGGGTTTTATCTGAGATGAGAGTTTTTCATTTTTCATTCATGTAAAATTCAATTGTATGTAATATTCTTTTATTGGGGCACTTCCATGTTGCGGAAGATGTCACCGTTGTATATTATTTACTTTTCCGCATTAGGTAGACCCAAGGCGGGGAGCACAAGTAACCGAGTTCTAGGGTCCAGTGGGAGACCATCTCGAGGAGTCGAGACCGGGTCTCCTAACCCTAGAATTGGCAGTGTTACTTACCGCTCTCGTAGGGGTCTAGGGATGTGGGTTTGGCTATTCATCGCGACCGTGGAATCCGTGTTTTATACAGGCTCATATTGAAAACACGGGCGTCCTAGTATATCCAATATTTCATATATGTTCTTCTGTTGCATTGTTCTGTGATGAGATCATATTACTGCCTGAGACGAATGTTTATATTATATATATGAGATATATGTTATATTGCAGATTTCGTTTCAAAAGAGATGCTTGTGAAGCATAATAAAATGGGACTTCATTAATGAGATTAATGAAATAAAAGAAACCTAAGATGTTGTAGAAACTTGTTTATAATAACTGGTAGCTCTAGTTCTTGCTTTGCATAGCGGTGTTCCTTGTAGAACATCCAGCACCTTATTCGATAAGGAAAGGACCGAGCTCCCTTCACCGGGAGTGACTCCTTTAGCAATAACTGGCAGATGCTACAAACTCGGTTTGTCTTTTGATTGCTTCTATAGTTCTTGCTTTGCACAGCGGTATATATGATATATCCTGCACCTTATTCGATGAGGAAAGGGCCGACGATCCCTTCACCGGGAGTGACCCCTTTAGCAAAACTAGAAAAGCCTCAAAAATCACTCCATTTAAAGGGTTTTCTTAAAAACCTGTCATAGCCCTCCGTCATTTCAGATAAGTACTAGTTAGTATTCGTGCTGCGGTAGTTTGGCATGCGTCAAGGCGTAGTGTACGGTAGCTAACTAGTGCTTATCTGCTAGCATACGATGTGATTGGATTAGGGTATTCGTACGGCGTTGTTTGGCATGCGTCAAGGGTCGTGCGGGTGGGTTTAATTCAATCAAGAAATGTACGTGTTGAACTTGACTAGCGGACTATGGGTTGTTTGGTATGCGTCAAGGTCATAGCACGCTAGGGGTAAAATATTATTGGGAATTTCAAGTGTTGAAATTTGTAATGAGATTGCATACCTTCTATGAGATAGTTGGATCCCGATACCCGCTGCGAGTAAGAGTTACTCCTGGGAGAGTTTTATACATTACAATTAGCCGATCAAGTAGGTGTCTAGAAAGGTGTTAACGGGGTTACGCCTCTGGGAAAACGAGGTTTACATTAATTAGGTTCGTGCGAAAGCACGGGGGACCTCCCTCAAAGTACCGACACTGGCCTGGCTGAAAGATTGGCGAACTTGTAGCGTGTAATTAATCCCGGCTAGTCTTTCCTTTTAGAGTTTGAAGGAAGATTTGATTTAAACAGTGGGAGACATCCTGATTAGATATATTAGATAACCAATCTAATCTTGCAAGAGCATACGCTGAGTGTTTTCTTCTCTCTCTCTTCAGGTAGCGACCATATCACACCTTAATCAAGATAATAATACGGATATATTGACCGAACCCACTTGTTATACTGAGCTGGGGAACGTTGGTCCCGCACCAACTTATAATTGTTATAAGACAGAGTCGGAAATTGGGGATTACCAGAATTCCCGTGCCGCCCAAACGAAGAAAGTGAATGTTGATGCATCATCTTCGGGTGTGTTCATTACACAGAACTGTTTCTCAGTATCCTTTACGCCCTGGGTATGTGATACCGGATCAGGATCCCGTATATGTAATTTGTTACATGGGCTACAGATAGGTAGAGAACTGAGAACGGGTGATAAGTTTCATGAGATAGAAAACGGCGCAAGTGTTGCAGCCAAGTCTGTTGATCACTTTCACCCTGTATTACCAGAATACATTGATTCTGAACAAATGTTATTAGATACCGAACCTGATATACAAAATCATATCAGTCTCTTTATTAGTAAAGAAAGGATATAATTTTGTATTGTTGGATAATGTTTTGAACATTTCCTATATCAAGAGTTGATCGGTTCAGGCACGTTATCTAAAAGCATTGTCGTTCTAAATCAAACTACGGTTCTTAGTATACGGAACACACACAAGAGGAAGAGTTCAGAAATGAATGAATCCTTCTTGAGGTATTGTAGACTAGGTCATATCAATGCGACCCGACTGGCTGAAGTTACATGAAGATGCATATTTAAATTAGTTTGAATTTACATCTTGTGAAACTTGCCGGTCATGTCACAAAGATAAGATGACCACAGCTCTGTTTGTTAGAAACAGAGAAAGAGTTAGTGAACTTTTGGGATTGATACATGCTGATATATGAAAGTCCCCTGTCTACATATGCCAAGATCGGTTCTTTGTACTTTATTACATTCTCTGATAATCTCTCAAGATTCAGACATATGTTCCTGTTGAAACACAAGTCCGAACCTTTTGAGATATTCACAGAATATGAGTTAGAAGTAAAGAACCGAAAATACGGGTAAAAGTATTATGTCCTTTGATGTGATCAAGGAGGAGAATACTAGAGCACGGAATTCCTGGACTATTCTAAAGGAGAATGAGATTCTCTCTCAGCATTACTCCTCCGTATACACTACAGCACGTCGGTGTATCGGGGCGGAGAAATAGCACCCTATGTGATATGGTGTGCTCTATGATGAGTACTACTGAGTTTCCTATTTACTTTTGGGAGTTATGCACTTGAGAAGCTGCATACCTATTGAATAGGGTTCAAATCAAATCAGTTGCCTACCACTTCATATATGATATGGAAAGGGAAGAGCCCATATCTTAAGTAAGTTAAGATTTGGGGTTGTCCGGCCTATGTCTAAAAGAAAAATCCGGACAAGTTCGAGGCAAGGTCTGTTATGTACAACTGGAAAGGTTCCAGCTATACAAAATGCAGCTGATGATTTGGTAGAACCAAAGGATTCAATAGTTTCTAACGAACCTCAGCCTCTCCGCCGATCTAGTAGGGCTCCTCACCCACCTGAGAGATACTTCGGTTTCTCTATGACAGTGGGAGCGAGGATTGCATCATGAGATGATGACCCAACTAGTTTCAAGCTGGCCATCAGGAGTGGGACTCTGTAAGAATGGCTGGATGCTTTTCGATCTGAGATGGAATCCTTATACACCAACAAAGTATGGACTTTGGTTGCTTTATCTGAAGGGTTAAATCCCCATCAGGAGCGAGTATATCTTGAGAAGATTACTTGGTGTACATGGAAAAGTTGAGACTTTCAAAGCTATGCTTAAGTCCATCCAGATCCTACTTGCCACGGCTACATACCATGACTACGATATCTGGTGGTTGGGTGTCATGACTGCTTTTCTAAATGATGTTTTAGAAGTGAGTGTCTATAAGTACACAGCCAGAGGACTTCGTAGACAGTGGGAGCAGCGGAAACGTGTGCAAGATGTTTCATATGATAAAGCAGGCATCGCGGAGTTGGAACGTCTGTTTTGATGTGGTAGTCAAAGAGTTTGACTTCATCAAAATGGTAGATGAACCTTGTATATACAAAAAGGGTAGTAGAGAGTATGGTGGTGATCCTTGTAGAGTACGTGGATGACATACTCTTAATAGGAAAGGAGTTTCCTATGCTACGCTCGGTCAATCTCCGCTTATCACAAGGATTCTCCATATAGGATCAAAGTGATACCTCCTAAATCCGGGGTTTTGGATCTATGAGATAGATCTAATTGGATGTTAGGATACTCTCTAGTTGTAGTCAGTTGGTATCAATCAATCCTGAGGAGAATCACTGGAAAGGTTCCAGAGTGATAAGGACGACTGAATGTCAGTCGCAGGCATTGTCTATACCCTCAGTGGAGGGACGGTTTGTTGGAAGAGTTCCAAGCTAGATACCGTGACATACTAGACAATTAAAGGCAAGATACATCGTTACCAAGGATGCTACCAAAGAGGCAGTCTGGATACATATAAGTTCATGAGATGAACTCGTTCCTACCATTGTGTGACAATGGAGTTGTGGCTTATGCCAAGGAACTACCGTCCCATCCGAAATCCAGATATAATTCTTAGGCAGTATCACCTGATCATGGAGATGGTTAATCTCCAGGAAGATCGAGGTTAGAGAGTAGACACAGAGGACAACAGCGTGGATCCACTCACGAAGGCCTTTTTCCCAGTAGAGACTTTTATGGGATGGTTGAGTATAAGATACGTCAACCGCAGCTAATATATTAAATTATATTAACTAATATTAGCTCACTAAAAGATTCTTTTTCTCACTCGGATAATACATTGATATATATGCGATATATGTTAATTGTATTATTTTATTTTGTTACAATAAATATTATATATATGATATATAATATTGTAACATGATATGGTTATTAATGCAACATGATTAGTGGAGATTAAACATGGTTAGGGTTTGATTAAGGTTAAGCTCTTCTAGAAGTTTCTAGAAGGTTTTTGTTTTGTTTTGTGTAAGATATTTTGTGAAGATATTTGCTTAACCAAACCCAAACCCTTGACCATGGTTGTTTCTCTACAAGGGTTAAGGATTCATTCTTAACTATGGTTGCAATTCTAACCTCACTAATGAGTTATTCATTATTCATCACAAATGGATTCCATCTTCTTCTTCATTCTCTTTTCATGGAAAAGCTTTCTTGATTTTGATTTTGTGATGATAAATGAGTGAGAAAAAGATAATAAAAGTTAGCAAAAATCCTAGTTCATCATCCTCATCTATCCTTGCCATTTAGATGAGGGTGTTCACTTCGTTTAGTGAGTGTAAGCTTGTGTTAACGAAACTTCAAGGTAGATCATCTTAGTATCGAAGATCGGAAGCAAAGGTTGCATCTTTCTCTTCGTGGAACCTCTCGAGAGTCCGGAACCCGATGATCGCAGCGAAGGGACCACAACACGGAGCATATGAAGTGAAGGACCGGATCTACAAAGGTTGTAATCCCTCTCACTTAGTGTTAAAGTGTTTAGCATGCTAGTTTTCTCCTAATCTCTAGTTTAAAGATCCGTATTCGGGTTGTTCGGCATGGCTAATTTTTCAATCGGGCATGGTTGATGCCTCGTAGACCCTTGTGTGCGTGCATAGCAACCCTACAGCTTGTCAGGCGCTTTGCGCAAATTAAAGAGCGCAAGCGCATGTGGAAGTGACACGTATCACGCTCTGATGAGCGCAAGCGCAACAGCGCAGTGCGCTGCGTCAGTGCGCTGTGCTGTTGCACTGCTGACACGTGGCGCTTCCTGGCGGCTTGCGCAATAGTGCAGTTTTGGCAAGTGATGGGCACTGTTCTTATTCTTTTGGATCAATTTTAGATTAAAGAAAACAAGTTTTTTCTTGTTTTCAAAGAACCAGTGGTTCATAAAAAGTGCAAGGCACTGTTATTGTTTATTTTTCTTTTTTCTTGAAGATCATTGATCTTGTTCTTAGATCAATGATCTGTTTTTAAGAGAATTTTCTCTTTTTCTAAAGGTTTTTACCTTTTTCTCTTGTTCTTGAGAAATTCTCTCTAATTCTTCAAAGTTCTCTCTGTTTGAAGTTCTTGATTTCTCCCAAAATGTTCATCCCTTTGAATTGAGGTCTGGGGTCCTTTTTATAGTGCCCATAAATTAGTTAAATTTGTTAAAGAGATCTTTCTCTGAGTGATTTGGGGAATTTTCCCCACCGTTGGATCTTTGATCCAAAAGCCTCTGTTTTACTGAAGAAAATCTTCTTGTTTTAACAAGAACAGAAACGATTTCTTTAAAATCTCAATTCTGTTTTGCACAAATGCCCCAGCGCGTGACACGTGTCCTGCAGCGCTTGCGCAGCTGTGCTTGCGCAAATACACAGACACGTGTCGCGCAGCGCAGCGTTTGCGCAGCTGTGCTTGCACAACTGCGCAAACACGTGTCGCGCAGCGTAGCACTTGCGCAGCTGTGCGTGCGCAACTTCGTAGACAGGTGTCGTGCAGCGCCAAGCGCAGCACAACTGCGCTAGCGCATCTGCGCTGACACGTATCACGCAGCGCAGTGCTTACGCAACTGAAGCGTTGCTTCCTTTAATTTTGCTTTAAATAGAGCTTTGCTCTGATTGGGCGCGCTTTGGGCGCTGCGCTGATGCATCTGCGCCTGACACGTGGCGCATTGCGCCCAGCGCAAAGAATCTGAAGCGTTGCTTCATTTATTAAAATTTAAATTTTCAAAGTAAAGCTTTGCTCTGATTGGGCGAATCGGAAGCGTTGCTTCATTTGAGATGTCTTTTCATCTTCCCAAAAATTTCATTTCCCGGGTCTTGGAAATAATTCCATTGTGCACAGAATTCTCTGTGCTTGGGTCTATATATATAACTCAAGGCCGAGCCTTTTCTTTTCTCATCTTCAGAGAACTTCTTCGATTATGGCTTGCAACCGCCCGCATGCTCGCCGACAACCATGGAAAGTGCCAATTCGGGACATCGTTCCCCGTTTTGCTGCGCGCCTGGTGGACCCTTCTTTTACGGACGAGCAGTGCGATGCTGCAATGTACGAGCTTTTGACTCGCGTGGGGTCTCCTCTTCCTCCGCACTCCATTTGGCTCTGGATGATCTTTGCCTCGGTGCTCGCCGATCTTCCCCCTCCTCCAGTAGAGATGTCCTCGGCAATGCTTGACGCCGCCGAGGATAAGATCGAGTGCTTCTTTGAAACGCACTTAATCACCAAAGCCCTGAGGGACTGTTCTTTCCACTTGCTGAGCCAGATACGGGCTCGCCAGGTTGTCATGGCCACCTTTTCTGACAAGTGTGGTGATGATCGTTGGGCGTCTATTTCTCGAGAGGACCGCCGCTTCAACGTGGTGGAGAAGACAGAAAGGGAACTGGAGAATCTTCTTCTTATCTTTGCGAACCCTTGTCTTTCCGATCCCATAATTGGTGATCTTTTTTAAATGTAATAACAATAATAATGATGAACAAGTATTTTTCTTTTTAATCAAGTATTTCATTATCTGTTAAGGGTTCTTTTATTTTAGCTCTCTGTTGTGCTTGTGCATCTATAATTTAATTTGCTATTATTAAGTGCATGTGATTCTTGCAAGGATAAATTGCCTTTGGTGTTTAGCCTATTTCATGAAGCGGTGCTTTACTTTTCAGTCTTAGAAATAGAGTTTCATTCTAATTGGGGGAAACAACGTAGCGGCCTCGTCTCTTCCTCTGTCCGTACACTGGGAAGATGTGCGTGACTGTAGTGTCCGGTAATATACAGCGGTCGATTATGCTCATATGTTCTAAGGAGGAGATCTTCCTCACTGAAAGTCATATCAGCGGTATGGACTTCTGCGAGTTCATCCTTCATTTTCTCTTCCACGAGAAAGGCTTGAAACTGGTCAGGTTCCTTTAAGGCCTTGATCAAGGAGTCTCGTGCCTCTTTGGACAGGAGTAGAGCATCCAATATACTCAGTTACGAGGGTATCTTCCTTAAATGTGCAAGGACGTTATAGTCCACCTTGGTTTTCTTAGATAGGTCCTTTGCGGCGAGCTCTATAGCGACTTCTTCATCGATCTCGATCTCGTCGGCTATTTTCCCTTTCCTTTTATCTTGTTTATTCGAATCCTTGTTAGCGGGTCTAAGGTACTTTTCAGTCAAGATACGGCTGCACAGCTGAATATTTCTGCAATCCTTTTCTTCATCTTCTTTTTCTAAGGTGGAGCTTTCGAAGAGAGGGTTAAGGGGAATTTCATCCTCGAAATCACTCCCGAATGTGAGAATCTGAGAGCTTTCTCCTTTTGGGTTGGTATTAATCATAAGCTAGCTGCCGGTTGCCTCTTTGTCTGCTGCAGTCTTGTCGCTCTCGTATCGACGAACGCGAGCCTTGTGCTTCTCCTTCTTGAAATGTCTTCTGTAAGCAGCATATCCTTGCCACCACTTCTTGAAGGCATTGCACTCATCAATGGGATGGACGACCCATCGGTGATATAGGCGGTATTTTGGATGTTTCTCTCCACCATCGAAGTACGAAACCTCAAGAGTATACATCATGAGAAGTGGTAACTTCATCTACATTGATAAAGCCTTGGCGAACCGCTTCTCCGCTTTAATCCTGCTCTTATTCTTTGTAATAACTCTGAAATCACTGTACAGAAATTTCTTGTAATTGTACAGAAAAGGGTATTACATGCTGTGTAAAAGTTATTAGTTAGATATGTTTAATAAAAAGCAAGAAACAACATGTAGTTCACTGGTAAAGCATCTACACTGCTGTGACGTAGTCTGTGTGTTCGATTCCCATCAGACACAATTATTTTTTCTGATTTTTCTTTTTTAATTTTTGGAAGCCCAAGAGTTGCACGTGTAATACACGGGGAAATGAAAAGTTTCAGAAAAATCAAACATGTGCAAAATGGAGTAAACACAGATGTACCCATGTGGCACGAATCTCGAGGCAAAATCTCAAGATCCGACCGCCCATTCTCCTCATCTGGTCGGTGCCGACGGTCAAGATGAGCCCAATTGGCTCTGTACTTTACACCTACACCCCTTCGGCTCTCCTTAATTCCTCTGCACTGTTTGATTTCCCTGCAATCAAACAGAGACCCTTCATTTCACCATTTAACATCTTTTTAATGCATTTTAATCCAAAATTTTAAATCCCAACTACTAATTCTTCACTATGAATACCACCTCATGCCTTAGCTCTTCACCATTCTGAAATTCTAGCAAAAATTCTCTCAAAACTCTCTAAGTGCCAAGTGGAGTTAAGCCCCTAAAGTGGAGTAGTGAGCTAAACTCGATGACCGGAGCATATCCGACGAAACCATGACCCACGAGAGCTTCTTCAACTTCTTCTTAATCTTCTAAAAACCGTAAGTCCCTTCATCCCTCTCTCTTTCTATCTCAAAACTTGTTTTTAAAACAAACCGATAAAAGAGGAGTTATCTCCGATATAGTTTTCTTTTTAACATTTGTAAGCCATGTAATAAGTAAACGAGATCAAACTAGCATGTTACATTAATCCTAACCTTATTCACATCAATTAGTTTTTAGTTGTAACAAATTTTCATATGAAACACATATAAGGAACTTTTTTCATTAAAAAACCATGAATTTTAGTGTAACCTCTTTTCGATATCTAGTATACCCAAAGCCTAGAACTTTCACGGGGTAAGGACCTACCCCACACGCACACTATGGTTTCATAGCACAGTATTCTAAGCATAAGGGTAATTCAAAGTAAAAGAACTTTTTCATTAAAATACCACATCGTTTCAAAACGGATTTCTTTAAATCGGTATTTCGAAATCCTTGACAATTACGCCTCTATAACCCTCATTAGGGGACCCGCTAATGGATGGTGCAGATTATCGCACATCCTTGGGACAGTAGAGCGAGATATAGAACTCCTAACGGGGTATTCGGTCTCAAAAGGAATAAAAATACGGTTTTTAAAAAACGCGACTTTTCTAATAAAAAACTAATTTTTGGAAAAATTATACAAAATTATGAAATCCGTATTTTCAATAAAAAAAAATTAAGAAACTATATTTTTAAAATGAATGATTAGAATTTGTTAATAAAATACCACCAAATTTCCAAAAGAACTAGTTTTCATAAAAATACCACAAACTTTCAAAAAAGCTAGGTTTTATCACCAAAACACCACAAAAATCAAAATACATGTTCATGAAAAACCCTAAATGTTATAAATCGCCCTCGAGATTTATTTTCAAACTATATTAAAGTATTTTTCATAAAACCCCCTGGAGATATGCAAACAATATTTTAAGGACTTTAGATAAATATAGGTTTAAGCGGGATCAATTCTCTTGAGCTCCAGGGAGCCGGAGAAAATGAGTGCTTGCCTATTCAGGTTAGACAACTTAACAGAGTTATCAATGGCAAATTTCTTGGAAAAAGACACAAATCCTGTCGTCCATGTGCAACAGTTGCCGATTTCTCCCAAACATAAGATTTTAACAATTTATATCAATTCATATGAAAAGACATGAACTCAAATCCAAATTCAAATCTAAACTTAACTCGAACTCTAATCTAACTCGAATTTAAACTCGAATATGAACTTGAATCCAACTATTCGAACCAACTTGACTCGAACCCAGATTGCAATCATCATGACTCGCACATTACTCGACCCACTCGAATACAATCTACACCTTTTGCAATCTAGGATTTTGGTCAAGATATGTCAATCAATAAAATCAATCAAGTATATTAGCCAGTTATATATATTATACGCAAGGTTTTTGGGATAGTTTCTTGTGTGAATCCAACGGAGCTTCAGGAGTCGCATTCTTCTTTTCCTTATTAGTTTTTTTGACTTCGGCGTTAATACTCATCTCAAGTTCGAGTCACATTCTTCTTGGCGCCTGTTTGACTGGCTTTATGTCCGGCGATATGGTTAGTTTATGTACTGCTACCTTTGGATCTAGACCCGGCATATCGGAATAGTTCCATGGGAAGCAGTCTTTATATTGCATGAGCATGTCCTTTAACGTGGCAATCTGTTTTTCAGATAGTAGCTCACTGACAAACGTTGGTCTCGGATCATTTTCCATCCCTAAGTCAATTTTTCTTAGGTTGTTCGCTGTGATGTTTATCCCATCTTCTATCTCTTTTGGTGCTGGTAGAAACTCTGAGATCATCTCGTCCTCGTCTTCATTTGCGAAGCACCTGTAGAGGTCATCCATAGTCTCATGCCCCCTCTCTTTTGAGAGTGTTATCATATGGCAAGTACGAGTTCGCTTCCCTTTTTGTGATTAATATGGTCCTATCCTCACGGTATAGGTCCTCTTTGGCTCATGCTTTTGCGGCGGGGTTACCCTCTAGCTTTCGGATAAAGCGAACCTACCTTGTTGATACTATCCTTCTACCTAATCTTTGAAGGTGAAACAGTCTTCGAGGGGATGACCTATTGCTCGGTGGTAGGAGCAATAATCCGGATGATGGACCTCGTTTATTTGTTCGGGGTGCTGAAACTCTGGGAGTATCATCATTAGATACTTTACGACAAGGTTGAATATTTTCCTCGTCTTGTCTTGGGGGAAAGAGTATTCCCGATCCATCTTCTTTATAAATGATGGGTTCCAATCGACTTTTTCTCGATTGCATGGCTTCTTGGATCCGCTTTGTTGTTTTCAGACGTTGTTTGCGTTCTTTGCCCTGTTTTTGCCTCTATTTCAGGATTTCCCCTTTCGCGAGGACATACAGCAGGCCGGGGATGAAGAGCATTATAGTCTTCCTTCTCAGCAGATTGCCAATTGAGACGCTGCGTCCTTTTCTTTTCATAAATGGCCATTTCACGGCCATGATTGTCTCGGCTCTTTTAACAAGCTTTTTTTATTAACTTGTCTATTTTTTCTTCGAGTGACGGACTTAACGTTCTTAGAGCGGGATTTCGCTCTGGTTCAACGTCACGACCATTTGGAAAAGCGTTTTCCCCTTCACTGGAGCTATTTATGACGTGGCAACTGTGAAACTGCTCCCATTTCTTGGACTGAACATATCTAAGCCCGGTTTTCTCCATCTCCCGTTGGACATCTTTCGCTGAGTTCCGGGAATATCCTAAATCTTCTTGTAGAATTGGGCTTGTCGAACAGTTTGTTCGAGGGGTACACATTGGCATCTTAACAGCCTTTTCAATCCTTCCGCGTAGTATCTTGGCAAACGGATTGGTTGAAGCCTTTCAGGTGCAAAATCGGCACCATGCCAGACTTCTTTTTCTAGTTTGGTCTCCATAGACTGGTAGAAGAGGATCGTCTTTTCACCTCTTCGCCTGGAAAGGACGTAGAAAGTCTGCAGTTCTTGTACGCTGTATGTATCGATCACATCAAGTTCCTTGTAATGCCGCGATGGAGCCATTGTGATTTGTAGATTCTGATCTGCTTCGGTGAAGGTTTGCACTGACGGGCGGATAGAGAACACTGCGTTGGCCTCGTCCTCAGAGTCGCTACCAAAGACCAGAATAGGAGTAGATGGTCCGAGCCCATTGTTTTCTTTCTGGGGCTGTCCCGAGTAGACTATTTCTTCATCTTCCTCGGTATCGCTTCTAAAGATCGGGATAGTGAAGACGGACTTCTGTTTATCCTCGGACTTATGACACCTTTCCGTATCTTCGAAGTCTGGTAGGAAGTACTTTACGTCTTCATATTTTCGGATCTCGTTTATTGAGAACGGCTTTAGCTCCCCTGTAATGGTGTACTCCGAGCCATCCTTGAAATACTTCATACACTGATGTTGTGTAGAAGGGATGACGTTGTACTCATATAACCAAGGCCTGCCGAGAAAAGCGTTATAGCAAGTCTTGGCGTCAATGACATGAAATTTAATGTCAGTGACGAGCAGTCCGAAGCGCAGTGTCAGTATTACGGACCCAATCATCCATGACAACTGTGAATCAAACCCGGAGATGGTAATTTTGTCTTAGGTCAAGTGGTCCTTTAGCACTCTCACGTTGAGAATGTTGATAGAGGATCCGTTGTCAACAAAGATTTTCCCTATCTTGATGTCATGGCAGTCCCCGGTGACCTATAACGGGCGATTATGTTCGCATGTACCGAGGAGGAGATCTTCATCGCTGAATGTAATGTCAGCCGCGTGGACCTCCGCCGGTTCATCTTTCATCATCTCCTCTGTAAGTAAAGCTTGGACCTGATCGGGCTCTTGCAATTCCTTGATCAGGGAATGTCATGCCTTTTTGGACAGGAGGAGAACATCCAATATGCTCAGTTGTGAGGGTATTTTTCTCAAATGTGTTAGGACATTGTAATCCACCTTATTTTTCCTAGACGGGTCTCTCACTGCGAGCACTTTAACAACTCCATCATCGAGGGCAATTTTCTCAGAGATTTTTTCTTTCCCTTTGTCCTTTTTGCTCAAACTTTTGTTTGTAGGTCAAAGATTCTTTTCAGGCAGCGTGCGGTTACGCAGCTGAATATTCTCGCAGCTCTCCTCCTCCTCTTCTTTTTCGGAGGTAGAGTCTTTGAAGAGTAGGTTGAAGGGTATTTTTTCCTCAGAATCGCTTCCGAAAGTAAGAACTTGGGGTTTTCCCCTTCCGAACTGGTATCAACCATATAACAGTTGCCAGTCGTTTTTTCATGCTCATCTGTCGCACATTTTTACCGTCGACGAGCTTCGTATTTCATCTGCTTTAAGTGTTTTTAATGGGCAATGTATCATTGCCACCACTTTTTGAAGGCACTGTATTCCTCGGTGGGATGGTTAACCCTCCGATGATATAGGCAGTAGTTTGGATGAATTGTTAGTTATATGTATGCCCTAGAGGCCATTACTGTACATACGATGTATATTGTAGTGGATACTAGGACATATATAGGGAGGACTTTCTTGCTCGACATGATAGTATGCTATCTGGTTGTACTTTATCTTAACATGTACTCTGATTGTCTCTACATCACATGTTGATAAAGCCCTTAGGATATGTACTCGACTACTGGGACTATGATGAGATCATACTAGTGGGGCCACGGTAGTCGATGAGTACATCCTATAACTGTTCCTAGTCGAGGGTGTATCGAGACAGGGCATCGATACACCAGAGTAGACTAGCGTATACGCATCTTGACCCATAAGATGGGCGATAGATGATCCCATATCCATCGGTGTTTGACATCAAGGATGGTGTACGGGTGCTCAGTAGAGACTGGGTACACTGGACGGACTCGCCGAGAACTCCCAGATGGTATTATACCATACGTCAGATGGCAGTTCTCTGGTGACACTGGTACAGAGTAGTCTGTTGATCCGAGATCGTCATAGACTCTTGTGTGATTCCCACTGTGCTTTGATTTCCATCATACCACGTCCAAGAGGGCGTGCAAAAAGGTGGCTTTTGGGTACAGTCCCGAATCACATGGAGGCAATGAGCGATAGGAGGGGATTCGTCTCTCCCGGTATAGGGAGTTGATGTTGTGCTGTGTTCGATTGGCTATAACCGGAAATCCCTGGCCAGGGTTGCTGAGATTTACTGGTAAGTGTTATCAATAGTTTCTCGAACTGTTATAGACCTCATATCGACACGACTTATCGAGCTACTGGGGTCTGACGTTTACCACCCCTAGGCGAGATATGCGACATATCAGACGACGAGACCGGACTGTACGGGAGTGTTACTGTTTGGATTCACAGGAGAAGTTACAGGCTTGCTTGTTGATCTTCTGAGCGCTCAATACCTGGGTAGCTGTTACGTTTAGCTGACCGCTTGCAGCTTGTGGGTGTTTGATATGATCATCACCTACTGCCGGCGTATTGACGATTCTTTAGAGTCCTACACAGAGGTTTCTTGGCTCAGGCAAAACGGAGTAGGAGCACATATGTGATATGTGCGGGACCGAGGATAATACGATATGAGATACCGTATTCTATTCTCGTGATATTTGATATCAGCCGGGTCATCGGATCAAGTGTTGATTCGATGAATCGGTACGGATAAATATTAGTCGGTTATATGCGATATAGCCGGATTGTCGGATCAAGTGTTGATTCGATAATTTAATGTATAATAATATATATGATATATTAAATTACGTTAACTAATATTAGCTCACTAAAAGATTCTTTTTCTCACTCGGGTAATACATTGATATATATGCGATATATGTTAATTGTATTATTTTATTTTGTTACGATAAATATTATATATGTGATATATAATATTGTAACATGATATGATAACTAATGCAACTTGTTTAGTGGAGTTTAAACATGATTAGGGTTTGGATTAGGGTTAAACTTTCTAGATGTTTCTAGAAGGTTTTGGTTTTGTTTTGTGAAAGATATTTGTAAGTGACTCATGCTTTAACCCAACCCAAACCCTAACCCTAGTTAATTCTCTACAAAGGTTTACTTGACCATGGTTGCATTATTCATCATATTATTCTTTTCCTATTCATCACAAAAGGATTCTTATCATGTTCATCTTCTTCTTCCTTCATGCTTTCATGAAAAAGCTTGCTAGATTTTTCCAAAGTGATGAATAAATATGAGAAAAAGATAAATAAAGAGAGCAAAAATCCTACTTCATCATCCTCATCTTCCCTTGCCATTTAGATGAGGGTGTTCACATCATTTCATGAGTGTTAGCTTGTGTTAAAGAAACTTCAAGGTAGATCATCTTAGTATCGAAGATCGGAAGCAAAGGTTGCATCTTTCTCTTCGTGGAACCTCTCGAGAGTCCGGATCCCGATGATCGCAGCGAAGGGACCACAACACGGAACATATAAAGTGAAGGACCGGATCTACAAAGGTTGTAATCCCTCTCACTTAGTGTTAAAGTGTTTAGCATGATAGTTTTCGCCTAATCTCTAGTTTAAAGATCCGTATTCGGGTAGTTCGGCACGGCTAAATTTTTAATCGGGCATGGTTGATGCCTCGTAGACCCTTGTACGCGTGCCTAGCAATCCTACAGTGGTATCAAAGCCAAGCTAGAGTTTTAGGCGAAGTCTAGACGACGTTTGAAACCCGATCGAATCAAAACCCTAACCCGAGAATGCTCTCTGTACTTTTTCTGAAATCTGGTCTTTTTCGAAATTAAAAATATGCAGAAAAATAAGCAGGGAATTTGAAGAATTACTGTGGAGCACGTGATCATGATTCCTCCATAGTGCGGCGGAACCGCGGCACAAGCTGGCTTGTGCGGCGGTTCCGCGGCCAAGTAGTCACATCAGCCTGTTTAATTTGCACAGTAATTCCTAATTTCTAGTGCTGTATTTTCTGGAATATTTTAATATTTATTATACAGTTGAGTTTTCTGGGGTTGTTTAGGGATTCGATGATTCAATCGGATTATCAGATTTTGTCTATGTGTTTTCCGGGTAATTTTTAGAAACTGTTAAAAAGTTCGAACGGATATCAATAACTCACTTTTTCCCCTGTCGGAAAATTTTTCAAAAGTTGGATTTTTTATCGTGTTTAAGAACGTTCTAAGTCGTGCAAGTAACTCGGTGGACCCTCTAGAAGACAACAAACCTTAACTCGATTATGTGACCGTCTTGAACTGCCTTTTGAACCTTAGGGTTTGGGGCAGTACGGCGTGCCACATGTGAGGCGTTGGCTTGACCCTTCAACGGCTGGACCATTGGTACTGTGGCATGTGATGGATGTTTTTAAACTGATTTCAAGTGTTGAGATATATTGGGGAAATCTTGGGCGTTTGATGATTCGATCGGAAAGTTTAACTTTGTCTATTTATCTGGAATGTGATACAATATTTGGAATTCACAAGTAGTTATGAGATAACTAATTTGAATATTATAAACATAACAGTTTAGTCTCAAATGATCGGTTGCCACGGAATTTTGATGTGATCAAAAGTCCGTCGCAATCACGTAGTGTAGGCGGATACTCGCCGGGTAAACTTAATAGACAGCTACGCCCCATAGCCCCGACCAAGTGACTGTAGGAGAACCCCGTCGCCGAAAGCATCTGTTCGGGTGCTCGCGGCAGAGGTGTTCCGCCTTAGTGCACTGCGTCGATGGCATCTGGGGGTGCGGCCGTCTACTAAAGTTTGCGACGAGCATTCGATAAGGACGTCGGGAATCTTGTTGAATTGCCCGACTTAATATTGAAAAGAGTTTTCGATAATGAGACTAAAATGCGGGGTTTATAATTGTTAGGCATGCGATGTCTAAGGAATTCATTTGGTTAGGCATGCGATATCTAAGGAGGTTGCGGATTCCAACTGTTGTAGTTTTACACTTTCTTTTCTGTGACCGTAAGCGTAGTATGTGGTGTATCGCCGGCTTCGTTGCTATACATCAACGACAATCGGGATACGCATACTTGTTTACGTTGATGATATGAGATATTATGTGTTGCTATGATATGTTATATTGGATCGTCGCGTTTTGAATAGCCGGGGGTTTTATGTGAGATGAGAGTTTTTCTTTTTCATTCATGTAAAATTCATTTGTATGTAATATTCTTTTAGTGGGGCACTTCCAGGTAGCGGAAGATGTCACCGTTGTATATTATTTACTTTTCCGCATTAGGTAGACCCAAGGCGGGGTGCACAAGTAACCGGGTTCTAGGGTCCAGTGGGAGACCATCTCAAGGAGTCGAGACCGGGTCTCCTAACCCTAGAATTGGCAGTGTTACTTGCCGCTCTCGTAGGGGTCTAGGGATGTGGGTTTGGCTATTCATCGCGACCGTGGAATCCGTGTTTTATACAGGCTCGTATTGAAAACACGGATGTCCTAGTATATCTAATATTTCATATATGTTCTTCTGCTGCAGTGTTCTGTGATGAGATCATATTACTGCCTGAGACGAATGTTTATATTATATATATGAGATATATGTTATATTGCAGATTTCGTTTCAAAAGAGATGCTTGTGAAGCAAAATTAAAATGGGACTTCATTAATGAGATTAATGAAATAAAAGAAACCTAAGATGTTGTAGAAACTTGTTTATAAAAACTGGTAGCTTTAGTTCTTGCTTTGCATAGCGGTGTTCCTTATAGAACATCCAGCACCTTATTCGATAAGGAAAGGACCGAGATCCCTTCACCGGGAGTGACTCCTTTAGCAATAACTGGCAGATGCTACAAACTCGGTTTGTCTTTTGATTGCTTCTATAGTTCTTGCTTTGCACAGCGGTATATGTGATATATCCTGCACCTTATTCGATGAGGAAAGGGCCGACGATCCCTTCACCGGGAGTGACCCCTTTAGCAAAACTAGAAAAGCCTCAAAAACACTCCATTTAAAATCACTCGATTCTACAACGATATCAAGTTCATTACGCAAAGGGTTTTCTCAAAAACCTGTCGTAGCCCTCCGTCATTTCAGATAAGGACTATTTAGTATTCGTGCTGCGTTTGTTGGCCTTTGTCAAGGCGTAGTGTGCGGTAGCTGAATAGTACTTATCTGCTTATGCATATGATGCAGATTGGATTAGGGTAGTCGTGCGACCTTGTTGGCCTTTGTCAAGGGCCGTGCGAGTGGGTTTACTTCAATCAAGAAATGACGGGTTGAACTTGACTAGCAGCCTATGGTTTGTTGGCCTTTGTCAAGGTCATAGGAGGCTTGGGGCAAAATATTATTGGGAATTTCAAGAGTTGAAATTTGCAATGAGATTGCATATCTTCTATTAGATAGTTGGATCCTGATACCCGCTGCGAGTAAGAGTTACTCCTGGGAGAGTTTTATACATTACAATTAGCCGATCAAGTAGGTGTCTAGAAAGGTGTTAACGGGGTTACGCCTTTGGGAAAACGAGATTTACTTTAATTAGGTTCGTGCGAAAGCACGGGGGACCTCCCTCAAAGTACCGACACTGGCCTTGCTGAAAGATTGGCGAACTTGTAGCGTGTAATTAATCCCGGCTAGTCTTTCCTTTTAGGGTTTGAAGGAAGATTTGATTAAAACAGTGGGAGACATCCTGATTAGATATATTAGATAACCAATCTAATCTTGCAAGAGCATACGCTGAGTGTTTTCTTCTCTCTCTCTCCAGTTAGCGACCATATCACGCCTTAATCAAGATAATAATATGGATACATTGACCAAACCCGCTTGTTATACTGAGCTGGGGAACGTTGGTCCCACTCCAACTTATAATTGTTATAAGATAGAGCAGGAAATTGGGGATTACCAGAATTCCCGTGCCGCCCAAACGAAGAAAGTGCATGTTGATGCATCATCTTCGGGTGTGTTCATTACACAGAACTGTTTCTCAGTGTCCTTTACGTCCTGAGTATGTGATACCGGATCAGGATCCCGTATATGTAATCTGTTACATGGGCTACAGAAAGGTAGAGAACTAAGAACGGGTGATAAGTTTCATGAGACAGAAAACGGTGCAAGTGTTGCAGCCAAGTCTGTTGGTCACTATCACCCTGTATTACCAGAATACATTGATTCTGAACAAATGTTATTAGATACCGAACCTGATATACAAAATCATATCAATCTCTTTATTAGTAAAGAAAGGATATAATTTTGTATTGTTGGATAATTTTTTGAACATTTCCTATATCAAGAGTTGATCGGTTCAGGCACGTTATCTAAAAGCATTGACGTTCTAAATCAAACTACAGTTCTTAGTATAAGGAACATACACAAGAGGAAGAGTTCAGAATTGAATGAATCCTTCTTGAGGTATTGTAGACTAGGTCATATCAATGCGACCCGACTGGCTGAAGTTACATAAAGATGCATATTTAAATTAGTTTGAATTTACATCTTATGAAACTTGCCGGTCATGTCACAAAGATAAGATGACCACAGCTCTGTTTATTGGAAACAGAGAAAGAGTTAGTGAACTCTTGGGATTGATACATGTTGATGTATGAAAGGTCCCTTGTCTACACATGCCAAGATCGGTTCTTTCTACTTCATTACATTCTCTGATAATCTTTTAAGATTCAGACATATGCTTCTGTTAAAACACACGTCCGAAGCTTTTGAGATATTCACAGAATATAAGTTAGAAGTAGAGAACCAAAAATACGGGTAAAAGTGTTATGTCCTTTGATGAAATCAGGGAGGAGAATACTTGAGCACGGAATTCGTGGACTATTCTAAAGGAGAATGAGATTCTCTCTCAGCATTACTCCTCCGCATACACCACAGCACGTCGGTGTATCGGGATGGAGCAATAGCACCCTATTTGATATGGTGTGCTCTATGATGAGTACTACTGAGTTTCTTATTTCCTTTTGGGAGTTATGCACTTGTGAAGATGCATACCTATTGAATAGGGTTCAAATCAAATCAGTTGCCTACCATTTCATATGAGATATGGAAAGGGAAGAGCCCATATCTTAAGTTTGTTAAGATTTGGGGTTGTCCGGCCTATGTCTAAAAGCAAAATCCGGACAAGCTCGAGGCAAGGTCTGTTATGTAGAACTGGAAAGGTTCCAGCTATACAAACTGCAGCTGATGATTTGGTAGAACCAAAGGATTCAATAGTTTCCAACGAACCTCAGCCTCTCCGCCGATCTAGTAGGGTTCCTCACCCACCTGAGAGATACTTCGGTTTCTCTATGACAGTGGGAGCGAGGATTGCATCATGAGATGATGATCCAACTAGTTTCGAGCTGGCCATCAGGAGTAAGACTCTGTAAGAATGGCTGGATGCTTATCGATCTGAGATGGAATCCTTATACACCAACAAAGTATGGACTTTGGTTGCTTTATCTGAAGGGTTAAATCCCCATCAGGAGCAAGTATATCTTGAGAAGATTACTTGGTGTACATGGAAAGGTTGAGACTTTCAAAGCTAGACTTGTTAAAGGTTTGCATCATAAACCAGGTATGGATTATGTTGAAACCTTTTCTATGGATCTATGCTTAAGTCCATCCAGATCCTACTTGCCACGGCTACATACCATGACTACGATATCTGGTGGTTGGGTGTCATGACTGCTTTTCTAAATGATGTTTTAGAAAAGAACGTCTATAAGTACACAGCCAGAGGGCTTCGTAGATAGTGGGAGCAGCGGAAACGTGTGCAAGATGTTTTATATGATAAAACAGGCATCGCGGAGTTGGAACATCTGTTTTGATGTGGTAGTCAAAGAGTTTGACTTCATCAAAATGGTAGATGAACCTTGTATATACGAAAAGGTAGTAGAGAGTATGGTGGTGATCCTCGTAGAGTACGTGGATGACATACTCTTGATAGGGAAGGAGTTTCCTATGCTACGCTCGGTTAATCTCCGCTTATCACAAGGATTCTCCATATAGGATCAAGGTGATACCTCCTAAATCCTAGGTTTTGGATCTATGAGATAGATCTAATTGGATGTTAGGATACTCACTAGTTGTAGTGAGATGGTATCAATCGATCCTGGGGAGAATCACTGGAAAGGTTCCAGGCTGATAAGGACGACTGAATATCAGTCGCAGGCATTGTCTACACCCTCAGTGGAGGGATGGTATGTTGGAAGAGTTCCAAGC
The DNA here is from genome assembly GCA_030015575.1 of Agapanthus africanus. NCBI lineage: Eukaryota > Viridiplantae > Streptophyta > Magnoliopsida > Asparagales > Amaryllidaceae > Agapanthus > Agapanthus africanus. The sequence goes on from JASDDO010000018.1 coordinate 392,231,307, forward strand.
TAGATACCGTGACATACTAGACGATTAAAGGCAAGATACATCGTTACCAAGGATGCTACCAAAGAGGCAGTCTGGATACATATAAGTTCATACGATGAACTTCGTTCCTACCATTGTGAGACAATGGAGTTGTGGCTTATGCCAAGGAACGCCCGTCCCATCAGAAATCCAGATATAATTCTTAGGCAGTATCACCTGATCATGGAGATGGTTGATCTCTAGGGAGATCAAGGTTAGGAGAGTAGACGCAGAGGACGACAGCGCGAGTCCACTCACAAAGGCCTTTTTCCCAGTAGAGACTTTTATGGGATGGTTGAGTATGAGATACTTCAACCGCAGCTAATTGTTGGGTATGCGATACCATAACAGATGGCCCTAGTGCAAGTAGGAGATTGTTAGTTATATGTATGCCCTAGAGGCCATTACTGTACATACGATGTATATTGTAATGGATGCTAGGACATATATAGGGAGGACTTTCTTGCTCGACATGATAGTATGCTATCTGGTTGTACTTTATCTTAACATGTACTCTGATTGTCTCTATATTACATGTTGATAAAGCCCTTAGGATATGTACTCGACTACTGGGACTATGATGAGATCATACTAGTAGGGCCACGGTAGTCGATGAGTACATCCTATAACTGTTCCTAGTCGAGGGTGTATCGAGACAGGGCATCGATACACCAGAGTAGACTAGCGTATACGCATCTTGACCCATAAGATGGGCAATGGATGATCCCATATCCATCGGTGTTTGACATCAAGGATGGTGTACGGGTGCTCAGTAGAGACTGGGTACACTGGACGGACTCGCCGAGAACTCCCAGATGGTATTATACCATACGTCAGATGGCAGTTCTCCGGTGGCACTGGTACAGAGTAGTCTGTCGACCCGAGATCGTCATAGAGTCTTGTGTGATTCCCACTGTGCTTTGATTTCCATCATACCACGTCCAAGAGGGCGTGCAAAAAGGTGGCTTTTGGGTACAGTCCCGAATCACATGGAGGCAATGAGCGATAGGAGGGGATTCGTCTCTCCCGGTATAGGGAGTTGATGTTGTGCTGTGTTCGATTGGCTATAACCGGAAATCCCTGGCCACGGTTGCTGAGATTTACTGGTAAGTGTTATCAGTAGTTTCTCAAACTGTTATAGACCTCATATCGACACGACTTATCGAGCTACTGGGGTGTGACGTTTACCACCCCTAGGCGAGATATGCGACATATCAGACGACGAGACCGGACTGTACGGGAGTGTTACTGTTTGGATTCACAGGAGAAGTTACAGACTTGCTTGTTGATCTTCTGAGCACTCAATACCTGGATAGCTGTTACGTTTAGCTGACCGCTTGCAGCTTGTGGGTGTTTGATATGATCATCACCTACTGCCGGCGTATTGGCGATTCTTTAGAGTCCTACACAGAGGTTTCTTGGCTCAGGTAAAACGGAGTAGGAGAACATATGTGATATGTGCGGGACCGAGGATAATACGATATGAGATACCGTATTCTATTCTCGCGATATTTGATATCAGCCGGGTCATCGGATCAAGTGTTGATTCGATGAATCGGTACGGATAAATATTAGTCGGTTATATGCGATATAGCCGGATTGTCGGATCAAGTGTTGATTCGATAATTTAATGTATAATAATATATATGATATATTAAATTACATTAACTAATATTAGCTCACTAAAAGATTCATTTTCTCACTCGGGTCATACATTGATATATATGCGATATATGTTAATTGTATTATTTTATTTTGTTACGATAAATATTATATATGTGATATATAATATTGTAACATGATATGATAACTAATGCAACTTGTTTAGTGGAGTTTAAACATGATTAGGGTTTGGATTAGGGTTAAACTTTCTAGATGTTTCTAGAAGGTTTTGGTTTTGTTTTGTGAAAGATATTTGTAAGTGACTCATGCTTTAACCCAACCCAAACCCTAACCCTAGTTAATTCTCTACAAAGGTTTACTTGACCATGGTTGCATTATTCATCATATTATTCTTTTCCTATTCATCACAAAAGGATTCTTATCATGTTCATCTTCTTCTTCCTTCATGCTTTCATGAAAAAGGTTGCTAGATTTTTCCAAAGTGATGAATAAATATGAGAAAAAGATAAATAAAGAGAGCAAAAATCCTGCTTCATCATCCTCATCTTCCCTTGCCATTTAGATGAGGGTGTTCACATCATTTCATGAGTGTTAGCTTGTGTTAAAGAAACTTCAAGGTAGATCATCTTAGTATCGAAGATCGGAAGCAAAGGTTGCATCTTTCTCTTCGTAGAACCTCTCGAGAGTCTGGATCCCGATGATCTCAGCGAAGGGACCACAACACGGAGCATATGAAGTGAAGGACCAGATCTACAAAGGTTGTAATCCCTCTCACTTAGTGTTAAAGTGTTTAGCATGATAGTTTTCTCCTAATCTCTAGTTTAAAGATCCGTATTCGGGTAGTTCGGCACGGCTAAATTTTTAATCGGGCATGGTTGATGCCTCGTAGACCCTTGTGCGCGTGCCTAGCAACCCTACATGAAAATCCTCTCCGTCGAGGCATATCACTCCGAGAGTGTTTCCTACGAAAGGTGGCAGCTTCATTCCCATTAACAGGGCTTTGGCGAACCGCTTCTCTGTTTTGATCATGCTCTTATTTGTCGCAGGTATGCTTTGGTTTGATTGGAGTACTTTACGACCCATCCTTACCGTAGCTTCTTCATCCTGACGCTGACGCTTAGCCCTTTCATATATGGCTTGCCACGCCCCACTTCGCAAAAGAGCGGTAACGGCATGTGACAACCCCGCGACGTATTTATTCCGAGAAGGTCATTTCTCAAAACAAATATGCTAAGCGTATATAAGCAATATAAAATGACAAGAAAAGACATGATAATGAAAATCCAACTTTATATATTTATATTCCCAACTTTCACAAGTTTCAAACTGAATACATGATGTCTGAAAACAAAGATGCATAAAAGAAAGTGCCTAAACAGGTAGCACACAGGAAGTAAAACCTGAATAGAAAGAACTAGTAGTCGGTCTGCTCTGCAAGCTAAGAGTAATCCTTCTGACTCGGCTCAATCTTTTCAATCTCCAGATTATCTAACGAACACTCTAAGAACAAAAAAAAATGGGTGGAATGCCCATCAGCGAACTTGCGCTCGGTAAGTCCCCAAGAAAGTGGGATGTGAAGGTATATAAATGAATATGCAAGGTGACATGTGATATAATATGAATAGAAATAAAACATGAACAAATATAACATGGTAATGTTAACGACAACTATATAAGCATGGCAATATAACATAAGCATAGTAAATAAGTATAGCATGACCGTGGAGTGTAGGTATAATGAACATGAAGTGAGTGTAAGTGTCCAAAAAGGTCTCTAAAAGGGTAAAAGTAACTAATGTGAGTTCAAGTGTGAATGTCAACCAATCTCAAGAGTATTCTCGAACCCAAGGCTATCGTCCAGGGGTAAGGAATTACGGGCCCAAAATATCAGGACTTCAATTGTTATTGAAGTATTCCAAACCCAATAGGCTATCGTCCAGTGGTTCAGAAACACGAGCCCTTATTAGTGAATTCATGATTTGTACCGTTTCAGCCCGGTACCACAGCAACATGATTTGTACCGTTTTAGCCTGGTACCACAGCAACATGATTTGTATTAATGGGACTCATGAGATTCCGTTGGATTCATACTCAAAATACCACAACACCCCATGTTTATTAGTTCATGATTAATGTCATGAGTCTTGATCGAATCAATGAATACAAAAGGTGATGTATGATATCAAGTTTTCAAGATTGAGTTCATGTAGTCATGTCAAGTGCAAGTCATGCCAATTGTATTCATGGTCCGAGTCAAGTTGGTTCAAGTGTACATACTGGGTTCAAGTATTCATGATTGAGTCGTGTAAAGATCAAGTCAATTCTAACATGTAATAATTTAATCACAAGTCATATAAATAAAAATAAATAAGCAATCACAGAACATGATATAAGATTAGTATACAAGTAATGTCCAAAACAATATTGTAAATATGTGATATGTATGAATAGTTAATCAAGTAATTTGAAATCAGAATGTAAACGAAATCATAGCCTTAAGTGTTATGCACACGTGAGTTTCAGTCTAGCCTAAATACGACTACCGGTTTGGGAGATATACATGTTTTCGTATCGTCGCGCAAAACATATCAGAATTTGTTCAGCACCGTCACACATTTTTAAAACGCAGTTTAAGTTAACTTCTATCAGGTTTAAGGTTACAAAAATTATTAGAAAATTATAGGTCTTTCTGATTACTTATCCAAAACACTAAGATTCACGTGATTTGGATTTTTGAAGATTTAGTTATGATCGTTTTAATATCAGCGTTTAAAACAGAAACTCGGATTTTTAGGCAGCAACTATATGTTATATTGCAAAGCCTGTATCGAGTTATTTCATGTTTTTCTAAGTAATATAATAATCAGGAAATTATAGTTCTATCAATTATCCATCTACACATCTAAATTTTGTCATGAACGGATATCGGGAGTTCGAGTTTTGTCCTATTTAAAAACAGTGTGTGAATCAGGACAGATTCTGTCCAGTTTCGCCGCTTAATATTGTAACGCGGTTTTCTATATTTTACGTCGATTTTCAGTAAAAACTTAAAACTAAGAAAATCTAGATCTTTTGGTGAATATGTTCAAAAAATCTAAAAACACTTAATTTGAATTGACGATTACAGAGTTATGGTCTCTCAAAGAAGACTCTTATTGGCAGTTTTCTTGTTTTAAAAACAGTGAATAAAAAAACTAAGCAACTTCTAAACCGTTATTCGGTTTGATATAAAAAATTTACTGTAAACCTAAAATTCTATCTATTATTTATCCTAAATTTCCTAGGATTTCCGTGTATGAAAATTAATTTTTAAAAATTATTTTAAGGACAAAAATTATCTAGGACCGTATTTAAAGGTGACAAAACTACTGGATTTATTTGCAGCTTCGTTTCTCTCTTTTATATAAAAAAAATTAAACAATTATAAAATATACTTTAAATTGGATCCCCTAATGTCAATATATGGATCATGAATTTCGATAACGTCCTATATCAGAAAAGTCCTAATTTCAATAGAGCTTATGTAAAGTTGTATTATCGCACATCGTTTATTTATATTCAGTCCATGATATTCCTAGTTAACGTAAAAGTAAATCTATAACATAGAGGTATTTTTATACTATAAGAAAACAATGAATAAACATGAGGATTAAGTATAAACAAACAATATTTTAAATATATATATAACTATAACTATATTCATTTATGTGTGTGTGTGTGTGTGTGTGTGTGTTTATGCACTCGATTAGGTACCACGGTCAAAAAAATGAAATCATGGAGAAGACACAATAACAAAGAGAAAGGGATGGAGAGGGAGAAAATGGACTTACAGGTTGTGTGAATCGGTATAACAACCGGCTCACCATTTAGATAAAATCCTCAACCGGATCTTTAAAGCTTGATGAAACCGGTACTTCTCCAAGCTTAAGGGAAAAGAGATTTTATTTTATTTTATTTTTAAATTGATCAAAAAGAAATGGCTAAGGTGGGATGAAGAAGAGATGAAAAGAGAGATGGGAAATGATAGAAATGTGAGATGAAGAAAAAAAGAAGAGCGACATATAAAAAGGGTTTATGGCCACCATAATTCTAATAAATTATAGTTCATAACCATTCTAATTATTTTGGGAGTTAAAAAGAATATGAAATGAAAGGTATCATTTGTAGGTTATGAGAAGGATAAAAATTCATAAAAAATAATTGCAAGAATAGGGATTTGAACATGTGACTTATAGAATAACAATGCAAAGATTTAACCAATGAGTTATAAGGTTGTTCATGCATAAATTTAATAAGAATTAAATATATGTCGTATCTTGAAAAGAATGGGCTTGGAAAAAGAAAGAAAGAAATCAAATGGATTTGCATTGGCTTAGATTTGAGCTTTGAAAAATTATAAAATGCGCAAAATAGAAGGAGTGATAAACTAATATATTTAATAGAGAAAAAATATACGGGGATACCCAAAAACAAATAAATATAGTATTTTTATAAAAGGAAAAATTATATGAAGGTATAAGAATTTTAGGGTCGTTATACCCTACCCTCCTTAGAGAAATTTCGTCCTCGAAATTTACATAAAGAGAATGTTGTAACATAGCAAGGGTGTTTTAGGCTGAAGCAGTCGTATAGATAGGGGCGGGGACTACTAAAATCGTACTGTAGTTGTGTGAGGAAAGAAAGGACAAAAGAATGAAAGAATCTAAAATAGCTGAAAAAGATAGAATGAAATTTTATCGGTGACAACCCGATCCATGGTTTCGGCGTCTACGGCCGACATGGTGAAAGCCTAGCGTCTCGGCACTATCCTTTATGCCCGATGGTACACTTGTTGCTAAGGAGGTAAGGGTTGTCCATGCCGAGTTGGTGCAGGAAGAACTAAACGAGGAGTATGAGCTTGTATAGTCGGTTTTGGTGCGAGGGTTGTGCTAGCTCTGTTCTGTAGGCAAGCATCCATAGCATGTGTAGGAGATCCACAGATCAAACAGAGACTGTTAGCTCGTCTGCAGTGCTTCGCCAGGTGCCCCGACTTCTTACAGTAATTGCAGACTTTTGATCCTTCTGGCCTCTTGGGTGGTGCTGTAGATTCTGGTCTCGTGGAGGCTCCTCCAGTAATCTGGTTAATTGGGCGTTTCTCTCCGGCCGACTGTGGCCTTTCCATCTTCTTGACAATGGCTTCATAACGACAGGCTGCCTTCAAGGCTAGTTCATGAGTCGGATAATCGCATGTTGCTAGTGCAGCCAGAATCTGGAGGTCTAGGCCTTGCTGAAAACGTCTTGCATGGATCTCGGCAGTAGGAATCAGATAGGCGGTGAACCTGCTGAGCATAATGAAATCGGCGCCCCGTATTCATCTTCTGACTTGTCCCATATGGATCCTTGTTGCAGGTGGATAAATCGATGCTCCGTCTCAAAATGAGTAGTCTCAGGAAAATACTTGGCGTCAAAAGTTCATGAAACGTCTTCCACTCGATAGGCTAGGTAATCTGACTCTTTTCGAACTTCCACCAGACCCTGGCATTATTGGTAAGCTGGAGTTTTGCTACTCTGACCCAAGCCACTTCTGGAACTTGAGCTGCTGCCAGGTCATTCTCGATACTTTGAACCCATTCTTCAGCTTCTAAAGGGTTCTCTTTCCCATAGAAATTCTTCAGATGTAGTGCTCGGAATTGTTTCACTCCCGGTGCTTCTACTTCAAGGCGGTCTAGTCCTTGTTGAAGGAGAGCAGTCTGCTCCTGTAGACCTTCAAGTAGGCTTTTGATAGCCTCGAGGAACAACATCTTTTCAGTGAGGGGAGTTGCAGAAGTAGGTGGTGGTGGTGTCTCTCCGTTGATGCTGATCGGATTTAAGGAAGCCATCACCTTGGATAGAAAAAAGGGATTAGGATAGATTCAATGGAAATGAAAGGGGAAGGAATGTAAAAATTGTCGGATTTCATCTTTCTTATATCATATTGCTTACGACTTCATGCAGAACGGACCTGCATGGGCCACCAATAAAACCTGTCACACCCCGCTTCCCAAAAGAGTGGTAACGGCATGTGACAAGCCAGCGACGTATTTATTCCGAGAAGGTCATTTCTCGAAACAAATACGCTAAGCGTATATAAGCAATATAAAATGACAAGAAAAGAAATGATAATGAAAATCCAACTTTATATATTTACATTCCCAACTTTCATAAGTTTCAAACTGAATATATGATGTCTAAAAACAAAGATGCATAAATGAAAATGCCAAAACAAGTAGCATACAGGAAGTAAAAATTGAAAAGAAAGAACTAGTAGTTGGTCTGCTCCACAAGCTAAGAGTAATCCTCCTGACTCAGCTCGATCTCCTCAAACTCTAGATTATCTGACGAACATTCCAAGGAAATAAAGAAATGGGTGGAATGTCCGTCGGTGAACTTGCGCTCGGTAAGTCCCCAAGAAAGGTGGGATGTGAAAGTATATAAATGAATATACAATGTGACATATGATATAGTATAAATGGAAACAAAACATGAACAAGTATAACATGGTAATGTTAATGACAACTATGTAAGCATGGCAATATAACATGAGCATAGTAAACAAGTATTGGATGACCGTGGAGTGTGGGTATAGTGAACATGCAGTGAATGTAAATATCCTAAAAAGGTCTCTAAAAGGGTAAAAGTAACTAGCGTGAGTTCATGTGTGAATGTTAACCAATTTCAAGAGTATTCTCGAACCCAAGGCTATCATCCAAGGGCAAGCAATCACGGGCCCAAAATAGCAGGACTTCAATTATTGTTGAAGTATTCCAAACCCAATAGGCTATCGTCCAGATGTTCAGAAACACGATCCCTTATTGGTGAATTCATGATTTGTACCGTTTCAGTCTGGTACCACAGCAACATGATTTGTACCGTTTCAGCCCAGTACCACAACAATATGATTTGTATTAATGGGACTCATGAGATTCCGTTGGATTCATACTCAAACTACCTCAACACTCCATGTTTATTAGTTTATGATTAATGTTATGAGTCTTGATCGAATCCATTAAATACAAAAGATGATGTATGATATCAAGTTTTCAAGATTGAGTTCATGTAGTCATGTCAAGTGCAAGTCATGCCAATTGTATTCATGGTTCGAGTCAAGTTGGTTCAAGTGTACATACTGGGTTCAAGTATTCATGATTGAGTCATGTCAAGATCAAGTCAATTCTAACATGTAATGATTTAATCACAAGTCATATAAATAAAAATAAATAAACAATCACAGAACATGATATGAGATAAGTATACAAGTAACGTCCAAAACAATATTGTAAATATGTGATATGTACGGCTAGTTAATCAAGTCATTTAAAATCATAATATAAACGAAAACATTTCCAAGTGTTATACACACGTGAGTTTCAGTCTCGCCTAAATACGACTACCGGTTTGGGAGATATACATGTTTTCATGTCGTGCAAAACATATCAAAATATGTTCAGCACCGTCACATACTTTTAAAATTCAGTTTAAGTTAATTTCTATCGGGTTTCATCTTACAAAAATTATTAGAAATTACAGTTCTTTCGGAGTACTTATCCAAAACACTAAAATTCATGCGATTTGGATTTCTGAAGCCCTAGTTATAATCATTTTAATATTAGCATTTAAAACAGAAATTCAAATTTTTAGACAGCAACTATATGTTATATTGCAAAGCCTATATCGAGTTATTTCATGCATTTCTAAGTAATATAATATATAGTAAATTATAGTTCTATAAATTATACATCTACACATCTAAATTTTATCATAAACGGACATCGGGAGTTCGAGTTATGTCCTATTTAAAAACAGTGTGCGAATCAGGACAAATTCTGTCCAGATTCGCCGCTTAATATTGTAACGCGGTTTTCTATATTTTACGTCGATTTTTAGTAAAAACTTAAAACTAAGAAAATCTATATCTTTCAATGTAGATGTTCAAAACATCTGAAAAAACATAATTTGGGTCAAAGAGTACTGAGTTATGGTTTCTCGAAGAAGACCCTTATAGGCAGTTTTCTGGTTTTAAAAACAGTGAATAAAAAAAACTATGCAACTTCTAAACTGTTATTTGGTTTGATATGAAATTATTACTGTATACCTGAAATTCTTTCTATTATTTATCCTAATTTTTCTAGGATTTTCAGATGTGAAAATTAATTTTTAAAAATTATTTTAAGGACAAAAGTTATTTAGGACCGTATTTAAAGGTGACAAAACTACTGGATTTATTTGCGGCTTCGTTTTTCTATTTTATATAAAAAATTAAACAATTATAAACCAAATGGCACATGCAATATACACTTCAAATTAAATCCCCTAATGTCAATATATTGATCATGAATTTCGACAACGTCATATACCACGAAAGTCCTAATTTCAAGAGAGCTTATGCGAAGTTGTATTATCGTGCATCGTTTATTTATATTCAGTCCATGATATTTCTAGTTAACGTAAAAGTAAATCTATGACATGGAGGCATTTTTATTCTATAAGAAAATAATGAATAAACATGAAGATTAAGTCTAAACAAACAATATTTTATGTGTGTGTGTGTGTGTAACTATATTCATTTATATGTGTGTGTGTATGTTTATGCACTTGATTAGGTACCATGGTCAAGAAAATGAAATCATGGAGAATACACAATAATGGAGTGAAAGAGATGGAGAGGGAGAAAAGGGACTTACAGGTTGTGTGAGTCGGTATAATAACCGGCCCACCGTTTAGATAAAATTCTCAACCGAGTCTTTGAGGTTTGATGGAATTGGTGCTTCTCCAAACTCAAGGGAAAAGAGATTTTATTTTATTTTATTTTTAGAATTGATCAAAAGGAAATGGCTAAGATAGGATGAAGAAGAGATGGGAAATGATAGAAATGTGAGATGAAGAAAAGAAAGAAGAGTGATATGTAAAATATGTTTATGGACACCATAATTCTAATAAATTATAGCGCATAATCATTATAATTATTTTGGGAGTTAAAAAGAAGATAAAATGAAAGGTCTCATTTGTTGGTTATGAGAAGGATAAAAATTAATAAAAAATAATTGCAAGAATAGAGATTTGAACATGTGATTTATAAAATAACAATGTAAGGACTTAACCAATGAGCTACAAGGTTGTTTATATATATATATATATATATATATATATATATATATATATATTTAATAAGAATTAAATATATGTCGTACCTTGAAAAGAAATTGGGCTTAGAAAAAGAAAAGAAAGAAATCAAATGGATTTGTCTTGGCTTAGGTTTGGGCTTTGAAAAACTATAAAATAGGCAAAATAGAAGGAGTGATAAACTAATATATTTAATGGAGAAAAAATATACATGGATACCCAAAAACAAATAAATATAGTATTTTTATAAAAAGAAGAATTATATGAAGGTATAGGAATTTTAGGGTCATTACATGGCTGTTTCGTGTTCTCGGAGAGCTTTGCTTTTTCGAAAGGTTTTGTTTAACAGCCTATCGATCGGGTCTTCTGGCAGTTCCGGGGATTTTAGCGTCGATTCTACACCCAGTTCCTCCGTGTTTGTTTCCCCCAATCAGAGCAAAGCTCTGTTCAAATTTCAAATTTTGAAATGAAACAACGCTTCATAGCAGCGCCAAGTGCGCTGCACCCCAAGTAGTGCACCACGTGTGCGCTAGCGCTAAGAGCGCTGCACTCTAAGCAGCGCACCACGTGCAAAGCACGTGTGCGCTAGCGCTAAGTGCGTTGCACTCTAAGCAGCGCACCACGTGCAAAGCACGAGTGCGCTAGCGCTAGAACTAAATACTTTCCACCGTTGGATCAAAGATCCAACGAACATGATTAAAAATCATCAATTAACCAGAATAAAATTCTGTTAAGAAGAGATTCCTCAAAATCTTTCCAAACAAAAATATTATGCTCTGTAAATCAGAGCACCGTTGGATCAATGATCCCAAGGTGATTAAAAATCACCAAAATTACAGAATAAATTCTGTATGGGGAAAGATTTCCCAATCTTGTTAAAAACAAGAAAATTGCTTTCTGTAAATCAGAAGCCCGTGGATCAAAGATCCAATGATGGAGAAATTCCCAAATCAATTGGAGAAAAGATCTCCTTAACTGATTGAACAAATCAGCCCGCCCTATATAAAGGCCCCAAGACTTCAAGTCTCAGATATAGAGAAACAAATAGAGGAACCCCCCTATAAACTTTGAGAAATCTCAGAAAGAAGAGCAAGCTCTTGGTAGAAGAAGAAAATTTTCTTCAAGATAAAAAAAACAGAAAGACGAAATCGTCTCATATAAAAAGAAGAATGCACTTCTTTCTTTAAGATCATAGATCTATAACACCAAGGTCTTTCACAAAAAGATCAAAGGATCTCATAATAAAAAAATAAGAAGAAGAACGTAATTCTTCTCACAGATCATAGATCTATAAGACTAAGGTCTTTTACGAAAAGAGATCATGAATATCTCATTACAAAGAAGGGGGGAGAATAATTCAATTCTCTTAGGCTCGCAGATCCATAAAGACAAAGCCTTTCACCAAAATAAGAGATTGAAACACCTCCTATAAAATAAGAACTTTGTTTTTAGAATCTTGAGACAAAGTCTCTTATAAATGAGAATTTATTTCTCACATCATAAAGCTGATCAAATAACGCTTTGCGCTCATAAACTAGCGCTTTGCGCTCTTGAACTGGCGCTCAGCGCCAAGCGCACCACGTGCTCCTCACGTGTACGCCACTTAACAGATAGCGCTTTGCGCTCTTGGACCGGCGCAAAGCGCTAAGCGCGCCACGTGCTCCTCACGTATGCGCTAAAAAGAACATAAATTATTCTATAAATAAAGCCCAAAGCTATGATGAATGCTCAGCATTCAATAAAAGACAAAAATATTATCAGGACTCAAATCAATGCTCAGCATTTTAACTGAGTGGGCCGAGCCCAAGTTGGCCATAAACCCCTCATTCAGATTAATTGAGCCCAGATGCTCATAAATCTCAGATCTTAGTCCCAATTGGACTACAGATCTCCCAACTAAAATTGGTTCAAGGGTACATCTCTGCACTCCTCTGATATATGTCGTTGTAATCCTTCAACGTCTTCAGAGAGGTGACGGGTCCCGACAACCAAACATTCCTTGGACTGTGGGGTCCTTAAACCCATGGACTATGATGTCCTTAACCTCGGATTGTGGGGTCCTTAAACCCATGAACTATGATATCCTTAACCTCGGACTGTGGGGTCCTTAAACTCATGGACTATGATGTCCCTAACCTCGGACTGTGGGGTCCTTAGGCCCATGGACTATGAGGTCCTTAACCTTGGACCGTAATGTTCTTAAACTAATGGACCGTGATGTCCCTAAACTAAACAATAGATCCCAAATGCTCTTTTATTGGATCTAAACGATCCCGTTAGGTTGATATTAGTCTGAAATTAGACTAACGTATCTTTAACAAACGTTTAAGTTGATCTTAGTCTCAACGTATCCTTAAACCCAACTCCAAACCCAAATCTAAGAAGATACGGATTTGAACTAATCCACGCCCTATGGGCGACAACATAAATTAGTCTCCGTATACAATCCACGGGCAACCAAAAACAAAACAAGCACACACAACACGAAGTGACCATCTGGAGAAGGAGAAAGTGGTTACCATGATGCAGTAGCGTAATTAACTACAGGGGCTTGCACCTGCAGGGAAGAGCATCCCCACAATCAAAAACCCCTCAATGAGGAGGAATCTGACGAAGTCTGCTACATCGGCCGCATCTGTTTAAACCTTCGATGCATGGTGCCATAAATCAACTTGGCATCTTCGAAGAGGTGGACGGATAGCACCAAATAGCATCTGCCCTCGAAGTTCAGGCCGGACGTCCCAACGTCCCGGACGCGTCCTTCGGCGGAGATCAGATTCTGGCACGCCCGGTGGGACCTTTTCCTCTTTCCACTCAACACTTCGTGTGTCGTGTTCGCGAACGAATCGCGGTTTAATATGATTGCCCTTGGGTTCGATGTACTAAGATTTGGTTTTTCTCCCGTGCAGAAAAAAGAACATCAATGGCTTCTAACTTCTCCAACTGCAACTGCAACTCCCGTTCTGCCTCATCTGGAGGAGTAACCCACGGGCCCCAAGCGGCCTCCCTTTTCACAATGCCAGTGGACCAAGTGACCTAAGCCACCACTGGGCTATTCTTCGGGACTATGATCCCACCAACGAACTTCAGCGCTCTTATACCGTCACAGGAAGCTGCGAAGAAGTTGGTCTTTGATCGTCTTGTAACCTCTACGGCCCCCCTCAGCAGGTCGTCCAACTCCAATGCCTCAGTCTTCGACAGGCTGGGTCAAAGCTCAAGTGGGCCCGCAGATAGGCTTGCAATACCAGAGAAGGACACTAAAACTCCTGCTATAGTGGAGGTCATCCAAGTTGCTCTCCCTACTCGAAGGTCTGCTTTTGACAGGTTGACCATTCCCTCTCAGCGAGCATCTGTCTTTGTAAGGCTGGCGCTAACAATAGACTCTCATCAGAACAGGGAGCATGGAAAGGCTGATCCAACAGCGGAGGTGATCCCGGCCATAGGACATGCTCAACGTCGCCACTGGCGCCGAGTGAGGAAAGCTGGGGGCAATTCCCCTTCTGGACTGACTCCGCCAGCTCCAATGGTGGAAGTTGATGCTGCTGTTCCAACCGGGAACAGCTTTGAACTACTTAACAGGGTGCGCAGGAATTCGCCAACTGCTGTGCTGAAAAGATCTCATCCACCGATGGAGAATGCTACAAAGGCGAAGCTGGAGCAGCCCCCTCAGTGGCTGTCCTCTAAAATTTATAAAGTTTGGCGACAGGTCTAGGACTCCGTGGTAGATCAAGACTATCCCCGCCGACAGAAAAAGATGAAGGTTCGGCAAGAAGAGGACCACCCTGTCAAGTCACAGAAGGCGACAGCTACTTAGGTGCCCACTGCAACGGCTCCCTCAACTTCGACCGCCCACGAGAGGAGAAGGCAGGAGAAAATCCTTGAGTCTGCGACGAATCGCAAGAACACTGAATCTAAACGCCCCAAGCCTGGGGGCATGGTGGTACATACTGTCTATATGGCATCCGGAAAAGAGGATAGCCGTATCTCTACGGGCCATCGACCACTCACCAGATCCGTAACAAAGGCCCAGGAGCAACAACAGAAGCTCCAGGAAATGTTGACGCAAATGGCCGTACTCACGGGGCCAAAAGAAAGCCCGGAAACGTCATCGGAGCAACGTCAAGAACAAGAAACTGATGTTGAGTTCCTCCGCAGAGTCCTCGAAAAGAAGGACAAAGAGGCAATGGAACAAGCTGCCAACATAAAACGAATGGCGTTCTTATTCCAAGACATGGTCGGGATGATGTTACAGTCGGATCCTCCAGCTGAAGATCCTCCGATTATTCTCGAAGACGACCGAGCGGAGACATCAAATCCTCTTCCAGCTTGTTCAGCAGCCAAAGAGGAGACCATCTCAAAAGCTGCCCTGGATGATTACATCACTCAGCAGATACGAGTTCATCAGGCGAATGAAGTGGCTGGGCAAATTGTTAAAACTGGACGACCCTATCCGGGTTGGTACGACCAAATAAAGTACCCGTCAGGATACACGATCCCTAAATTCCACGTATATAAGGGGCGGGGAATCCACACCAGCACGTTGCTTAATTCAGGGCTCTGTGTGGCAACACCGAAGGTGACGATAAGCTACTGCTTAGCCAATTCGTTGGCAGCTTGTCAGAGACGGCATTTGAGTGGTATTCCGAGCTCCCGAATGACTCCATTAAGATGTTTGCAGAAATGGAGTTGCTCGTTACACAGAGGTTTGCAAGCGCTAGCGAACGCACTCCAATCACAGCATTGATCAATGCCAGGGTGAAGCCAGAAGAGACATGGGTGCAGTATGCAATACGATAGTGGAATCTATGGTCGAAGTGTGAGTAGCGCATCGAAGAAGCGTCTACGGTAGGCATGTTCGTAGGTACTTTTGATCCGCAGGCAACCATTTCGCAAGTCATGATGTTTTTCAAGCCGACCACTTTCCAGGCCTTGATTGACAAATTGGCCCAAATAGACCAGATGGGTCACAGACCATCTTCCTCAAAGCTGGAACTCAAAACGTAAAGGGAAAGGGAAAGCGACCTTTATCACCAATGCTCAACAGTAGCTCAGTGGTCCAAAACCAACTGATCGCCAAAACGAGAGACGGCAATTCTTTAATGAGAAAATGAAGTGCCCTTATTCGTTTCGCCGGGACAAAACAAGGAGATTGTTCTAGTTGGCGGTGCGCAACAGGCTCATCAACTTGCCGGATCCAAAACGCCCATTGCAACCCGGTGAGGCTAATAATCCCAATTATTGCCCCTATCACCAAGCGGTAGGCCATCCAATCAAAGATTGCTTCGTCTTCAAAGGGTGGATTGAGAACCAATACCAACAGGGCAAATTCGCACTGTCCAAGAATTGGAAAGTAAACCCGCCCCAACCGCACGCTTTCAAAAAGGCGGACACACCGGGGGCATCATGCTCTTTTATAGAAGAAGCTCCATGGGAGGTCGTTCTTTCAGCCAAAATGAAAAGAATGCTGAAGAATCTCCAAACATGCCCGGCGATCGAATGTAAAAGTCCACTGGAACCCGAGGTCATTGAAGGAATGCTGAAGCCGCGCCCGACGCCAAGAATCGGTAGCAATAGTCAAATCACCCATACCCAGCCGTCAAAGTCTTCAAAGAAGAAGAAAAGGACCAAAAAGCCCGTGAAGCCTGATGACAAGCGCACAGACCTGCAAAAACATATTGACGCGCTGGAGGAATATAACCAGAAAGCGCGGACCCCGGTCACACTCCAAGAATTTCTCAGCCACATCCTTGAGAACGAAGATGATGATAATGGAGAAGACTCATCGGATGAACCTGAAGATGTCACGTCCCGCTTCCCAGAGTACGCTAAATTGGGCACATGACATAGCCAACCATGCTACCTGTGGGTAGGAAGTATCCATCCACAGTCACATTACAGCTGTAGAGATATCAAGAACAAAATGTAACTATCTAATACATGTCCATAAGCCAAGATAACATGAGTCAAGAATAATAAAAGTGCGGAAGCAAAAGATCCAATACAAATAACTGGAATGTATGTCCCATAATGCGGGCTCACATCAGGAATAAAATGCAGAAAATAAAAGAACTAACTAATACAAAAACCTCACTGCTCCACCTGCTGGCTGAATTACTTCTGCTCGAACTGCAGCAAAGGTACGAAATCTGTGTAAGTCTACGGTAGCGCCCCGGCCGTCTTTCAGGCGCCAATATGCGGAACAAAACTTTTAACAACTGGCGCTATCGCATATTATTTCCAGGATCTGCTATTAATGCTAAACTAACAAACTACAAAGTGGGTAGAAATATTATACCGAACGATCCGGGTCCTTCGGTCTTCAACCATCATCCCACGCTTTGTTGCAGCTGATCCGAACTCGCTCAATCTCCGGTCTCGTCGTCCAGGTGGCACCACGTCGATGGATCTTTAATCGGGCTCCCGCCTCTTAACCGAGGTAACTCGATCGTCAAGTTTGCTAAAAGAGACGACCAAGATTGATGTAGAGAATGAGTAGAACACTTTGTCTCGTTACGTCCAAAACTATGGACGAACGGTTAATGAAGTTGCTATTTGGAATCGGGTAAATGGAAATTGAACTATATGAAATTTCCATAAACTAAACTATCATAATCTTTTTTTGCCAAAATGAATCCCCCATCACCCACAAGAGGGGCCGGCCACTTTAAAGAAGAGGGAGGGTGAGTGTAGAAGAGGGGAGGGTAACTATAAGTAAAAGATCAAGGAGAAATATCCTAAGTATAACAAAAATGCATTAATCGAAACAATGACTCATAACCTTAGTCATCCTCCATCATTAAATGCACCATTAAGGAACTAATGACTCACATGCCTTGTCACCATCTAGAACCATCTAGAAACATGACTCACCCAAGAAAAGATAAATCTGCATTTAACCGAATGTTAAATACGGGTGATAGAAAACAGGAAACTAGCAACTTCCAAAAGTGATCCTGAAACGAAATTCAGGATAACCCCGTAACAGTATAAACATACCCGTATTTGTATTACGACCGAATACAAATGCAACTGAGACAAAGATATTATATCTACACTGTATAATACTCGGATCCGGCTTATACCAAAGCCTACCAGTATTATCTGCCCGAAAAATGACACGTGCGAAAACGCACGTGCATTTTCCGAACCCTGCCATAAAACCATACGGCATCTACAACGTTTCGCCCGAACTTGGGAAAGTGTCTGTGGGGGACTCTAATGACTCATCAGTACACTGGCACTGGGTATAACCACTAGCACGTCAGAGGTACAAGTTGTACGTAACGGTTGCCTATGTATTGATTGGAAGGGAAGCTGACGAGCGAACTCATCCTGAAACCCTACTGAGCCTGACAGTGACATTATCTGTACAGTCCGGTCCATTCGTCTATGAGTATCGCATATAAGGCTTAGGGGGCCGGTAAACGTCAGACCCCCAATAGCTGTATAAGTCATGTCAGAGAGCAGCCCAGAACACTCTGAGATACTACTGGAATAACTTCCAGTAAATCTCGATTACCCTGGCCAGGGATTTCATGTAATGGCTCTCCTAAACACAGCGCGATCTCACCCCCAATACCGGGAGAGACGAATCCCCGACGATCTGCTCACTGCCTCTATCTGGCTCGGGACTGTACCCAAAATATACCTGTTTGCACGACTCCTTTGACCCGTGGTAGGGTATAAATCAAAGTACAGTGGGAACTCACACGAGACAAATGACGACCTCAGGTCGATGAACTAACATGTACACATGTCACCAGGGAACTGCTATCTGACGCTAGATATAATACCAACCAGTAAGTTCCCGGCGAGTCATGTCCAGTGTACTCATAACCCAATGAGCACATGTATACATCTTAGGTGAACCAACTTACACCAATGGCTTGTGAGACCGGCCACCGCCCCTCATCGGGGTCTCGAATGTATACACTATTCTACTATGGAGTATCGATGCCCTGTCTCGAAACTCCCATGACTAGGGACACTTTAAGGATGTGCTTATAGACCCCAGCTCTCACGTATATGATCGCCATCATACTGCTGGCAGTCAAGCAAGAATCCTATGGGCTCTATCAACATCTACATGATGATAAAGACAAACCAGATAGCATACTATCATCTCGAGTAAGACTGTTTTATCGGTATAGGTCCTCCCTCAATCATTGCAATCACGTACCTGCGATACAATAATTAACTTAGAGGGCACTAAATCCAACAGTCTCCCACTTGCACTTAAGGCTATTATTGCGACGTCGCGTACTCACATCCCATGTGATACCAAACATCCAACTCCTCTACTAATCAGTTTCACAAAGCTCGTTTGCAAAACTATTGTGTTCGAGAAATAGCCTCAGTGAGTGGATCCGCCCTGATGTTTCTTTCTATGTCTCTCTTAATCTCAAGTTCGCGGAGAAAGCCATCTCCCGAATCGAGTAATACCTGTCTTAGACTATATCTGGATATCTGATGGGACCTAGTTCACAAATGAACTCCAAATCCAAACTTCTTAGACTGTAGTGATCACTGAACCTAATCAGTATCCAGCACCATGCCTCCCACAGTATCCTTTTGGACCACCTGTCCATAATATTGTCCCTCTTAAAAGGAAAAACTATAACTCTGACAATCACTCTGTCATCCAGGTCACCTTGGAAGCCTGGAATGATAACCGTCTCCTCAAGGAGGCTGCCATTATCAAATCCATAGAACATCCATTCATGTTCTAAGACTGCTTCCTAATGTATCTCCAGGATTGGATTAATATAAACTTATCGCATCTAGTGCAAAAACAACATCGGGTGTGGTACTTGACATCTCACAATTGACTCAATTGCCTAAGCAAGTGATCTGCCAATCATGCACATCCCTCTCCCCTTTAGTTTGTAAGACACCTTTAGAGAGGGTGACTCCATCACATGCAGGTACACCACCATGCCAAGAGTCATCTATTCTAAAATACTATTAGAATACTGTCAAAGTACCCATATTGGGAAACTACCCAAATTTAGATCTAAAACCATAGATCTAGTAACCAGAATGTCAGATATTATATCCATATCCTTTGTGGAGAAACAACTATGTGACGACCACAGTACAACCGATCGTAGTATAGGAATTTTACTTTCTACTCTGTGTATGTCATCCAAATACCAGGACATCACACCCTACTATCTTCTCAACAGATCCATCCCCTATTCTGATGAAGTCAAACCCATGACTGTCATATCAAAAATCAGATGATCTATCTCCGCTATATGTTCTCAAGTCTATAAATAGACACAAGCTACTTGCCCACTATGCTTCCGCTGCACCCACTGACTACGACAACCCTCTGGCAGAATAATATATACATACACTTCTAAAGCTAGTTTAGAATGACGCTATACTTATCCTCCTGTTGGGTCTCATAGTCTGGAACAACAGTACTGTCAAGCCAGGGTAAACGAAAACCTCCCTATCCCCTTCCTTAAGGCTACCGGAGTACCTCTCGGGTGTCTGAGGTTACCCACCATGTCTGCGGAGTGGCTATTGAAATGTCAAACATGATTGAATATATAGGTCCTATTAAATTTTCCGTAATCGTTTGCGGTTCTGGAATCACTTTCAGTTCTACCATACTCCCACTACTGTTTTCTGAAAAAATCCATTTTATTAAAACTGTGGCGAGTCAAGAACAATATCACTATTGATCTTCCAGATGGTAAAAAATCAACCCTCGTCAAAGCTAAGGTCAGCCCACAAACTGCCATTACAGAAACGTGCCTTGATTTATCCAATGTCTGGTTTTAAACATAAGCTGGACAACTCCCCTTACCTTAACATCGTTAAGATATGAAGCATTCTATATCCAATATAGAAACTTTGGCACTTATTTAATTGGAACCAGATTCAAATCATGCAGCTGTCTCCAGTGCATATCATCTTAATGGAGAGAGGCTAATCAGCATTACTCAACTTAGGAATTCATCCAATTATGAGTAACCTGAAAGAGAGACCAGTTTCTCAAAACCATTACTATCAACTGAATACCAATCACAAGAATCTACATCTTCGATTATTTTGAAGAATCCCGATACTTGCGACACCTAGTTCTCTACTTTATTCCTATACCCACAACTTCTCAAAACTTAGACATTGTATTTCTACGAAACACTTGTTTAAAAACTAGAGAAGTTACAAGTAAACAGAACAGAGTATGAGGACCAACCCCTTTGTCCTGATGGACACTGGACAACATACAATACTCCATATAAGTCCGCTGAGTTTAATGACTCAAAACCTGTGCGTCGTAGGGTGAAAACTGTACCCGGGCGATTTCCTCAAATATCACCAATTACAACGAATTCCGATATAATGAGGATGATCACCTAATTCCCAATAACTTACTCCCTCTCATCATCTGTATAACTATACAGATGTGAGAATCTTACATGGTAAATACATACCCTGGAGTAAGTGTCTAATTGAGAAATCAGTTTTCTATCAACAAATACACAGTGAGAATGAAACATGAAAATGTTTCGTAGGGGTATCCTGGTATTTCTAGTAATTCCTCTTCCATAATCCAATTCATGACTTTAACCGTATATTTCTTTGCCACCTTTCCAAATCCCTTTATTTGTCTTTAGTCATTACCTTCTGTACACCTTCGTTAGGCTAAATGGTTTTCTTCCTTCCCTACCGTTCGGCACCAGCCTATGATTTGGAAGAAGAATATCCAGTAAGCATAATAGGTGTACCCTCCTAAACCTAGGAGTACTCGCAACTTGAGAGAAGGAGATGATAAAAGACAACTGAATAAACCTTATTCCTATTTCTCCTGAACCAGAATCCATCCTCGAAAAAATATCCTTCGAGTTTGTATATAACTATACGATGGATTTATCCAATGGAATTGGATGTTCGTAGTGATACGGGTTGTTCTGGAGAAATTAAAGGTGAAGTAGGAGTAGCGATGAAATACGTGGTTTGATCGTGAATGTTAATAGTCGCAATTTACTTTGGCCTCTTTCTAATCCCTTTATTTTGTCTTTAGTTATTACCTTCTGTACACCCTACTTAGGCTAATTGGTTTTCTTCATTCCCTACCTTTCGGCACCTGCCTATGGTTTGGAAGAAGACTATCCAATAGGCGTAATAGGTGTACTCTCCTAAACCAAGGAGCCCTCGCAACCTGAGAGAAGGTGATAATAAAAGACAACTGAATAAACCAATTCCATTTCTCCTGAACCTGGATCCATCCTCGAAGAAATCCCTCCGAGTTCGTATATAACCATACGATGGATCTCTCCAATGGAAGTGGATGTCCGTAGTATTACGGGGTGTTCTGAGAAATACAAAGGGTAAAAGAAGGAGCGGCAATGACTTATGCAACTTTAGACAATCCAAAAGCCAGTATTTTAAGAAGGTTCGGTCAACTTAGTCACTGAGTCATAGTCTAGGGTAGGTCAAAGGCCGCTGCCAAAGAGAGAGAGAGAAAAGAAACACTCTGCGTGCACTCTAACCTAGATCAGAATGGTTATCACTTTATCTAATAAGGAAACCTCCCACTGTTATCTCAAATTCTCCTCCAAACCTGGAAAAAGAATTAGTCGGAATCACCCGAGGAGTAAACTAACTCATCAGTGGGAATCGGGATCCAACTCTCATCGCATGGTAACGTGACGGTATCCACTCACGTTATCACACTCTAGAAGGTATGCTCAAGTTTTGCAAGTTTCCTGTATGTTTGAAACTCCCGATATAATTTTTATCCCATGCTCTTATGACCTTGACGTAGGCCAACAAATCATAAGTCACATGTCAAGTTCTACCCGTCGTTGTCCTGATTAATTTAGGTCATCGTACATGCCCTTGACGTAGGCCAACAAGGCTGTACGTCTGTCCTAAACTAATGCATCTATCTATGCAACAAATGAATACCCAGCAGCTACCAAACACTATGCCTTGACGTAGGCCAACAAACATAGCTTGAATACTACTGACCATCCATAAGAAATGACGGAGGATTACGGCTGGTTTTTGGCGAAAAACCTTTAACGTAATGAACTTGATCTTGTTGAAGGAACCTGATAGCTTTTTATAAAAATATGTGGAGAAAACCTTTTGCTAAAGAAGTCACTCCCGGTGAAGGGATCTCGGCTCTTTCCTCGTGGAATGAGGTGCAGGATATTCCAACTGAATACCGCGATGCAAAGCAACTTGTAATCGACTATATTAAAGTTATTACCCTGACGCAAACTTCTGCCCAAGGGGTCACTCCCGGTGAAGGGATCTCGGCACTTGCCTCGTCGAATGAGGTGCGGGATATTCTAACTGAATACCGCTATGCAAAACAAAAGGAAACGTCTTTGTAATAACTCCTTTTTAAAATTTGTTCCAACAACATCAAATATAGGTGTGTTTTATCCTTGCATTGATAAGAATCAATGCAGTCCCATCAATCAATCACACCAAAAAAGAACGAAAATAAAATGTACGTATATGCCATCCGCATTCGCCACTGGGTCCCGTCTTTACCCGTTAGGTTACTTAACTAACGACAGAGCGGGGACTGGGCTAGCGCGGGTGCAAAACATATACAATATCTAATAGTATATATAAATATATAAAAATCTCTCCAAGCATAATATGCAATATTACAGAAAAGTAATAAGCATCACAGAACAATACAGATAGTCTGGGATCTCCGGGTTTCACAGAGCTGCTACTGAAACCCGACGTTCCCCTGGTCGCGTGGATAGCCTGTGCAATGAAACCTAGACCCCTATGGGTGCGGCAAGTTACCCACCAAAACCTGAAGCGAGGCAGCCCCCTACAGCAAAATGAATGGACCACCTGGCACTTCACGGAATCCGGTAACTTGAGCTCCCTTCCTTGGGTCAACCTGTACCCCCTACGAGTGCGGCGAATAGCCCGCCAATTCTAGAGTGAGGCCCCTCTGCCTTTCAAAGCCATGAGATACGAACCCGTTGCCCTCCATAACCCGGCTATCCGTGCACTCCGCCGTGGGATAAACCTAGTACAGAAATTAAAATATACAACGGGTACATCGACCTCATCCCGGTCGTGCTCCAAAAGAATAATATACAAACAGGCAGTGACGAAAGTCCACAAGTCGGACGCTCGCCCCGCAATATCAAAAGTACAAGTAAATCCAAACAGCACTACCATTGCACACTGCTATCCACCACGACAAATCCGCAATATCACAGCACAACACAGAACATCAATGCGAATGCCACGTTCGCAAACCCGTCTAAAAGAACTATAGCAATTAGACGCGGTTTACCGCTCGAATGACATTCCCGGTCGGAGATATAATATAAGTACTGTAAACTAACAAGTTCAAAACTTCCCGAAGTGGGCCCCACGTACATCTGCTGTACAGTAATAAAATCTGGGCCCAAAATAAATTTTCCAGAAACCACAATCCACTGTGTAGAATCCCCTGTATAAATTTGAATCACTGTTCCCAATAAACGGCCGCGGATGCGCGGTCAAACCCTAGCTTTGACCGCGGATCCGCGGCAACACTGTAGGATCACGTGACCAAATTTGCACAGTTTGCTTCAAAAAGCCTGCTCTATTTTCTGAAGTGCTCAAAATAATTTTTAGACCTGATTTAAAATCGACAGAAACTTTGAACAGAAAATTGTAGTTTTGCTGTAACATTTCAAAAAAATAAAATATTATTTTTGGGAATTTTCGTAATTTAATATTAATTTTTAATGAATATTTCAATAGTCGGTTAATTAAATACCGATAAATGGTGGAAATTCCGGAGAAAATTTTGGAAAATTCTAAAATAGGGTATTTTGTGGAAATATGTCATTTTAAGCTTTTATGGTTACGTACATGCTATTTTGGTGTTAATCGCGATTAAAAATCGTTAATTGGATTTTTGTGCAAAATGTGCACATATCATTTTCCACACTTGTCTCATGTTATGGACTTATGGTGGCCTAGGAGTGAATCATGTTTAGAGGACCTTGGTGGGTTGAACCATTTGATTAATTTAAGTGGATTAGTTAAGGGTTAGCTTTGTTAAGAATTGGTTAAGATTAAGGTTGACTTGTGTAGGGAGAAAGAGCCATGATGGCTTTGTATCTTGTGAGCATTGATTTGGAGAGAGAGAATGGTGGCTAAGGTAGTGTCATGTTAGCATTTGATGTTGAGTAATGGTGATGGGAGTTAACTCGTCTCATTTCAAACTTTTGCTTGCCTCTCAAACACTCACATCTCTCTCACCCTCACACATCACACCCCCTAAGGAAAACCAGCAGCAGCTGCTAAAACATTGCTTCAGCCCACACCTCAGCCACCCAATTGACATCAGCACACACACACACAAAAATAAAACAAATTGCAGCAATAGCCCACATCAGCAGCCTTACATCAGCTGCTGATACACCATATCAGCCCCCATTCCCTCACATCAACAGCTACATCAGCCCCCAATAACTGCAGCCACCAGCCCCTAACACCTTAGTACACACCTACACACTCCCATCAACACTTTTCAGCCCCCAAAGCAGCACATTCAGCCCTGACCAACATCAGTTTCAGCCAGAACAGCATCAGCTCAGCACAACTTCAGCCCAATTTTCATCAGCATCAGAAACAGCCATCTGAAGCTGCAATAGCAGCAAGAGCAGCCTCCACACCATCCTATACCACAACTTCACCACAAAATAACCTCACCAACAAATTTCTAACACCAGCCCAACCAAAGCATCAGCCACTTCAGCAAAACTGCTGCTGAAAACAGCACCAGCAACTGCTGCACCAGCAACCTCAGTAGCTACAGGAGCACCGCAGCCGCAACACAACCCTTCCTTCATCTTGATCTTCCCTTCTCCTTCATCCTAGGACCCTCTTGAGGTATAATCTTGCAACCCGACTCCTTTATCATGGTTATCTAGCTAAATTTTAGTGTTATATTGAAGATTAGTACTAGTTTAGGAGAATTTGAGTGAGACTTGACCAAGTGTTGGTTTTGATTGTTAGTATAGCCTTACTAGGTGTTGTTAAAACCAGTTTAACCAAGATTTGTTCCAGATTTCCCAAAATACCAGATTCGTTATACTTGGCGTAATTTAGCAACTTTGTCGACTTATTGACCTTTCTGGAAACTGCTATAACCCGAGGTACCCTAAAATAATTTTGACTTGGCAGTAGGCTGTGCAGGCACCCTGGAACCACCACCCAAAGCCCTAGCCCCCATCTCAAAACCCCGGCCGCAGATTTAATCCCCCTGGCCGCAATTTGCGGCCAGACTAGGGTGAAACCTCCTCGTTTTGCGTGCACAGCCCTATTTCATGTAAACTTGACCCTGGGTATGTCTAGCTTTGACTGTTTCCAGTTAGGTAAAATCTGGGTTGATTTTCATGAGTTGGCGTATGATTTACGACTTGTTTTCGTATGGATTTTGGGTATTCGATGATTCTTTTCCGTCGGGTGGCGTTTGAATGCCAACGACCAGTGAGCATTGGCTGTGTTTGCACGCAAGGCTACAGGTTTTTACCTATGAGCGTAGCGTGTACCATTTTGGTTTCCGACATGGTTTTCATGTGTTTTAGCGTGTGATATCCTTGTAGGTACCCCACGTGGCGTCGAAGCGTTGGAGATGCAAATGGCAACATCGGCACCGGCACACATAATACAAGGTGAGTAGATTTATATCTACGGAGAGAAGTCGGGTGGATGGCGTATAGCACCCCCGCAGTCCGAGGTGATGTATACGGATGCGTATACACACCTATAATTATTATCTGTTGTTCGGAAATCATTGATGTTTAGGATGGATAATTGGTGGACTTGGATGATTTAGCGTCGCGAGAACCCTAGGTAGTGGGTGCACTACACATACATATACACACATACATACTTGCATACATCCTTACTTCATATGTGCATAGATGGGATTCTATATAGTTATGTGTTCACATGGGTATGGGACCACGTGTTCACATACGGATTTGAGGATGATACATGGATTGAGATGAGTCGATGAGTTTGATCCAGGATTATGATATCGGTGATATGGTAAAATTCGTATTTGGGATACGTCTTGATGCTTTAGCGGATTTTGGGATGATGATGCCATAGGAATAGTGACATATATATGTAAATGATCGACATGTGATTATGATACGAGATAGGATATGATATGATATGATATGACAAGATATTTATGATAGGTCGCCTTGGGTGTTGGTTACTCCTTGAGATGATATGTGCTGATGATATCGTTTTTGCTAGAGGTTGTCAATCGGAAGCCGGATTATGATTATATTGACGTTATATGATATCGATTTATACGAGACTGTCGATCAGTGGTCAGATCTTGATTATAGTGATGATATTAGCATTGTACTAGACGTAGGTCAGTCCCCCAGATGATGATCTTGATAAAGAGAATACTAGATGGATGATATGACGAATATAATATTGACCCGTACCCATATTTGGGGATGTCGTATGACGGATTTACGTACGAGCTATAAATTGATGTTTGATCCGCACTCTTGATTTGGGAATAACTGATTATAGAGATATGTTATCGGATGTGATATTATCGAGGCGGGATCACCGACTATATATATATATATATATATATATATATATATATATATATATATATATGTATGTATGTATGTATATATATATACATATATATATATATATTTATCTCTGTATATATATATATCTGTATATATATATATATATGTATATATATATGTGTGTGTGTATATATGTATCGACTCAGGGGTTAGGCGGTTTCCCTTACCTACTGTTAGATTTAGCTCAGGCTTTTTGTGGTATAGCTATTGACTCTTGTGACATTAGATGCAGTTTAGCTATCTTTGTGTTTAGCATTCAGCTCCCGCATATTATTGTTGTTACTCTGCATCGCATACTTATTATGATTCATATTCCATTATTGATATCATGCTGTTAGGACACCAGCACCATTACCGATGATGCGAATGTTCCACATACACTTACTTGCCAGCTCACACACATCTTCATCGGTAATTGCCATGTCACTACACAGTAGTATTATTGCATCAGGATATGACCCTTGTATGTGCATAATATTATTCCATGTTGCATGATATACTGTTATACTTGCACTTCATTTATATGTCACATACATCATGTTTCCTGATTATACGCATTGAGATATGTTGTTTCTATGATATTTCTGGATTTGGGAACCGTGGATATTTCAAAGAGATTATGTAAATGTTTTAAAAACCCGGTTACCCTTGATATGATATTTCAGTGCGTCCACCATGTATTTTCTCGGTGCTGAGAACGACATGTGAAACCCGAATCGAGGAGGCGGATGAGACCGATTACAGGTACATGGTGGGCCCGGTACGGTACCCCGGGGCAAGAAGATCGCAGGAGATGGCGTTGAGCCTGGCAGGGGAGTACGACCGTCCGGTGAGTTTACCCGACACGTCGGATATCCGGAGGATACCATCGTAGTCATAAGATGGATGATAGGGGCCGATCTGGATTAACGACGCCCTGGATTTTATGATTGAGATATTGAGATTTGAGATATTGAGGTACAGAGATTGTGATACAGAGATATCGAGATATTGAGATTATGTTTTGTGCCGATGCGGGGCACTGTTTTATGATGATTTCATTATGATACCTCATTTTAAAATACAGAAATCTCACAAATTTATGAAAGCAGTCTTCTTCAGCACATGCATTCTGTTTCATGCATTCATACATCATTCATATGATACATTGCCACCTGATGCACTGACACAGGCACTTGGGATTACACTTGGGTTAGATATTTACCCTAGTCTTGTTATAGTTTGCTGGTTATATATTTGAGGATTATATATTGTGATCATATGACCTAGGATTGCGTCATACATGTGATTTCTGTTCGTAGATCTTTTTCTACTCACGAGTTGGCAACTCACCCCCGTTGTCCCCCAGTTTCTTGCAGGTGTTGCCGTACAGGTTTCGTTACGGCTTTGCGGGCACTGTTCTTTTCGGGTGACTTGCTAGTAGGTGGGTTTATTTGTATCGTACCCATCATTATACATTGTATATTATATTTCAGTTGTATCTAGAAGTTCCATCAACCAAACATGTACTTATTTGAGATAGAGACCAGTGATGTTTATTCTTTCGACCTTAGAGTCGTGCGTTATATTTCTATGGATTTCTTGCTGGTTGGAGTTTCCTTTTCTGTTGTGATCCTCGCCTTTAGGCATTGTATATTATGTTGCATACAGGTTGATTTGATATGGCCCTTCCTACTCTCTACTACTTTTCTTGGTTTGGATTTCTGGGCTCGTCTTACTTAGAGTACGTACGCCTTGAGACGTTCGTAGTCTAGGTGCCGGTCATGTTCCATACTTTTGGGACGTGACAAAGTTGATATCAGAGCGTTAGGTTTTACCTTCGGAGCGTAGGATGACCCTTGGTTGATGGAATAGGTGACTAAAGTAGAGTGACGTACCGTTGGTATGTTCCGCGGCATATTTACGACATGCCACTCCACTTAAGAAGCCTTAGGATGTACATTTCTTTGTTCAGTATCATATTCATTCCTGATCTAGCCTCATCTGTACCATTTTTGGTTTTGCTGCCACGATTATGGGCGGGGAGTGCTACGGCTAAGAGTTGCGGTCAGCACGAGCTTGTTACGAATGAGGCCTGACCAGGGCATAATTCCGGCGACACACGACTGTAGAGATGTGTCTTTTTATTATGTTTTCACGCCACGAGCGTTGGATGGGTCGCTGTATGAGATTACTCGAACGTGCAGATCAGCACCAGAGGATTGAGCCGCTGACAGAGGCCAGCCAGATTTTGACGAGCGTTGGTGTGTTTCTTGTTCAGGATGATTGAGGCACGGTTCAGCATGCAGACGAGTGAGCCATTTCTTGCTGCAAATGACGAGATACCACCCCAGATGTTGGAGCTATTGCAGTACGAGATTGTACTAAGAGATGATAGAAGGTCGCTAGTCACCAAGGATGAATGACTAGGACAGGTGGATCGTTCGCTACCCCGATGCGAGGTCATCAGATAGATTGATTCCAGCTAGAGACGACTTCACGCGGAGACATTGAGAGTCGACACAGACGATCGAATGTCAGAAACCTATTATTCCAAGTTTAAAGTATTCGGGAAGACATGCAGGCAATTCTATGGTCCCCTAGAAGAATGAAACCCTAACTCGACTTAATGACCGTGTGAAAGCCTTTGAACCTTAGGGTTTGCGGTAGTTCTGCGGTGCCATTAGTGAGGCTTGGGTTTGCCCTTCTACGGCTGGACCACCGATGCTGTGGTATGTACTCGATACTATTATACTGTACCCAAGATGTTGAGCTCTTGGGGGATTATGAGGTCTTGACAAAACGATCGGATGGCTCGACTTAATTCGGATGCTAGATGGTGAGATGCATTTCTTGGGAGACTCCAGGTACGAGAATAGCCGTTGGAGCTCAGTCCATGCAGCCACGACGAAACGAGTCCAAAGCAGTCGACATTAGAGAGAAGTGGAGTAAAAGGTCCGTGCAAGATCTGGATGAGATGATGTTCCACTCCGCCGACATCAAAGATGTGATGCGCATGCCGAGGCATAGTACTGGATATACCTTGCAGAAGGAGTCGCGATGAGTATGCAGCCGCTCCGGAGCAAGAAACAGATGTAGTAAAGGACGACGATTCCCAGACAGTTCGGCAGAAATAAGACTTGGAAGAGACCTTGAGTAGGATTCCTTCCAGGACACTGCTGCAATGATATTTGCACCCAGGATCAGATGTGTCACGTACATTCAGAGAACCAGAGGCCGACGCCAGTGACATGCGGCCCTTACGAGTGGTCGCGATGATTGACCGAGAGATGACCAGAGAAGTGCCAGGACGGAATCGTCCCCGTTAGCACACCTGACATGGCCGATGAGCCGATGGATCGTGAGATTGGTAATCCACAGAGAATACATGGACCCAGGAGTGGTCATGTTACGCACACCAGCAGGCCAGAGTTCAGGATCGTCGACGAGATATGCTATGAGTGAGCGCGAAAGTTGGCCAGAGATTCTTGGAGGATGCGCTTGAGCTGGACTATTCCGCCATACTTGTTTTCGGTATTTTGGGCGATTTATTCGCATGATTTGATTTTGATGGTTGGGTTTCATGATATTTGTTTTCATGCACCATGGTTGTACCTATTGAGTATTTACGATTTTTGCAAAGTTGTTGCACTTGATATCATTTTCGTGCCTTGGGATCACATGTTTGTGATTTTATGGGGTTAGACATTTGAGTTGATTTTGTGCGTATGTACACACACGATTTGGTTTTTGCACTCTGTATAGTCTGCATATGCTTGCAGTGCAGTGTTTCGTATTTTGTGCACTTGGATGCACTGGACATCGATTTCGATGGTGATGCTCGATATTTGTTTTGTGCACTTTATGCACCTGATTGGATTTTGCGCGTGTTCGGCACTTGATATTGGATTACATGATTTCGTGCATGATGGATGCACCGGATTTGGAGTTTTAGCGCATGTTGGGCGCATGTTATGAGATGCGATTTGGTGCACACAAGATGCACTAAATCGGGATTTTTCGTGCATGTCAGATGCACCTGATTTCGCGGTCAGGCACACACGTTGCCTATGACCGATGTTGTGTGCACGCCCGTTGCACCTTGATGCCGTTTTGTGTGCCTGCTTTGCACGTGTTTGGATTTTGATTTCCGTGCGCACCGGACGCACAGGGTTTTCATATGCACTTTTGGATTGATTTCTATGGAGCAGTACATTTTTATGATATTGCGATTTGTTTTCGTACTGAGCAGGACTAGTCAGATGACAGTGCCTGGATATATTTTGCATGCATTGATTGATTTCGAAGGGATTTCCAAACGCGAGCTATAGTCTCATTATTTACATATGTGTCCGATACGACACGAAACGTTTAAAACGAGGGAACCCTTCTAAATTATTTTCATAACGGCGGGATGTGCATATTAAACAAAAGATATTTACGTATATGGCTATTTTCTTATAGAGACGCCCGCCACTGTGCAGTGTTAGACGTATTGTACATCGACTTTAAAGAATTTGGCATGCATTCCTTTATATATTTACATGTATAGTTCCGATTTCTAGCATATCGGTTTTTGCCTTGGATTTGACATTCGTGTTTTCACCTTGACTCCGATGATTGCGAGGCGCTTGACGGAGTTTTGTTTTCGAGTTATCTGCTCGTTACGCATGCGCATGTATTGCGCTACGATGCGTTCCATGTATTGATGATTTCGGAGCCCCGTTGACTTGGACATTTTATTGAAATGTTTTAGAATTTGGGGGTTTAAATTTAAATTCGGGGACCGAATTTCTTTAAGAGGGGAAAACTGTAACATTTCAAAAAAATAAAATATTATTTTTGGGAATTTTCATAATTTAATATTAATTTTTAATGAATATTTCAATAGTCGGTTAATTAAATACCGATAAATGGTGGAAATTCCGGAGAAAATTTTGGAAAATTCTAAAATAGGGTATTTTGTGGAAATATGTCATTTTAAGCTTTTATGGTTACGTACATGCTATTTTGGTGTTAATTGCGATTAAAAATCGCTAATTGGATTTTTGGACTTTTATGCAAAAAGTGCACATATCATTTTCCACACTTGTCTCATGTTATGGACTTATGGTGGCCTAGGGTTGAATTATGTTTAGAGGACCTTGGTGGGTTGAACCATTTGATTAATTTAAGTAGATTAGTTAAGGGTTAGTTTTGTTAAGAATTGGTTAAAATTAAGGTTGACTTGTGTAGGGAGAAAGAGCCATGATGGCTTTGTATCTTGTGAGCATTGATTTGGAGAGAGAGAATGGTGGCTAAGGTAGTGTCATGTTAGCATTTGATGTTGAGTAAGGGTGATGGGAGTTAACTCATCTCATTTCAAACTTTTGCTTGCCTCACAAACACTCACATCTCTCTCACCCTCACAGATCACACCCCTTAAGGAAAACCAGCAGCAGTTGCTGCTGAAACATTGCTTCAGCCCACACCTCAGCCACCCAATTGACATCAGCACACACACACACAAAAATAAAACAAATTGCAGCAACAGCCCACATCAGCAGCCCTACATCAGCTGCTGATACACCATATCAGCCCTCATTCCCTCACATCAACAGCTACATCAGCCCCCAATAACTGCAGCCACCAGCCCCTAACACCTTAGTCCACACCTACACACTCCCATCAACACTTTTCAGCCCCCAAAGCAGCACATTCAGCCCTGACCAACATCAGTTTCAGCCAGAACCGCACCAGCTCAGCACAACTTCAGCCCAATTTTCATCAGCATCAGAAACAGCCATCTGAAGCTGCAACAGCAGCAAGAGCAGTTTCCACACCATCCTATACCACAACTTCACCACAAAATAACCTCACCAACAAATTTCTAACACCAGCCCAACCAAAGCATCAGCCACTTCAGCAAAACTGCTGCTGAAAACAGCACCAGCAACTGCTGCACCAGCAACCTCAGTAGCTACAGGAGCACCGCAGCCGCAACACAACCCTTCCTTCATCTTGATGTTCCCTTCTCCTTCGTCCTAGGACCCTCTTGAGGTATAATCTTGCAACCCGACTCCTTTATCATGGTTATCTAGCTGAATTTTAGTGTTATATTGAAGATTAGTGCTAGTTTAGGAGAATTTGAGTGAGACTTGACCAAGTGTTGGTTTTGATTGTTAGTATAGCCTTACTAGGTGTTGTTAAGACCAGTTTAACCAAGATTTGTTCCAAATTTCCCAAAATACCAGATTCGTTATACTTGGCGTAATTTAGCAACTTTGTCGACTTATTGACCTTTCTGGAAACTGCTATAACCCGAGGTACCCTAAAATAATTTTGACTTGGCAGTAGGCTGTACAGGCACCCTGAAACCACCAACCAAAGCCCTAGCCCACATCTCAAAACCCCGGCCGCAGATTTAATCCCCCTGGCCTCAATTTGCGGCCAGACTAGGGTGAAACCTCCTCGTTTTGCGTGCACAGCCTTATTCCATGTAAACTTGACCCTGGGTATGTCTAGTTTTGACTGTTTTCAGTTAAGGTAAAATCTGGGTTGATTTTCATGAGTTGGCGTATGATTTACGACTTATTTTCGTATGGATTTTAGTTATTCGATGATTCGTTTCCGTCGGGTGGCGTTTGAACGCCAACGACCAGTGAGCATTGGCTGTGTTTGCACGCAAGGCTACAGATTTTTACCTATGAGCGTAGCGTGTACCATTTTGGTTTCCGACATGGTTTTCATGTGTTTTAGCGCGTGGTATCCTTGTAGGTACCCCACGTGGCGTCGAAGCGTTGGAGATGCAAATGGCGACATCGGCACCGGCACATATAACACAAGGTGGGCAGATTTATATCTACGGAGAGAAGTCGGGTGGATGGCGTATAGCACCCCCGCAGTCCGAGGTGATGTATACGGATGCATATACACACCTACAATTATTATCTGTTGTTCAGAAATCATTGATGTTTAGGATGGATAATTGGTGGACTTGGATGATTTAGTGTCGCGAGAACCCTAGGTAGTGGGTGCACTACACATACATATACACACATACATACTTGCATACATCCTTACTTCATATGTGCATAGATGGGATTCTATATAATTATGTGTTCACATGGGTATGGGACCACGTGTTCACATACGGATTTGAGGATGATACATGGATTGAGATGAGTCGATGAGTTTGATCTAGGATTATGATATCGGTGATATGGTAAAATTCGTATTTGGGATACGTCTTGATGCTTTAGCGGATTTTGGGATGATGATGCCATAGGAATAGTGACATATATATGTAAATGATCGACATGTGATTATGATACGAGATAGGATATGATATGATATGACAAGATATGTATGATAGGTCGCCTTGGGCGTTGGTTACTCCTTGAGATGATATGTGCTGATGATATCGTTTTTGCTAGAGGCTGTCAATCGGAAGCCGGATTATGATTATATTGACGTTATATGATATCGATTTATACAAGACTGTCGATCAGTAGTCAGATCTTGATTATAGTGATGATATTAGCATTATACTAGACGTAGGTCAGTACCCCAGATGATGATCTTGATAAAGAGAATACTAGATGGATGATATGACGAATATGATATTGACCCGTACCCTGATTTGGGGATGCCGTACGACGGATTTACATACGAACTATAAATTGATGTTTGATCGCACTTTTGATTTGGGAATAACTGATTATAGAGATATGTTATCGGATGTGATATTATCGAGGTGGGATCACCGACTATATATGTATATATATATGTGTATATGTATGTATGTATGTATGTATGTATGTATATGTATCGACTCAGGGGTTAGGCGGTTTCTCTTACCTACTGTTAGCTTTAGCTCAGCCTTTTTGTGGTATAGCTATTGACTCTTGTGACATTAGATGCAGTTTAGCTATCTTTGTGTTTAGCATTCAACTCTCGCATATTATTGTTGTTACTCTGCATCGCACACTTATTATGATTCATATTCCATTATTGATATCATGTTGTTAGGACACCAGCACCATTACCGATGATATGAATGTTCCACATACACTTACTTGCCAGCTCACACACATCTTCATCGGTAATTGCCATGTCACTACACAGTAGTATTATTGCATCAGGATATGACCCTTGTATGTGCATAATATTATTCCATGTTGCATGATATACTGTTATACTTGCACTTCATTTATATGTCACATACATCATGTTTCCTAATTATACGCATTGAGATATGTTGTTTCTATGATATTTCTGGATTTGGGAACCGTGGATATTTCAAAGAGATTATGTAAATGTTTTAGAAACCCGGTTACCCTTGATATGATATTTCAGTGCGTCCACCATGTGTTTTCTCGGTGCTGAGAGCGACATATGAAACCCGAATCGAGGAGGCGGATGAGACCGATGGCAGGTACATGGTAGGCCCGGTACGGTATCCCGGGGCAAGAAGATCGCAGGAGATGGCGTTGAGCCGGGCAGGGGAGTACGACCGACCGGTGATTTTACCCGACACGTCGGATATCCGGAGGATACCGTCGTAGTCATGAGATGGATGGTAGGGGCCGATCTGGACTGACGACGCCCTGGATTTTATGATTGAGATATTGAGATTTGAGATATTGAGGTACAGAGATTGTGATACAGAGATATCGAGATATTGAGATTATGTTTTGTGCCGATGCTGGGCACTGTTTTATGATGATTTCATTATGATACCTCATTTTAAAATACAGAAATCTCACAAATTTATGAAAGCAGTCTTCTTCAGCACATGCATTCTGTTTCATGCATTCATACATCATTCATATGATACATTGCCACCTGATGCACTGACACAGGCACTTGGGATTACACTTGGGTTAGATATTTACCCTAGTCTTGTTATAGATTGCTGCTTATATATTTGAGGATTATATATTGTGATCGTATGACCTAGGATTGCGTCATACATGCGATTTCTGTTTTATATATATTTTTCTACTCACGAGTTGGCAACTTACCCCCGTTG
This sequence comes from Agapanthus africanus, assembly GCA_030015575.1. Lineage (NCBI taxonomy): Eukaryota > Viridiplantae > Streptophyta > Magnoliopsida > Asparagales > Amaryllidaceae > Agapanthus > Agapanthus africanus. The sequence continues at coordinate 392,267,706 of JASDDO010000018.1, forward strand.
CGCCCCAGTTTCTTGCAGGTGTTGCCGTACAGGTTTCGTTACGGCTTTGCGGGCACTGTTCTTTTCGGGTGACTTGCTAGTAGGTGGGTTTATTTGTATCGTACCCATCATTATACATTGTGTATTATATTTCAGTTGTATCTAGAAGTTCCATCAACCAAACATGTACTTATTTGAGATAGAGACCAGTGATGTTTGTTCTTTCGACCTTAGAGTCGTGCGTTATATTTCTATGGATTTCTTGCTGATTGGAGTTTTCTTTTCTGTTGTGATCGTCGCCTTTAGGCGTTGTATATTATGTTGCATACAGGTTGATTTGATATGGCCCTTCCTACTCTCTACTACTTTTCTTGGTTTGGATTTCTGGGCTCGACTTACTTAGAGTACGTACGCCTTGAGACGTTCGTAGTCTAGGTGCCGGTCATGTTTCATACTTTTGGGACGTGACATTTGCGAAATTCCGTTCGATCGATGTTTTTAACGCGTTAGCACAAGTTAGTATAGCTTAATGGTGAGGCTCAGATACCAGTGTAAGTCTACGGTAGCGCCCCGACCGTCTTTCAGACGCCAATATGCGGAACAAAACTTTTAACAACTGGCGCTATCGCATACTATTTCCTGGATCTGCCATTAACGCTAAACTAACAAACTACAAAGTGGGTAGAAATGTTATACCAAACAATCCGGGTCCTTCGGTCTTCAACCATCATCCCACGCTTTGTTGCAGCTGATCCGAACTCGCTCAATCTCCGGTCTTGTCATCTAGGTGGCACCACGTTGACGGATCTTTAAATGAGCTCCCGCCTCTGAACCGAGGCAACTCGATCGTCAAGTTTGCTAAAAGAGACGACCAAGATTAATGTAGAGAATGAGTAGAACATTTTGTCTCGTTACGTCCAAAGTTATGGACGAGCGGTTAATGAAGTTGCCATTTGGAATCGGGTAAATAGAAATTGAACTATATGAAATTTCCATGAACTAAACTATCATAATCTTTTTTTGCCAAAATGAATCCCCCATCACCCACAAGAGGGGCCGGCCACTTTAAAGAAGAGGGAGGGTGAGTGTAGGAGAGGGGAGGGTAACTATAAGCGAAAGATCAAGGAGAAATATCCTAAGTATTACAAAAATGCATTAATTGGAACAATGACTCATAACCTTAGTCATCCTCCATCATTAAATGCACCATTAAGGAACTAATGACTCACATGCTTTGTCACCATCTAGAACCATCTAGAAACATGACTCACCCAAGAAAAGATAAATCCACATTTAACCGAATGTTAAATACGGGTGATAGAAAATAGGAAACTGGCAAGTTCCAAAAGTGATCCTGAAACGAATTTCACGATAACCCCGTAACAGTATAAACATGCCCGCATTTGTATTACGACCGAATACAAATGCAACTGAGACAAAGATATTATATCTACACAGTATAATACTCGGATCCGGCTTATACCAAAGCCTACCAGTATTATCTGCCCGAAAAATGACACGTGCGAAAACGCACATGCATTTTCCGAACCCTGCCATAAAACCATACGGCATCTACAACGTTTCGCCCGAACTTGGGAAAGTGTCTATGGGGGACTCTAATGACTCATCAGTACACTGGCACTGGGTATAACCACTAGCACGTCAGAGGTACAAGCTGTACGTAACGGTTGCCTATGTATTGATTGGAAGGGAAGCTAACGAGCGAATTCATCCTGAAACCCTACTGAGCCTGACAGTGACATTACCCGTACATTCTGGTCCATTCGTCTATGAGTATCGCATATAGGGCCTAGGGGGCCGGTAAACGTCAGACCCCCAATAGCTGAATAAGTCGTGTCAAAGAGCAGCCCAGAACACTCTGAGATACTACTGGAATAACTTCCAGTAAATCTCGATTACCCTGGCCAGGGATTTCGTGTAATGGCTCTGCTAAACACAGCGCGATCTCACCCCCAATACCGGGAGAGACGAATCCCCGACGATCTGCTCACTGCCTCCATGTGGCTCGGGACTGTACCCAAAATATACATGTTTGCACGACTCCTTTGACCCGTGGTAGGGTATAAATCAAAGTACAGTGGGAACTCACACGAGACAAATGACGACCTCAGGTCGATGAACTAACCTGTATACATGTCACCAGTGAACTGCTATCTGACGCTAGATATAATACCAACCAGCAAGTTCCCGGCGAGTCCTGTCCAGTGTACTCATAACCCAATGAGCACCTGTATATATCTTAGGTGAACCAAGTAACACCAATGGCTTGTGAGACCGGCCACCGCCCCTCGTCGGGGTCTCGAATGTATACACTAGTCTACTCTGGAGTATCGATGCCTTATCTCGAAACTCCCACGACTAGGGACACTTTAAGGATGTGCTTATAGACCACAGCTCTCACATATATGATCGCCATCATACTGCTGGCAGTCAAGCAAGAATCATATGGGCTCTATCAACATCTACATGATGATAAAAACAAACCAGATAGCATACTATCATCTCGAGTAAGACTGTTTTATCGGTATAGGTCCTCCCTCAATCATTGCAATCACGTACCTGCGATATAATAACTGACTTAGAGGGCACTAAATCCAACAATCTGGGCCATGCAAAACCCAGACGTCAGCGTGTCGTGTCATCAAATAATAAAATGTAAACAGGGTAACAGGCAATGCAAATATAGACATGAATGAAAAGCAGGTGTAACAGTAATATAAATCAGGACAGTGAAGGGTAGGGTGCAGTGAGTAAGCTAAACTGGTCTATTGGATTATCTACTTTAAAGTCTTTGAAATCAATTTGATGAATCATCAATGTAACTCAATAGTATCCCGTGCGTGCCCGGGACCACTGTCAAGATTCTCGGGCTGAATCCGAGACGTGCCGCTAGGCAGTAAAAGGTAGCATGTACAGATGAGTGATGTCAGCATAATTACTCCGAGGCTGGCCTAGCCCGTAAGACTGATCAGAACAAGGATCGAACTGTCGAGTTACAAGTCAGGTTTCATCATTGATTTCCCCATACCCCCAAGTTATAAGTGTTCAAGTCAGGTATTTAAGTAATCAAGAACTAATGCCAACACAGGAGCAGGTAGGTGCAGGTTTGTCTGGATAGACAACAGGAACGGTCCGTAAGGACTACATGTCAGGTTTGTTGGCATTAGACACAAGATTAGGTAACAGGTCAAGCCATTGTACATCAGGTCAGGTCAGGTCGTGTACGGTACCATGTTGGGTCAAGTAATATGTGTGTAACAAGTCATGTCAGGGTGTAAAAGATATCATGTGGGTGCTCATAATCAACTAACACAATCATGGTTATAAATAAACAAGCATGGGTATCAACACCACAATAAATGGGCACATGCAGTAGGTTAAGCAATATGCGCAGATTAAACTACTTAGCTGTACGATTATCAGTTTGTGTTTCAGAGATGGTTTCAACATTATATGAATATAGTATGACAATTATGGTCGTTAAATCATGTTAACAATTATTAAGAAATTCCAGGGATGCAATGATCTATAAATAGGTTCAATGGATGAAATCACAGCTAAAACAGATTTAAATGCATACGAGTGTCCGATGGAGTAAAACTATAGAAAAATACCATAGGCTATGTCAATAGTTAAAATGTGATTAAAACATATGATTGTGGTTATTTGGTTTAATGAAGTAAATGCGAACGGTAGGTTTCAATTCTGGAAACTAAAATGATATAACGCGACATCGAACACGAAAAAAGGAAAATCATGGTACTAAAGTTAAACTACGGATTTAGAGTGCCATCAATGTATATGTAATATATTAATTAGCATGTAGCAGGTTTTACTTGCCTCGACGGAACGCGATACGGTAAACGGAACGTCTCGCGTCGGTGGGAAAAGTCGCGACGCGCGCACGGTACACGGAATGAGTCTGAACGACGAACAGTGGAAACACACGGGTCAGAGTTCCTCGCTGGATCGTCGGGAATTGTTGACGTCGCGGCCGGAATCCGGCGCACCAAGAAACAGTAAGCAATCCAAAGAAAAATGCTAAAAGGAAGAAGAAGAGAAGAGGGGGAGGAGGATGGAGAGGAAGGAGGAGACTCACTATGGATCCTCAAACAACCGCGAAGTGGTCGATGGCGTCGACGAGGCTCCGGCGAACAACTGCAGAGAATATCGGCAATGATAAAACTGAAGAACAGAGAAGCAAGGAAGAGGGAAAGAAGAAGGGAGGAAGTAAGGGTGCAGGCTTATTGGGTTGTCAGGTGATCTGGGGCACAAGGACGAGGTCACCAACGGTGATTCCCGGCGGTGCAGATGTGTGCAGGGGTGCACGGCTGCTCGGGTGCGAGTGTAACGTGACCGGGAAGGAAGAGATTGGAGGCGGAGTGACGAGGGTGAGGAAGCGACGGGGTTTGCACGGGCGTCGTTGGTGCTAGGGCGACGGCGAGGGAAGACGGCAGCTAGGGTTTTCAGGGGGTGGGTTTTTGCTTTGGTAAAAATAAAGAAGAAAAGAAATATAAAGGAAAGAGAGAGAGAGAGATTCGCGGGGAAGAGAGAGAGGGATTCGAGAGGAGAGAGAAGAGGAGAGAGATAGAGAGGGGGTGAGAGATCGAGAGGAGAGAGAAAACGAGAGGAGAAAGAAAATTGGCTTTTAGCGCCAGAAAGAGAGAGAGAAGAGAGAGAAAGAGAAGGAGAAAGGAGAGAGGAAGAGAACGGCGTGGGGCCCAGGGAAAAATGGTGAAGTGCGATTGGTTGAGGGAGTTAGGGAAAGTTTTAAAGGGATTTTTAAAATATAAAAGATTTTCTGGTTTTGAAAGAAATCATTTCGTTGGTTTTATAAAAAAAATTGATACTAGGCTAAAAAACACCTTGGGCTAATTTAAAAAAATTAGAAAATAGGATTTGGCGGAAATAAAAAATATTTTAGAATTGCGCCCGGGTCGGATCCAAAATTTTTAATTTGAAATATGAAAAATGTTGGCAGGTTCCAAAAATTGAAATGAAGGATTTTATAATTAAAAAAGCATACCCCCAAGAACGGACGCACGTACGTGCGCGTAGCAGTCCAAACACGTCCGTTTCACTGAACGGGACGAAAACACAATGCAAGGACGCTACCACAGGGTTAGGGGTGTCAAGCAGGCCATGACGAGTATTTTTAATTTATTTTAAAAGTCTTAAATTGTTATATGCAGAATATGACATGACGGTGTATACTATACCTGGTAATAGTCAAAGCAGGATAAATGAAATAAACGCCACACACCACACATAAGGTAACAGAAATTTGTAGAACTGGACTCAGTTGTTACATTATACCCAACTACAAAAAGAATTTCATCCTCGAAATTCCAAGAATACAAAGGATAGACGAAAATCAAACTACAAGAAAAGATGAGGAAACTTCTGCCGGATTTCATCTTCCCGTTCCCAAGTGGACTCTCCATGTGAGCGGTTACCCTAAGAAACAAGTACAAGAGGGATAACCTTGTTCTTAAGAACCTTTTCCCATCGATCCACAATTTCAACCGGTCGCTCCTCAAAAGCCAAATCTTCTACCGTTAGCTCCGAATGATCCAACACATGTGTTTCATCTCGAACATACTTACGGAGTTGAGATACGTGAAACACATCGTGCACATTCGCCAAGGACTGCGGTAACGCCAAACGATGCGCTACCTCACCAACACGCTCCAAGATCTCAAAGGGTCCAACGAATCGAGGACTGAGCTTTCCTTGACTTCCAAAACGAATCACCCCTCTAGTCAGTGATATCTTCAAGAATACCAAATTACCCACGGCGAACTCTAGAGGTCTTCTCGACGTATCCGCCCAACTCTTATGTCGGTCTTGTGCTGCTTTCATATGATTCCTGATAGTGTTAACTTTCTCAACTGTTTGCACAACCAAATCTGGTCCCAACAATCTTCGTTCACCGACATCGTCCCAACAAACAGCTGAACGACACTTGCGCCCATACAAAGCTTCAAATGGAGCTATCTGAATAGTTGCCTGGAAACTGTTTTTGTAAGAAAACTCCACCAAATGTAGATGATCCTCCCAAGAACCCTTGAAGTCCAACATGCACGCTCTCAACATATCTTCAAGAATTTGGATCATTCTCTCCGACTGACCATCTGTTTGAGGATGATATGCTGTGCTAAACTTCAATCAAGCCCCCAAACTTTCCTGTAAACTCCTCCAGAAGTGTGATAAGAACCGAGTGTCATAATCGGACACGATGCTTACCGGTACTCCATGCAATCTTACAATCTCCTGCATGTACCGCTCCGCCACAGTCTCTGTTGATTGACCAACCCGGAAAGGAATGAAATGAGCTACCTTGGTCAATCGATCAACAATCACCCATACTGCATTGTTGCCTTTTGGACTCCGTGGTAGAGCTGTCACGAAATCCATGGTTATATGTTCCCACTTCCACTGAGGAATCGGAAGTGGTTGCAATAAACCAGCAACCCTTTGATGTTCAGCCTTAACTTGCTGACACACCAAGCACTTTGCCACAAAGCGAGCAATCTCATGTTTCATGCCTTCCCATTAGAAATGTTGTCGTAAGTCTCGGTACATCTTCGTGCTTCCTGGATGTACGGAATAAGCTGAACTGTGTGCCTCCTTCATAAGCTCTTCGTGAATATCTCCCTTTGGCACACACAAATGGATACCATATCTCAACGAACCATCTTCATGGATCAGTAAATCTGTTCGTAGTCCGGCTTCAACCTGTTCTCAAAACTTTCATAATCTAGGGTCCTGCGGTTGCGCTGCTTTAATATTCTCAATCAACGACGAATGTACTTACAGCTGCATCAACTGTCCCGAAGAATGCGGTAGCACAACCTCCAAATCAAGTCTTCAAAAATCTTCAACGAGTTCCTTCTGCGTAGTCAACATCTGAATAGCTGGTAACCTACTGAGCGCATACGGTACGACAATAACCTTCCCCGGATGGTACTTAAGATCAAGATCCTAGTCAGCCATCAGCTCCAACCATCTACGCCGTCTCATATTAAGCCCCTTCTGCGTGAACACATACTTCAAACTCTTATAATCCGTGAAAACTTCGACCCTTTCGCCCAAAAGGTAGTGTCTCCAAATCTTCAAAGCGAAAATCACAGCCGCAAGCTCCAAGTCATGAGTTGGGTAATTCTTCTCATGGGTCTTCAACTGTCTCGATGCGTACGCTATAACCTTTCCATGCTGCATCAAAACACATCACAATCCTTTTCCAGATGCGTCGCTGTGAATTACCAATCCTCCGGAATTGTCTGGCACGGTCAGAATAGGAGCGGTTATCAATCTCTGCTTCAACGTCTCAAAAGTTGACGCACAACTATCCATCCACACAAAAGGTATCTCCTTGCGCGTAAGCTTGGTCAACGGCTCCGCCAGACAAGCAAAGTTCTCCACGAATCTTCTGTAATACCCGGCGAGTCCAAGAAAACTTCTTATCTCCGCAACATTCTTCGGAATCGGCCAATCTCGAACTGCTGCAATCTTTTCGGGATAGACGGCGATTCCATCGCCAGACATAACATGCCCAAAAAACTTTACTTCCTCCAGCTAAAACTCGCACTTGCTCATCTTCGCATACAATCTCTCTTGTCTCAACGTCTGCAGTGCGATCTTCAAATGTTCCGCATGCTCTTCAAAACTCTTCGAATAGACCAGGATATCGTCAATGAACACCACAATAAACTGGTCCAAGAATGGTGAAAAGATTCGGTTCATCAAGTCCATGAATATCGCCGGTGCATTCGTAACTCCGAAGGGCATCACTAAGTACTCGTAATGTCCATACCGAGTTTGGAACGCCGTCTTGCAAATATCTCCTGCTTTCACTCGGACCTGATGATATCCGGATCGCAAATCCAGCTTCGAGAATACCCTCGCGCCACTAAGCTGCTCAATTAGTTCGCCAATGCGAGGGATCAGGTACTTGTTCTTAATAGTCACCCGGTTCAATTCTCGATAGTCGATGCACATCCTTCTCGTGCCATCTTTCTTCTTAACTAGAAGAACTGGAGCTCCCCAAGGCGAGTTACTGTTTCGAATCTAACCCTTCTCAATCAATTCAGCAACCTGTTTCTTGACTTCTTCTAACTCCACTGGTGCCATTGGATAATACGCTTTAGATACTGGCGCTGCACCAGGAATAAGATCAATTTCCAACTCCACGTCTCGCTTCGGCGGTAATCCCGATATATCTTCAAACACGTCCATAAAATCATGAACAACAGCTGGCTCTTCACTTTCATCAACCTCCATTGATGCAAGAATATTAGTTGTCGGCCTAGCCCTAAACTCGACTGGCCCGACAGAACTGCTTCCTCCATTGAAGGTAAACTCGGGATGTCCGGGAATCTGGAAAATTACTTTGCCCTACAATCAATGTGAGCATGGAAAGTGCCAAGAAAATCCATTCCTAAGACGACTTCGTAGCTGCCCGTATCAATCACCAAGAAATCTGCAAAAAGTTCCCGTCCGCAAACAACAACTGTACAATCTTTACATTCCCTACTAGATATGATTTTCCCATTCCCAGTGTATATGTCCCAGAAACTAGACAGGGTCGTGCAAGTAATCGAGTGTGTAGTTATGAACTTGGACGACATAAAACAATGGGATGCACCAGAATCAAATAACGCTAATGAGGGAAAACCATGAACGAGTAGAGTACCTGAAACAACTTCTCTTGAAGCTTTAGCTTCCTTGGCCGTCAAGGTAAAAGCTCAAGCCTGATTAGGTCCTTGAGTCAGCTGCTTCTGCCCCTGGAACGGTTTCTGCGGAGGCTTCTGAATATCATCCCTTGTGCGAAGCTTCGACGGACAAGAATTAACAATATGATCCACCGATCCACAAACCAAACAGAGTCCCTGCCTCCTTCGACAATCCTTTTGCACGTGGCCAGGTAAATGGCAGTAGTCACAAATCACGCTCCTTCTACGATCAACGACAACGGGCTTCTTCATCGGTGTTACACCACGACGGTCCACTGGAATACCTCTGCGTCCATAAGCTCGGTTTGGTACAAATGCCGGCATCCTTACCGCAACTGCTGTTTACTGTGAACTTCCAGTCTTCCCAGATAAGCTCTGCTGTTCTCGGGCTGCCGTAAGTACCTGTAAGAAAGTGGTCAAACCCAGGGAGACAATCTGCCTCTGGATGTCCACATCCAAGCTGCGCATGAACCTCATTGCCTTATCCGCATCGTTGGTAACTAAAGGTCCAGCGAACCTACTGAGCCGTGTCCACTCAGCTGCATTTACATCAACGGGCGCTCCATTCTACTTCAGACTGATGAACTTCTCTTCCATTTCCTCCCGTGCAGTCCGCAGGAAGAACTTCTCCAGGAAACTCTTCGAAAAATTCGCCCACCTGATCGGCTTGGGCAAGCGGGTTTCCTCCACAAGCCACCATTCACGGGCGTAATCCACCAACTGAATGCGTACTACATCCACCCTCTTATCATCTGGGATTTGCATCGCACTAAGTAAGTTCTCCGTGTCAACTAGCCACTGCTCCGCTGGCAACGGCTCCTCCAAACCAGTAAAGACAAATGGACCCAAACGCCTGAAATCTGCTACTGTCCCCACACGATCAACTGGCTTAGCTCCAACATTGTTCACGGACTGCTGAGCGGTCCGCAAACCTTCCTGAAACGATTCAGCTTGCTGCTGGATTGGCTCGGTCTATCTCTTTTGATTCTCAAGCATTCCCCGTATCACTCCAAGCATGGCGGCTTCGTCAACACGCCTTTGGTACGTCTTCAGATTCTTGTCCGCCATATTCCTGAAATCGAAACACCCAAAGATTAGCATGATAACAGATTCAAATATAGATCAAGACTAGAACTCCAAGTTACTTAAATAGAGTACCGCATTGTAACTATGCCTCGGTATCATAGCTACAATTACATAACTCCACCCAAGTCGCCTAAGTTCTAGAGATACCAAGGAATCAGGTTTCGAGTCGATATGCAAAGGAAGTTTGCACACCGTAAGAGATATAATCAGGAAGAACTTAGATTCAAGAACGGTAAAACGGCAAGGTGGCAGGACATGTTTCCTAAACCCGGGTATCCCGATTCGTGTATTAGGTTCAATACCCAACTACAAAAGAATCAACCCGACTAACCTATGGCTCTGATACCAACGCCCCGCTTCCCAGAGTACGCTAAATTGGGCATGTGACATAGCCAACCATGCTACCTGTGGGTAGAAAGTATCCATCCACAGTCACATTACGGCTGTAGAGATATCAAGAACAAAATGTAACTATCTAATACATGTCCATAAGCCAAGATAACATGAGTCAAGAATAATAAAAGTGCAGAAGCAAAAGATCCAATACAAATAACTGGAATGTATGTCCTATAATGCGGGCTCACATCAGGAATAAAATGCAGAAAATAAAAGAACTAACTAATACAGAAACCTCACTGCTCAGCCTGCTGACTGAAGTACTCCTGCTCGGACTGCAGCAAAGGTACGGAATCTGGGCCATGCAAAACCCAGACGTCGTGTAATCAAGTAATAAAATGTAAACAGGGTAACAGGCAATGCAAATATAGATATGAATGAAAAGCAAGTGTAACAGTAATATAAATCAGGGCAGTGAAGGGTAGTGTGCAGTGAGTAAGCTAAACTGGTCTATTGGATTATCTACTCTAAAGTCTTTGAAATCAATTTAATGAATCATCAATGTAACTCAATAGTATCCCGTGCGTGCCCGGGACCACTGTCAAGATTCTCGGGCTGAATCCGAGACGTGGCGCTAGGCAGTAAAAGGTAGCATGTACAGATGAGTGATGTCAGCATAATCACTCCGAGGCTGGCCTAGCCCGTAAGACTGATCAGAACAAGGATCGAACTGTCGATTTACAAGTCAGGTTTCATCATTGATTTCCCCATACCCCCAAGTTATAAGTGTTCAAGTCAGGTATTTAAGTAATCAAGAACTAATGCCAATACAGGAGCAGGTAGGTGCAGGTTTGTCCGGATAGACAACAGGAACGGTCCGTAAGGACTACATGTCAGGTTTGTTGGCATTAGACACAAGATTAGGTAACAGGTCAAGCCATGGTACATCAGGTCAGGTCAGGTCGTGTACGGTACCATGTCGGGTCAAGTAATATGTGTGTAACAAGTCATGTCAGGGTGTAAAAGATATCATGTGGGTGCTCATAATCAACTAACACAATAATGGTTATAAATAAACAAGCATGGGTATCAACACCACAATAAATGGGCACATGCAGTAGGTTAAGCAATATACGCAGATTAAACTACTTAGCTGTACGATTATCAGTTTGTGTTTCAGAGATGGTTTCAACATTATATGAATACAGTATGACAATTATGGTCGTTAAATCATGTTAACATTTATTAAGAAATTCCAGGGATGCAATGATCTATAAATAGGTTCAATGGATGAAATCACAACTAAAACAGGTTTAAATGCACACGAGTGTCCGATGGAGTAAAACTATAGAAAACTACCATAGGCTATGTCAATAGTTAAAATGTGATTAAAACATATGATTGTGGTTATTTGGTTAAATGAAGTAAATGCGAACGGTAGGTTTCAATTCTGGAAACTAAAATGATATAACGCGACATCGAACACGAATAAAGGAAAATCTTGGTACTAAAGTTAAACTACGGATTTAGAGTGCCATCAATGTATATGTAATATATTAATTAGCATGTAGCAAGTTTTACTTGCCTCGACAGAACGCGATATGGTAAACGGAACGTCTCGCGTCGGCGGGAAAAGTCGCGACGCGCACACGGTACACGGAATGAGTTCGAACGACGAACAGTGGAAACACACGGATCAGAGTTCCTCGCTGGATCGTCGGGAATTGTTGACGTCGCGGCCGGAATCCGGCGCACCAAGAAACAGTAAGCAATCCAAAGAAAACTGCTAAAAGGAAGAAGACGAGAAGAGGGGGAAGAAGATGGAGAGGAGGGATGAGACTCACTGTGGATCCTCAAACAACCGCGAAGTGGTCGATGGCGTCGACGAGGCTCCGGCGAACAACTGCAGAGAACATCGGCAATGATAAAACTGAAGAACAGAGAAGCAAGGAAGATGGAAAGAAGAAGGGAGGAAGTAAGGGTGCAGGCTTACTGGGTTGTCAGGTGATCTGGGGCATAAGGACGAGGTCACCGAAGGCAACTCCCGGCGGTGCAGATGTGTGCAAGGGTGCACGGCTGCTCGGGTGAGAGTGCAACGTGACCGGGAAGGAAGAGAGTGGAGGCGGAGTGACGATGGTGAGGAAGCGACGAGGTTTGCACGGGCTTCGTTGGTGCTAGGGCAGCAGCGAGGGAAGACGGCAGCTAGGGTTTTCAGGGTGTGGGTTTTCGCTTTGGTAAAAATAAAGAAGAAGCGAAATATAAAGGAAAGAGAGAAAGAGAGATTCACGGGGAGGAGAGAGAGGGATTCGAGAGGAGAGAGATAGAGAGGGAGTGAGAGATCGAGAGGAGAGAGAAAACGAGAGGAGAAAGAAAATTGGCTTTTAGCGCCAGAGAGAGAGAGAAGAGAGAGAAAGAGAAGGAGAAAGGAGAGAGGACGGCGTGGGGCCCAGGGAAAAATGGTGAAGTGCGATTGGTTGAGGGAGTTAGGAAAAATTTTAAAGGGATTTTTAAAATATAAAAGATTTTCTGGTATTGAAAGAAATCATTTCGTTGGTTTTAAAAAAAAATTGATACTAGGCTAAAAAACACCTTGGGCTGATTTAAAAAAATTATAAAATAGGATTTGGCAAAAATACAAAATATTTCAGAATTGCGCCCGGGTCGGATCCAAAAATTTTAATTTGAAATATGAAAAATGTTGGCAGGTTCCAAAAATTGAAATGAAGGATTTTATAATTAAAAAGTATACCCCCAAGAACGGACGCACGTACGTACGCGTAGTAGTCCAAACACCTCCGTTTCACTGAACGGGACGAGAACACAATGCAAGGACGCTACCATAAGGTTAGGGGTGTCAAGCAGGCCATGACGAGTATTTTTAATTTATTTTAAAAGACTTAAATTGTTATATGTAGAATATGACATGACGGTGTAAACTATACCTGGTAATAGTCAAAGCAGGATAAATGAAATAAACGCCACACACCACACATAAGGTAACAGAAATTTGTAGAACTGGACTCGGTTGTTACAGAGAATTATCTGGCAAGCTGCCATGTGATCTCTCACCCGTCAATAGATGAGGAAGAAACTCCTGATGTAGAGAAACTGGGGGCAGATCCCAAACCAGAACTCCTGGGACCGTCAGATTAAGTGATTAACGCATTCCTGAACAAAACTCTTCTGAAAAGCAAAACTGATCGGGAGCGCGAAATGGCCATATTTGAAAAAGCCAAACGCCGGCGACTGGACGAAAGGGTTAAAACACTCTCACAAGATCAAAGCACATCCACCGCAGATAAAAGCAGATTCAAGACAAGGAAAAGGTTCACCAAAGCCATATCGATGAGAATGAAGCTGCCACCCTCCGAAGGAAACACTTCTGATGAGATACACCTTAATGAAGAGGATGTGCATCCTGATTACTGTTTATATCATCAAAGGATTGCGTGCCCTACTGAAGAATGCAACGCCTTTAAAAATTGGTGGCAAGGATATATCGCTCACAGGCAGCACTTCAAGAGGATGAAGTGTGAAGCTCGTCAACAGCGGAAAAATTCGACAGACGAACGTGGAAGAGCTGTCGGCAATTGTCACATGGTTGATAGCAGGGGATCGCAAGTTCTCACCTTCGGAAGCGATTCGGAATAAGAAATGACTCTCTGCCCTCTCTTCAAAGAACCCACCTCAGGAAAAGAGGAAGAAATGAATACGTGTGAAAACATTCAGCTACGCAATCGTACGCTGCCCGAAAAGAATCTCGGACCCGCAAACAAGGGATCAAACAAAAAGGATAAGAGAAAGGGAAAAGTTCCTGAAGATATCGCCCTCAACGACCGAGTCGTCGAAGAACTGGCATCCAAGGACCCTCCTAAGAAAAACAAAGTGGATTACAACGTTCTGGCGCACCTGAGGAAGATACCCTCGCAGCTAAGCATTCTCGACGCCCTTCTGCTATCTAAGGAGGCGAGAGATTCTCTGATCAAGGTACTACAAGAGCCCGAACAGTTCCAGGCTTTCCTCGCCGAAGAAAAGATGAAGGACGAGCTGGAAGAAGTACACACAGCCGATATCACCTTCGGCGATGAAGATCTCCTCCTCGGGACGTGCGAGCATAACTGTCCCCTTTATGTCTCCGGATACTATCATGATATCAAGATAGGCAAAATCCTGGTTGACAATGGGCCCTCCGTTAATCTCCTCAATGTAAGAGTGTTGAAGGAAATCTGCATGAGCGTTCAACACCTCGCTAGGGATAAGATCACTATCTCCGGGTTTGAATCCCAGTCATCATGGACGCTCGAGTCTGTGATTCTGACGTTACGCTTTGGGCTGCTCATCACGGACATTAATTTTCACGTCATTGACGCCAAGACATGCTACAATGCTTTGCTCGGCAGGCCTTGGTTACACAAGTATAACATCATCCCTTCTACACAATATCAGTGTATGAAGTATTTCAAGGACGGTCTTGAGTATACCGTGACAAGGGAGTTGAACCCATTCTCCGTGAATGAAGTCCGAAAGTACGAAGATGCAAAATACTTCTTACCAGATTTCGAAAACATGGAAAGATGTCACAAACCGAAGAACAAAGCTATCACCACTATTCCGGTCTTCGGGAGTGATACCGAGAAGGAAGAAGAAATAGTTTATTCAGGACCACCCCAATGCAACAAGCCGGGACCGTCCACCCCTATTCTGGTCTTCAGCAGCGACTCAGAAGATGAGGTCAATACCGTATAATATGTTCGGCCATCGATACAAGCCTTCACTGACGATGATCGGAGTTTGCAAATCGCTATGGTCTCACAAGAGCATTACAAAGAACTCGACGCACTTGATACTATAGTGTGCAAGAACTGCAGACATTCTACGTCCCCCCAGGCAAAAAGATGAAAAGGCGACCCTCTTTTATTGATCCGTGGAAACCAAGGTGGAGAAAGAAATTTGGCATGGTGCCGATTCTATGCTTGACAGGCTCCAGCCCATCCATCTGCCCAGATACTACACAGAAGGATTAAAAAGGCTGTTGAGGCGCCAAGGCGTACCCTTCAAACAGACTGCTCGACAAGCTCAGTTCTACAAATGGATCTGGAACGTCTCCAGAACTCAGCGAAAATTGCCCAACGGGAGGATGGAAGCGATCGGGCTGGATATATCCGATCCAAGAAACGGGAGCGATTTCATGGCTGCTACGTCATACATGACTTCGATGAAGAAGGAGATGCTCTGTGGGAAGATGCTAGCCCTGAACCGAAACGAGGTCTCGCCGTGAAAATGCCAAGTCCGTCGTTCGAAGAACAGATGGAAAAGCTTATAAGGGAAGCGGGTCAAAAAGTCTGGAATGACCATAGACGCGAAATAGCCATTTACGAGAAAGCCAAGAAGCAGCGCCTCCTTCAGCAGGATACGGAGAATGACGATGCCCTTTGTCATCAACCCGTTATACAGAAGACCCGACGCAGAAGTAAAAACAAGCTAAAGAACAGAAAAGACGTTCGACAGCGGCAAAGCAGGTCCAAGAAGCCACGCGATCGAGAATTGAGCAGCAGAGATCCGTCTCTTAAGAAGAAGATGGGTCGAGCATATTCTTTTCCCCAAGACAAAACAAAGAAAATATTTGATCTTGTTATAAAACATCAGATAATGACTCTACTGGAGTCCAAGCACCCCGAGAAAGTAGGTGAGGTTCATCATCCGGACTATTGCTCCTATTACCAAGCGATAGGGCATCCTCTCGAAGACTGCTTTACATTCAAAGACTGGGTCGAAGACCAGTATCAGCAAGGCAGGTTCGCTCTATCCAGCAGTTGGAAGGTAACCCCACCACAGAAGCATGAACCGAAAGCCACATATGCGGCGAGAGTAGAACCAGACCAACATCGGCCTTGGAAGCGATCTCGTACCTGTCACGTGATAATGCTGTCAGAAGAAGAACCCGAGAATACGAATGACCTCCCCTGGTGCTTCGAAAACGATGATGATGAGGTGATCTCAGAGTTTCCACCGGCGCCAAAAGAGCTGGAAGATGGGATACATACTGCTGCAGAAAATTGACTTGGGAACGGCAAGTGACCCGTGGCCGACATTCGTCAGTGAGCTGTTGTCTGAACAAAGGGTGGCTACACTAAAAGACGTGCTCATGCAGTATAAAGACTGCTTCGCATGGAACTATTCAGAGATGCCGGGACTCGATCCAGAGATTGCTGTGCACAAATTGGCAATATCTACGGATGTCAAGTCAGTCAAACAAGCGCCGAGAAGGATGCGGCTTGAGCTTAAGATGAGCATCAACGCCGAGGTTAAGAAGCTAATCGACTCCGGCTTTATCTAAGAGGTTCAGTACCCTGATTGGATTGCCAACATTGTCCCGGTGATGAAGAAAAATGGGACGGTGCACATCTGCATGGACTTTCGGGACCTCAATAAAGCTTGCCCGAAGGACGATTTTCCTGTACCGGTTATCGAGCTGATGATAGATAACACGTCCACTCATGAAGTCTTCTCTTTCATGGACGGATCATCAGGGTACAATCAGATAAAGATGCATCCCGAAAACCAGAAGCATACCGCTTTCCGGACTCCTCTAGGCATATTCTGCTACAAAGTGATGCCCTTCGGTCTGAAGAACGTCGGCGCCACCTATCAGAGGGCCATGACAAAGATCTTTGATGACCTTATACACGAGATTGTCGAATGTTATATCGACGACCTCGTGGTAAAAAGCAAATCGCACGAAGAGCATTGGGAGCATCTAAAAATAGTGTTCCAACGCCTTTGGAAATACAATCTGAAGATGAACCCTCTCAAATGCGCATTCGGAGTTTCCTCGGGCAAATTCCTAGGGTTCATCGTACGACATCGAGGCATCGAGATAGACCCGTCGAAATCACGGCGATCATGGAAATGCCTTCGCCAAAGACTCTCAAGCAACTTTGATCTCTCCAAGGAAAGATTGCATATATCCGGCAATTTATAACCAATCTTTCTGGCAAATGCCGCCCCTACGGTCACTTAATGAAGAAGGGAACCCCGTTCGTCTGGGATCGCAAATGCCAAAGCGTACTGGACGAAATCAAGCAATATCTGCAGAATCCGCCAGTACTGGCCGCTCCGGTCAAGGGAAAGCCTCTCATTCTGTATACAACCGCCTTTGAGGGTTCTCTAAGCGCATTATGGGAACAAGAAAACGACTAAGGGAAGGAGAGAGCCCTCTACTACTTGAGCCGAGTTCTCCTGGGGGCAGAAAACAATTACTCCCCCATCGAAAAACACTACCTGGCGTTGATCTTCGTGATAACGAAGCTCAGACACTATGCTTTGGCGCATGAGGTCCACCTCATATCAAAAGTGGATCCTCTCAAATATTTGATGTCAAGAGCCATATTAATGGGACGACTCACTAAATGTTCCCTGCTCTTGATGGAGTTCTCGATAACTTATCGTCCTTTCAAGGCAGTGAAAGGCCAGGCCATCGCCGACTTCGTCTCTGAGCATCCGATACCCGCCGATTTTCCCTTGAACCGCGAATTGCCAGATGAGCACGCGTTTGACACAATCGACGGGGAGAAAGGAGGGAGTGATATCCGATGGGAACTCTAGTTCGATGGAGCATCTTCTATGAAAAAGCGAAAGCACAACTCCCCCATAATCAAATCTGGGGTGGGCCTCATCTTCGTGACTCCACAAGGAAGGATAATGCGCTTCACCTTTTCCCTAACAGAGCCAAGGACAAACAATGAAGCCGAGTATGAAGCTTTGATAGCAGGTCTTGAGATCGCTGTCGACATGGGAATTGAAAACCTCCTCATATACGGAGACTCCTAATTGGTCGTTAGCCAAGTGAACGGCGACTATCAGATGTGCAAACTGGAATTGGTAAAGTACGGCGGGAGAGTACAACAATTTCTGACTCAAATCCCTGCCTACGCCCTAGAAAGCATACCGCGTGCGGAAAACAGCAAAGTGGATGCATTAGCCAAACTCGCTAAAGAATTGGCCGACGAGAATCTCGATGACGTGAGGATTGTTATGCAAAGCCGTCGGGTTCTTGCACCGGCAGAAATATCTCCGGAGTCATCCGAAGAAAAGGGAGAAAACGAGCAAACGGCCCTACAAATAAAAGACCAGGAAAAGATTAAGGATTAGAGAGAAGTCTTTATAGACTACTTCAAATCCCGTCGAACATCTGAAGACGCGTCCTCAAGACACCAGCTCATGAAACGAGCTCTATCCTTCGCCTTTGTCAATGATACTCTCTATAAAAGATCGTTTGACTCCCTGTGGCTAAGATGCCTGGGACCTAAAGAGGCAAAGAGAGTCATCCAAGAAACTCACGACGGACTCTGCGGTTCTCACCAAGCCGGGCCGAAGATGAAGCTGAAGATCAAAAGGATGGGCTATTATTGGCCCACAATGATCCAAGACTACCTCGAATACGCGAAGCAGTGCCACTCATGGCAGATTCACGGGGACTTTATCCACCAACATCCAAATCCGCTACATCCAACGGTGGCTAGCTGGCCATTCGAAATGTGGGGAACTGACATAATCAAGGCCATCGAACCGGCATCATCTAGAGGACATCGGTTCATATTGGCGACAACTGATTATTTCTCTAAGTGGGCAGCAGCAGTGCCACTAAGAGAAGTGAAGACGGAGAATATCCTCCATTTCTTCAAGACGCGCATCATTTATCGGTTCCGCACTCCACGGCGGATAATCTCCGATAACGGGCGAGCCTACAGAAGCCACAAAATCAGCCGCTTCACACAACAACATAACATAGACTGAAGATACTCTTCAGTCTACAATCCCCGAGCTAACGGTCTAGCTGAGGCTTTCAACAAGACCTTGACGAAGATCATGAAAAAGACGATGTCCAGAAATAAGAGGGACTGGCACGAGAGACTGCATGAAGCTCTCTGGGCGTATTGAACTACGTTCAAAACGGCCACAAACACAACGTCGTATGCATTGGTATTCGGCACAGAAGCGGTACTCCCCCTCGAGATAGAGTTACCCTTTCTACGAGTGGCGGTTCACTACGAGCTAACAGACGAAGAAAATGCTCACCTTCGGCTTGAGGAGCTCGATACCCTTGATGAAACCCGGCTCATGGCACAACAAAACCCGGAGGCTTGTAAAGCAAAGATGACGTGCTCATACGAAAGATTGACTAGGCCGAGAACATTCCTCCAAGGCGAACTCGTGCTAGTGGTCAAAAGACCTATGATCCCTATTCGTGCCAAACGGGGGAAATTCGAGCCGAACTATGAAGGCCCGTATATCATAGACAAAGTTTACCAGGATAGAGCCTATCTACTCATGGACATGCATGGTGAAAGACAATTCAGGCCAATAAACGGTCGCTTCCTGAAAAAATACTATGCCTGACGAGTCACGGCCTAGGTCAACGATAGATGACGACGCCTATGTCTGCTCGCTATCTTCCTAAGCCCAAACTCTATAAGTAGTAGCCGGCAAATGGACCGAAACGTCCTTAAACTAACAACGGACCGAAATGTCCTAAAACTAACGACGGACCGAAACGTCCTTAAAGTAACAATGGACCGAAACTTCCTTAAACTAACAACGGACCAAAATGTCCTAAAACTAACGATGGACCAAAACGTCCTTAAACTAACAATGGACCACTATGTCCTAAAACTAGTTACGGACCGAAACGTCCTTAAACTAACGATGGACCACTATGTCCTAAAACTGGCTATTGACCGAGACGTCTATAAACTACTACGGACCGCAGCATCCTAAGGCTGACGCAAAAAAAAACGGTACGTCCATAAACGAAATGGGCACAGATGAAAACCCGAGAGGGCTCCGTGAGTAAAAACAGCAGGACTACCGGCGAGTTTTGTGAAAACCTGAAAGGGTGCAATCTCGTTAAAAGATACTTGCAAGGTCCTCTCGACCCTGTAAGGAGAAACCACCTGCGTAAGATCCTTACGACTCACAAAGGAGAAACATGCTTAGGGATCCCCATGATTCCTAAGGAGAAATTACACTTGCGAGATCGTCACGACTCGTAAGGAGAACCCTCTTATGAGACCCTCACGGCTCATAAGATTCAAAAGCCTTAAGCTACAGGGATCTAAACCTGTTCTTAAGCCATCACAATCCCCAGATTGCCCTGCAAGTGGTTCAATGCTGACCCTTGTATACAATCCACAGGCGCGAATAAATATTTCCCTAACAAAGTCCCACACACGACTAGGGATATGTTTACACAGTGGACAGCCCTTGTAAGTCCTCTCAACTTATAATGAGAAAACACTTTTGTAAGATCCTTACGACTTATAAGAGAACACACACTTAGGAATCCTCACGATTCCTAAGGAGAAAACGCACCTACGAGATCCTCACGACTCGTAAGGAGAAATACCTTTATGAGACCCTTACGGCTCATGAAGTCAAAAAGCCTTAGTCAACAGGATCCTAACCCTGTTTGCTAAACCACCTTTGTTCGACATCGACAGAGGCAAATGATGATTCGCTCCTGGCAATATCCCAGTTGTAGCTTTGAACGCTTAACTGAATGCGAATCAAATGTTCTCCTTACTGTCGCTTTCTTCTCTTTACTGTGTCGTTGCCATGTGATTTTAGCAAGTGTGGCCTGTAGATAATAAGTGACGGTCCATCTTGGACTCTTTGCAAGGTAACGATTGCTTTGGAAACAGGTTCGGGTCTGCTGCCTAAGACTTTTCAATTTTATGAGCCATGAGGGTCTCATAAAGAATTTTCTCCCTACAGGTCGAGAGGATCCTGTAGGTGTATTTTCTCTTTAAGAACCGTGAGGATTCTTAAGTGTGTTTTCCCTTAAGAGTTATAAGAATCCCATAAGAGAATTTTTCTTACTTACGAGTCGAGAGGACTTGTAAGTGGTTGTTTCCTTTCTTGTCGGTGTTTGACTTAGGAAAGTGTGGCCTGTAGAAAATCTACTTTGACCTCTCTGCGAGGCAATGATAGCTTGGGAGACAGGGTTAGGATCTGCCACCTAAGACTTTTCAATTTTATGAGCCGTGAAGGTCTCATAAAGAATTTTCTCCCTACAGGTCGAGAGGATCCCGTAGGTGTATTTTCTCCTTAGCTTTCATGAAGATTCCTAAGTACGTTTTCTCTTGAGAGTCGTAAGGAACTCACAAGAGAGTTTTCCTCCTTACAAGTCGAGAGGACTCATAAGTGTTTGATGAGTTGACCTGCTTCTAGGTCAAAGCATTGCTTTAATGGGGAGTTCGAGGGTTTACGCTGGCTGTTTCCCACGGAGTTAGGATTGACTGTGGCCGTGTTCTACGGGGCCAGGAGGGGTTGACTTTATCCGCATTTCACGGTGTCAGGGGTTGACTTTATCCGCATTTCATGGTGTCAGGGGTTGACTTTATCCGCATTTCACGGTGTTATGGGTTGCTCTGGCCGTTTCCCACGGGGTCAGGATTGACTTTAGCCGTGTTCTACGGGACCAGGATTTGTTCTGGCCATTTCCCATGAGGACAAGATTGACTTTAGCCGTGTTCCACGGGACCAGGATTTGCTCTGGCCGTTTCCCACGGGGTCAGGATTGACATTAGCCGTGTTCTACGGGACCAGGATTTGCTCTGGCCGTTTCCCACGGGGTCAGGATTGACATTAGCCGTGTTCTACGGGACCAGGATTTACTCTGGCTGTTTTCCACGGGGTCAGGATTGACTTTAGCCGTGTTCTACGGAGCCAGGATTTGCTCTGGCTGTTTCCCACGGGGTCAGGATTGACTTTAGCCGTGTTCTACGGAGCCGAAATTTGCTCTGGCCGTTTCTTACGGGGTCAGGATTGACTTTAGATGTGTTCTACGGGACTAGGATTTGCTCTAGCTATTTTCCACGGGGCCAGGATTGACTTTAGCCGTGTTCTATGGAGCCAGAATTTGCTCTGGACGTTTCCCACGGGGTCAGGATTGACTTTAGCCGTGTTCTACGGGACAAGTATTTGCTCTGGCTGTTTTCCACGGGGTCAGGATTGACTTTAGCCGTGTTCTACGGAGCCAGGAGGTGCTCTGGGCGTTTCCCACGGGGTCAGGATTGACTGTAGTCGTGTTCTACGAGACCAGGATTTGCTCTGGCTGTTTTCCACGGGGTCAGGATTGACTTTAGCCGTGTTCTACGGAGCCAGGATTTGCTCTGGCCGTTTCCCACGGGGTCAGGATTGACTTTAGCCGTGTTCTACGGGACCAGGATTTGCTCTGGCTGTTTTCCACGGGGTCAGGATTGACTTTAGCCGTGTTCTACAGAGCCAGGATTTGCTCTGGCTGTTTCCCACGGGGTCGGGATTGACTTTAGCCGTGTTCTACGGGACCAGGAGGTGATCTGGGCGTTTCCCACGGGTCAGGATTAACTTTAGCCGTGTTCTACGGGACCAGGAGGTGCTCTCTCGGTTGTCTGTGAACCGTCGAGGTTTGGAACAGGGACTCTGCCATGGCTCCAAGGTTGATTGTCGCGTCTGAATCCTGCTGGAATGAGGAGGAACGCTGCTGTGGATCTCTAGGCTATCTGTGAACCGTCGAGATTTGGAACAGGGACTTTGCCATGGCTCCAAGGTTGATTGTCGCATCCAAATCTTGCTGGAATGAGGAAGAACGCTGTTGTGGGTCTCCAGACTGTAGATGTGGCCGTCGAGACTTGACTCTCTTTCTGATGGAGCCTGGTGGGATGATATGGTTCCCTCTTTGTTTGCGCCCCTGGATTGTATACATGGATCGATGTGATCTCACCTGTAGGGTAAAAAGTTTCATTTTATATATTTTTTCTTTCCGCGATGCTCTATCATTTCAGCATTTATATCGCGAAAGTCACGATTGCCAATCATTTCGGCTATTTTTCGCGGTGCCCAATCATTTCGGCTATTTTTTCTTTTTACTCGCTGTTTTTTATTGCGAGTTGCCCAACCATTTCGGCTATTTTATATGCATATATTTTTACTTGCTGATTTTGTTGCAAGTTGCCCCATCATTTCGGCTATTTCATATGCATTTGTGGCTCGCTGACTTTTCGCTGCGAGTTTATGATTTGATTCGCATTCAGTTAAGCGTTCAAAGCGTACCCATTCGTGCATGTGTGAAAGGGTTTAATGCATAAAATAAACACATGGAAATGGAAAAGCTTTCTATTCATACTTCGGAAAATTCCTACATTGATGAAAACGGTAAACAAAAACGTCATTAAAATGTTTACAAAAGCAAGACACCAAATCCAGGACATGGATTGAGAAATTCAAAAGTGAGGCCATCCAAAATTTTTCGGGCCTCTCGAACCATCTTCGTGTGCATCCTTTCACGATCACAAGCATCAGGATCCCTACTAATGTCCTCCACCCTCCGATAGGCAGCGAGTATCGCCGCCTGCTGAAAAGCTTGATGCAGGATATCAACAAGATTGTCTCACCTTTTCTTTGAGATTAAGCCCATCAGATACACCGAGTGCACCTTATCTTCGGCGTCGTCCAATGCCTTAAGCGGCATACCGGCATAGAATAGAGGAAGTGCTCCCTAGATCTCTCCCACAATAAGCTTCAAGAAAGAGGAACGACGAGGAAGCAGTCGACCATTGTATGCATCAAAGCGACCCATAATTTCATCACACTGGGCGTTTGTGAATTCCTGGTTTTGAGAACGGCCGATTGTGCGAATGTCTCTGTAAGAAAAAATTTCGTCGACATCATACATATGAGCGTCCATAACGTCTGAAAAGAAAATCAGCAGAAGTTAGTGGACAGACTGATTAAGAGAATCCTTATTAAAAACAGACACAAGGATTTAAACGACTCTTGATATCCCCATTGAGAAAACAAGTCCTGGTTATGACACCTAGCAAATTTAAATTTGTGTAAATAAAAGAGAAATCCTAAAGAAAGATTCTCATTTAATAAGAGACTCCTTGGGTCTAGAAGTTAAACTCTTCGAGAGCAATACTCTGCAGACAGGAATGACACCTGTCAAAATCAATTATGAGGAGAATAGAAAATTCCTCGAGAATTCTAGGAGCCATGCTCTGCGAGAAAGATAGGATAATCCATCAACAACCCTAAAGAAGCAAAGCTTTTACTGAGCTAAAAACTCTGAGATCTTTAAGATCTATGGAATAAACTCTAAGAGTTCTCCATTAATGGGTTAGGAAACCCCAGGAAAGGTCTCTTTAGATCTATGATTTCAAGAGAGCAAAGCTCTGTTAATAAAACCCTAAAAAAGGATTTTCTTTAAGATCGAAGATCTATGAAGAGCAAAGCTCTGTTAATGGGTGAAACCCTAGATGATTAAATAATCCTTTAAAGCATTTAACCTTTACCTAAATTTTGACAGAGTTCTGTCCTTAAGAAAGTTCTTAAAACAGAGAGCTATGCTCTAAAAGAGAATTAATTCTCATGAAAAAACAAGAAAGAAGATGAACAGAAATCATCTCAAGGGCCAAGGGTCCTATTTATAGGCACTGAGATACCGTTTCAACTTCAGAGTTGATCAAATGGCAGAGATGCCGCCACCGCTGCACTAACGTGTGGGCCACGTGAGCGCAACGGTGGGGGGCATTTGTTTCCCCAATCAGAGCAAAGCTCTGTTCAAATTTCAAATTTTGAAATGAAGCAACGCTTCATAGCAGCGCCAAGTGCGCTGCGTCCCAAGGAGCGCACCACGTGCAAAGCACGTGTGCACTAGCGCTAAGAGCGCTGCACTCTAAGCAGCGCACCACGTGCAAAGCACGTGTGCGCTAGCGCTAAGAGCGCTGGAAGCAGCGTACCATATGCAAAGCACGTATGCGCTAGCACTAAGAGCGCTGCACTCTAAGCAGCACACCACGTGCAAAGCACATGTGCGCTAGCGCTAAATGCGCTGCACTCTAAGCAGCGCACCACGTGCAAAGCACGAGTGCGCTAGAACTAAATGTTCTCCACTGTTGGATAAAAGATCCAACGAACATGATTAAAAATCATCAATTAACCAAAATAAAATTCTGTTAAGGAGAGATTCCTCAAAATCTTTCCAAACAAAAAGATTGTGCTCTGTAAATCAGAGCACCGTTGGATCAATGATCCCAAGGTGATTAAAAATCACCAAAATTACAGAATAAATTCTGTATGGGGAAAGATTTCCCAATCTTGTTAAAAACAAGAAAATTGCCTTCTGTAAATCAGAAGCCCTTGGATCAAAGATTCAACGATGGGGAAATCCCCAAATCAATTGGAGAAAAGATCTTCTTAACCAATTGAACAAATCAGCTCGCCCTGTATAAAGGCCCCAAGACTTCAAGTCTTAGATATAGAGAAACAAATAGAGGAATCCTCCTATAAACTTTGAGAAATCTCAGAAAGAAGAGCAAGCTCTCGGTAGAAGAAGAAAATTTTCTTCAAGGTAAAAAGAACAGAAAGACGAAATTGTCTCATATAAAAAGAAGAATTCACTTCTTTCTTTAAGATCATAAATCTATAAGACCAAGGTCTTTCACAAAGAGGTCAAAGGATCTCATCATAAAAAAATAAGAAGAAGAAAATAATTCTTCTCACAGATCATAGATCTATAAGACTAAGGTCTTTTACGAAAAGAGATCATGAACATCTCATTACAAAGAAAGGGGAGAATAATTCAATTCTCTTAGGTTCACAAATCCATAAAGGCAAAGCCTTTCACCAAAATAAGAGATTGAAACATCTCCTATAAAATAAGAACTTTGTTCTTAGAAGCTTGAGACAAAGTCTCTTATAAACGGGAATTTATTTCTCAGATCATAAAGCTGATCTAATAGCACTTTGCGCTCATAAACTAGCGCTTTGCGCTCTTGGACTGGCGCTCAGCGCCAAGCGCACCACGTGCTCCTCAAGTGTGCGCCACTTAACAGACAGCGCTTTGCGCTCTTGGACTGGCGCAAAGCGCCAAGCGCGCCACGTGCTCCTCACGTATGCGCTAAAAAGAATATAAATTGCTCTATAAATAAAGCCCAGAGCTATGATGAATGCTCAGCATTCAATAAAAGACAAAAATATTGTCGGGACCCAAATCAATGCTCATCATTTTATCTGAGTGGGCCAAGCCCAAGTTGGCCGTAAACCCCTCATTCAGATTAATTGAGCCCATATGCTCATAAATCTCAGATCTTAGTCCCAATTGGACTACAGATCTCCCAACCAAAATTGGTTCAAGGGTACATCTCTGAACTCCTCTGATATATGTCGTTGTAATCCTTCAACGTCTTTAGAGAGGTGACGGGTCCCGACAACCAAATATTCCTTGGACTGTGGGCTCCTTAAACCCATGGACTATGATGTCTTTAACCTTGGACTGTGGTGTCCTTAATCCCATAGACTATGACGTCCTTAACCTCGGACCGTGGGGTCCTTAAACCCATGAACTATGATGTCCTTAACCTCGGACTGTGGGGTTCTTAAACTCATGGACTATGATGTCCCTAACCTCAGACTGTGGGGTCCTTAAGCCCATGAACTATTAGGCCCCTAACCTTGGACCGTAATGTCCATAAACTAATGGACCGCAATGTCCCTAAACTAAACAATAGAGCCCAAATGCTCTTTTGTTGGATCTAAACGATCCCGTTAAGTTGATCTTAGTCTGAAATTAGACTAACGTATTCTTAACAAACGTTTAAGTTGATCTTACTCTCAACGTATCCTTAAACCCAACCCCAACCCAAATCTAAGAAGATACGGATTTGGACTAATCCACGCCCTACAGACGACAACATAAATTATTCTCCGTATACAATCCACGGGCAACCAAAAACAAAACAAACACACACGACACGAAGTGACCATCTAGAGAAGGAGAAAGTGGTTACCGCGATGCGGTAGCATAATTAACTGCAGGGGCTTGCGCCTGCAGGGAAGAGCGTCCCCACAATCTAAAACCCCTCAACGAGGGAGAATCTGACGAAGTCTAGTACATCGGCCGTATCCATTTAAACCTTCGATACATGGTGCCATAAATCAACTTGGCATCTTCGGAGAGGTGGACGGATAGAACCAAATAGCATCTGCCCTCGAAGTTCAGGCCGGACGTCCCAACGTCCCGGTCGCGTCCTTCGGCAGAGAACAGTATTGTTTTCTGATGCCGAGGGAGTTTCTTTGTTATTTAACAATGAATGGGAGACCATGTGGAAACTTGCTACACGGTCCCCAGTATCTCCTGATCAGTAATTTTACTCATTATTGTCACTATCTTCGTTTGCAAGAATATGCTTGAGGAACTCTTCGAGCATAACCTGTGTCCGCGCCTTCTGGTTGTACTCCTCCAGCGCGTCAATGTACTTTTGTAGGTCTATGCGCTTATCGTCATACTCGGCAGGCTGCACAGGCTTCTTGGTCTTCTTCATTTTCTTCGAAGACTTTGAAGGCTTGACTTGAGAGTTTTCCCTTTTTTCAACAATCTTCGGTGCGGGACGTGGTTTCAGCATCCCTTCGATGATTTCGGGTTCAAGTGGGTGTTTCCACCTGACTGCTGGACATACTTGTAGATCCTTCAGCATTCTTTTGGTTTTAACTTAAAGAACGTCTTCCCATGAAGTTTCTTCCACGAGTGAGCATGATGCCCCCGGTGCATCCACCTTTTTAGAAGCGTCCTTCTATGGTAGGTTTACCCTCCAGTTATCAGACAGCGCGAACTTCCCCTGTTGATACTGGTCCTCGGCCCAGTTCTTGAAGACATAGCAATTCTCAATTGGGTGGCTCACCATTCTATGATAGGAGCAGTAGTTAGGGTTGTTGATGTCGCCGGGTTGCGGTGGACTCCGTGGGTCTGGCAATGTGATGAGTTTATTACGCACTGCCAATTCAAACAGTCTCCTTGTCTTATCGAGGAGAAACGAGTAAGCATGTCCTAGTCTTTCCTCCAAGGATGGACGCGGACGCGCGTTGTTTTGGCGAGCAGCTGGTTTTGGACCACTCTATTGTTGTTGCGTGTTGGCAATGAAGTCCGCTTTCCCTTTACCCTTATTATTTCGCAGGTCCTTATTTGAGGAGGAAGGCTCGTGGCCCATCTGGTCCATTTGAGCCAATTTATCGATCAGAGCCTGGAAGGTCGTTGGTTTGAAGAATGTCATGAACTGGGACACAGTCATTTGAGGATCAAGGGTCCCGAAGAATATGCCCACGGCGGGGATTCTTCAATGCGCTGTTCGCACTTAGACCATAGGTTCTGCCACCGGATCGCGTATTGGATCCAATTTTCTCCTGGCCTTACCCTGGCATTGATTAATGCCGTGATCGGGGTGCGCTCTCTTGCGCTGGCGAACCGTTGTGTGAACAGCAGATCCATCTCTATGAATGTCTTTACAGAGTCATTTGGGAGCTCTGGGTACTATTCATAAGCCGTTTCTGACAGGCTACCAACGAACTGGCGCAGCAACAGTTTGTCGTCACCTCCCGTGTTACCGCACAGAGTTCTGAACTGCGTGACATGCTGGTGTAGGTTGCCTGTCCCTTTGTACACATGGAACTTGGGGATCGTATATCCCGGCGAGTATTTGATTTGGTCATACCAGCCTGGATACGGTCGCCCAGTTCTGACGATTTGGCCAGCCACTTTATTAGCTTGATGAGCTCTTATTTGTTGAGCAATATAATCATCAAGCGCAGTCTTGGAGATTGTTTCCTCCTTAGCTGTTGATAAAGCTGGAAGAGGGTTTGATGTTTCCCCTCTGTCATCCTCGGCGATTATCGGCGGATCCTCGGCCGGGGGTTTTGGCTGGATCATCATTCCAACTATATCCTGAAACAAAAGCGCCATCTGCTTCATGTTAGCAGCTTGTTCAACGGCTTCTTTGTCTTTTCTTTCAAGCGCCTTTCGCAGGAACTCTGTATCGGTCTCCTGCTCCTGGCGCTGTTTGGCCTCTTTGTCCGGAATTTCTTTCTGTCCGGTAAACGCTACCATTTTGGTCAACATTTCCTGGAGCTTCTGTTGTTGCTTGTTCATATCATAATATTGCATTATTATATTCCCTATTCTTATTCGTTTTATAAATAAACAGGTGCTTTTGACGCATGTCTGCTACATGTTACAGGTTACAGGTTCTTGGAGCGAAAACAGTGAAAAAGACAAAAGACGATGCAAAAGTGGACTTTTGACCAACAAATAGAAGGATCTTAGTCAAGCCTAGATGAAGAACAGTTCACAGAGTACAAGGCAATGCAATGTCCAAGATTACAAAGCCACGGTTAAAGCCCACCACAATTTTTCACTGGAAAATCTGGAAGAGAACGAGAAACCAATCTGAGAAAAGACCTGCTGAAACAGGAAGCCCAAAATAACCGGAAGCCACACCAAAATTTACATAGCCCAATTCTCCTTTTAGGCCGCGGAACCGCGGCCAAATAGGGCCTTAGGCCGCGGTTCCGCGGTGGAGTAGAGCCCATTGTGGAGATACTTTTTACCATAATTCTTGGAGCCTTTAACCGGTCTTCTTAGGGGTATTCTTGTAAATGCAGACGTGCGAATCAATTGTAACCTAGGGTTTCCTATCCTCTATAAATAGAAACTCTAAAGCTTCTATTAGGTTATGCCGCCCTATGCCTCTTTTTATAAATAAAATTTAGATTTCTTTTGGAGAGCATCGATGCCTCTTTTCATTTCATAAATTCAGATCTGACAAATCTTGTGTTGATGTTTAGAGAGAGCCATCTGTAAAATAAGTAGGTAATTTCAATTCTTGCCCTAGGTAATTTTTCATTCTCTGCCCTAGATTAAATTTAATTCCTTGCCCTAGTTAGATAGTTAGATCTTTAATTCAAATGCCCTAGATTAATTTAGTTTTTAAATTTAATTAATCCATTCACACCGTTTGGAATTAACTCATAAGAGCGATTAGAAAATTCATAACATCCCTGTGGACCGACCCGTCCTCACCGGCTAGCTACATGCGACGCCGTTCTTGATTACAGTAATAGATAGTTTTTGAGACAAATCAAATGTTCATATCATAATATTGCATTATTATATTCCCCATTCTTATTCGTTTTATAAATAAACAGGTGCTTTTGACGCATGTCTGTTACATGTTACAGGTTATAGGTTCTTGGAGCGAAAACAGTGAAAAAGACAAAAGACGATGCAAAAGTGGACTTTTGACCAACAAATAGAAGGATCTTGATCAAGCCTACATAAAGACCGGTACACAAAGCAAGGTTCAAGACGTCGACACAAAGCGAACGGTTAGAAGTCCACTACAATGTTCACTGGAAAATCTGGAAGAGAACCAGAAGCTATTTTAAAGAAAGAATGAAAGAAATAAGAAGACCAAAGATCCAGAAACTATCACCCAAAAGCCCAGACTTCAAGACCATCAATGGGCTGCGGAACCACGGCCCAACCCTTGTTGCGGGCGCAGATCCGTGGCCATCTAGGGCCCAAAGTGCAAATAAATTTTACCATATTTTGTTGGCGGCTTTGACTAGTCTTCCTAGGGTTATTTTGGTAAATGCAGACGTGCGAATCAATTGTAACCTAGGGTTTCCTATCCTCTATAAATAGGAACTCTAAATCATTGTATTCTTTTCATGCCTCCCTTCATTAATAAATTTTAGAATTCTTTTGGAGAGCATCGGTGCCTCTTTTCATTTCATGAATTCAGATCTGACAACCCTGTGTTGATGTTTGGAGAGAGCCATCTGTTAAGTAGGTAATTTTTCATTCTTTGCCCTAGGTAATTTTAATTCTCGCCCTAGATAATTGTTAGAGTTAGCTTTGGGGAAGGCTTTTGAGAGATGAGATCTCTCATCCCTTTCTTACCCATCATATATAATCAATAGGACTCCATGCATACACGCACACACCGCACCCTACGGCACCCTATCCCTCGAGGTAGCGGTGATACCGTAGTATAAAGGCCCGATTGCGCGTGTTTTCCATGGAGGTTAGGGTAAGGATCGATAAAGGAAGGACAAGAACCTAGAGGAAGGAACACCTTCCCGAATGGATCTAATCCTCTTTATTGATAATTACCATAACTCATCATAGATCCTCATTTGGGTATAGAAAGCATTGAGATTTATTTACATTTCCAAACCATTCCTAAACCTAACCCTAGCAAGATTTAGATCTAGATAATCTTAGTATAGATAGATTTAGTTAGTAGATTTAATAATCTGTCCAACCACAATCGGAATTAACTCGTAAGAGCGATTAGGAGATTCACAACATCCCTGTGGATCGACCCGTACTCACCGGCTAGCTACCTAGCGACGCCGTTCTTGATTGCGGTTATAGATAGTTTTGAAATCAATCAAATGGCGCCGTTGCCGGGGATGGCGTGTTATTTCCTTTTTGCAATTTCGGGTTAATCTAAAATTAAAAAATCTGAAAAATCCCCAAAAAAAATATAAAAATATATCATCTGTTATTTTTGGAAAGGGTACTTTGTTGTTTGAATTTTGCAGGATCTATATACAAATTCGGATCTGGAAATCTACAGAAAGCGAAACAGAAATCAGAAGATCAAAACAGAGGGGGATTTTCAAAACAGAACAGCAGAATTTTTCCCGCACCCTAAACCCTCCACTGCACCGCTAAACCGCCGCGCTAACTCACTTTGGACCGCGGAACCGCCACCGTCTAGTTAACTCAGAACGTCAGAAAAATTCTTGGGACTCGCGCCGACTACCTGACCGCAGAACCACGGTGGGACCCCACATTGCGTCGCGGAAACTCGGCGGGACGGTGACATCATCTTCTGAAAAATTCTCTGTAAGATCCTCTGTTCTTTCTCTGCAAAAATCTCTATATATCTTCTGAAAAATGCCTGCAGGATTATGTGCGTGTTAAAAATCTTTTTCCTTCCAAATAAGAAATCTTATGCCGGATTCTTTGTGCTATGCTTAAAATAATAATTGATCGCAAGTGATCTTTTCTGATTTGCATATCCTTAATCTTTTTGCTAAAATTTTTTTTCCAAATAAAGAGAAAAAGAAAAAAGGAAAATTTTTATTAGAAAACTTGCAAACTTTTGCCGCTAAGAAATCCTTGCACCACCTACCTTCTTTCTCTTATCTTTCTTCTATCATGGGTACCCCACATCATAAATCTCTTGCCGAACTTTGGTATCCCGAACCTAACTTTGCCTCGTACGTCAATTGTTTCGGTCGATTTAAGGAAAATCCTTCCATGCCAAAAATATCTTTGAAAGATTAAATAGAAGCGTCTAGGAGAAACAGTTCGACTTTGCAACCCACTTTGTGTCAACCAAGTCAACCTTTACCACCTTCATATGTTGATACCACTTTTTCAAGTCCTGCTGTAACTCTTAAACCGATGTCCATTACTGAGCATATTGCTCAATCTCGTAGCCGATCTTTCACCCCTCTCCACACATCTAGTTCTAGGAATTCACAAGACTATTCACCTTTTTATCCACATGTTGACCCTACTCCTGTCCAACCACTTACTTCCTACCAGTCCTACCCGACTTTCCCATCGTCACTAGACACTGTTTCTACACACCTTTTGGGGGTTTCACATATCCAAACAATTTCGAATCTTTTACCGAAACCCCCTCACCACCCAAGTCTAGTTTGGAACAGTCGTTGGAAGCTTATATTGCAGCAACAAACAAAATGACTAGGAATGTGGAAGCGTCCATGGCCGCCCTTATGCAACCTAGTGAACGGGCAGCTAGTTTCCAACTAGCTTTAAATTTTTCAATGTATGAGGAGGCGGTTGGAAAGAGTGAGAATTTGAGAGGAGCGAGTGAGTTATACACATTTCCAAATCAGACCTACCCATACCCAATTGAAGCCCACAACTCCTGTTTTCCATCGATTGTCCCAAATAGTTCACCAGTTGAAAATAAAAGCAAGTTGTATGACTATGTAGTGCTTGATTTGCCAGATTGTGAAGAACCCCTTTCGAGTGAAACCACACTTAATCCTTTCGATCTTTACACCTCCAATCTAGAACCATGCTTTTGAGGAGGTGTCAGAAAAAATTGATTTTCACTTGATTGAGGATATAGGCACCGGGAATATTTCGGATGATGAACCTGTAGATTTGATTGAAATTTTATGTTCAATTCATCATCCCGAGTCATTAGATGTTTCTCCTGAACTTCATATACGTCTTGATTTTGATGATAATAGCATGGATGAGTTAAATATTGAGGATAGTATTGAGGATAATATTGAGCTTGAACCATTCTTGTTTGATGTGTCGGATTTTCCAATTCATCCTCTTGAACCTTTAACTATATCACCCTCCCTCCTTTCCATCATTCCGACCACGCAAAAGATCACGCTTGAGGACTGTGAGCTTGAAAATTTTTCCTTTGAATTTGACACATTTCTCACAGCCGATAACACGTACGAGTGTTTCACTTTTTCGGACAATGTTGATGACTTACCGCCCGAGTTTGAGTCCTTTACATTTTCAGATGAGTTAGTCAAACCATCAGACTCGGTTGCTTACAGTTGTTTCGAACCATTGATGGAATCCTTCAAGTTCGAGACAGATTACTTAGGTGAGAATAACACTATCCCTAATTCACTCCCTTTCGTCCTTCCTATCGTTCCGACCGTACAAGAGACCGTTACGCTTTCGTCTCCAATACCAAGTTCGGTGTACCCATGCCTTATTACGAATCTTGAGAGATTTGACCCCATTTCTCGACAGGTTGATAGGTTAGCACAATCGCTTTTAACACATCGGTCATCACAAATTGGGCTAATTTATTCACTCGATTTACACCCTCAAGATCGTACTCCACTTCTTTCTCTTTTCCGCCATTCTTCTCCCCCACCGAGACCGTATCCCGTTTCTACCTCCACACGGTCTTGTGTGCTTCTCATCTCTTTTCTTTCCACTCCATTCTTTTACCAACTCGACCATTACCACGATAAGATTTTTGAATGGTTGGTGCTAATTTTTGGCTTGTGTAAGGCCAAGTTTAAATTTGGGGGGAACCTTGTTGTATATATATTTTTTTTTTTCTTTTAACAATAAAAAAATTATAATAATAAAAAAAATTATAAATAAATAAATAGGGGAGTGCCGACAATTTTGACCCTCTTGGTGTAGCATGACAGTGGGGACACTATTAAGTTCAAGTTTGGGGGTATGCTCGGTACGTCTTCTTCCTTCGCATTCATATGTATATATTTTTGCATTTGCATACTTATTTTAAAACCCATAAAAATTGAAAATTTTCAAAAATTATAAAAACTATTGTATTCAATTTTGGCCATATTTGATTTGAGTTTGACAAATAGGTTAACTGGCTAGGAACAACTAGACCTTAGACTTAGTAAATTAAAAACCCTAAAAATAACCTTCCTTAAAGTTTAACGGTAGAAAATATATGTCTTTGTAGTTTATTTAGAAATAGGCAAATTTTGAGTTCACTTCGTGGGCTAAGTCAAAACAAAGGAAAAGTATTGATATCTTTATTAGAGTATAAATTTGAAAAATAATTCATAGCTTCAGTCTAGATTCTGAAAATGTATACCCTACAATTTGCACAATCACGCACCTTAAAACTTGGAATAGTAGAAGAGACCTTGAAATGCTCTTGTCTAAAGTCCTTAGTACAATGAAAATAAAAGAAAAAAAGTGAATAAAGGAAAAAAAATGAACACTGGTTTTTGTGATTACTTAAGGCTGCAAAAATAGAAAAATATTTAGCGAGGGTGCTTCATCACCTAGTGCCTTAGACCAACTGGTTTGGGAGTCACTGCTAAAGCCTTGGGTGTTGCAAGACTAGGAATTACGTTTTAATGTGCAAACGCATTTTGTAATCGGTCGTTGGTACCTCAAGAAGTATCAACGGTCGCATGAAGAATGTGTAAGAAAAATTCATTTAAATTCACCAATTAATAAGTGCTTTGGACAACGGACAAGACTATGATTGCTTGATTTGAATTTCCAAGTGTAGGGGTGATTTATACACACACGTGGGGATATGTGATTGGAGTTTAGATGATAGAAAGGGATGAAGAATAGAACTTGTAACTTTAGTAGAGTTGATAGAAATTCCTAAGTAGAGATGGAACCCTAGAAGGAAAACTTAAGAAATGCCGAAAGCTAAGTAAATCTATAGAACATATATAATCTTAAGTTAAATAATGAGGAAGTGTGAAGAATATGGGTGGATAATTTACGAGTCGAAGATAATAGAATTCCTTGTTAGAAAACCTAATTGTAGAATTAAAGTCGAAAAGCCGAATTGATAGGATTTTGTGGGTAGTATCCGCTGAAAACCCTCAGGAGACAACACTCCTCCTACTAGGGACACCTAGAGGTTTAACGGCTTGTTGCACGAGCTCAGTGCAATCGCGTTTCCCTGCGAAAGTGCGGTTAGGTTTTTGTAGAGAATAAAAATAAGTTTGCTCGAGGACGAGCAAAAGATAAGTTTGGGGGTATTTGTTCATATCATAATATTGCATTATTATATTCCCCATTCTTATTCGTTTTATAAATAAACAGGTGCTTTTGACGCATGTCTGCTACATGTTACAGGTTACAGGTTCTTGGAGCGAAAACAGTGAAAAAGACAAAAAAAAGATGCAAAAGTGGACTTTTGACCAACAAATAGAAGGATCTTAGTCAAGCCTAGACGAAGAACAGTTCACAGAGTACAAGGCAACGTAAGGTCCAAGATTACAAAGCCACGGTTAAAGCCCATCACAATTATTCACTGGAAAATCTGGAAGAGAACGAGAAACCAATCTGAGAAAAGACCTGCTGAAACAGGAAGCCCAAAATGACCAGAAGCCACACCAGAATTTACAAAGCCCAATTCTCCTTTTAGGCCGCGGAACCGCATCCAAATAGGGCCTTAGGCCGCGGTTCCGCGGTGGAGTAGAGCCCATAGTGGAGATACTTTTTACCATAATTCTTGGAGCCTTTGACCCATCTTCCTAGGGGTATTCTTGTAAATGCAGGCGTGCGAATCAATTGTAACCTAGGGTTTCCTATCCTCTATAAATAGGAACTCTAAAGCTTGTATTAGGTTATGTCTCCCTATGCCTCTTTTTATAAATAAAATTTAGATTTCTTTTGGAGAGTATCGATATCTCTTTTCATTTCAGAAATTCAGATCTGACAAGTCTTGTGTTGATATTTGGAGAGAGCCATCTATAAAATAAGTAGGTAATTTCAATTCTTGCCCTAGGTAATTTTTCATTCTCTGCCCTAGATTAAATTTAATTCCTTGCCCTAGTTAGATAGTTAGATCTTTAATTCAATTGTCCTAGATTAATTTAGTTTTTAGATTTAATTAATCCTTTCACACCGTTTGGAATTAACTCGTAAGAGCGATTAGAAAATTCACAACATCCCTGTGGACCGACCCGTACTCACTGGCTAGCTACATGCGACGCCGTTCTTGATTGCGGTAATAGATAGTTTTTGAGACAAATCATTGCTCCTGAACTTTAGTCAGCGACCAAGTTTGCGGTCAGTGACTCACCGAAGTGCAGCTTTCATCTTTCCCGGAAGACATGTGGACAGTATGTATGATCATGCACCCAGACTTGGGGCGTTTGAGTCCATCGCTTTTGGAATTTGCCGCAGACAGTGGGATTTTCTCCATCCTTGTCCTTTTATGGGAGGTTGAAGTTGAAGGAGCCATTGTGACAGGCACCCGTGTGGAAGAATTCCCTCGCTGTATGACGGAGAAGTGGTCTTCCTCTTGCCGAGCCTTCGATTTCTTCGGTCGACGAGAGTAGTTTTGATCAATCACGGAGTCCTGGACTTTTCGCCAGACCCTATGAATTTGCGAGGAGAGCCGCTGATAGGGCTGCTCCGGCTTTACCTACAAAGTAACCTCTGCCGGTGGGGGTGATTTCTTAAGCATCGCCGTTAGTGAGTTCTTTTGCACTCTCCAGAGCAGATCAAAGTTGTTCCCAGTAGGAACAGTAGCGTCAACTTCTACCATTGGAGCTGGCGGAGTAAGTCCAGAGAGGGATTTGCCCCCTGATTTTCTCAATCTGTGCCAGAGGCGACGTCGAACGTGTCTTGCAGAAGGGACCGCCTCAATTTTGGAAGCGACTTTTTCATGCCCCCGATTTTGCTGAGGGGCTGCTATTGGTGTCAGCCTGTCTAAGATCGACGTCCTGATTGAAATTTGGGGAGGGCCGGCCAATCTTTCAAAGACCAACTTTCTAATAGGGAAAGCACCTTTGATGACTTCACCTGTAGGAAGAGTTGGGAGGGCTATCCATTTTGGGGAAGCCCCTTTAGGTATCACGAACCTCTTTGAGGGCTCATTTGAGCTTTTGCTCAGCCTGTTGATGACCGAGACACGAGATTTGGATGACTCATTGAGAGGAGCCGTTGTGGTTTCTAGTCGATCGAAGACCGACCTTGTCACGCCCCGCTTCCCAGTAGACGGAAACGGTGACGTGGCAGGCCACAACGTATTTACTAAGAAATAACTATGTTAAGCGAAATTAAGCAATATATAAAAATGTACAAGAGTATTAAAATAAACAGCAACTTTATTTACATTCATCTTTATATACAACTGTTTGAAAATGAAAAGATACAATGATAATAAGCAATGCCTAAACAATGGTATACAGGAAAGTAAGTACAAGGAACTAGAAGTCAGGTTGTTCCGCAAGCTGGTCCAAGTGCTCATGGCTAAGCTCGATCTCCTGAGATTCCGGTCCTTCTGACGAACATTCCAAAGAAATAAAAAGGAATGTCGTCAGCGAACTAACGCTCGGTAAGTCCCAAAAGAAGAAAGAGAATATAACAAGTAATTATGAAATGAATAGGTAAGCTGTGTATGATTGATTACCGGTATATGATAGTTATTCTAACGTGGTTGTTTGTAGATTGATAAAGAAGGTATTCATGTATAAGAGAGGAGTCCATCTTACCCCATGGACTATGGTAACATGTAGTACAAGGTCCTGTCATAACCCACGGGACAACGGCACGTGAATTCATGTAGGTGTCTTTTAAGTGACCTCTCATGCCACGATATACGTTTCGTACCAATCTACCCCTTTATCCCCGCGTAATGTATTGTATAGATTATAATTATAAGTCTTGCCGAAACCATGGATACAAAATGTTCAAGTATTCATGTTGAAGATGTAGTCAAGTATTCAAGTAGTCATGTCAAGTTATAACCATGGTTCGGTCAAGTCAGGTCAAGTATACATGTTTGATATTGATGTTTGAATTCAAGTATTCATGTTCATGATCAAGTTTTCATGTTTGATTTTAGATTCAGTTTTGAATTAGACTTAGACTGATTCAGACACTTGTAAACAGATTTAGCTCTTGAATTAGATTCGGGAGTCATCGGTAACCGCTGTATATGGACGGCAGGATTTGTGTCATTTTCCAAGACAGTTACCATTGATAACTCCATTAAGTTGTCTACCTTAAATATGCAAGCACTCACTTTCTCCGGCTCCCTGGGGCTCAAGAGAATCGATCCTGCTTAAACCTATATTTACTAAAGTCCTTAAATATTGTTTTTATATAACTCGAAGGGGTTTTATGAAAAATGTTTTAATATAGTTAAAAATAAAACCTCGAGGGTGATTAGTATTGCTTAGGGTTTTCATGAGCATGGATTTTAAGCATTTGGGGTATTTTAGTGATAAACACTTAGCATTTGAAGGTTCATGGTATTTTATTGAAAAACTTGTCCTTTTTGGTATCTTGATGGTATTTTATTGTCATCTATTAATCTTTTCATATTTTGAAAAATATAGATTTATTATATTTTGAAAATATGGATTTATAATTTTAAATAATTTTAATTTTAAAAATAATTTTGTTTTATTTAGAAAAATCGTATTTCTTAAAAACCGTATTTAAATCCTTTCGAGATCGAATGCTCCGTAAGGATGTTTGCACCCCGCTCTACTAACCCAAGGATGTGTGATAATCCGCACTATCCATTAGTGGGTCCCCTAAAGAGGGTTGTAGATGCGTAATCGCAAAGGAAATGAAATACCTCTTAAAAAAATCCGGTTTTAGAATTATGTGGTATTTTATTGTAATGCTATTTTTCGAACCAAAAATACATGCAAATAGGATTAGTGCTATGAAACCAAGTATGCGTGTAGAGTAGGTCGTTACCCCGTAAAGTTTTTCCTAAAGGTATTATTTTAACAAATTTTAAAATAGGTGTTTATAAAATTCAAGGTATTTTAACAAAAAAGTTCTACTATGGTTGTTTCACATGTGAATTTTGATGAAATTTGATTCTAAACATTAGTGTTTAAGGTTACAAGTGAGGTAGTAAAAATAGATTGACTAAATTGTAAAGGAAAATGGAGTTATATGTTTTAGAAAAGAAGATATCGGTATTAATTCCACTTTTACCGATATAAAATTTGAAGAGGAAATTTCAATAGAAAGGAGGAGATTTGGGAGGGACTTACGGTTTAGAAATTTCAAGGAGAGGTTGAAGAAGAGGGCATGAGCTTCGTGGCGTCGCGGGAGCCCCGGAATAGGCTTCGGTCTTCGCCGGAACCAATTTGCTCGCTAACTCCACTTTACTCCACTTGCACTAGGAACATTTTAGAGAGTTTTAGCTAGAATTTTTAGAATGGTGCTGAGCCAGAGTGTGGGGTGGTATTTATAGTGGAGAATTAGGGTTTTGGAATTAAAATTGTGAATTAAAAAGCATTAAAATTGTGATAAATTGTGAATTGAAAGATCTCTGTTTGATTGCAGGGAAATCAAACAGTGCAGAGGAGTTAGAGGTAGCTGAAGAGGTGTGTGTGCAAAGCCCGGGCTTCATTGGGCACCATCCAACCATCCCCGACGGTTTTATTGGGCTTTTGGCCGGTTGATCTCAAGGCATTTTTTTCGAGATTCGTGCCACTTGATCAACCCTCTGTTTAAATCATTTTCCACTTGTTTGATTTTTCTGAACTTTTCATTTCCCCGTGTATTGTACGTGCAATCTTTTGGGCTTCCAAAAAGTTAAAAAATCAGAAAAAATAATTGTGTCTAAAGGGAATCGAACACAGGGGTTACGTCACAGCTGTGCAGGGGCTTTACCATTGAACTACAAGTTGTTTCTTACTGTTATTTAATAAGAGTAATTTATAGCTCAAGCTCAGGCTGTAAAACTCATTTCTTGTATATTAACCGGAAAATTTTCATACAACTCCTTATAAAAATTTCATTCTCGAAATTTACAATTACATATGGACTAATTTTCAAAGAGGTAAGGGTATCTTGTACGCATGTCTTCTTCTCGTTCCCATGTTGATTCTCCTGGCGAATCTTTTCTCCACATCACTCGGAGCAAGTTTACTTCTTCTCATAAGGATCATTGTGCAAAGCCGCCGGATTCTCGAGCCAGCAGGAATATCTTCGGAGTCTTCTGAAAGAAAGGAAGCGACCAAACAAGCAGCCTTCCAACTAGAGAATGAAGAAAAGGCTAAGGATTTGAGAGAAGTTTTCATAGACTACTTCAAATCCTATCGAACACCCGAAAACGCATCTTCAAGACATCAACTCATGAAACGAGCTCTGTCTTTTGCCTTCGTCAATGATACTCTATATAAGAGATCGTTCGACAGTTCTAAGGTGCCTGGGACCAGAAGAAGTAAGGAGAGTCGTCCAAGAAACCCATGACGGACTCTGCGGTTCTCATCAAGCCGGGCTCAAAATGAAGCTGAAGATCAAGAGAATGGGTTAGTATTGGCCCATGATGATTCAGGACTGCCTCGAATATGTGAAGCAGTGTCACTCGTGCCAGGTTCACGGGGACTTCATCCACCAGCATCCAAATCTGCTACACCCAACACTAGCTAGTTGGTCGTTCGAAATTTAGGGAATCGATATAATTGGGCCCATCGAACCAGCGTCATCCAAAGGACATCGGTTCATATTGGCAACAACCGATTACTTCTCTAAGTGGGCAGAGGCAGTACCGCTAAAGGAAGTGAAGACGAAGAATATCCTCCATTTCTTCAGGACACATGTCATCTACCGGTTCGGCACTCCGTGACAAATCATCTCGGATAATGGGCTGGCCTACAGGAGCTATAAAATCAGCCGCTTCGCACGGCAGCATAATATAGATTGGAGATACTCTTCAGTCTATAATCCTCGAGCTAACGGTCTAGCTGAGGCTTTCAACAAGACCCTGACGAAGATCATAAAGAAAACGGTGTCCAGAAATAAAAAGGACTGGCACGAGAGGCTGCATGAAGCACTCTGGGCTTATCGAACCACGTTCAAAACGGCCACGAATACAACGCCATTCACGTTGGTATTCGGCATGGAAGCGGTACTTCCCTTAGAGATAGAGTTACCCTCTCTACGAGTGGCAGTTTGATACGAGCTGACGGATGAAGAAAATGCCCATCTTCGACTTGAGGAGCTCGATGCCCTCGATGAAACTCATCTCATAGCGCAGCAAAACCTGGAAGCTTACAAAGTAAGGATGGCGTGGTCATATGAAAGACTAACTAGGACAAGAACGTTCCGCCAAGGCGGACTCGTGCCAGTTGTCAAAAGACCTATGATCCTCAACCGTGCAAAGCGGAGGAAATTTGAGACAAACTATGAAGGTTTGTACATCATAGACAAGGTCTACCAAGGTGGGGCCTACTTTCTTATTGATATGCATGGCGAAAAACCCTTCTGGCCAATAAACGGACGGTTCCTTAAGAAATACTACGCTTGACAAGTCACGGCTCAGGTTAATGATAGGTGACGACGCTCATGTCCGCTCGCTGTCTTCCTGAGTCCAAACTCTATAAGTAGTATCCGATAAAACTTTGCCTCGAAACTAGTAATGGACCGAGATGTCCCTAAACTAACAATGGACCGCAATATCCTTAAACTAAATACGTCGCCTCAAACACGGCGATAGTGGAATTCAAGTCCACAGGTCCAAGCGGTAAAGACTGCAACTTAAGTCCCGTTGGCTGCATAGCTGCCCCAGTGACGAAATCGTCCATAAGTTCCATTGGCGAACAAAGGGATAAAAAATGGTACGTCCACAAGCGAAATGGGCATGGATGAAAACCAGAAAAGACGCCGTGAGTAAAAACAGTAGGGTTACCAGCGAGCTTGTGAAAACCTGAAAGGGCGCAATCTCGTCGTAAAAAAAAGGTACTCCCACAAGCGAAATGGGCACGGATGAAAACCCAAAAAGGCTCCGTGAGTAAAAAAAGCAGGGCTACCAGCGAGTTTGTGAAAACCCGAAAAGGTGAAATCTCGTTAAAATAAAAACACCTGCAAGGTCCTCTCGACCTTGTGAGGAGAAAACACCTGCGTGGGATCCTTACGACTCACAAGGGAGTAACACACTTAGGGATCCCCACGATTCCTAAGGAGAAATTATACTTACGAGATCCTCACGACTCATAAGGAGAATTCCCCCCTATGAGACCCTCACAGCTCATTGGATTCAAAAGCCTTAAAATACAAGGACCTGAACCAGTTCTTAAGCCATCACACTCTCCAAGTTGGCCTACAAGCGGTCAATATTGGCGCTTGTATACAATTCATGGGCATAAATAAACGACTTCCCCTACCAAGTTCCACCAATGACGAGGAATGTCCTCATGTGGTGAACGACACTTATAAGTCCTCTCAACTAGTATGAAGAAAACACTCTTGTAAGATCCTTATAACTTGCAAGAGAAAATATCACTTAGGAGTTCTCAGGACTTCCAGGGAGAACCTACACCTACGGGATCCTCTCGACTTGTAGAGAAAACCCCTTTAAGAAACCCTTACGGCTCATAAAATCAAAATCATTAGTCGACAGGATCCTAACCCTGTCTACTAAGCCACCTTTGATCAAAATCAGCAAAGGAAAATGATGATTCGCTCATGGCAATATTCCAGTCGCAGCGGTGTTGATGCCAAGATTGGGATCAGATCCTAAGTTCCATACTCGCAATAAAAATCAACGAGCAAAATATATGCATATGAAATAGCCGAAATGATGCGGCAACTCGTAATAAAAATCAGCGAGTAAAATATATGCATATAAAAACAGCCAAAATATTTGGGCAACTCGCAATAAAAAGCAGCGAGTAAAAAGAAAAAATAGCCGAAACGATGGGGCACAGTGATAAAAACAGCCGAAATGATTGGGCGATTGTGACTTTCGCGATATAAAAGCAGAAATGATAGAGCATCGCGGAAAGAAGTAAAAAAAATGATGATGAAACTTTTGCCCGGCAGGTGAGTCCACATCAGCCCCTGTATACAATCCATGGGCATAAACAAAAAAGGAACCACGTTTCCCCACTGGGCTCTGTCAAAGGAAGTTCCAAATCTCGATGATTCACAGACAATCTAGAGATCAACAATGGCGTTTCTTCTCACTCCAACAGGATGCAGACGCGACGTCAACAAAACGGAGCCATGGCGAAGTCCCTAGTTCCAAATCTCGACGGTTCATAGACAGCCTAGAGATCACCCCGGCGTTCCTTCTCCACTTCAACAGGATGCAGACGCGACGTCAGCAAAACGGAGCCATGGCAAAGTCCCTAGTTCTAAATCTCGATGGTTCACAGACAGCCTGGAGATCACCCCGGCGTTCCTTCTCCACTCCAACAGGATGCAGACGCGATATCAGCAAAACGGAGCCAAAGCAAAGTCCCTAGTTCCAGATCTCGACAGTTCACAGACAGCCTAGATATCAATAACGGCGTTCCTTCTCAACTCCAGCAGGATGCAGACATGACGTCAACAACAGACCCCAGGGTCAAAACAACGGAGCCATGGCAAAGTCTCTAGTTCCAAGCCTCGACGGTTCACCAACAACCTAGAGACTACCTCGAAGCTATGGCAAAGTCCCTAGTTCCAGGTCCCGACGGTTCACAGACAACCTAGAGACCACCTCGATAGTCGTCTCGATACAGCAGACGCGATGTCACCCCGGTGTTCCTTCTCAACTCCGGCAGGATGCAGATGCAACGTCAACAACCGACCCTAGGGTCAAAACAATGGAGCCACGGCAAAGTACCTAGTTCCAAGCCTCGACGGTTCACCAACAACCTAGAGACTACCTCGGAGCCATGGCAAAGTCCCTAGTTCCAAGCCTTGACGGTTCACAGACAACCTAGAGCCAACCTCGACATTCGTCTCGTTACAGCAGACACAATGCCAGCAAACAAAGAAAAGGAAAATCCCTGGCTTCAGGGTCTTAACGGCAACTCAAATAAAACCTGAAAGACTATCGGAGATCATCCTACACCAGCGCG
Organism: Agapanthus africanus; assembly: GCA_030015575.1. NCBI lineage: Eukaryota > Viridiplantae > Streptophyta > Magnoliopsida > Asparagales > Amaryllidaceae > Agapanthus > Agapanthus africanus. Next base: position 392,312,045 of record JASDDO010000018.1, read on the forward strand.
GAGTGGTTATGACTCATCGAGGCTCCCAAATTGAGCCTAACCTCAAGTAAAAAGCGGCATGGAAAATCCCTAACGCTTGCTCTTCCGACGGTAATATGACCTACGAGATTACTTGAAGACGTCTTGTCCAGCCCACGAAGGGATCAGAGACACGACAGTCACGGGGCTACTCGAACAGCAAGACTGCAAATCGGGGAATGCATCAACCAACGCGATGGTACGACGGATAAAAAACCTAGTACCACAAACCCTAACGGACCTCTGTCGTAAAGAGCAGAGGTTAACTGTGACGTTAGGAACAGTTTTCCTACAAGCCCAAGGGAGGTAAACTAAACAATATAAACTACTTTACGTCAAGCCAAGACAGAAAGGCGCAACCCATAGGAACTAACCGTGTGCTATGCGAGGCAGTAAGGAGAGCAACTGATTCATACCCGATTAAGCATTCATTCATAACTGCATTCAAAGCGTGCTGATTTATGTATGTGTAAGAGGGTTCAGCGGATAACACAACAACGGTGTTTGCGCTTAGCAAAAATTCCTAAGCATAAAATACAAAGTTCATGCATAGGGACGAGATACATCTACGAATATATATTGAAGATGAGACGATTCCCTCAATAACACCCCACGCGCATGACACGCGAGGCACATATGAACAATGGTATAAAAGAAGGTGAAGTTTTGTCATTCATACTTCAGAAATTTATACATGGTAAAAAAAAGAATGTTTACAATGGTAAAACACTAAATTCCAGACAGAGATTTAGGAATTTGAAAGAAAGTCCGAGTAAAGTGCTTCTGGCTTCTCTGGCCATTTTCTTGTGCATCCTCTCACGAATACAAGCGTCAGGATCCCTACTATTGTCATCCGTCCTCTGGTATGCGGATATTATCGCCTTCTGTTGGAAGACGCGATGCAGAATATCGACAAGGTCATCCCTTCTCTTCTTTGAAATCAGGTTCATCAGATATACTGAATGAGCCTTATCTTCAGCATCATCAAGCGCCTCGAGGGGCATAGACTCGTCAAGCCCAGGAATTGCTACCCAGATTGACCTAACGATAATGTTCAAGAGAGCAGAACGGCGGGGGAGTAACCGACTGTTGTAGTCATCAAAACGACGCATCACCTCAGCACATTGAGCGTCGGTAAATTCTTGGCCCTGGAAATGGCCCTGGATGCAAATGTCCTCATAAGAGAAAATCGAGATCGTAAAAACGAGAAGCCATAATATCTGAAAAGAAAAATTAGTAAGAGTTTAGCAATCAAATGATCAAGAAAGCGCTTATTATAAGAATCTAAAAGGATTCTCATCAAACAAACAATGGAGTTTAAACAACTCCTAACATCCTCTTAAAAACGAGTTCTGTTAAAATGCATGACATATTCAAATATGCTTTAGGAGCATTAAAACCCTCAAATATTCGAGAACGGTAGGGAATAAAATTCCCAAAAATATCTAAGTCTCTCTCAGAGCCAAGCTTTGTGAACAAGGAATTAAATTCCTTTAATAAAGGGATTAAATCCCAGAGAACCCCCATAGCAAGGAGGCAGAAAAAATGGAATTAAATTCCAAGGATCTTAAAAGATCGATGACAGGATAAAACCCTAAGAGGAGAATCAACGATCCCCATTGATTCAAGATCATAGAATCTACAAAAAAATGTGTGATTTGACCTTTAAGAAACCAATCTAAGAAAAGAGCAACGCTCTGCCCTTGGATTTAAAATCCACGATGAAAAGAACAAAAAAGGGGGGTTCCATTCATGATCCTTATCAAGGAAAAAGTTTTAACAGAGTTTAACTCTGAGATTCCAATAAGCAGAGAACTAAGCTCCGAAGAGGAGAATTAAATTCTCAAGAAAAACAAGTAAGGAAGAAGATGAAAGAACAATGCCTTCCCAAAGGCAAAAGCCTTGCATTTATAAGACATGATGGGGAGCGGTTCATCTTCCCATTCCCCTAGGCAATCCAACGGTTGTGAGAACAGACAGCGTTGCACTCACGTGCAAGCCACGTGAGAGCAACGCTGGGGGGCATTTGTTCCTATATAAAAAAAGGAAGAAGGAAAGTTCCTCACTAAAACAGCCCCACGTGTTTAACACGTGAGTGCCTATATGCAATTAAAACAATTGATAGGCTAAAACAGCCCCACGTGTTTAACACATGAGTGTCTATATGCAACGCATATAGGCACAGTAATTAAAACAATTGCTAGGCTAAAACAGCCCCACGTGTTTAACACGTGAGTGTCTATATGCAACGCATATAGGCACAGCAATTAAAACAATTGCTAAGCTAAAACAGCCCCACGTGTTTAACACGTGAGTGCCTATATGCAACGCATATAGGCACAGCAATTAAAACAATTGCCAAGCTAATAATCCCCACGTGTTTAACACATGAGGGCACTTCCCTACTTAACAAGGAACCGTTGGATCAAAGATCCAATGATGATATAATTAAATTCTATTGAAATTTTAAATGGGAAATGATATTTTCTGTTAAATAGAAAGTTGGCGGATCAAAGATCCCATGAGTTGGAAAATATTTTTCATCTCTCCAAGCACCCTTGGATGAAAAATCCAACGGTGATTAAAAATCACCAATCTACAGAATAAATTCTGTACAGGAAAATATTTTCCTAATCTTTTTTAAGAAACAAGAAAATATGTTCTGTGAGACAGAACCCTTAGATCAAAGATCCAACAGCGGGTAAAACCCCCAAATCAATTGAAGTCTCTCAATTAGAGATTTCATAAAACTAATTAACAAACTTCTCTTCACTATATAAAGAACCCAAGACTTCAAGCTAAAAGAAGGTAGGAAGGAGAGAACAGAGAGACAAACATACAAAAAAAAGAGAAAAAAGAAAAGGAGAATTCAATTCTCTAGAAGAAGAAGATCCTCTTCTTAAACAAAAAAACTAGGTAAGAAGAAAATACAGAGATTATCCTATCCTTCTTCGCCTCTTTAAGGGTTTAACCCTTCAAAAAAAAGAACTTAGTTCTTCCTCTAGTTGAGGTCTGCAGAAGCAGATCTCCCCACAAGTTGAGAATTTAATTCTCATCGGGGAGATTCTGTTATACAGATTCAAAACTTAAGGGAAAGAACTAAATTCAAAGAATTTAATTCTTACAAAGGTATATAGGAATTTAATTCCTTTGATAAAACTAGGGTTTGATCCTGTAAAAAGAATTTAATTCTTATAAAACAAGAGATTTGAAATCTTCTAAACTCAGATCCCAGCATCGATAATATGAGATCAAAATCTTCATGCACATAGATGGAAAGACTGGTGATTCATTAGTGTTCAATACTATAACGAAACCTCACGTGTTTCCCCACGTGAGCACCTCTGATGAACAAAAAAGAATGGCTGAGACTGGATCACGTGTTTCCTACGCGAGCGCCTAAAAGAAGAATAAGAAGTGCCTCTTACGGCAGTCACGTGTTTTCCATGCGACCCCCAATCAAGTGCATAGCACTTATATGAAGGAGGAAATAAAACCCAGAAAACAGCTCCCACTTTGGAGTGCCTCACGTGTCCGCACGTGAGCACCACAGGGCCTAAGTGCTTAGCACTTATAAAAGAAGAGGGAAGTAAAACGCAAAAAGGCAGTGCCCAATTTTGGGGTGCCTCACATGCTCACACGTGAGTGCCACAAGAATTAAGTGTTTAACAATTATATGTAAACGGGGATTTGAACACAATGAACAGCGCCAGCTTTAAGGTGCCTCACGTACCACACGTGAAGACCATAAGAACTCAGTGTTTAACACTGCTTCAGAACCTCACGTGAGAACACGTGAGTGCTGAACGTATACTAGTGCTTAACACTATGGGAAGTCAACTCCAGCCTCAAGTTGGCTAAGTCTTCTTGAGATTAAAACATCTTTGATCTTCAATCAATCGAGCTCCCCGTGCTCATGTCTTCCCAAACTGATCCTAGTCCCAAACATGACTAATGATCTTCCGACGGATATTCATTCCATATCTTCCCTCAATTGGAAATTAGTTCAAGGGTACATCTCTCCACACCTCTGATACATATTGTTGTAATTCTTCAACGTCTTCAAAGAGGTAGAGGGTCCCGACAACCAACAACTCTTTGGTGCACTCCCAAACCGATGAGCACATCCCAATACGGACCGCGGCGTCCTTAAACTACAATGGACCGGAACGTCCTTAAACTAGCTACAGACCGAAATATACTTAAACTAATAACGGACCGAAACGTCCTTAAACTAAAGCAATAGAGCCCAAATGCTCTTTTGTTGGGTCTGAACGATCCCAAAATCTTGTTAAGTAGATCTTATTCTCAAATTAGACTAACGTATTCTCAACAAACATTAAAGTTGATCTTAATCTCAAACGAGATTAACGATCCTTAAATCAACCCAAACCCAAATCTAAGAATATACGGATTTGGACTAATCCACGCCCTACAGGCGACAATATAAATTAGTCTCCGTATACAATCCATGGGCAACCAAAAATAAAACAAACACACACGACACAAAGTGACCTTCTAGAGCAGGAGAAAGTGGTTATCACTATGCGGTAACGTAATTAACTGCAGGGGCTTGCGCCTGCAGGGAAGAGAGTCCCCACAATCAAAAAAACCCTCACAAACGAGGGGGAATCTGACGAAGTCTGCTACAAAGGTCGCATCCGTCCAAACCTCCGATACACGGTGCCATAAATCAACTTGGCATCTTCGGAGAGGTGGACGGATAAATCCAAATAGCATATGCCCCTAAATTCAGGCAAGACGATCCATCCCGGTTCGTCTCCGTTTTCGGCGGTAAACAGATTCTGGCACGCCTGGTGGGACTTTTTCCTCTTTCCACTCCACACTTCGTGTGTCGTGTTCGCGAATAAATCGCGGTTTAATATGGTTGCCTCTGGATTCAAGGTACTAAGATTTGGTGTCTTACTCCTATGCAGAAGAGAAGAAAAATCGATGGCTTCCAACTGCACCTACAACAGCAACTCTCGCTCCACCCCAAATGTAGGAGTGTATGAGCCCCGAGCGGCCTCCATCTTTGCAATGCCAGTGGAGCAGGTGACTCAAGCCACCACTGGACTGTTCTTCGGGACCATGATCCCGCCAGCAAGCTTCAGTGCCCCAGTGCCACCACAAGAAGCTCCTAAGAAGTCGGTCTTCGATCGACTTGTAATCTCCACGGCCCCTCTCAACGGGTCGTCCAATTATAACGCCTTAGTCTTCAACAGGCTGAGCCGCAGCTCAAGTAGGCCCGCAAAGAGGCTCGCGATACCCAAGGGGGTTATCCCGAAACGGATAGCCGTTCCAGCTCCGACGAGTGAAGTCGTCAACAGGGCTTCTCCTGCTAAAGGATCGATCTTCGCAAGATTGGCCGTTCTAACTCCTGCTTCCGGAGAAGTCATCAAGACTGCTTCCCCTACCAAAAGGTCGGCCTTCGAAGGATTGGCCATTCCATCTCAATGGATGTCAGTCTTCAACAGGCTGGCACCAGCAGTAGCCCTTCATCATAACAGGGAACATGACGAAGCCACTCCCATAACAGAGGCAATCCCATCTGCAAGGCATGCTCGACGTCGCCACTGGCACCGAGTGACGAAATCTAGGGACAACTCCCCCTCTGGACTTACTCCACTAGCTCCAATGGTGGAAGTTGGCGCTGTTGTTCCAACCGGGAACAGCTTTGAACCGCTAGGGAGGGTGCGAAAGAACTCTTCAACCGCGGTGCTGAAGAAATCGCCCCCACATGTCGAAAATGTGGTACAGGTAAATACAGAGCAGCCCCCTCAGCGGCTGTCCTCCAAAATCCACAGAGTCTGGCGGAAGGTCCAAGATTCTGTGATCGATAAAGACTACTCTCGCCGACTAAAGAAAACGAAGGCTTGGAAAGAGGAAGACCATCCTTCTGTCGTACCACAGAAGGCATCGTCTACATGGGTGCCTGTTACAACAATCCCTCCGACTTCAACCTCCCGCAAAAGGAGAAGGCCGGAGAAAACTCCACTGCCTACGGCGAATTCCAAAGGCACCGGACCCAAACGCCCTAAATCTGGGGGCATGATCGTGCACACGGTGTACACGGCTTCCGGGAAAGAGGAAATCCGTGCTTCTGTAGGTAATCGACCACTCACTCGATCGTTGACAAAAGCTCAGGAGCAGCAACAAAAGCTCCAAGAAATGCTGATGAAAATGTCAGCACTCACCGGGCAGAAAGAAAGCCTGGAATCAACGTCTGAGCAGCGCCAGGAAAAGAGACCGACACCGAGTTCTTGTGAAGGGTGATGGAAAGGAAGGATAAGGAGGCCGCGGAACAAGCCACTAATATAAAACAGATGGCGCTTCTGTTCCAAGACATGGTTGGGATGATGATCCAGCCGAAACCTCCAGCCGAAGACCCTCCGATAATCATCGAAGATGACAGAGGGGAAACATCAAACCCTCCTCTGGCTGTCTCAGCAGCCCAAGAAGAGACAATCTCTAAGGTTACCCTTGATGAATACATAGCTCAACAAATAGGAGCTTATCAAGCGAGTGAAGCGGCTCGCCAAGTCGTCAGAACTGGACGACCTTATCCAGGCTGGTACGATCAAATCAAGTACCCGCCAGGATATACGATCCCTAAATTCCATGTGCATAAGGAGACGGGCAATCCACACCAGCACGTTGCTCAATTCAGAGCTTTATGCGGTAATACTGGAGGCGACGACAAACTGCTACTTCGCCAGTTTGTTGGCAGCTTGTCAGAAACGACATTTGAATGGTACTCCGAGCTCCCAAATGACTCTGTCAAAACATTCACGGAGATGGAATTACTATTCACATAGCGGTTCACAAGCGCAAGCGAGCGTACCCCGATCACGGCATTAATCAATGCCAAGGTGAAGCCAGGAGAGACCTGGGTTCAATACGCAATTCGGCGGCGGAACCTGTGGTCAAAATGCGAACAACGCATAGAAAAAGCTCCTGCCGTGGGCATGTTCGTAGGGACCCTTGACCCTCAGGAGACTATATCCTAATTTATGATGTTCTTCAAGCCGACCATCTTCCAGGCCTTGATCGACAAGCTAGCCCAAATGGACCAGATGGGCCATAGGCCGTCCTCTTCAAAAACGGATCCCCGGAATGTAAAGGACAAAGGGAAAGCGATCTTCGATGCCAACACTCAACAGCAACCAATTGACCCGAAACCGGTTGCTCGCCAAAGCGACACATGCCCATGCCGATCCCTCGAAGAGAAGCTAGGACATCCTTACTCGTTTCCCCGGGATAAAACGAGGAGACTGTTCGAACTGGCAGTGCGCAATAGACTTATCACTCTGCCGGATTCGAGACGTCCACTGCAGCCTTGTGACGTCAACAGTCCCAACTACTGCTCCTACCACAGAGTATTGGGCTACCTAATTGAGGATTGCTACGTCTTAAAAAATTGGGTTGAAGACTAGTACTAACAAGGCAAGTTTGCGCTGTCCGAAAACTAGAAGGTGAACCCGCCACAGAAGCACGCTCCTAAAAAGGTGGACACGCCAGGGGCATCATGCTCGCTTGTAGAAGAAGGTCCGTGGGAAGTTGTCCTTCAGCTAAACCTAAAAGAATGCTGAAGGACCTTCAAGCATGTCCGGCGATCAAGTGGAAAAGCCCGCTGAAGCACGAGATCATTGAGAGGATGCTTAAATCGCACCCAACACTAAAAGATGGTAACGACGGGCAAAACACCCAGGACAGGCCTTCAAAGTCTTCGAAGAAAAAGAAGAAGACCAAGAAGCCCGTATAGCCTGATGACAAGCGCACGAAACTGCAAAATACATCGACGCACTGGAGGAGTACAACCAGAAGGTGCGGATCCTAGCACTCTCGAAAAGTTTCTCAACCATATCCTTGAGAATGGAGACAGTGACAATGATGAGGGGAACGACTCGTCAGAAGAACCCGAGGATTATGTAGATTGTTGCCACATGGTCTCTCACTTGTCGTTAAAAGATGAAGAAGCCCCCCCCCCCCCCGGAGTCAGAAAACGGCACAGGAAAGTTGTGGGAAAGACCGGTGCAAAAATCCCTGGAGCGGTCAGACGACTTGATTGACGGGTTGTTAAGCGAAGCCCTTCAAAAGAGCAAAGATAACCGAGAGCGTGAAACAGCCATATACAAAAAGGCCAAGCGTCGGTGTCAGGATGAAGAAACTGCGGCGAGGAAGAGTCACAAAGTACTTCAACCAGATCGAAGCACACCCGAGGCAGAAAAAAGCAGGTTTAAGACAGGGAAACAGTTCGCCAAAGCCCTGTTAATGGGAATGAAGCTGCCACCTTTCAAAGGAAATACTCCTGGCAGTACATGCCTCGATGAAGCGGATATACATCCGAGCTACTTCTTATACCATCGGAAGGTTACACACCCCACCGAAGAGTGTAGTGCCTTCAAGAAGTGATGGCAGGGATACGTTGCCCACCGACAACACTTCAAGAGGATGAAGCATGAATCTCGTCAACAGCTAAAAAATGTGACAGATGAGCGTGGAAAAATGACTGGCAACTATTATATGGTTGATACCAGTTTGACAAAAGGGAAAACTCAAGTTCTCATGTTCGGGAGCGATTCTGAGGAAGAAATAACTTTTGGCCCTCTCTTTAAAGAATCCACTTTTGGAAAAGAAGAAAAGGCGAAGAAATGCGAGAATATTCAGCTACGTAACCGCACGGTGCCTGAGAAGAACCTTAGGCCAACAAACAAAGGTTTGAGCAAAAGAGATAGGGGGCAGGAAAAAGTCCCTGAGAAAATTGCCCTCGATGATGGACTCGTCAAAGAGCTTGCAGCCAAAGACCCACCTAAGAAAAATAAGGTGGATTATAATGTCTTGGCACATCTAAGGAAGATACCCTCGCAACTAAGCATACTGGATGCTCTCCTCTTGTCCAAAGAGGCACGAGATTCTCTAATCAAGGCACTGTAAGAGCCTGATCAGTTCCAAACTTTCTTTGCAGAAGAAAAGATGAAGGACGAGCTGGCAGAGGTTCATACAGCTGACATCACATTCGGCAATGAAGATCTCCTCCTCGGAACGTGCGAGCACAAACGTCCTCTATATGTCATCGGGTACTGCCACGACATTAAGATAAGCAAGATCCTGGTCGACAACGGGTCCTCTGTCAACCTTCTCAACGTGAAGGTGCTGAAGGAGATCTGTATGAACGTTCAGCACCTGGCTCGGGACAAAATTACCATCTCCGGGTTCGACTCGCAGTCATCACGAACGCTTGGGTCCGTGATATTGACATTATGCTTTGGGATGCTCATCACCGACATCAAATTTCATGTCATTGACGCCAAGACTTGCTATAACGTTATGCTCGGCCGGCCTTAGTTATACGAGTACAACATCATCCCTTCTACACAACATCAGTGTATGAATTATTTCAAAGACGGCCTCGAGTACACAGTTACAGGGGAGCTAAACCCATTCTCCGTAAATGAAGTCCGCAAATATGAAGACGCCAAGTACTTCTTACCAGACTTCGAAGACACGGAAAGATGTCGTAAACCGGAGAATAAAAAAAGCCATCGCCACTATCCTGATCTTTGGGAGCGATACCGAGGAGGATGAAGAGATAGTCTTCTCGGGGCAACCCCAAGGCAGCAAGCCAGGACCATCTACTCCTATTTTGATTTTTGGCAGTGACTCTGAGGACGATGCCAATGTAGTGTTCTCCGTCCGCCCGTCAATACAGACCTTCGCTGAAGCTGATCAGAGTTTAAAAATTACCATGGTTCCGCAGCGGCATTATAAAGAACTCGATGCGCTTGATACATACAACATACAAGAGTTGCAGACTTTTTACGTCCCTCCTAGGCGAAAAGGTGAAAAGGCGATCCTCTTCTATCAATCTGCGGAGACTAAAGTGGAGAAAGAAGTCTGGCATGGTGCCGAACTTGTGCTCGACAGGCTTCAACCAATCCGTCTGCCCAGATATTACGCAGAGGGATTGAAAAGGCTATTAAGATGCCAAGGCGTACCCTTCAAACAAACCGCTCGATAAGCCCAGTTCTATAACAAGATTTGGGACGTTCCCGGGACCCAGCGAAAGATGCCCAACAGGAGGATAGAGGCAACTGGGCTTGGATACGTTCGGTTCAAGAAATGGGAGCGGTTGCATGGCTGCCATGTTATAAATGACTCCGGTGGAGAAGTGAATGCTCTTCCAGATAGCGCTGATATTGAAACAGAGCAAAATACCACCGTACGAATACCAAGTCCGTCATTCGAAGAAAAAATTGACAAGCTAATAAGGGAAGCAGGTCAAAAGGTTCGGGATGACCACACCCGCGAAATGGCCATTTATAAGAAAGTCAGGACGGAACGTCTCATTCAGTAGTCCACGAAAAGAGAAGACTACGATGCCCTTCACCCTCAGCCTGTTGTGCGCTCTCGTGGCAAGGAAAAAGTACGACGCAGAGGCAACAACAAGGTCAAGAGCAGGAATAACGTTCAAAAACAACGAAGCGGATCCAAGAAGCCACACGATCGAGAAAAAGTCAGCTGGAACCCGTCTTTTATAAAAAAGATGGGTCGGGAGTACTTGTTCCCTCAAGATAAGACGAGGAAAATATTCAACCTTGTCATGAAGCATCAAATGATGACGCTCCCGGAGTCTCGGTACCCTGAACAGATAAACGAGGTCCATCACCCGGATTATTGCTCCTACCACCGAGCAGTAGGACATCCTCTTGAAGACTGCTTCACCGTCAAAGACTGGGTTGAAGACCAGTATCAGTGAGGCAGGTTTGCTCTATCCGACAGTTGGAAGGTAGCCCCACCACGAAAGCATGAGCCAAAAGCAACCTACACTGCGAGGGTAAGTCTAGATCAGCATCGAGCTTGGAAACGAGCTCATACCTACCACGTAATAACACTATTAAAAGAAGGAAGCACGAGAATATGGATGACCTCTCCCGGTGCTTCGCAAATGAGGATGAGGACGAGGTGGTTTTAGAATTTCCACCGGTGCGAAAAGAGCTGGAAGATGGGATACACACCACAGCGGACAACCTGAGAAAAATCGGCTTGGGGACAGAAAACGAGCCGAGGCCGACGTTCGTTAGTGAGCTACTGTCCAAAAAGCAAGTGGTTGTGCCAAAGGACGTGCTTATGCAATATAAAGACTACTTTGCGTGGAACTATTCCGAGATGCCAGGACTAGATCCAGAAATAGTTGTGCATAAACTGGGGATATCATCGAACGTCAAACCAGTCAAACAGGCGCCAAGAAGAATGCGTCTCGAACTCAAGATGAGCATCAATGCCGAAGTAAAGAAACTAATCGACTCCGGCTTCATCCAAGAAGTTCAATATCCTGACTGGATCACCAACATTGTCCTAATGATGAAGAAAAATGGGACAATACGCATCTACAAAGCTTGCCTGAAGGATGACTTACCAGTGCCTTTTACCGAGCTAATTATCGATAACACGTCCACTCATGAGGTCTTCTCCTTCATGGATGGATATTCGGGGTATAATCAAATAAAGAAGCATCCCGAAGACCGAAAGCATACTGCCTTCCGGACTCCGCTGGGCATATTCTGCAATAAAATAATGCCCTTCGGTCTGAAGAACGCTGGCGCTACCTACCAGAGGGCCATGACGAAGATCTTCGATGACCTCATACACGAAATTGTCGAATGTTATATCGACGACCTCGTGGTGAAAAGCAAATCGTACGAGGAGCACTGGGAGCATTTGAAAATAGTGTTCCAGCATCTTCAGAAATATAACATGAAGATGAACCCTCTGAAATGCGCGTTTAGAGTCTCCTCAAGCAAATTCCTAGGATTCACCATACGACACCGAGGTATCGAAATAGACCCATCAAAGATCAAAGCGATTATGGAAATTCCCACACCAAGAACTCTCAAATAATTGCGGTCTCTCCAAGGAAAGCTCGCGTATATCCAACGGTTCATAGCCAACCTCTCCGAAAAATGCCGCCCCTACAGCCATCTAATGAAGAAAGGGACCCCGTTCGTTTGGGATCGTAAATGCCAAAGTGCACTGGACGAAATCAAGAAATATCTGCAGAATCCATCGGTATTGACCGCTCCGGTCAAGGGAAAACCCCTCATCCTGTACACAACAGCCCTTGAAGGTTCTCTAAGCGCGTTATGGACACAGGAGAACGATCAGGGAAAGGAGAGAGCTCTCTATTATTTGAGTCGAGTTCTCCTAGGGGTAGAAAACAACTACTCCCCCATTGAAAAGCATTGCCTGGCACTGATCTTCACGATGAAGAAGATTTGGCATTATGCCTTGGCACATGAGTTCCATCTCATATCAAAGGTGGATCCTCTCAAATATTTGATATCAAGAGCCATACTGACAGGAAGGCTTGCCAACTGGGCCCTCCTCTTGATGGAGTTCTCGATAACTATCGACTCCTCAGGACAGTGAAGGGCCAAGCCATCATCGACTTCCCCGCTGAACATCCAATACCAGCCGACTCTCCCTTAAATTGCGAATTGCCAGATGAACACGCATTCGACACAAAGGACAAAGAAAATGACTCTCGATGCGAACTTTATTTTGATGGGGCATCTTCCATGAAGAAGCGAAAGCACAACACCCCCATAATTAAAGCTGGGGTAGGCCTTATCTTCGTGACCCCGCAAGGAGGGATAATGTGTTTCGCCCTTTCCTTAACAGAGCCGAGGACAAACAACGAGGCTGAGTATGAAGTTTTGATAGCGGGTCTTGAGATCGCTGTCGACATGAGAATTGAAAACCACGTCATATATGGAGATTCCCAACTAGTCGTTGGCCAAGCAAATGGCGACTATCAGACATGCAAACCAGAGTTGGTAAAATATGGTGAGGGAGTGCAGCAATTGTTGACACAAATCCCTTCTTACATTCTGGAAAGCATTCCGCGTGGAGAGAATAGCAAGGCGGATGCGTTAGCCAAGCTCGCTAAGGAACTGGCCGACGAAAACCTCGATGACGTAAGGATCATTGTGCAAAGCCGTCGGATTCTCGCGCCAGTAGGAATATCTCCGGAGTCTTCTAACAGAAAGGAAGCGACCAAATAAGCAGCCTTCCAACTAGAGGATGAAGAAAAGGCTAAGGATTGGAGAGAAGTCTTCATAGACTACTTCAAATCCCATCGAACACCCGAAAACACATCTTCAAGACATCAGCTCATGAAACGAGCTCTGTCTTTTGCCTTCGTCAATGACTCTATATAAGAGATAATTCGACAGTTTGTGGCTAAGGTGCCTGAGACCAGAAGAAGTGAGGAGAGTTGTCCAAGAAACCCATGACGAACTCTGCGATTCTCATCAAGCCGAGCTCAAGATGAAGCTGAAGATTAAGAGAATGGGTTACTATTGGCCCACGATGATTCAGGACTGCCTCGAATATGCGAAGCAGTGTCACTCGTGCCAGGTTCACGGGGACTTCATCCACCAGCATTCAAATCCGCTACACCCAACACTGGCTAGTTGGCCGTTCGAAATGTGGGGAACCGATATAATTGGGCCCATCGAACCAGCGTCATCCAAAGGACATCGGTTCGTATTGGCAACAACCGATTACTTCTCTAAGTGGGGCAGAGGCAGTACCGCTAAAGGAAGTGAAGACGGAGAATATCCTCCATTTCTTCAGGACACATATCATCTACCGGTTCGGCACTCCGCGATGAATCATCTCGGATAATGGGCTGGCCTACAGGAGCCATAAGATCAGCCTGTCTACTAAGCCACCTTTGTTTAAAATCAGCAAAGGCAAATGATGATTCGCTCCTGGCAATATTCCATTCGCAGCGGTGCTGATGCCAAGATTGGTATCAGATCCCAAGTTCCATACTCACAATAAAAATCAACGAGCAAAATATATGCATATGAAATAGCCGAAATGATGGGGCAACTTGCAATAAAAATTAGCGAGTAAAATATATGCATATAAAAACAGCCGAAATGTTTGGGCAACTCGCAATAAAAGGTAGCGAGTAAAAAGAAAAAACAGCCGAAATGATGGGGCACCACGATAAAAACAGCCGAAATGATTGGGCGATCGCGACTTTCGCGATATAAAAACTGAAATGATAGAGCATCGCGGAAAGAAGTAAAAAAATGATGATGAAACTTTTGCCCTGCAGGTAAGTCCACATCAGCCCCTGTATACAATCCATGGGCATAAACGAAAAGGGAACTACGTTTCCCAACCGGGCTCTGTCAAAGGAAGTTCCAAATCTCGACGATTCACAGACAGCCTAGAGATCAACAACGGCATTTCTTCTTACTCCAACAGGATGCAGACGCGACGTCAACAAAACGGAGCCATGGCAAAGTCCCTAGTTCCAAATTTCGACGGTTCATAGACAGCCTAGAGATCACCCCGGCGTTCCTTCTCCACTCCAACAGGATGCAGATGCGACGTCAGCAAAACGGAGCAATGGCAAAGTCCCCAATTCCAAATCTCGACGGTTCACAGACAGCCTGGAGATCACCCCGGCGTTCCTTCTCCACTCCAACAGGATGCAGACGCGACATCAGCAAAACGGAGCTATGGCAAAGTCCCTAGTTCCAGATCTCTACGGTTCACAGACAGCCTAGATATCAATAACGGCGTTCCTTCTCAACTCCAGCAGGATGTGAACATGACGTCAACAACAGACCCCAGGGTCAAAACAATAGAGCCATGGCAAAGTCTCTAGATCCAAGCCTCGACGGTTCACCAAACAATCTAGAGACTACCTCGGAGCTATGGCAAAGTCCCTAGTTCCAGGTCCCGATAGTTCACAGACAACCTAGAGATCACCCCGACGGTCGTCTCGATATAGAAGACGCGATGTCACCCCGGCGTTCCTTCTCAACTCCAGCAGGATACAGATGCAACATCAACAACTGACCCCAGGGTCAAAACAATGGAGCCAAGGCAAAGTACCTAGTTCCAAGTCTCGGCGGTTCACCAACAAGCTAGAGACTACCTCGAAACCATGGCAAAATCCCTAGTTCCAAGCCTCGACGGTTCACAGACAACCTAGAGACAACCTCGACATTCGTCTTGTTACAGCAGACACAATGCCAGCAAACGAAGCAAAGGAAAATCCCTGGCTTCAAGGTCTTGATAGCAACTCAAATAAAACCTGAAAGACTATCGGAGATCATCCCACACCAGCGCGGAGTGGTTATGACTCATCGGGGCTCCCAAATTGAGCCTAACCTCAAGTAAAAAGCGGCATGGAAAATCCCTAACTCTTGCTCTTCCGACGGTAATATGACATGGGAGATTACTTGAAGACGTCTTGTCTAGCCCCCGAAGGGATCAGAGACACGACAGTCGTGGGGCTACTCAAACAGCAAGACTGCATATCAAGGAATGCATCAGCCAATACGACGGTACGACGGACAAAAAACTTAGTACCACAGACCCTAACGGACCTCTGTCGTAAAGAGCAGAGGTTAACTGTGACGTTAGGACCAGTTTGCCTACAAGCCCAAGGGAGGTAAACTAAACAAGCTCTGAAATGAGTTCATAAACTAGATACTCCGGGATGGGTGAATAAACTACAAGCTCCGAAATGAGTTTATAAACTAGAGACTCCGGGATGAGTGAATAAACTACAAGCTCCAAAATGAGTTCATAAACTAGAGACTCTGGGATGAGTGAATAAACTACAAGCTCCGAAATGAGTTCATAAACTAGAGACTCTGGGATAAGTGAATAAACTACAAGCTTCGAAATGAGTTCATAAACTAGAAACTCCGAAATGAGTATATAAACTACTTTACGTCAAGCCAAGACAGAAAGGCGCAATCCGTGGGAACAAACCGTGTGCTATGCGAGGCAGTAAGGAGAGCATCTGATTCACACCCGATTAAGCGTTCATTCATAACTGCATTAAAAGCGTGCTGATTTATGTATGTGTAAGAGGGTTCAGCGCATAACACAACAACGGTGTTTGCGCTTAGCAAAAATTCCGAAGCATAAAGTAAAAAGCTCATGCACAGGGACGAGATACATCTGCGATTATATAATGAAGATGAGACGATTCCATCAGTAACACCCCACGCACATGACACGTGAGGCACATATGAACAATGGTATAAAAGAAGGGGAAGTATTGTCATTCATACTTCAGAAATTTATACATGGTAAAAAAAAGAATGTTTACAATGGTAAAACACTAAATTTCGGACATGGATTTATGAATTTAAAAGCAAGTACGAGTAAAGTGCTTCTGGATTCTCTGACCATTTTCTTATGCATCCTCTCACGAATACAAGCGTCGGGATCCCTACTATTGTCGTCCGTCCTCTGGTATGCGGATATTATTGCCTTCTGCTGAAAGACGCGATGCAGTATATCGACAAAGTCATCCCTTCACTTCTTTGAAACCAGGCTCATCGGATATACTGAATGCACCTTATCTTCGGCATCATCAAGCGCCTCGAGGGGCATAGACTCATCAATCCCAGGAATTGCTGCCCAGATTGACCCAACGATAATGTTCAAGAGAGCAGAACGGCGGGGGAGTAACCGACCGTTGTAGTCGTCAAAACGACGCATCACCTCAGCACATTGAGCGTCGGTAAATTCTTGGCCCTGGCAACGGTCTTGGATGCGAATGTCCTCATAAGAGATAATCTCTTCGAGATCGTAAAAATGAGAAGCCATAATATCTGAAAAGAAAAATCAGTAAGAGCTTAGCGATCAAAATGCTCAAGAAAGCGCTTATTATGCGAATCTAAAAGGATTCTCATCAAACAATCAATGGAGTTTAAACAACTCCTAACATCCTCTTAAAAACGAGTTCTGTTAAAATGAATGACAGATTCAAATCTGCATTAGGGGTATTAAAACCCTCAAATATTTGAGAACAGTAAGGAATAAAATTCCCAAAAATATCTAAGTCTCTCTCAGAGCCAAGCTCTGTGAACTAGGAATTAAATTCCTTTAATAAAGGGATTAAATCCCAGAGAACCCCCATAGCAAGGAGGCAGAGAAAATGGACTTAAATTCCAAGGATCTTAAAAGATCGATGACAGGGTAAAACTCTAAGAGGAGGATCAACGATCCCTATTGATTCAAGATCTTAGAATCTACAAAAAAATGTGTGATTTGGATCTTTAAGAAACCAATCTAAGAAAAGAGCAACGCTCTGTCCCCGGATTTAAAATCCACGATGAAAAGAACCAAAAAAGGGGCGTTCCATTCATGATCCTTACCAAGGAAAAAGTTTTAGCAGAGTTTAACTCTAAGATTCTAGTAAACAGAGAACTAAGCTCCGAAGAGGAGAATTAAATTCTCAAGGAAAACAAGTAAGGAAGAAGATGAAAGAACAGTGGCTTCCCAAAGGCAAAAGCCCTGCATTTATAAGACATGGTGAGGAGCGGTTCATCTTCCCATTCTCTTAGGCAATCCAACGGCTGTGAGGACAGACAGCGTTGCACTCACGTGCAACCCATGTGAGAGCAACGCTGGGGGGCATTTATTCCCATATAAAAAAGGGATGAAGGAAAGTTCCTCACTAAAACAGCCCCACGTATTTAACATGTGAGTGCCTATATGCAACGCATATAAGCACAGCAAATAAAACAATTGCTAGGCTAAAACAGCCCCACGTGTTTAACATGTGAGTGCCTATATGCAACGCATATAGGCACAGCAATTAAAACAATTGCCGCGCTAATAAGCCCCACGTGTTTAACACGTGGGGGCACTTCCTTACTTAACAAGGAACCGTTGGATCAAAGATCCAATGATGATAGAATTAAATTCTATTGAACTTTTAAATGGGAAATGATATTTTCTGTTAAACAGAAAGTTGGCGGATCAAAGATCCCATGAGTCGGAAAATATTTTTCATCTCTCCAAGCACCGTTGGATGGACGGTGATTAAAAATCACCAATCTACAGAATAAATTCTGTACAGGAAAATATTTTCCTAATATTGTTTAAGAAACAAGAAAATATGTTCTGGGAGACAGAACCCTTGGATCAAAGATCCAACAGCGGGTAAAACCCCAAAATCAATTGAAGTCTCTTAATGAGAGATTTCCTAAAACTAATTAACAAACTTCTCTCCACTATATAAAGAACCCAAGACTTCAAGTTAAAAGAAGGGAGGAGGGAGAGAACAGACAGAGAAACATACAAAAAAAAGAAAAAGAAAAAGAGAATTCAATTCTCTAGAAGAAGAAAATCCTCTTCTTAAACAAAAAAACTAGGTAAGAAGAAAATACAGAGATTATCCCATGCTTCTTCGCCTCTTTAAGGGTTTAACCCTTAAAAAAAGAACTTAGTTCTTCCTCTGATTGAGGTCTGCAGAAGCAGATCTCCCCACAAGTTGAGAATTTAATTCTCATCGGGGAGATTCTGTTATGCAGATTCAAAATTTAGGGGAAAGAACTAAGTTCAAAATTTAATTCTTACAAAAGTATATAGGAATTTAATTCTTCTCATAAAACTAGGGTTTGACCCTGTAAAAAGAATTTAATTCTTATAAAACAAGAGACTTGAAATCTTCTAAACTCAGATCCCAGCGTCGTTAATATGAGATCAAAATCTTCATGAACATAGAAGGAAAAACTGAAGATTCATTAGTGTCCAACACTATAAGAAACCTCATGTGTTTCCCCACGTGAGCACCTCTGATGAACAAAAAAGAATGGCTAAGACTGAGTCACGTGTTTCCCACGCGAGCGCCTAAAATAAGAACAAGAAGTGCCTCTTAGGGCAGTCACGTGTTTTCCATGCAACCCCCAATCAAGTGCTTAGCACTTATATGAATGAGGAAATAAAACCCAGAAAACAGCTCCCACTTTGGAGCGCCTCACGTGTCCGCACGTGAGCACCACAGGGCCCAAGTGATTAACACTTGTAAAAGAAGAGGGAAGTAAAACCCAAAAAGGCAGTGCCCAATTTTGGGGTGCCTCACGTGCTCACACGTGAGTGCCACAAGAATTAAGTGTTAAACACTTATATGTAAACGGGGATTTGAACCCAATGAACAGCACCAGCTTTAAGGTGCCTCACGTGCCACACATGAGGACCACAAGAACTCAGTGTTTAACACTGCTTCAGAACCTCACATGGGAACACGTGAGTGCTGAACGTATACCGGTGCCTAACACTATGGGAAGTCAACTCCAGCCTCAAGCTGGCTAAGTCTTCTTGAGATTAAAACATCTTTGATCTTCAATCAATCGAACTCCTCATGCTCATGTCTTCCTAAATTGATCCTAGTCCCAAACATGACTAATGATCTTCCGACGGATATTCATCATATATCTTCCCTCAATCTGGAAATTGGTTCAAGAGTACATCTCTCCACACCTCTGATACATGTCGTTGTAATTCTTCAACGTCTTTAGAGAGGTGGAGGGTCCCGACAACCAACAACTCTTTGGTGCACTCCCAAACCGATGAGCATATCCCAATACGAACTGCGACGTCCTTAAACTACAATAGACCGCAACGTCCTTAAACTAGCTACGGACCGAAACGTCCTTAAACTAACAACGGACCGAAACGTCCTTAAACTAAAGCAATAGAGCCCAAATGCTCTTTTGTTGGGTCTGAACGATCCCAAATTCCTGTTGAGTAGATCTTAGTCTCAAATTAGACTAACGTATCCTTAGCAAACATTAAAGTTGATCTTAATCTCAAACAAGATTAACAATTCTTAAATCAACCCAAACCCAAACCTAAGAATAAACAGATTTGGACTAATCCACGCCCTATGGGCGACAACATAAATTAGTCTCCGTATACAATCCACGGGCAACCAAAAATAAAACAAACACACATGACACGAAGTGACCTTCTGGAGCAGGAGAAAGTGGTTATCGCTACACGGTAATGTAATTAACTGCAGGGGCTTGCGCCTGCAGCGAAAAGCGTCCCCACAATAAAAATAAAACCAAATAAACGAGGGGAATTTGACGAAGTCTGCTACAACGGCCCCATCCGTCCAAACCTCCAATACACGGTGCCATAAATCAACTTGGCATCTTCGGAGAGGTGGACGGATAAATCCAAATAGCATCTGCCCCCAAATTCAGGCAAGACGATCCATCCCGGTTCATCTCCTTTTTCGGCGGTAAACAGGGGTGTACTGAATAAGGAGAGCTGTGAGCTTCTTTCATCAACTCTTCTCGAACAGGGCCATTTGGTACATATAATCAACTTCCATATCGCAAGGATCCATCTTTGTGGATGATGAAATCAGTTCGAAGTCCACTTTCTACTTATTCTCGGATCTTTTATAGCTTGGCATCATTTTCTTGAGCTGCCTTGATCTGATTTACAAGAGTGGACTGAACTTATAAGTTCACCAAATACGAAGCATTACCTGGCATAACTACTTCGATCTCCAATCCGTGCATTTCCTACTGTAGGTTCCACTGAGCGGTGAGATTCATTTCTAATGGCTGGCGGTTAAGTGAATCAGGAACTACGTTCACCTTCCCAGGATGATACTGTAGGTTGATGTCAAAGTCTGCAATGAGTTCTATCCATCTTCTCTGTCGCATGTTTAATTCCTTCTGAATAAATACATACTTCAGACTCTTGTGGTCAGTGTATATATCCACTCGTTCTCCCAGAAGATAATGGCGCCAAATCTTAAGTGCGAAAATAACGGCTGCCAACTCCAGATCATGTATTGGATAGTTGCACTCTTGAACCGTTAGCTGTCTTGATGCAAAAGCTACAACTTTTCCATGCTGGTGTAGAACACATCCTAATCCTTTACCGGACGCATCACAATGCACAACGAATCCTCCAGATTGATCCGGTATTACAAGAATAGGAGCAGAAGTTAATCTTGACTTGAGTTCTACAAAAGCTTTTTCACATGCTTCTGACCACACGAATGTTTCATCTTTACGTGTGAGCTTGGTTAGGGGTGCTGCAATCTTTGAGAAGCCTTCAATGAATCGTCAATAGTATCCTGCTAATTCTAAGAAACTTCGTATATTTTCACCGTCTTTACTGTCGGCCACTCGCTGACAGCTGACACCTTAGCTGGATCTACTGAGATTCCTTCGCCTGAAACGATATGTCCGAGAAATCTGACTTGATCTAGCCAAAATTCACACTTGTTTTACTTGGCATGGAGCTGATGTTGTCACAATGTCTCCAGGATAATCCGTAAGTGCTCGGCGTGTTCCTTCTGATTCTTTGAATACACCAGGATGTCGTCGATGAAGATGACAATGAAACTGTCTAAGTACTTTCGGAAAACTCTGTTCATTAGATTTATAAAGATGGAAGGTGTTAGGAATATGTATGCCCTAAAGGCCATTATTGTTGATATAGTGGATGCTTGGACATATATATAGAGGACTTTCTTGCTCGACATAATAGTATGCTATCTGGTTACATTTATCTTAACATGTAGACTGGTATCTTTATACTGTCTGTCTCTTACATGTTGATAAAGCCCTTAGGATATGTACTTGACTACCAGGATTATGATGCGATCATACTAGTGGATCCAGGGTGGTCCAAAAGTACATCCCTTAACTTTTCCTAGTCGAGGAGATATCGAGACTAAGGCATCGATATTCCAGAGTAGAGTAGTGTGTACATTTCTTGTCCCTTAGAGGGTGATGGCTAATCCTACAGCCATTGGTGTGTGACATCAAAGATTGTACACAGGTGCTCATTAGAGAATGGGTACACCGAACGGACTCACCGAGAACTCCTAGTTGGTATTATAGCTATCGTCAGATAGCAGTCCTCTGGTGACTCTGGTACAGGTTAGTCTGTAGACCCGAGATCGTCATAGAGTCTTGTGTGGCTCCCACTGTGCTTTGATTTCCTCCCTACCACGCTCAAGAGGTGTTGTGCAAACAGGTGGATTTTGGGTTTCTCTGATGGAATGAATTCTATTTTGTGAAAATAGAAATGAGGTGGAAATTGGGAGCATGGTTGAAAGTATGGCATTTTCATTTCTTTATTCATCTTGACTCACTATTCAAGCATGGTTGAAATTTTATATTGCTATTTTCCATGCTTGAATAGTGGGGGCAAGGGGTTACCATTCATTCACTTGATTCATTCCAACACTTAGCCATTTTTGCAAGGGTTGCTCTCTTGCTCTCTTCTTCTTCCTCCTCTTCACTATTGTTCAAGCTTCAACCCTCACATGTGATGTATATCATGAAGCTTGAACACATACTAGTAAGCAAACCAAATCCCCTACTTCACCATCCTACACTTGACTAGCGATCAAGTGTAGCGTGTTTCTTACACTAAAAGAGTTTAGTGTATAGGTAGCTTGAGTTGGAGGGACTTCGCGTGAATCATCTTTGGCACGAAGGTCTTCTGAGGAAGCTCGTCCAAACCCTCAAGTGGAGCCTAGTGGAGTCGCGGGACTACTACACGGAGCATGTGAAGTGAATGACTCGATTTACGAGGGTATAGCCATCTTCACTTCTTATAGCTTACCTTGATATCAAACCTAAACCCTAATCATCTAGGTAACGATCTTGTTTAGTCTAGCTTAGCACCTATAAAAATTTGAATTTGGCATGCTTAATGTTATTAAAACCTCATGGCGGTGCTAGGGTAGACTTTCATAGTATCAGAGCCAAAACTAGAAGATTAGACGATATAGTTAAGATCACGAAACCGAAACAACTCCGAAACTGTAACTCAAAAACCTGAGTTTATGTTTAATTTTTAAAGGTCTCTAAAAAAATTTTAAACAAGTGCAAAATGTTATATGTGATGTAACTAGAACACCACAGAAATTTGAAGGAAGTAGCTAATTAGTGCTTATCTTCTAGCATGTGATGTGATTGGGTTAGGGTAGTCGTGCGGCCTTGTTGACCTTGTCAAGGGTCATGCGGGTGAGTTTAATTCAATCAAGAAATGATGTGTAGAACTTGATTAGCGCTTATGGTTTGTTGACCTTATCAAGGTCATAAGTGGCTACGGGTAAAAACCATTATCGGGAATTTCAAGTGTTGAAATTTGCAATGAGATTGCATACCTTATATATGATAGTTGGATCCCGATACCCACTGCAAGTAAGAGTGACTCCTGAGAGAGTTTTGCACTTTACAATTAGCTAATCCAATAGGTGTCTAGAAAGGTGTCAACGGGGTTATGCCTCTAGGGAAACAAGGTTTATTTTAATTAGGTCCGTGCGAAAGCACGGGGAACTTCCCTCAGAGTACCGATACATGCCTGGCCGAACGATTGGCAAACCTGTAGGGTGTAATTAATCCCGGCTAATCTTAACTTTTGGAGTTTGAAGGAAGATTTGATAAAAACAGTGGGAGCCATCCTGATTAGATAAAATAACCGATCTAATCTTGCACAGAGCGCACGCAAAATGGTTATCCTTCTCTCTCTACTGGTAGCGACCAATGAAATGCCTTAACCAAGATAATAATATGGATGTTTTGACCGAACCTACTTATTATACTGGGTTTGGTTCTGCTCTACCTTATGATTGTCATAAGTCTGAGCAAGGAATAGGGGAATATCCGAATTCCCACGCCACCCAAACGAAGAATAAGCATGTTGATGTATTGTCTTCAGGTGTGTTCGTAACCAAGAACTGTTTCTCAGTTACCTTTACTTCCTGGGTATTGGATACCGGATCAGGATCCCACACATGTAATTTATTACATGGGCTATAGAAAGGTGGAGAACTGGGACAGGGTGATATGTCTCTAGTAGTAGAGATGGTGCAATTGTTGCAGCCGGTGCAATTGGCAAATATCACCTAGTGTTACCAACTGGTAATACAATGATTCTGAGCGACAATAATATTATGAATATTTTCCAAAATCAAGTGTTGATTGGGCAAGGTATGTTGTATAACAGTGTACACGTTCTAAATCAATCTACAGATCTAAACGTACAGAACACACATAAGAGGAACAGTTAAGAAATGAACGAAGTCTTCTTGAGGCATTGTAGACTAAGTCATGTCGATGAAACAAGACTAGAAAAAGTTCTATAAGGATGCATATTTGAATCCGTTCGAATTTACATCTTATGAAACTTGCCAGTCATGTCTCAAAGGCTAGGTGACCAAATCTCCGTTTACTGGAAACGGAGAAAGAGCTACTGAACTCTTGGACAGATATATGGTAATGTATGCGGTCCTATTTCTACACATGCCAGGGATGGTTCCGCGTACTCTATTACATTCACCGATGTTCTCTCAAGGTACGGACATGTGCTCTTGTTGAAACACAAATCTGAATCTTTTGGGAATTTCAAGGAATATAAATACGAAGTTGAAAACCAGATGGGTAAAGGTATTCAAGTCCTTCGATATGATCGGGGAAGAAAATACTTGAGCACGGAATTCCGGGATTATTTAAAAGAGAATGAGATTCTCTCTCAGTTTACTCCTCCGTATACACCACAGCACAATGGTATATCGGGGTGGAGGAATCGCACTCTATTAGATATGGTGCGCTCTATGATGAGTACTGCTGAGTTGCCTATTTCCTTTTGGGGGCATGCACTTGAGAAAGCTGCATACCTATTGAATAGAGTTTCGACCAAATCTGTTGCCTACCACTCCATATGAGATATGGAATAGGAAGAGACCATCTTTTAAACGAGTTAAGATATGGGGTTATCCGGCCTATGTTGAAAAGCAAAATCCGGACAAGCTTGAGGCAAGGTCAGTTCTGTGCAAGTTCGTATAATATCCCAAACATTCGCGAGGGTATATCTTCTACCGCTCCGAGGAACAAAAGCTATTTGTTTCTCGACATGCCACCTTTTTAGAAAAGGAATTTCTTGCAAAAGAAATTAGTGGTCATGAGGTAGAACTAGAAGAAGTTCTAGCTACACAAACTATTACTGACGATTTGGTGGAACCGGAGTATCCAATAGTGCTCAACAAACTCCAGCCACTCTGCAGATCTAGTAGGATTCCTCACCTACCTGAGAGATACTACGGTTTTCTCGTAGACGGTAGGAGCGGGGATTGCATCATGGAAGATGATGACCCCACTAGTTTCGAGCAGGCCATCACTAGTGGAGACTCTGTGAAATGGCTGGATACTATGCGATCCGAGATGGAATCCATGTACACCAACAAAGTATGGACTTTAGAAG
Source organism: Agapanthus africanus (assembly GCA_030015575.1). Classification (NCBI taxonomy): domain Eukaryota; kingdom Viridiplantae; phylum Streptophyta; class Magnoliopsida; order Asparagales; family Amaryllidaceae; genus Agapanthus; species Agapanthus africanus. The sequence continues at coordinate 392,337,140 of JASDDO010000018.1, forward strand.
TTGCTCCTGAAGGAGTAAAACCCATCGGGAGCAAGTGGATCTTCAAAAAGAAGATTGGTATAGATGGAAAAGTTAAGACTTTCAAAGCTAGACTTATAGCAAAAGGTTTTCATCAACGACCTAGTGTCGACTATGATGAAACCTTTTCTCCTGTCGCTATGCTTAAGTCCATCAAGATCCTACTTGCCATTGCTGCATACCACAACTACAAAATTTGGCAGACTGCACGTCAAAACCGCTTTTCTAAATGGTGATTTAGAAGAGAGCGTGTATATGACACTGCCAGAGGGCTTCGTAGACAGTGGGAGCAGCGGAAGCGTGTGCAATCTGCTTGAATCCATCTACGGATGAAAGCAAGCATCGCGGAGATGGAACATCTATTTTGATGAAGCTGTCAAAGAGTTTGACTTCATCAAAAGGTAGATGGACCATGTATATACAAGAAGGTTGTCGAGAGTATGGTTGTCTTCCTCGTATTGTACACGGATGACTTACTCTTGATAGGAAACGATGTTCCTATGCTACACTCGGTCAAGCTCCTCTTATCATACAAGCTCTCCATGAAAGATCTAACCGATGCCTCCTACATCCCGGGGATATAGATCTATAGAGATAGATCTAAATGGATTTGGGATTGTCCCAATCTAGGTACATAGACAACATACTAAAGGGGTTTAGTATGGAAGATTCTAAGCGTAGTAATGTACTCGTTTGTTCAGGAATCACTCTCTTCAAAGAGATGTCTCCCAAGACTGATTTGGAGAGGGCTCGCATACCCTATGCTTCGGCAGTCGGGTCAATCATGCATGCGATGTTCTGTACCAGAACGGATGTAGCTTACTCGCTAGGTGTAGTGAGTCGGTATCGAAAAGATCTTGGGGAAAACCACTGGAAAGCTGTGAAGAACATTCTTAAGTACTTGAGAAGGACTAAAGAGATGTTCTTGGTATATAGTAATGGTGAACTCCAGGTGGAGTCCTTTACCGATTCAAGCTTTCAGAGTGATAAGGATGACTGAAAGTCAGTCTCGGGTTTTGTCTTCACCCTCAGTGGAGGGACGGTATGTTGGAAGGGTTCCAAGCTATATACCGTAGCAGACTCGTTGATAGAGGCTGATTACATCGCTACCAACGATACGGCCAAAGAGGCTGTCTGGATGAATAAGTTCATAAGATAAACTTGGTTCCTACCATTGAGCATCCAATACCTGTGTATTGTGATAACAATGGAGTTGTGGCTTTAGGCCTAGGAATCCCGGTCCCATCAGCGATCCAGACATATTCTTACGCAGTATCACCTGATCAGGGAGATAGTTGATCTCCGAGAGATCGAGGTCAGGAGAGTTGACACAAAGGATAGCACAGCGGATCCACTCACAAAGACCTAACCCCAAATGCGATTCGAGAGATTTTTGGGATGTTGGGTATGAGATACTACAACAACTGGCCTTAGTACAAGTGGGAAATTGTTAGAAATATGTATGCCCTAAAGGCCATTATTGTTGATATAGTGGATGCTTGGACATATATATAGAGGACTTTCTTGCTCGGCGTGATAGTATGCTATCTGGTTACATTTATCTTAACATGTAGACTGGTATCTTTATATTGTCTGTCTCTTACATGTTGATAAAGCCCTTAGGATATGTACTTGACTACCAAGATTATGATGAGATCATACTAGTGGAGCCATGGTGGTCCAAAAGTGCATCCTTTAACTATTCCTAGTCGAGGAGATATCGAGACTAGGGCATCGATATTCCAGAGTAGACTAGTGTGTACGTTTCTTGTCCCTTAGAGGGCGATGGCTGATCCCACAGCCATTGGTATGTGACATCAATGATTGTACACAGGTGCTCATTAGAGAATGGGTACACCAAACGGACTCGCCGAGGACTCCTAGTTGGTGTTATACATATCGTCAGATAGCAGTTCTCTGGTGACACTGGTACAGGTTAGTCTGTAGACCTGAGATCGTCATAGAGTCTTGCGTGTCTCCCACTGTGCTTTGATTTCCTCCCTACCGCGCTCAAGATGAGTTGTGCAAACAGGTGGATTTTGGGTACAGTTCCGAGTCACATGGAGGCAATGAGAGATAGGAGGGGTTTCGTCTCTCCCGGTATTGGGGGTTGATGTTGCGCTATGCTCGATTGGTTAAAACGTGAAGTCCCTAGCCAGGGCTGCTGCTAAGATTTATTGATAAGAGTTATCAATAGTTTCTCAAACCGTTATAACCAGACATCGGCATGACTTATCACGTTACTGGGGTCTGACGTTTACCACCCCTAGACATGATATGCGACATATCGGACGAAAAGACCGGACTGTACGGTAGTGTTACTGATAGGATTCATGGAGAGTATAGACAAGCTTGCTTGTTGATTTTCATATCGCTCAATACCTGGGTAGCCGTTACGTCCAGCTAGTACCGCTGACGGCTTGTAGGTGACTGATGTGATCATCACCTACTGCTGGCGTATTGACGAGTGTTTAGAGTCCCATACAGAAGTTCCCTGGTTCAAGCAAAACGAAATAGGACACATATGTGATATGAGTGTGGGCCCGATTAAATACGTGTATGTGACACCGTATTGTAATCTGGCAGTTAACTGTTATTAGTTAGGTTTCTTCGGGATTTGATATATGTGATATAACCATATTATCGAATCAAGTGTTGATTTGATAATGTGATATACAGATAAATGATATTAGTCGGTCATATGTGATATAACCGGATTATTAAATCAAGTGTTGATTTAATAATGTGATATATATTATATTTGATATAATTATATCTTAACTAATATCATTAGCTCACTAAATATTTTCTTATATGTATTAATATGTATGTATGTATGTATGTAGCATGGCATGAATTCTATTTTGTGAAAATAAAAATGAGGTGGAAATTGAGAGCATGGTTGAAAGTATGGCATTTCCATTTCTTTATTCATCTTGACTCGCTATTCAAGCATGGTTGCAATTTTATATTGCTATTTTCCATGCTTGAATGAGTGGGAGTCAAGGGGTTGCCATTCATTCACTTGATTCATTCCAACACTTAGCTATTTTTGCAAAGGTTGCTCTTTTGCTCTCATGCTCTCTTCTTCTTCTTCCTCTTCACTATTGTTCAAGCTTCAACCCTCATATGTGATGTGAATCATGAAGCTTGAACACATATTAGTGAGCAAACCAAATCCCCTACTTCACTATCCTACACTTGACTGGCGATCAAGTGTAGCGTGTTTCCTACACTAAAAGAGTTTAGTGTATAGGTAGCTTGAGTTGGAGGGACTTCATGTGAATCATCTTTGGCACGAAGGTCTTCGGAGGAAGCTCGTCCAAACCCTCAAGTGGAGCCTAGTGGAGTCGCGGGACTACTACACGGAGTATGTGAAGTGAATGACTCGATTTACGAGGGTATAGCCATCTTCACTTCTTATTGCTTACCCTGATATCAAACCTAAACCCTAATCATCTAGTTAACGATCTTATTTAGTCTAGCCTAGCACCTATAAAAATTTGAATTTGGCATGCTTAATGTCATTAAAACCTCATGGCGGTGCTAGGGTAGATTTTCAGCAGGTGCATTGGTCAATCCAAATGGTATTACGAGATATTCATAATGACCATAGCGAGTCCAAAACGCCGTCTTTGTTGGATATAGTGCCCTCAGAGTCAATTATTGGATCGCAGGCACGTGATTACAATGATTGAGGGAGGACCTATACCGGTAGGACAATCTTACTCGAGAGGTTTGTATACTATCTAGTTTGTCTTTATTATCGTGTACATGCTTTAGGTGACATTGTAGTTCACTATTACACGTTGATAGAGAATAGTATGCTACCATGGTTTGTCTTTATCATCGTGTACTGCTTTAGGTGACCTTTCAGGTCACTATTACACATTGATAAAGCTCTTAGGATTCTTGCTTGACTGCCAGCAGTATGATGGCGATCATATACGTGGGAGCTGGGGTCTATAAGCACATCCTTAAAAGGTCCCTAGTCGTGGGAGTTTTCAAGACAGGGCATCGATACTCCGGAGTACACTGGTGTATACAGTCGAGATCCCGATGAGGCACGGTGGCCGGTCTCACAATCCACTGGTGTTAGTTGGTTCACCTAAGATGTATACAGGTGCTCATTGGGTTATGAGTACACCGGACAGGACTCGCCGGGAATCTGCTAGTTGGTAATATACCTAGCGTTAGATAGCAGTTCCCTAGTGACATGTGTACAGGTTAGTTCATCGACCTGAGGTCGTCATTTGTCTCGTGTGAGTTCCCACTGTGCTTTGATTACTACCCTACCACGGCTCAAAGGAGTCGTGCAAACAGGTTTTAGTTGGGTACAGTCCCGAGCCACATGGAGGCAAGTGAGCGGATCGGCAGAGAATTCGTCTCTCCCGGTATTGGGAGTGAGATCGCGCTGTGTCTAGGAGAGCCATTACACAAAGCCCTGTTAGTTATATGTATGCCCTAGAGGCCATTACTGTACATAGGATGTATATTGTAGTGGATGCTGGGACATATATAGGGAGGACTTTCTTGCTCGACATGATAGTATGCTATCTGGTTACCCTTTACCTTAACGTGTATGCTGATTGTCTCTCTGTTACATATTGGTAAAGCCCTTAGGATCTGTACTTGACTACCTGGACTATGATGCGGATCATACTAGTGGGGACATGGTATTCTATAAGTACATCCTTCAAAGTCCCTAGTCGTGGGTGTATCGAGACGGGGCATCGATATACCAGAGTAGACTAGCGTGTACCTTCTCGACCCATACAGATGGGCGATGGATGATCCCATATCCATTGGTGTTTGACATCAGAGATGATATACGGGTGCTCAGTAGAGACTGGGTACACTGGACGGACTCGCCGAGAACTCCCAGATGGTATTATACCTCACGTCAGATGGCAGTTCTCTGGTGACACTGGTACAGAGTAGTCTGTTGACCCGAGATCGTCATAGAGTCTTGTGTGGTTCCCACTGTGCTTTGATTTCCATCTTACCACGTCCAAGAGGGCGTGCAAAACGGTGGTTTTTGGGTACAGTCCCGAGTCACATGGAGGCAATGAGCGATAGGAGGGGATCCGTCTCTCCCGGTATGGGGGGTTGATGTTGCGCTGTGTTCGATTGGCTATAACAGGAAATCCCTGGCCAGGGTTGCTGAGATTTACTGGTAAGTGTTACCAGTAGTTTCTCGAATTGTTATAGACCTCATATCGACACGACTTATTGAGCTATTGGGGTCTGACGTTTACCACCCCTAGGCGAGATATGCGACATATCAGACGATCAGATCGGACTGTACGGTAGTGTTACTGGTTGGATTCACTGGAGTGTGAGCGGGCTTGCTCGTCGATCTTCAGATCGCTCAATACCCGGGTGGCCGTTACGTTTAGCAGACCGCTTGCGGCTTGTGGGTGCTTGATATGATCATCATCTGCTGCCGGCGTATTGACGAGTCTTTAGAGTCCTACACAGAGGTTTCCTGGCTCAAGCGAAACGAAATAGGAGCGCATATGAGATATGTGCGGGACCGAGAATAATGCGTGTATGTGATACCGTATTTCATTCTCGCGATCAATGTGTCGAATGGTTGTATGCGATATAACCTAGTTATCGATTCAAGCGTTGATTCGATAAGCCGATACATTGTATACTAGTCGGTTGTGTGCGACATGACCGGATCATTGAATCAAGTGTTGATTTAATGATTTAATGCATATTTATATATTTGATATATTACTTTGCATCAACTAGTATCAGTTTACTTAAGATGGATTTTCTCACTCGGATGTGCGCATTACATATGCGATATGATTTTGTGCACTTGATTGTATCATGTTTGATGATGCATATCATTTTGGTTAAGTGTAAAGATTTAAGCCATGGTTAAGTGGATAATTAGGGTTTTACTTATTCATTTATTAATCCTTTTATTTTTGGAAAAAGGAAAAGAAGTGAGAGAAAAATGGTGGCTTATTTTGTTTGCAACATGAAGCTTCATGAAGCATTCATGAAGTGACCATTTTTGTCTCATCTCCTTAACCCTAACCATTCTTTAACCTTGGTCAATTCTCTACACTTAACTTAGGTTAACATTATGATAAGAATAAATTTATTATTCTTTTCATAATAAGATGATCATATCATTTCTTCTTCTTCTTCCTTCAACAAAAGAAGAAAACCTTCACTTCAACAATGGCAAGTGATGAAAAAGAGTGAGAAATCCAAATCTAAAGTCTACCCACTTCCTATTTCTTCATCCTCTACCTCTTGCCAAGTAGTAGAGTGTGTTTCCTTCACAAGTTTTTGGACTTGGTGAAGTTGGAGCTTGATTTAGCGATGCCTCGACGTAGATCATCTTCGGCATGGACATCGACGACCTAGCTTGCCCATTCTCCGACGAAGCCGACGCTTGAGCCCGGATTTGATTTGGACAGCGGAGAGTACCTCGTTGCGGAGCTATGGAGGTGGAGCACCGGATCTACAAAGGTTGTATATCCGTATCTTGTAGTTAAGTGTTAACTAGATTGTTTTTCGCCTAGTTTTTCTAGCCAATGATCCATAGTCGGGTTTCTCGGCACCGTTAAAATTTTAATTTGGCATGATCGATGCCTTGTGAGACCTCACTAGCGTGCCTAGGAACCCTACAGTGGTATCAGAGCCTAGCTAGAGCCTTAGGCGAAGTCTAGACGGAATTTGAAGCCCGGACGAACCCGAAACCAACCCGGCAATATGCTCTCTGGACAATTTCAGAAAACGTGGATTTTTTAAAATTAAAAATTGCTAAAAAATTCAGCAGGGAAAAATAAGAATTACCATGCAAAATTTTTTGGGTGAACAGTAAATACCGCGGCGGAAGCGCGGCGGAAGGCTGCCTTCTGCGGCGGTTCCGCCGCAACTTGATGACGTCATCATCCACTTTTTGTACAGTAATTCATTTTGTCTGATACTGAGTTTTCTGGGAATTTTTAAAATTTTTTCCAGAGTTGAATTTTCTGGGATTGTTTTGGGGATTCGGTGTTTCGATCGGAGTATCAAATTTTATCTATGTGGCTTTCCGGATAAATATTAGAATATGTCAAAAAGTTTGACCGGATATAAATACCCAATTTTTCCCCTGTCGGGAAATTTCCAAGTGTTGGATTTTTCCGTAGTTTAACGATGTTCTAAGTAGTGCAAGTAACGCGATGGACCCTCTAAAAGACAACAAACCTTAACTCGATTATGTGACCGTCTTGAACTGCCCTTTGAACCTTCGGGTTTGGGGCAGTACGGCGTGCCACATGTGAGGCGTTGGCTTGACCCTTCTACGGCTGGACAGTTGGTACTGAGGCACGAACGGAATGTTGTTAGACTTGTTTCATGTGTTGAGCTGTATCGGGAAAACCTAGGTGTTCGATTGTTCGATCGAAAAGTTTAACATTTTCTGTTTATCTGGAATGGGATACAATAATTGGAATTCACAATAAGTTATGAGATAACTGAATGAATGTTATAAACATAGCAGTTTAGTCTCACTTGATCGGTTGCCACGGAATTTTGATGTGATCAAAAGTCCGTCGCAATCACGTAGCGTACGCGGATATTCGTCTGGTAAACTTAATAGACAGCCTCACTCCATAGCCCCGACCAAGTGACTGTAGGAGAACCCCGTCGCCGAAAGCATCCATTCGGGTGCTCCCGGCAGCGGTGTTCCGCCTTGGTGCACTTCGTCGACGGTATCGGGGGTGCGGCCGCCTACTGAAGTTTTGCGACGAACATTCGATCAGGATGTCGGGAATCTTGTTGAATTGCCCGACTTGATATTGAAAAGAGTTTTCGATAATGAGACTAAAATGCGGGGTTTATAATTGTTAGGCATGCGATGTCTAAGGAATTCATTTAGTCAGGCATGCGATGTCTGAGGTGGTTGCGGATTCCAACTGTTGTAGTTTTACACTTTCTTTTCTGTGACCGTAAGTGTAATATATGATATCGCCGGTTTCGTTGCTATATGTCAACGACAATTGAGATGCGCATATTTACTTACGTTGATGACATGTGATGTTATGTGTTGCTGGATATGTTATATTGGATCGTCGTGTTTGAATAGCCGGGGGTTTTTATGTGAGTTGGGTGTTTTTCATTTTCATTCATGTAAAAACTTGTATGTAATACTCTTTTATTGGGGCACTTCCAGGTTGCGGAAGTTGTCACCGTTTGTATATTATTTCCTTTTCCGCACTAGGATAGACCCAAGGAGGAGGGCACAAGTAACCGGGTTCTGGAGTCCAGTGGGAGACCAACTCGAGGAGTCGAGTCCGGGTCTCCTAACTCTAGAATTGGTAGGGTTGCTTGCCGCTCTCGTAGGGGTCTAGGGGTGTGGGTTTGGCTATTCATCGCGACCGTGGAATCCGTGTTTTATACTGGCTCGTATTGAAAACACGGACGTCCTAGTATATCCAATATTTCATATGATTCTTCTGCTGCGATATCTGTGATGTGATCATGTGATGTTCTGTGATAGATACAGTATATAGTATATATGATATATTATATAGGCGTTACTTATGTTTTACACCCGCGCTAGCCCTGCCCCGCTCTGCCGTTAGTTACCTAACCTAACGGTGCACGAGGGGACATCGAGGCGAATGCGGATGGCATAAGTGTACGTCGTATTTATCTGTGATGATTAGGTACTTAAATGATGGGACTTCATTAATATGATTAATGAAAGTAAAAGAAACCTAAGATGTTGTAGAATCGAATTTCAAAATAAAACAGGTAGCTACAGTTTTTGCTTTGCACAGAGGTATATATGATATATCCTGCACCTCATTCGACGAGGAAAGGACCGACGATCCCTTCACCGGGAGTGACTCCTTTAGCAATAACTGGCAGATGCTACACACTCGGTTTGTCTTTTGATTGCTTTTAAGAGTTCTGCTTTGCACAGTGATATATATGATATATCCCGCACCTCATGCGACGAGGAAAGGACCGACGATCCCTTCACCGGGAATGACTCCTTTAGCAAAACTAGAAAAGCCTCAAAAGCACTCCATTTCAAAATTCATTCGATCCTACAACGATATCAAGTTCATTACGCAATAGGTTTTCATAAAAACCTGTCGTAGCCCTCCGTCATTTCAGATAAGTAGTAGTTAGTATTCGTGCTACGTTTGTTGGCCTTTGTCAAGGCGCAGTGTGCGGTAGCTAACTGGTGCTTATCTGCTTATGCATATGATGCAGATTGAGTTAGGGTAGTCGTGCGACCTTGTTGGCCTTTGTCAAGGGCCGTGCGGGTGGGTTTAATTCAATCAGGAAATGACGGGTTGAACTTGACTAGCATCCTATGGTTTGTTGGCCTTTGTCAAGGTCATAGAAGGTTAGGGGCAAAATATTATCGGGAATTTCAAGTGTTGAAATTTGCAATGAGATTGCAAACCTTCTATGAGATAGTTGGATCCCGATACCCGCTGCGAGTAAGTGTTACTCCTGGGAGAGTTTTACACATTACAATTAGCCGATCAAGTAGGTGTCTAGAAAGGTGTCAACGGGGTTACGCCTCTGGGAAAACGAGGTTTACATTAATTAGGTTCATGCGAAAGCACGGGGGACCTCCCTCAAAGTACCGACACTGGCCTGGCTGAAAGATTGGCGAACTTGTAGTGTGTAATTAATCCCGGCTAGTCTTTCCTTTTAGGGTTTGAAGGAAGATTTGATAAAAAGCAGTGGGAGCCATCCTGATTAGATAAAATAATAACCAATCTATTCTTGACAGAGCGCACGCTGAGTGTTTTCTTCTCTCTCTCTCCTGGTAGCGACCATATCACGCCTTAATCAAGATAATAATACGGAATATTGACCGAACCCGCTTGTTATACTGAGCTGGGGAACGTTGGTCCCGCTCCAACTTATAATTGTTATAAGACAGAGCAGGAAATTGGGGATTACCAGAATTCCCGTGCCGCCCAAACGAAGAGAGTGCATGCTGATGCATCATCTTCGGGTGTGTTCATTATACAGAACTGATTCTCAGTGTCCTTTACGTCCTGGGTATGTGATACCAGATCAGGATCCCAGATATGCAATCTGTTACATAGGGCTACAGAAAGGTAGAAGACTGAGAATGAGTGATAAGTTTCATGAGGCAGAAAACGGGGCAAGTGTTGCAGCCAAGTCTGTTGGTCACTGTCACCCTGTATTACAAATACATTGATTCTGAACGAATGTTATTAGATACTGAACCTGATATACAAAATCATATCTGTCTCTTTATTAGTAAAGAAACGATAAAATTTTGTATTGTTGGATAATGTTTTGAACATTTCCTATATCAAAAGTTGATCGGTTCAGGCACGTTATCTAAAAGCATTAATGTTCTAAATCAAACTACAGTTCTTAGTATATGGAACACACACAAGAGGAAGAGTTCAGAAATGAACGAATCCTTCTTGAGATATTGTAGACTAGGTCAGATCAATGTGACCCGACTAGCTAGACTTACATAAAGATGCATATTTAAATTAGTTTAAATTTACATCTTGTGAAACTCGCCAGTCATGTCACAAAGATAAGATGACCATAGCTCCGTTTACTGGAAACAGAGAAAGAGTTAGTGAACTCTTGGGATGATACATGTTGATGTATAAAGGTCCCCAGTCTACACATGCCAAGACCGGTTCTTTGTACTTCATTACATTCTCTGATGATCTCTTTAGATTCAGACATATGTTCCTGTTAAAAAACAAGTCCGAACCTTTTGAGATATTCACAGAATATAAGTTAGAAGTAGAGAACCAATACGGGTATAAGTATTATGTCCTTTGATGTGATCAAGGAGGAGAATACTTGAGCACGGAATTTCTGGACTTTTCTAAAGGAGAATGAGATTCTCTCTCAGCATTACTCCTCTGTATACACCATAGCACGATGGTATATCAGGGCGGAGCAATCACACCCTATATGATAAGGTGTGCTCTATGATGAGTACTACTGAGTTACCTGTTTCCTATTAGGGGTTATGCACTTATGAAGTTGCATACCTATTGAATAAGGTTCCAATCAAATCAGTTGCCTACCACTCCATATGAGATATGGTATGGGAAGAGCCCATGTCATAAGTCAGTTAAGATTTGGGGTTATCCGGCCTATGTCTAAAAGCAAAATCTGGATAAGCTCGAGGCAAGATCTGTAATGTAGAACTGGAAAGGTTCCAGCTATACAAACAACAGCAGATGATTTGATAGAGCCAATGGATTCAGTAGATTCCAACGAACCTCAGCCTCTCCGCCGATCTAGTAGGGTTCCTCACCCACCTAAGAGATAATTCAGTTTCTCTATGACAGTGGGAGCGAGGATTGCATCATGAGATGATGACCCAACTAGCTTCGAGCTGGCCATCAGGAGTGTGACTCTGTAAGAATGGCTGGATGCTTAGCGATCTGAGATGGAATCCTTATACACCAACAAAGTATGGACTTTGGTTGCAATATCTGAAGGGTTAAATCCCCATCAGGAGCAGGTATATCTTGAGAAGATTACTTGGTGTACATGGAAAAGTTGAGACTTTCAAAGCTAGACTTGTTAAAGGTTTTCTTCATCGACCAGGCATGGATAATGATGAAACCTTTTCTAAGTAGCTATGCTTAAGTCCATCCAGATCCTACTTGCCACGGCTACATACCATGACTACGATATCTGGTGGTTGGGTGTCATAACAGCTTTTCTAAATGATGTTTAGAAGAGAGTGTCTATAAGTACACAGCCAGAGGGCTTCGTAGACAGTGGGAGCAGCGGAAACGTGTGCAAGATGTTTTATGTGATAAAGCAGGCATCGTGGAGTTGGAACATCTGTTTTGATGGATTAGTCAAAGAAGTTGACATCATCAAAATGGTAGATGAACCTTGTATAAACAAAAAGGGTAGTAGGGAGTATGGTGACGATCCTCGTAGAGTACGTGGATGACATACTCAAGATAGGGAAGGTGTTTCCTATGCTACGCTCGATCAATCTCCGCTTATCACAATGATTCTCCATATAGGATCAAAGTGATACCTTCTAAATCCTGAGTTTTAGATCTATGAGATAGATCTAATTGGATGTTAGGATTCTCACTAGTTGTAGTGAGATGGTATCAACCGATCCTGGGGAGAATCACTGGAAGGGTTCCAGGGTGATAATGACGACTGAATGTCAGTCGCAGGCATTGTCTTTACCCTCAGTGGAGGGACGGTATGTTGGAGGAGTTCCAAGCTAGATACCGTGACATACTAGACGATAAAGGCAGGATACATCGCTACTTGAGATGCTACCAAAGAGGCAGTCTGGGTGTATATTGGTTCATGAGATGAACTATGTTCCTCCCATTGTGTGACAATGGAGTTGTGGCTTATGCCGAGGAACGCCGGTCCCATCAGTGATCCAGACATATTCTAAGGCAGTATCACTTGATCATGGAGATGGTTGATCTCCAGGGAGATCGAGGTTAGGAGAGTAGACTCAGAGGACAACACAGCGGATCCACTCACAAAGGCTTGTTCCCAGAGAGAGACTTTTATGGGATGGTTGAGTATGAGATACTACAACCACTGCTACAGATGGCCCTAGTGCAAGTGGGAGATTGTTAGTTATATGTATGCCCTAGAGGCCATTACTGTACATAGGATGTATATTGTAGTGGATGCTGGGACATATATAGGGAGGACTTTCTTGCTCGACATGATAGTATGCTATCTGCTTACCCTTTACCTTAACGTGTATGCTGATTGTCTCTCTGTTACATGTTGGTAAAGCCCTTAGGATCTGTACTTGACTACCTGGACTATGATGCGGATCATACTAGTGGGGACATGGTATTCTATAAGTACATCCTTCAAAGTCCCTAGTCGTGGGTGTATCGAGACGGGGCATCGATATACCAGAGTAGACTAGCGTGTACCTTCTCGACCCATACAGATGGGCGATGGATGATCCCATATCCATTGGTGTTTGACATCAGAGATGATATACGGGTGCTCAGTAGAGACTGGGTACACTGGACGGACTCGCCGAGAACTCCCAGATGGTATTATACCTCACGTCAGATGGCAGTTCTCTGGTGACACTGGTACAGAGTAGTCTGTTGACCCGAGATCGTCATAGAGTCTTGTGTGGTTCCCACTGTGCTTTGATTTCCATCTTACCACGTCCAAGAGGGCGTGCAAAACGGTGGTTTTTGGGTACAGTCCCGAGTCACATGGAGGCAATGAGCGATAGGAGGGGATTCGTCTCTCCCGGTATGGGGGGTTGATGTTGCGCTGTGTTCGATTGGCTATAACAGGAAATCCCTGGCCAGGGTTGCTGAGATTTACTGGTAAGTGTTACCAGTAGTTTCTCGAATTGTTATAGACCTCATATCGACACGACTTATTGAGCTATTGGGGTCTGACGTTTACCACCCCTAGGCGAGATATGCGACATATCAGACGATCAGATCGGACTGTACGGTAGTGTTACTGGTTGGATTCGCTGGAGTGTGAGCGGGCTTGCTCGTCGATCTTCAGATCGCTCAATACCCGGGTGGCCGTTACGTTTAGCAGACCGCTTGCGGCTTGTGGGTGCTTGATATGATCATCATCTGCTGCCGGCGTATTGACGAGTCTTTAGAGTCCTACACAGAGGTTTCCTGGCTCAAGCGAAACGAAATAGGAGCGCATATGAGATATGTGCGGGACCGAGAATAATGCGTGTATGTGATACCGTATTTCATTCTCGCGATCAATGTGTCGAATGGTTGTATGCGATATAACCTAGTTATCGATTCAAGCGTTGATTCGATAAGCCGATACATTGTATACTAGTCGGTTGTGTGCGACATGACCGGATCATTGAATCAAGTGTTGATTTAATGATTTAATGCATATTTATATATTTGATATATTACTTTGCATCAACTAGTATCAGTTTACTTAAGATGGATTTTCTCACTCGGATGTGCGCATTACATATGCGATATGATTTTGTGCACTTGATTGTATCATGTTTGATGATGCATATCATTTTGGTTAAGTGTAAAGATTTAAGCCATGGTTAAGTGGATAATTAGGGTTTTACTTATTCATTTATTAATCCTTTTATTTTTGGAAAAAGGAAAAGAAGTGAGAGAAAAATGGTGGCTTATTTTGTTTGCAACATGAAGCTTCATGAAGCATTCATGAAGTGACCATTTTTGTCTCATCTCCTTAACCCTAACCATTCTTTAACCTTGGTCAATTCTCTACACTTAACTTAGGTTAACATTATGATAAGAATAAATTTATTATTCTTTTCATAATAAGATGATCATATCATTTCTTCTTCTTCTTCCTTCAACAAAAGAAGAAAACCTTCACTTCAACAATGGCAAGTGATGAAAAAGAGTGAGAAATCCAAATCTAAAGTCTACCCACTTCCTATTTCTTCATCCTCTACCTCTTGCCAAGTAGTAGAGTGTGTTTCCTTCACAAGTTTTTGGACTTGGTGAAGTTGGAGCTTGATTTAGCGATGCCTCGACGTAGATCATCTTCGGCATGGACATCGACGACCTAGCTTGCCCATTCTCCGACGAAGCCGACGCTTGAGCCCGGATTTGATTTGGACAGCGGAGAGGACCTCGTTGCGGAGCTATGGAGGTGGAGCACCGGATCTACAAAGGTTGTATATCCGTATCTTGTAGTTAAGTGTTAACTAGATTGTTTTTCGCCTAGTTTTTCTAGCCAATGATCCATAGTCGGGTTTCTCGGCACCGTTAAAATTTTAATTTGGCATGATCGATGCCTTGTGAGACCTCACTAGCGTGCCTAGGAACCCTACAGTGGTATCAGAGCCTAGCTAGAGCCTTAGGCGAAGTCTAGACGGAATTTGAAGCCCGGACGAACCCGAAACCAACCCGGCAATATGCTCTCTGGACAATTTCAGAAAACGTGGATTTTTTAAAATTAAAAATTGCTAAAAAATTCAGCAGGGAAAAATAAGAATTACCATGCAAAATTTTTTGGGTGAACAGTAAATACCGCGGCGGAAGCGCGGCGGAAGGCTGCCTTCTGCGGCGGTTCCGCCGCAACTTGATGACGTCATCATCCACTTTTTGTACAGTAATTCATTTTGTCTGATACTGAGTTTTCTGGGAATTTTTAAAATTTTTTCCAGAGTTGAATTTTCTGGGATTGTTTTGGGGATTCGGTGTTTCGATCGGAGTATCAAATTTTATCTATGTGGCTTTCCGGATAAATATTAGAATATGTCAAAAAGTTTGACCGGATATAAATACCCAATTTTTCCCCTGTCGGGAAATTTCCAAGTGTTGGATTTTTCCGTAGTTTAACGATGTTCTAAGTAGTGCAAGTAACGCGATGGACCCTCTAAAAGACAACAAACCTTAACTCGATTATGTGACCGTCTTGAACTGCCCTTTGAACCTTCGGGTTTGGGGCAGTACGGCGTGCCACATGTGAGGCGTTGGCTTGACCCTTCTACGGCTGGACAGTTGGTACTGAGGCACGAACGGAATGTTGTTAGACTTGTTTCATGTGTTGAGCTGTATCGGGAAAACCTAGGTGTTCGATTGTTCGATCGAAAAGTTTAACATTTTCTGTTTATCTGGAATGGGATACAATAATTGGAATTCACAATAAGTTATGAGATAACTGAATGAATGTTATAAACATAGCAGTTTAGTCTCACTTGATCGGTTGCCACGGAATTTTGATGTGATCAAAAGTCCGTCGCAATCACGTAGCGTACGCGGATATTCGTCTGGTAAACTTAATAGACAGCCTCACTCCATAGCCCCGACCAAGTGACTGTAGGAGAACCCCGTCGCCGAAAGCATCCATTCGGGTGCTCCCGGCAGCGGTGTTCCGCCTTGGTGCACTTCGTCGACGGTATCGGGGGTGCGGCCGCCTACTGAAGTTTTGCGACGAGCATTCGATCAGGATGTCGGGAATCTTGTTGAATTGCCCGACTTGATATTGAAAAGAGTTTTCGATAATGAGACTAAAATGCGGGGTTTATAATTGTTAGGCATGCGATGTCTAAGGAATTCATTTAGTCAGGCATGCGATGTCTGAGGTGGTTGCGGATTCCAACTGTTGTAGTTTTACACTTTCTTTTCTGTGACCGTAAGTGTAATATATGATATCGCCGGTTTCGTTGCTATATGTCAACGACAATTGAGATGCGCATATTTACTTACGTTGATGACATGTGATGTTATGTGTTGCTGGATATGTTATATTGGATCGTCGTGTTTGAATAGCCGGGGGTTTTTATGTGAGTTGGGTGTTTTTCATTTTCATTCATGTAAAAACTTGTATGTAATACTCTTTTATTGGGGCACTTCCAGGTTGCGGAAGTTGTCACCGTTTGTATATTATTTCCTTTTCCGCACTAGGATAGACCCAAGGAGGAGGGCACAAGTAACCGGGTTCTGGAGTCCAGTGGGAGACCAACTCGAGGAGTCGAGTCCGGGTCTCCTAACTCTAGAATTGGTAGGGTTGCTTGCCGCTCTCGTAGGGGTCTAGGGGTGTGGGTTTGGCTATTCATCGCGACCGTGGAATCCGTGTTTTATACTGGCTCGTATTGAAAACACGGACGTCCTAGTATATCCAATATTTCATATGATTCTTCTGCTGCGATATCTGTGATGTGATCATGTGATGTTCTGTGATAGATACAGTATATAGTATATATGATATATTATATAGGCGTTACTTATGTTTTACACCCGCGCTAGCCCTGCCCCGCTCTGCCGTTAGTTACCTAACCTAACGGTGCACGAGGGGACATCGAGGCGAATGCGGATGGCATAAGTGTACGTCGTATTTATCTGTGATGATTAGGTACTTAAATGATGGGACTTCATTAATATGATTAATGAAAGTAAAAGAAACCTAAGATGTTGTAGAATCGAATTTCAAAATAAAACAGGTAGCTACAGTTTTTGCTTTGCACAGAGGTATATATGATATATCCTGCACCTCATTCGACGAGGAAAGGACCGACGATCCCTTCACCGGGAGTGACTCCTTTAGCAATAACTGGCAGATGCTACACACTCGGTTTGTCTTTTGATTGCTTTTAAGAGTTCTGCTTTGCACAGTGATATATATGATATATCCCGCACCTCATGCGACGAGGAAAGGACCGACGATCCCTTCACCGGGAATGACTCCTTTAGCAAAACTAGAAAAGCCTCAAAAGCACTCCATTTCAAAATTCATTCGATCCTACAACGATATCAAGTTCATTACGCAATAGGTTTTCATAAAAACCTGTCGTAGCCCTCCGTCATTTCAGATAAGTAGTAGTTAGTATTCGTGCTACGTTTGTTGGCCTTTGTCAAGGCGCAGTGTGCGGTAGCTAACTGGTGCTTATCTGCTTATGCATATGATGCAGATTGAGTTAGGGTAGTCGTGCGACCTTGTTGGCCTTTGTCAAGGGCCGTGCGGGTGGGTTTAATTCAATCAGGAAATGACGGGTTGAACTTGACTAGCATCCTATGGTTTGTTGGCCTTTGTCAAGGTCATAGAAGGTTAGGGGCAAAATATTATCGGGAATTTCAAGTGTTGAAATTTGCAATGAGATTGCAAACCTTCTATGAGATAGTTGGATCCCGATACCCGCTGCGAGTAAGTGTTACTCCTGGGAGAGTTTTACACATTACAATTAGCCGATCAAGTAGGTGTCTAGAAAGGTGTCAACGGGGTTACGCCTCTGGGAAAACGAGGTTTACATTAATTAGGTTCATGCGAAAGCACGGGGGACCTCCCTCAAAGTACCGACACTGGCCTGGCTGAAAGATTGGCGAACTTGTAGTGTGTAATTAATCCCGGCTAGTCTTTCCTTTTAGGGTTTGAAGGAAGATTTGATAAAAAGCAGTGGGAGCCATCCTGATTAGATAAAATAATAACCAATCTATTCTTGACAGAGCGCACGCTGAGTGTTTTCTTCTCTCTCTCTCCTGGTAGCGACCATATCACGCCTTAATCAAGATAATAATACGGAATATTGACCGAACCCGCTTGTTATACTGAGCTGGGGAACGTTGGTCCCGCTCCAACTTATAATTGTTATAAGACAGAGCAGGAAATTGGGGATTACCAGAATTCCCGTGCCGCCCAAACGAAGAGAGTGCATGCTGATGCATCATCTTCGGGTGTGTTCATTATACAGAACTGATTCTCAGTGTCCTTTACGTCCTGGGTATGTGATACCAGATCAGGATCCCAGATATGCAATCTGTTACATAGGGCTACAGAAAGGTAGAAGACTGAGAATGAGTGATAAGTTTCATGAGGCAGAAAACGGGGCAAGTGTTGCAGCCAAGTCTGTTGGTCACTGTCACCCTGTATTACAAATACATTGATTCTGAACGAATGTTATTAGATACTGAACCTGATATACAAAATCATATCTGTCTCTTTATTAGTAAAGAAACGATAAAATTTTGTATTGTTGGATAATGTTTTGAACATTTCCTATATCAAAAGTTGATCGGTTCAGGCACGTTATCTAAAAGCATTAATGTTCTAAATCAAACTACAGTTCTTAGTATATGGAACACACACAAGAGGAAGAGTTCAGAAATGAACGAATCCTTCTTGAGATATTGTAGACTAGGTCAGATCAATGTGACCCGACTAGCTAGACTTACATAAAGATGCATATTTAAATTAGTTTAAATTTACATCTTGTGAAACTCGCCAGTCATGTCACAAAGATAAGATGACCATAGCTCCGTTTACTGGAAACAGAGAAAGAGTTAGTGAACTCTTGGGATGATACATGTTGATGTATAAAGGTCCCCAGTCTACACATGCCAAGACCGGTTCTTTGTACTTCATTACATTCTCTGATGATCTCTTTAGATTCAGACATATGTTCCTGTTAAAAAACAAGTCCGAACCTTTTGAGATATTCACAGAATATAAGTTAGAAGTAGAGAACCAATACGGGTATAAGTATTATGTCCTTTGATGTGATCAAGGAGGAGAATACTTGAGCACGGAATTTCTGGACTTTTCTAAAGGAGAATGAGATTCTCTCTCAGCATTACTCCTCTGTATACACCATAGCACGATGGTATATCAGGGCGGAGCAATCACACCCTATATGATAAGGTGTGCTCTATGATGAGTACTACTGAGTTACCTGTTTCCTATTAGGGGTTATGCACTTATGAAGTTGCATACCTATTGAATAAGGTTCCAATCAAATCAGTTGCCTACCACTCCATATGAGATATGGTATGGGAAGAGCCCATGTCATAAGTCAGTTAAGATTTGGGGTTATCCGGCCTATGTCTAAAAGCAAAATCTGGATAAGCTCGAGGCAAGATCTGTAATGTAGAACTGGAAAGGTTCCAGCTATACAAACAACAGCAGATGATTTGATAGAGCCAATGGATTCAGTAGATTCCAACGAACCTCAGCCTCTCCGCCGATCTAGTAGGGTTCCTCACCCACCTAAGAGATAATTCAGTTTCTCTATGACAGTGGGAGCGAGGATTGCATCATGAGATGATGACCCAACTAGCTTCGAGCTGGCCATCAGGAGTGTGACTCTGTAAGAATGGCTGGATGCTTAGCGATCTGAGATGGAATCCTTATACACCAACAAAGTATGGACTTTGGTTGCAATATCTGAAGGGTTAAATCCCCATCAGGAGCAGGTATATCTTGAGAAGATTACTTGGTGTACATGGAAAAGTTGAGACTTTCAAAGCTAGACTTGTTAAAGGTTTTCTTCATCGACCAGGCATGGATAATGATGAAACCTTTTCTAAGTAGCTATGCTTAAGTCCATCCAGATCCTACTTGCCACGGCTACATACCATGACTACGATATCTGGTGGTTGGGTGTCATAACAGCTTTTCTAAATGATGTTTAGAAGAGAGTGTCTATAAGTACACAGCCAGAGGGCTTCGTAGACAGTGGGAGCAGCGGAAACGTGTGCAAGATGTTTTATGTGATAAAGCAGGCATCGTGGAGTTGGAACATCTGTTTTGATGGATTAGTCAAAGAAGTTGACATCATCAAAATGGTAGATGAACCTTGTATAAACAAAAAGGGTAGTAGGGAGTATGGTGACGATCCTCGTAGAGTACGTGGATGACATACTCAAGATAGGGAAGGTGTTTCCTATGCTACGCTCGATCAATCTCCGCTTATCACAATGATTCTCCATATAGGATCAAAGTGATACCTTCTAAATCCTGAGTTTTAGATCTATGAGATAGATCTAATTGGATGTTAGGATTCTCACTAGTTGTAGTGAGATGGTATCAACCGATCCTGGGGAGAATCACTGGAAGGGTTCCAGGGTGATAATGACGACTGAATGTCAGTCGCAGGCATTGTCTTTACCCTCAGTGGAGGGACGGTATGTTGGAGGAGTTCCAAGCTAGATACCGTGACATACTAGACGATAAAGGCAGGATACATCGCTACTTGAGATGCTACCAAAGAGGCAGTCTGGGTGTATATTGGTTCATGAGATGAACTATGTTCCTCCCATTGTGTGACAATGGAGTTGTGGCTTATGCCGAGGAACGCCGGTCCCATCAGTGATCCAGACATATTCTAAGGCAGTATCACTTGATCATGGAGATGGTTGATCTCCAGGGAGATCGAGGTTAGGAGAGTAGACTCAGAGGACAACACAGCGGATCCACTCACAAAGGCTTGTTCCCAGAGAGAGACTTTTATGGGATGGTTGAGTATGAGATACTACAACCACTGCTACAGATGGCCCTAGTGCAAGTGGGAGATTGTTAGTTATATGTATGCCCTAGAGGCCATTACTGTACATAGGATGTATATTGTAGTGGATGCTGGGACATATATAGGGAGGACTTTCTTGCTCGACATGATAGTATGCTATCTGCTTACCCTTTACCTTAACGTGTATGCTGATTGTCTCTCTGTTACATGTTGGTAAAGCCCTTAGGATCTGTACTTGACTACCTGGACTATGATGCGGATCATACTAGTGGGGACATGGTATTCTATAAGTACATCCTTCAAAGTCCCTAGTCGTGGGTGTATCGAGACGGGGCATCGATATACCAGAGTAGACTAGCGTGTACCTTCTCGACCCATACAGATGGGCGATGGATGATCCCATATCCATTGGTGTTTGACATCAGAGATGATATACGGGTGCTCAGTAGAGACTGGGTACACTGGACGGACTCGCCGAGAACTCCCAGATGGTATTATACCTCACGTCAGATGGCAGTTCTCTGGTGACACTGGTACAGAGTAGTCTGTTGACCCGAGATCGTCATAGAGTCTTGTGTGGTTCCCACTGTGCTTTGATTTCCATCTTACCACGTCCAAGAGGGCGTGCAAAACGGTGGTTTTTGGGTACAGTCCCGAGTCACATGGAGGCAATGAGCGATAGGAGGGGATTCGTCTCTCCCGGTATGGGGGGTTGATGTTGCGCTGTGTTCGATTGGCTATAACAGGAAATCCCTGGCCAGGGTTGCTGAGATTTACTGGTAAGTGTTACCAGTAGTTTCTCGAATTGTTATAGACCTCATATCGACACGACTTATTGAGCTATTGGGGTCTGACGTTTACCACCCCTAGGCGAGATATGCGACATATCAGACGATCAGATCGGACTGTACGGTAGTGTTACTGGTTGGATTCACTGGAGTGTGAGCGGGCTTGCTCGTCGATCTTCAGATCGCTCAATACCCGGGTGGCCGTTACGTTTAGCAGACCGCTTGCGGCTTGTGGGTGCTTGATATGATCATCATCTGCTGCCGGCGTATTGACGAGTCTTTAGAGTCCTACACAGAGGTTTCCTGGCTCAAGCGAAACGAAATAGGAGCGCATATGAGATATGTGCGGGACCGAGAATAATGCGTGTATGTGATACCGTATTTCATTCTCGCGATCAATGTGTCGAATGGTTGTATGCGATATAACCTAGTTATCGATTCAAGCGTTGATTCGATAAGCCGATACATTGTATACTAGTCGGTTGTGTGCGACATGACCGGATCATTGAATCAAGTGTTGATTTAATGATTTAATGCATATATAATATATTTGATATATTACTTTGCATCAACTAGTATCAGTTTACTTAAGATGGATTTTCTCACTCGGATGTGCGCATTACATATGCGATATGATTTTGTGCACTTGATTGTATCATGTTTGATGATGCATATCTTTTTGGTTAAGTGTAAAGATTTAAGCCATGGTTAAGTGGATAATTAGGGTTTTACTTATTCATTTATTAATCCTTTTATTTTTGGAAAAAGGAAAAGAAGTGAGAGAAAAATGGTGGCTTATTTTGTTTGCAACATGAAGCTTCATGAAGCATTCATGAAGTGACCATTTTTGTCTCATCTCCTTAACCCTAACCATTCTTTAACCTTGGTCAATTCTCTACACTTAACTTAGGTTAACATTATGATAAGAATAAATTTATTATTCTTTTCATAATAAGATGATCATATCATTTCTTCTTCTTCTTCCTTCAACAAAAGAAGAAAACCTTCACTTCAACAATGGCAAGTGATGAAAAAGAGTGAGAAATCCAAATCTAAAGTCTACCCACTTCCTATTTCTTCATCCTCTACCTCTTGCCAAGTAGTAGAGTGTGTTTCCTTCACAAGTTTTTGGACTTGGTGAAGTTGGAGCTTGATTTAGCGATGCCTCGACGTAGATCATCTTCGGCATGGACATCGACGACCTAGCTTGCCCATTCTCCGACGAAGCCGACGCTTGAGCCCGGATTTGATTTGGACAGCGGAGAGGACCTCGTTGCGGAGCTATGGAGGTGGAGCACCGGATCTACAAAGGTTGTATATCCGTATCTTGTAGTTAAGTGTTAACTAGATTGTTTTTCGCCTAGTTTTTCTAGCCAATGATCCGTAGTCGGGTTTCTCGGCACCGTTAAAATTTTAATTTGGCATGATCAATGCCTTGTGAGACCTCACTAGTGTGCCTAGGAACCCTACAAGCCCTCGGCCGAGGCAGGAGATTTACTGGTAGGTATTCTAGTAATATCTCAGGGTGTTCTGGGCTACACTCCGATACGACTTGTACCGCTTTTGGGGGTCTGACTTTTACCAACCCCCTAGGCCCGCCATGCGATGCTCATAGACGAACAGACCGGACTGTACGGATATTGTTACTGACAGGCTCAGTAGGGTGTCAGGATAAGTTCGTTCATCGACCTCCCTTTTGGTCAATACCTGGTAGCCCGTTACGTACGGCTAGTACCTCTGACGTGCTAGTGGTTAAATCCACAGCCAATGTATTGACGAGTCTTTAGAGTCCCCCACAGACTGTTTCTCAAGTTTCGAGCGAAACGTTGTAGAGGTCGTATGATATATGGCAGGGTCCGATCATATACGTGCAGTAGTGCACGGATCATGATCAGGCGGATCATACTAGTGGGCTTTGGTTTAAGCCGGATCCTAGTATTAGATTTGTTGGATTACTTTAGCCTCGTCGCATTCGCATTCAGTCGAAATGCGAATTCAGGTATGTATATACAGGTGAGGGGTATCCTTGTGATCCGTCACGAGTTTACTTTAGATGTTGCTGTATCTTTTTATTGTTGCAAACATTTGGATTAATGTTTGTTAATGGAAATTATGAGCACAAAATCATGATTAAGATCATTAATTGTGACACATGCACAAGTGATGACTCATGGTCTCTTTTCTTGTGCATGTGTCACATTATATGATGGATTTGTGAGTTGATTTGATGAGAGGGGAGAGAGGGGCATCCAAGGGCAAGGTTGGCTCTTGTATTATTCTCTTCTTTCTCTCCTTTTATCATATGAAAACATAAAAAGAAAAGAACCTCTTCTTCTTCTTCTTCCTCTAGCTCATTATCTCCATCAATAGCAACACCTCTAACCTCCATCCAAATCAATGGATGCATGAGACAAAGTGATCACAAACATTCTATACAACACCTTAGACACGTCGGCTAGCACACTTCGTGCCCGAGTTGCTTCGGATGAAGCGGGAGCCCGTAAAAAGAATCGATGATGTGGTGCCCTTTCAAACGAGGAGATCGAGACCGGAGATGCCGCAAGGAGCTTGGGATGGTGGCCAAAGACCGAAGGACATGAATCGATCGGTATAGCCTTTCTATCCCTTCTCTAGATAGCTAGTTGTAGGTTAATGGTTCGATCCAGGTTTTAAGCATACGATAGTGTCAGTTTCTAGTTTAGAAAAAATTTCGTTTCCGCATTTTGGCCTCGGAAAGACGGCTGGGGCGCTACCGTAGTCTTACATGTTATCAGAGCCACGCTATTAACCTTTGCTAGCTTGCTCTGACGTATTTAAAACATCGATCGAACGAATTTTCTAAAAACTGCATTTCTAAGTCATCAGTTTCTGTCGAATTTTTCCTATGGTCAAAAAATTATTTGGTGCGCTGCAGAAAATCAGGCAGGGTTTTTTAGGAGCACTGTAGAAATTTGGTAACACGATCCAACAGTAACGCCGCGGAACCGCGGCCCTACCCTCAATTTGGCCGCGGTTCCGCCGCCATTCTGAGGCTTCATCTCATCAAATTTCTTCAGGTGGTCTCTGACTCGGAAAAGGGGTTTCTGGTAATTTTATTCTGGGCCCAGATTTGTTTGAGTACTGGGTATTGTGCTTGGGGCCCACTTCGGGAAATTTTGTCGTTCGAAAAATTTTAAACATGTTAGTTCACATTATTTACATTATATCTGCGACCGTGAATTCCATTTGATCGGTAAATCTTGTCTAATTGCTATAGCCCTTTTAGATGGATTTGCGAATGTGACATTCACGTTGATATTCTGTGTTGTGCTGTGATGTTGCGGATTTGTCGTGGTGGATAGCCTGGATGCAATGGTAGTACAGTTTGGTTACATTTGTACATTTAATATTACGGGTCGAGCGTCCGACATATGGACTGCCGTCACTGCCTGTTTGTATATTATTCTTTTAGGGCACGACCGGGCTGAGGTCGATGTACCCGTTGTATATATTTCACTTTTTGTACTAGGATTACCCCAAGGTGGGGTGCACGGATAGCCGGGTTCTAGAGGGCAACGGGCCCGCATCTCATGGTTTTGAGATGGAGAGGGATTTACTCTAGAATTGACGGGCTATTCGCCGCACTCGTAAGGAGTATATGTTGACCCAAGTAGGGATGCTCAAGTTACCGGATTCCGTGAAGTGCTCGGTGGTCCATTCACTTTGTTGAAGGGGGCTGCCTCGCTTCAGGTTTTGGCGGGTAACTTGCCACGCCCGTAAAGGTCTAGGATTTCATTGCACAGGCTATCCACACGACCAGGGGAACGTCGGGTTTCAGCAGTGGCTCTATGAAACCCGGGGATCCCAGATTATGTGTATTGTTCTGTGATGCTTATTACATTTCTGTGATATTGCATTTTATCACGCCTTGAGCGAATATTATATATTGATATATATACTAGTAGATGTTGTATATGTTTTACACCCGCGCTAGTCCAGTCCCCGCTCTGTCGTTAGTTAAGTAACCTAACGGGTGATGACGGGACCCAGTGGCGAATGCGAATAGCATATACGTAAATCGTATTTTCGTTCTTTATTGGTGTGATCAATTGATGGGACTGCATTGATTCGGATCAATGCAAGCTAAACAAACCTATTCTGATGTTGTTGGAACATTTTTTAAAAAGCTGTTATTGCAAGAACGTTCTCTTTTGTTTTGCACAGTGGTATTCGGTTAGGAATATCCAGCACCTCAGTCGACGAGGCAAAGGCCGAGATCCCTTCACCGGGAGTGACCCCTTGGACAGAAGTTTGCGTCAGGATAATAACTTCACTATAGCTGATTGCCTTTTTGCTTTGCATCGTGGTATTCAGTTAGAATATCCTGCACCTCATTCTACGGGGAAAGAGCCGAGATCCCTTCACCGGGAGTGACCTCTTTAGCAAAGGTTTTCGCCACTATATTTTTATAAAAAGCTATCCGGTTCCTTCAACGATATCAAGTTCATTACGTTAAAGGTTTTTTTGCCAAAAACCAGCCGTAGCCCTCCGTCATTTCAGATTAGTATTGCTTAGTATTCGCGCTACGTTTTTCATTGCTATTCACCGAGACGTAGTGTGCGGTAGCTCTGTTATGCTTTTCTGTCGCATGGATATGTGGATTGGTTAGGACGGTCGTACGACTTTGTTGATTATTCGTCAAGGGTCATGCGGGTGGGTTTAACGCAATCAAGATAATGACTGGTTGAACTTGACTAGGACCTTTTAATTTGTTGATTATTCGTCAAGGTCACTTGGGTCCTAGGGGTAAAAATCACATCGGGAGTTTCTAAAGAAACTGAAACTTGCCAGGCATTCGCATACCTTCTGGAGTATGATAACGTGAGTGGATTCCGTCACGTTATCATGCGATGATATTTGGATCCCGATTCCCACTGATGAGTTGGTTTACTCCTCAGGTGATCCCGACCAATTCTTCTTTCAGGTTTGGAGCAGAATTTGAGGTTACAATGGGAGGTTTCCTGATTAGATAAATTGATAACCATTCTGATCTAGGTTAGAGTGCATGCTGAGTGTTTCTTTTCTCTCTCTCTTTGGCAGCGACCATGACCCGACCCGTGACTATGACTCAGTGACCGAGTTGACTGAACCTTCTTAAACACTGGCTTTTGGATTGTCTGAGTTGCATACCTCATTTCCACTCCTACTTTTACCTTTTTCTCCAGGACACCCCGTATTATTACGAACATCCACTTCTATTGGATAAAACCATCGTATGGTTATATACGAACTCGAAGGAACTTGTTCCAGATTCGAGAATGGTTTCCGGTTCTGGAGAAAACGAATAGGACTATTCAGTTGTCTTTTCCTTTTACCTTCTCTCAGGTTGCGAGTGTTCCTTGGATTAGGACGGTACACCTATTACGCAAATTGGATAGTCTTCTTTCAAACCATAGACAGGTGCCGAATGGTAGGGAATGAAGAAAACCATTTAGCCTAAAAGGTGTACAGAAGGTATTAAGTAAAGACAAATAAAGGGATTAGTAAGAGGGCAAAGTAAATTGCGACTGCTATTCACGACCAAACCAAGTATTTCATCGCCACTCCTACTTCACCTTTATATTTCTCCAGGACACTCCGTATCACTATGAAGATCCACAGTTATTTGGATACTCCATCGTGTGGTTATATACGAACTCGAAGGAACTTGTTCCAGTTCGGGGATGGATTCTGGTTCAGGAGAAATAGCAATAAGGTTTTATTCAGTTGTCTTTTATCTTTACCTTCTCTCGGGTTGCGAGTGCTCCTAAGATTAGGACAGTACACCTATTACGCTTATTGGATAGTCTTCTTCCAAACCATAGGCTGCTGCCGAACGGTAGGGAAGGAAGAAAACCATTTAGCCTAAGGGGGTGTACAGAAGGTAACGACTAAAGACATATAAAGGGATTTGGAGAGATGGCAAAGAAATATACGGTTATAGTTTTGAATCTGGATAATGGAAGAGGCATTACTAGAAATACCCGGATACCCCTTCGAAACATTTACATGTTTCAGTTTCACTGTGTATTGTTAATAGAAAACCGATTTCCCAATTAGTACTTACTCCAGGGTATGTATCTACCAGGTTTGATTCTTACATCTGTATGGTTTTACAGATGATGAGTGGGAGTAAATTATTGGGAATAGGTGATCATCCTCATTATATCGGAATTCGTTG
This sequence comes from Agapanthus africanus, assembly GCA_030015575.1. Taxonomy (NCBI): domain Eukaryota; kingdom Viridiplantae; phylum Streptophyta; class Magnoliopsida; order Asparagales; family Amaryllidaceae; genus Agapanthus; species Agapanthus africanus. The sequence goes on from JASDDO010000018.1 coordinate 392,364,876, forward strand.
TAATTGGTGATATTTGAGGAAATCGCCTGGGCTGTTTGCCGAACGGCAAATATTTGGTTTTGAATATCCGTTGTAATGCACCAATTTCAAATTGATATATCTGTACGTTTATTTTTATAAAGTGAGATATAACTTTTTGAAATTATGTCTATGACATTTACCTATATCAGTGGATGGTTAGGTAAGGAGCATTAAACAGCGGTGTAATTCTTCTTAACCATAAGTATAGTTTTCAACCTACGACACACAGGGAATGAGTTATTAGACTCAAGGGACTTATACAGAGTATTGTATGTTGTCCAGTGTCCATTAGGACAAAAGGGTTGGTCCTCGTACTATATTCGGTTTACTTATGACTTCTCTAGTTTTTAGACAAGTGTTTCGTATAAACACAAAGTCCAGGTTTTGAGAAGTTATAGGTATATGAATAAAGTAGAGAACCAGGTATTGCAAGTATCAAGATTCTTCAAGGTAATCGAAGATGTGGATACTTGTGTATAGTATTCAGTTGATAGTAATGATTGTGAGAACTTGCTTCTCTTTCAGGTTACTCATAATTGGAAGCACTCCTAATTCGAGTAATGCTGATCGGCCTCTCTTCCATTTAGTTGATATGCACTGGAGACAGCTGCATGATTTGAATCCGGTTCCATTTAAATCAGTGCATCTGTTTCTATATTGGATATAGAATAGTTCATATCTTAACAATGTTAAGGTACGGGGAGTTTTTTGGCTTATGCTTAAAACCAGACTCTGGATAACTCAAGGCATGTTTCCGTAATGCTGTTTGTGGGTTGACCCGGGTTATGACGAGGGTTGACTTTCTACCATCTGGAAGATCAATAGTGATATTGTTCTTGACTCACCACAGTTTTAATAAAAATGGATTTTTTCAGAAAAACAATTGTGGGAGTATGGTAGAACTGGAAGTGATTCCAGAACCGCAAACGATTACTAAAAATTTGATAAGAACCTGAAGATTCAATATGGTTTGACATTCCATTGGCCACTCCGCAGATATGGTGGGTAATCTCAGGCACTCGAGAGGTACTCTGGTAGCCTCAAGGACGGTGACAGGGAGGTTCTTGTTTGCCCAGACTTGCCGTTGCTGTTGTTCCAGACTGTGGGACCCGGCAGGAGGATGAGTATAGCATCGTTCTAAACAAGCTTTAGAAGTGTACATGTATATGACTCTGCCAGAGGGTTGTCGTAGTCAGTGGGAGCAGCGGAAGCATAGTGGACAAGTAGCTTATGTCTATTTATAGACTAAAGCGGATATAGCGGAGATAGATCATCTATTTCTAATGTAACAGTCATAGGTTTGACTTCATCAGAATAGGGGATGGATCTGTTAAGAAGGTAGTAGGGTGTGATGTCCTGGTATTTGGATGACATACACAGAGTGGGAAGTTAAATTCCTATACTATGATCGGTTATACTTTGGTTGTCACACAGTGGTTTCTCCACATAGGATATAGATATAATATCAGACATTCTGGTTACTAGATCTATGGTTTTTAGATCTAGATTTGGGAAGTATCCCAATCTGGGTACTTAGACAGTGTTCTAAAGGTGTTTTAGAATGGATGACTCCTGGCACGGTAGTGTACCTGCAGGTGATGGAGTCACCCTCTCTAAAGGTGTCTTACAGACTAAAGGGGAGAAGGATGTGCATGATTGGCAGATCACTTGCTTAGGCAATTGAGTTGATCATGAGATATCAAGTACCACACCAGATGTTGTTTTTGCACGAGATATAATATGTTGATATTGATCCAATCCTGGAGAAACGATCGGGAGCAGTTTTAGAACACAAGTGGATGTTCTAGGGATATGATAACAACAAACTCTTTCGGGAGACGGTTATCATTCCAGGCTTCCAAAGTGACCTGGATGACAGAGTGATTGTCAGAGTTATAGTTTTCCCTCTGACGAGGGGCAGTGTTTTGGACAGGTGATCCAAGCGGACACTGAGGGAGGCATGATGCAGGATACTGATTAAGTTCAGTTGACGATACAGTCTAAGAAGTTTGGATTTGGAGTTCATTTATGAGCTAGGTCCCATCAGATATCCAGACATATTCTAAGACTGGTATTGCTCATTTCGGGAGATGGCTTTCTCCGCGAACTTGAGATAAAGAGAGACATAGAAAGAAACATCAGAGCGGATCCACTCGCTGAGGTTATTCCTCGAACGCAATAGTTTTGCAAATGGGTTTTGTGAGACTGATTAGTAGAGGAGTTGGGTGTTCGGTATCACACGGGCTGTGAGTATGCGACATCGCAATAATTAGCCTTGAGTGCAAGTGGGAGATTGTTGGATATAGTGCCCTCAGAGTCAATTATTGGATCGCAGGCACATGATTGCAATGATTAAGGGAGGACCTATACCGGTAGGACAGTCTTATTCGAGAGGTTTGTATACTATCTGGTTTATCTTTATCATCGTGTACATGCTTTAGGTGACATTGTAGTTCACTATTACACGTTGATAGAGAATAATATGCTACCATGGTTTGTCTTTATCATCGTGTACTGCTTTAGGTGACCTTACAGGTCGCTATTACACAATGATAGAGCCCTTAGAATTCTTGCTTGACTGCCAGCAGTATGATGGCGATCATATATGTGGGAGCTGGGGTCTATAAGTACATCCTTAAAAGGTCCCTAGTCATGGGAGTTTTCGAGACAGGGCATCGATACTCCGGAGTAAACTGGTGTATACAGTCGAGACCCCGACGCGGGGCGGTGGCCGGTCTCACAAGCCACTGGTGTCAGTTGGTTCACCTAAGATGTATACAGGTGCTCATTGGATTATGAGTACACCGGACAGGACTCGCCGGGAATCTGTTAGTTGGTAATATACCTAGCGTCAGATAGCAGTTCCCTGGTGACATGTGTACAGGTTAGTTCATCGACCTGAGGTCGTCATTTGTCTCGTATGAGTTCCCACTGTGCTTTGATTACTACCCTACCACGGCTCAAAGGAGTCGTGCAAACAGGTTTTAGTTGGGTACAGTCCCGAGCCACATGGAGGCAAGTGAGCGGATCGGCAGGGGATTCGTCTCTCCCGGTATTGGGGGTGAGATCGCGCTGTGTCTAGGAGAGCCATTACACAAAGCTCTCGGCCGAGGCAGGAGATTTATTGGTAGGTATTCCAGTAATATCTCAGGGTGTTCTAGGCTACACTCCGACACGACTTGTACCGTTTTTGGGGGTCTGACTTTTACCAACCCTCTAGGCCCGCCATGCGATGCTCATAGACGAACGGACCGGACTGTACGGATATTGTCACTGACAGGCTCAGTAGGGTGCCAGGATGAGTTCGCTCATCGACCTCCCTTTTGGTCAATACCTGGTAGCCCGTTACGTACGGCTAATACCTCTGACGTGCTAGTGGTTAAATCCACAGCCAATGTATTGACGAGTCTTTAGAGTCCCCCACAGACTATTTCTCAAGTTTCGGGCCAAATGTTGTAGAGGCCGTATGATATATGGCAGGGTCCGATCATATACGTGCAGTAGTGCACGGATCATGATCGGGCGGATCATACTAGTGGGCTTTGGTTTAAGCCGGATCCTAGTATTAGATTTGTTGGATTACTTTAGTCTCGTCGCATTCGCATTCAATCGGAATGCGGATGGAGGTATGTATATACAGGTGAGGGGTATCCTTGTGATCCGTCACGAGTTTACTTTAGATGTTGCCGTATCTTTTTATTGTTGCAAGCATTTGGATTAATGTTTGTTAATGGAAATTATGAGCACAAAATCATGATTAAGATCATTAATTGTGACACATGCATAAGTGATGACTCATGGTCTCTTTTCTTGTGCATGTGTCACATTATATGATGGATTTGTGAGTTGATTTGATGGGAGGGGAGAGAGGGGCAGCCAAGGGCAAGGTTGGCTCTTGTATTATTCTCTTCTTGATCTCCTTTTATCATATGAAAACAAAAAAAGAAAAGAACCTCTTCTTCTTCTTCTTCCTCTAGCTCATTATCTCCATCAATGGCAACACCTCTAACTTCTATCCAAATCAATGGATGCAAGAGACAAAGTGATCAAAAACATTCTCTACAACACCTTGGACACGTCGGCTAGCACACTTCGTGCCCGAGTTGCTTCGGATGAAGCGGGAGCCCGTAAAAAGAATCGATGATGTGGTGCCCTTTCCGACGAGGAGATCGAGACCGGAGATGCCGCGAGGAGCTTGGGATGGTGGCTAAAGACCGAAGGACACAGATCGATCGGTATAGCCTTTCTATCCCTTATCTAGATAGCTAGTTGTAGGTTAATGGTTCGATCCGGGTTTTAAGCATACGATAGCGCCAGTTTCTAGTTTAGAAAAATTTTCGTTTCCGCATTTTGGCCTCGGAAAGACGGCCGGGGCGCTACCGTAGTCTTACAGTCTTCGGGATGTCGGGCTCTTTGACCTTCATCTAATGATAACCCGAACGATGATCTAGCTTCGAAAATACACAAAACCCACTTAACTGAGCGAAAAGATCATCGATGCGTGGTAGTGGATATTTTTTCTTAATCGTCACTTCGTTTAGAGCTCGATAGTCCACACACATCCTGTAAGAACCTTCTTTCTTCTTCACCAGTAGTACTGGAGATCCCCAGCTTGAAGTTTTAGGACAAATCCATCCTTTCTTCAGGAGTTCGTCCAACTGAATGCGGATCTCCTTCAATCCTTCTGGACTTAGCCGATACGGAGCTTTGATTACCGGTTGCGCACCAGGTTGTAAATCGATGCTGAATTCAAGAGCTCGATTGGGAAGAAAACCTGATATATCTTCCGGGAATACATCCTTGAACTCTTGAACTATCTCTGGCTTTGATTCTTCCGCTTGCAATACTGCAACCACCGCCTTCTTTGGTTTTGCTTTGTAGACGATAGGTTTCAAGGTACGGTCTCCACTCTTGAAATAGAACACTGGATGATCTGGTATTTCAAACACTACCCTCCTTTGACGACAGTCGATGGTAGTGAAGAAAGTTCCCAACCAGTCCATTCCCAAGACTACATTGAAGTTCGGTATGTCCAACACCTTGAAGTCCGCATAAAATTCTCTACTGCAGACAACCACTGGACACAGATCGTATCCCAAAGTTGCTTTTAGAACGTCGTTCCCTGAACTGACATTCCAGCTGGATACAAGCGATTTAACTGGAATCGCATGAGTTCGGACGAACCGTTGCAAAATAAAGTAATGTGATGCTCCAGTGTCGAAGAATGCTAGAGCAGGTAGGGAGGCTACTAAGATTGTACCTAAGTTGTGTGGGATAGGTTTAGGTATAGGAAAAGTTATAGTGGTACACAAAGATTAAAAAATTGGAAGGATTGGGAGATTACCAATGATGACTTTGCCAGTGGTTTCAGCCTCCTCAGCCGTCATTGTAAAGGCCTGACGTCATGGTACATTCCTCATTGCTGGAGGCGCATTCCTCTGTCCTTAGGGTATGATTCTCTGCCCTTGAGGAGCATTTCTCTGTGCCTAATGGAACTGACATTGAGGCTGTGCAGGAGGTCCATATGGAACTGGTGCAGGGAGAGCTAGGCGAGGTACAAGAGCCTGAATGGCTGGCTGCTGCGGTACTGTGATTGCTGGTCTGGGGGCTGGATCTATGTTGAAATGATATGGGCATGCTCCTATGGCGTGAGTGGATGTGCCACAAACCAAACACAGGCCATTTGCATGCCTGCAGTCCTTCGCCAGGTGTCCTGTCCTCTTGCACTAGAAACAAAAGTCTGGACTAGCCCGATTAAATGATCCTCCCGGTTTCCTCGGTGCAAAAGTTGTCCTAGAAGAGGCTCCTCCTGTCATCTGTGTGGCAGGACGTTTTACACCGGCAGTCTGTGGTCTGCCCTTCTTCTTCACAACTGTCTCATAGCATCGGGCAGCCTTCAAAATAAGTTCATCGGTTGGGAAATCCCTTGTAGCGAGTGCGGCTTGGATTTCCGGGTCCAACCCTTGCTGAAATCATCGTGTCCGGGTCTCAGCGGTAGGAATTAGGTGTGGAGCAAACCTGTTACGACCTTGTGTTAGCAGTGTAATGAGTGAGATCGGGAATTTGAATATTAAGACAATATCTTACCTGCTAAGTATGGTAAACTCAGCATCATATTCATCCACAGAATTGACCAACATCGAGCCTTGTTGTAGATGAATGAACTGCTGCTCCATGTCAAAACGGGCAGTCTCAAGGAAGTACTTCGCATCGAACAGATCGCGAAACACCTTCCATTCAATAGGTTGGGTGAGACGGCTTTCCTCAGCCTTCCACCAGACTCTGGCATTGTCTGTCAGTTGCAGCTTAGCAACTCCTACCCAGGAAATATCTGACACTTGAGCTGCTGCCAGATCATCTTCGATCGATTGAGCCCATTCTTCTGCCTCCGGTGAGCTCTCTTTCCCCGAGAAGTGTTTTCGGTGCAATGCCTGGAATTGCTTGACTCCGAGTACCTCGGCTTTAGGGCGGTGCATGAGAATAGCAGTCTGTTGCTGCTGAGCCTCTAGAAGGCTCTTAATAGCCTCGAGTAGTACCGTTGCTCGTTGATGGGAGCTGCAACGATAGGTAGTGGTAGTAGACTAGGCGGTGGGGTGTTGCCACTAACATTGGTACTGGTGTTGTTCGGTGAATCCATGACCTTGATAGAAAATGAATGGTTAGGATGGATTCAAGAAATTTGAAATGTAAAGAATGTATAGTTGCTAATTCTTATAATTCTTGTGATATATTGCTTAAGACTTCATGCAGAACTGGCCTGCATGGGCCACCAACAAAACCTGTCACGCCCCGCTTCCCAGTAGACGGAAACGGTGACGTGGCAGGCCACAACGTATTTACTAAGAAATATACGTATTAAGCGAAATTAAGCAATATATAAAAATATACAAGAGTATTAAAATAAACAACAACTTTATTTACATTCATCTTTACATACAACTGTTTGAAAATGAAAAGATACAATGATAATAAGCAGTGCCTAAACAATGGCATACAGGAAAGTAAGTACAGGGAACTAGAAGTCAGGCTGTGCCGCAAGCTGGTCCAAGTCCTCCTGGTTAAACCCGATCTCCTGAGAGTCTGATCCTCCTGACGAACATTCCAAAGAAACAGAAAAGAATGTCGTCAACGAACTAATGCTCGGTAAGCCCCAAAAGAAGAAAGAGAATATAACAAGTAATTGTGAAATGAATAGGTAAGTTGTGTATGATTGATTACCGGTATATGATAGTTATTCTAATGTGATTGTTTGTAACTTGATAAAGAAGGTATTCATGTATACAAGAGGAGTTCATTTTACCCCGTGGACTATGGTTACATGTAGTATAAGTCCCCGTCATAACCCACGGGACAACGGCACGTGAATTCATGTAGGTGTCTTTTAAGTGACCTCTCGTGCCACGATATACGTTCCGTACCAATCTACCCCTTTATCCCCACATAATGTATTGTATAGATTATATTACAAATCTTGCCAAAACTATGGATACAAAATGTATTCATGTGCAGGATGTAGTCAAGTATTCAAGTAGTCATGTCAAGTTATAACCATGATTCGGTCAGGTCAGGTCAAGTATACATGTTTGATATTGATGTTTGAATTCAAGTATTCGTGTTCAAGATCAAGTATTCATGTTTGATTTTAGATTCAGGTTTGAATTAGACTTAAACTGATTCAGACACTTATAAACAGATTTAGCTCTTGAATTAGATTCGGGAGTCATCGATAGCTACTCCATATAGACGGCGGGATGTGTCTTTTTCTAAGACAATTACCATTGATAACTTTGCTAAGTTGTCTATCTTAAATAGGCAAGTATTCACTTTCTCCGGCTTTCTAGAGCTCAAGGGAATTGATCTCGCTTAAACCTATATTTACTAAAGTCCTTAAATATTGTTTTTATATAACTTGAGGGGGTTTTATGAAAATGTTTTAATATAGTTAAAAATAAAACCTCGAGGGTGATTAGTATTGCTTAGGGTTTTCATGAGTATGGATTTTAAGTATTTGAGGTATTTTAGTGATAAACGCTTAGCATTTGAAGGATGGTATTTTATTGGAAAACTTGTCCTTTTTGGTATCTTGATGGTATTTTATTGTCATTTTTTAATCTTTTCATTTTTTTGAAAAATATAGATTTATTATATTTTGAAAATATGGATTTATAATTTTATATAATTTTAATTTTAAAAATAATTTTGTTTTATTTAGAAAATTCGTATTTCTTCAAAACCGTATTTAAATCCTTTCGAGATCGAATGCTCCGTAAGAAGGTCTGCATCTCGCTCTATTAGCCCAAGAATGTGCGATAATCCACACCATCATGTAGCGGGTCCCCTAAAGAGGGTTGTAGATGCGTAATCGCAAAGGAAATGAAATACCGCTTAAAAGAAATCCGGCTTTAGAATTATGTGGTATTTTATTATAATACTATTCTTCGAATCAAAAATACATGTAAATAAGAATCGTGCTATGAAACCAAGTGTGCGTATGGAGTAGGTCATTACCCCGTGAAGTTTTTTCCTAAAAGTATTGTTTTAACAAATACTAAAAGAGGTGTTTATAAAGTTCAAGGTATTTTAACGAAAAAGTTCTACTATGATTGTTTCACATGAGAATTTTGATGAAATTTGATTCTAAACATTAGTGTTTAAGGTTACAAATGTGGTAGTAAAATTAGATTGACTAAATTGTAAAGAAAAAGGGAGTTATATGTTTTAGAAAAAAAGATATCGGTATTAACTCCACTTTTACCGATATAAAATTTGAAGAGGAAATTTCAATAGAAAGGAGAAGATTTAAAAGAGACTTACGGTTTAGAAATTTCAAGGAGAGGTTGAAGAAGAGGGGATGAACTTCGTGGCATCGCGGGAGCTCCGGAATAGGCTTCAGTCTTCGCCGGAACCAACTTGCTCGCTAACTCCATTTTATTTCACTTGCACTATAAACTTTTTAGAGAGTTTTGGCTAGAATTTTCAGAATGGTACTGAGCCAAAGTGTGGGTTAGTATTTATAATGGAGAATTAGGGATTTGGAATTAAAATTGTGGATTAAAAAGTATTAAAATTGCGATAAATTATGAATTGAAAGGTCTCTGTTTGATTGCAGAGAAATCAAACAGTACAGGGGGTTAGGGGTAGCTGAAGAGGTGTGTGTGCAAAGCCCGAATTTTATTGGGCACTATCCAACCGTCCCCGCCGGTTTTATTGGGCTTTTGGCCGGTCGATCTCGAGGCATTTGCTTCGAGATTCATGCCACTTGATCAACCCTCTGTTTAAACAATTTTCCACATGTTTGATTTTTCTAAACTTTTCATTTCTTTGAGTATTGCACGTGTAATCTTTTGGGCTTCCAAAAAGTTTTAAAAAATCATAAAAAATAATTGTGTCTGGTGGGAATCAAACAGAGAGGCTACGTCACAACAGTGCAAGGGTTTTACCAGTGAGCTACAGGTTGTTTCTTGGTATTATTTAATAAGAGTAACTTATAACTCAAGCTCAAGCTGTAAAACTCATTTCTTGTATATGAACCGGAAAATTTTCGTACAAAGATTTCAGAGTCGTTACAGACCTCTTGGGAGCTTCCTCTTACGGTGCTGAGGCACCGAAACTCACCGGTAGGAATATGGTCCTGAAGAATAGTCCAGTAGTGGCTTCCGTAACTTTCCCCACTGGCATTGAAAAGATAGAGGCCACGTTGGGCCCGTAGGTCACTCCTCCAGTTAGGGTAGAGCGAGAGTTTTTGCTGCAAGAGGTGCAGTTAGAAGCCATCGATTTTTTCTGCACAGAAGCAAGACACCAAATTTTAGTATCTCGAATCCAAGGGCAACCATAGCGAACCGCGATTTTGTTCGCGAAACACGACACACGAAGCGTGGAGTGGAACGAGGGAAAGGTCCCACTGAGTGTGCCGGAATCTGTTCACTGCCGGAAATAGAGATGAACCGGGATAGATCGTCCTGCCTGAATCTAGGGGCAGATACTATTTGGATTTAACCGTCCACCTCTCCGATGATACCAAGTTGATTTATGGCACCATATATCGGAGGTTTGGACAGATGCGACCGTTGAAGCAGACTATATCGGGTTCCCCCTCATTTTATGAATGGTTTTTTATTGTGGGGACGCTCTTCCCTGCAGGCGCAAGCCCCTGCAATTAATTACGTTACCGCATTGCGATAACCACTTTCTCCTTCTCCAGCAGTTCCCTTCATGTCGTATGTGTGTTTGTTTGTTTTGGTTGCCTGTGGATTGTATACGGAGACTAGTTTATGTCATCGCCCGTAGGGCGCGGATTAGTCCAAATCCGTATATTTTAGATTTGGGTTTGGTTTATTTAAGGACCGTTAATCTAGTTTGAGATTAAGATCAACTTAAATCTATAAGCGAGCATTTGAGCTCGTTTGTTTTTGCTAAAGATACATTAGTCTTATTTGAGACTAAAATCAACTCAACAACATTTTATGATCATTTTTACTTAAGATCCAGCAAAAGAGCATTTGGGCTTAGCTGCAAGAAAACTTCCGAGACTTAGCCAATTTAGTGTAACAACCGAGTCCAGTTCTACAAATTTCAGTTACCGTATATGTAGCGTGTGGTATTTATTTCATTTTTCATGCTTTGGCCGATCCTAGTTACAATTTACACCGACATGTCATTTTTCTACATATAACAATTTAAGTCTTTTAAATTAAATTAAAAATATTATGCATGGCTTGCTTGACACCCATAACCCTGTGGTAGCGTCCTTGCATTGTGTTCTCATCCCGTTCAGTGAAACGGACGTGTTTGGACGGCTACGCGCACGTACGTGCGTCCGTTCTTGGGGGGTATGCTTTTTAATTATAAAATCATTCATTTTGATTTTTGGAACCCGCCAATAATTTTCATTTTCCGAATTCAAATTTTTGGACCCGACCCGGGCGCAATTCTGAAATAATTTGCATTTGCCCCAAATCCTATTTTCTAATATTTTTTTTAAAACCAACGAAATTGAATTCATAACCCCAGAAAATATTTTTCCCATTTTCTTTAAAATCTTTTTAAAGTTTTTCCCTAACTGATCAACCCCACAAATCCTTCACAAATTTTCCCCAGCCAATCAAAATTGTTTCTTCTCCCCTGGGCCCCATACGAATCCCTTCAGCCAATCGCAGCTTCTCTCTCTCTCTCTCTCTCTTTTTCTCTCCTCTCGTTCACTTTCTTACAGATCTCGCGGTTACTGTAGGTTTCTCGAATCCCGTCACCGTGCCTCGCTTATGGTCACCTCCCTTCATGTTTCCCTTCTTTTTCTCTTTTAAAACCCCGCGCCTCCTTCTTTTAAACCCATCCCAGAAAGAAACCCTAGCCGACTTCCTCCTCTCGCCGTGGCCCACGCGACGACGCCATCGTCACCGTTCCACGCCACTGCTCACCCCCGTCAGCTCTACCTTCTCTCCTCCTCCCCGTCTTCATCTTCTTTCTCCTTTTCTCTCCCCTGCACACACCCATAACCTACCCGACAACCTCAGCCCCTCGCTTCGCCGCCGACTCCCTCATCTCACATCATCACCACCTCATTCCCTTCCTCTCCTCGACACCATCCCCTCACCAGAACCCCATCACCTAGCCCTGCACCCAAACCGACCCCAAACCTTAACCGAACCCTAGCTCTTCTGTAAACCCTTTACCGGCGTTCTTCACCGCCGTCGATCTCGCCGTCATTACCAGCACCCTTCTGAGACCCAGTATGTATCCCTCATTCTCTTTCTTCTTCTTCTTTTCACTGTTCTCTTCTTTTCTTTCTCTGGATCTATATTGTTTTAGCACTCTATTCACTGTTTTTATGTTTTGCCGGATTCCGACCGTACCAGCAACGTTTCCTAACGCCCCAGCGTGGACCCCTGACCCGTGTGTTTCCACTGTTCGTCGTTCGGACGCTTTCCGTAAACCATGCGCGCGTCGCGATTTTTCCCCGCCGACGCGTAAATTCCGTTTTCCGTTTCGCGACCCGTCAAGGCAAGTTAATCTTGCTACATGCTATTTAAATCATTTTATACATATTCTAATACCTGTAGTTTAAATATAGTACCCCCACGCATCGTTTTATATCATTTCGATGTTCCGTTTGCATCGGTTTGTATTATTTTAGATCTAGAACTTGAAAGGTAATTATTGCATACATGATCACGTTTAAATGTTAAATCTCATAACCACAATCATATGTTTAATCACATTTTTGACATAGCCTATGGTATCCTTCTATAGTTTTAATCCATCGGACACTTGTGCGCACTTAAACCAGTTTTAGCTGTGACTTCATCCAGTGGACCTATTTATAGATTATTGCATCACTGGAAATTCTTAATATTGGTTAACATGATTTAACGGCCATAAATGTCACCCTGTATTCATATAATGTTGAAACCGTCTCTGAACCACAACTGATAACTGCACTGCTAATTAATTAAATCTGCTTTATTGTTTAATTCATTGCTTAGATTGCGTTGTTGATAACCATGCTTGATTACTTATAACCATGATTATGCTAGCTGTTTATGAGCACACACATGTTATCTTTTATATCCTGACATGACTTGCTACACATATTACCTGACCCGACATGGCACCGTACACTACTTGACTCGACCTAATGTACCATGGCTTGACCCGTTACTTGATCTCGTGTCTAATGCCAACAAACCTGACATGTAGTCCTCAAGGACCGCTCCTGTTGTCTATCCAGACAAACCTGCTCTTATCTGATCCTGTGTTGGCATTAGTTCTTGATTACTGAATACCTGACTTGACATACACATATAACTTGGGGGTATGGGAAAATCAATGATGAAACCCGACTTGTAACTCGACAGTGTACTACCTTTACTGATCAGTTTTAGAGGCTATGCCAGCCTTGGGATGATGCTGCTGACATCATTCATCTGTACATGTTTCCTGTTTTAGTGCCTAGCGGCATGTCTCGGATTCAGCCCGAGAATCTTGACCGTGGTCCCGGGTATGCACGGGATACTATTGAGTTACATCGATGATTCAGCAAATTGGTTTCAAAGACTTTAGAATAGAAAACCTAATAGAACAGTTTAGTTTACTCACTGCACACTACCCTGCACTGCCTGATTTATATTACTGTTACCCCTGCTTTTCATTCATGTTTATATTTGCATTTTCTGTTACTCTGTTCATATTTTATTACTTGATGACATGACGCGCTGACGTCTGGGTTTTGCATGGCCCAGATTCTGTACCGTTGCTGCAGTCCGAGCAGGAGTACTTCAGCCAGCAGGTTGAGCTGTGAGGTGTCGCTAGTAGTTAGTTCTTTATTTCCTTCATTTATTTCCTGATGTGAGCCTGTACTATGGGACATACATTCCAGTTATTTTGTATTGGATCTTTTGCTTCCGCACTTTTATTATTCTTGACTCATGTTATCTTGGTTTATGGACATGTTTTAGATAGTTTTATTTTGTTCTTGATATCTCTACAGCCGTAATGTGACTGTGGATGGATACTTCCTACCCACAGGTAGCATGGTCGGCTATGTCACGTGCCCAATTTAGCGTACTCTGGGAAGTGGGGCGTGACATGGTTCTTTTGGTATCAGAGACATAGGTTAGTCGGGTTGATTCTTTTGTAGTTGGGTATTGTACCCAATACACGAATCAGAATACCCGTGTTTAGGAAACATGTCCTGCCACATTGCCGTTTTACCGTTCTTGAATCAAGTTCTTCCTGATTATATCTTTTACGATGTGCAAACTTCCTTGCATATCGACTCGAAAACCTGATTCCTTGTTATCTCTAGGACTTAGGCGACTTGGGTGGAGTTATGTAATTGTAGCTATGATACCACGGCATAATTACAATGCGGTACTCTATTTAAGTAACTTGGAGTTCTAGCCTTGATCTATAATTTGAATCTGTTATCATGCTAATCTTGGGTGTTCTGATTTCAGGAGTATGGCAGACAAGAATCTGAAGACGTACCAAAGGCGTGTTGACGAAGCCGCTATGCTGGGAGTGATACGGGGAATGCTGGAGAATCAAAAGTGGCAGACCGGGCTGATCCAGCAGCAAGCTGAATTGTTTCAGGAAGGTTTGCGGACCGTTCAGCAGTCCGTGAACAATGTTGAAGCTAAACCAGTTGATCGTGTGGGGACCATAGCAGATTTCAGGCGTTTGGGTCCGTCTGTCTTTACTGGTTTGGAGGAGCCGTTTCCAGCAGAGCAGTGGCTAGTTGACATGGAGAACTTACTTATTGCGGCACAGATCTCAGAAGATAAAAGGGTGGATGTGGTGCGTATTCAGTTAGTGGACTACGCCCGTGAATGGTGGCTCGTGGAGGAGACCCGCTTGCCCAAGCCGATCAAGTGGGCGGATTTTTCGAGGAGTTTCCTGGAGAAGTTCTTCCCGCGGACTGCACGGGGGGAAATGGAAGAGAAGTTCATCGGTCTGAAGCAGAATGGAGCGCCCGTAGATGTACACGCAGCTGAGTGGACACGGCTCAGTAGATTCGCTGGACCTTTAGTTGCCAACGATGCAGACAGGGCACGGAGGTTCATGCGCAGCTTATAAGTGGACATCCAGAGGCAGATTGTCTCCCTGGGTTTGACCACCTTCTCACAGGTTCTTACGGCAGCCCGAGAACAGCAGAGCCTATCTGGGAAGATGGGAGTTTACAGCAGACAGCAGTTGCAGTAAAGAAGCCGGCATTTGTCCCAAACCGAGCTCAGGGACGCAGAGGTATTCCAGTGAACCGTCGTGGCGTAACACCGATGAAGAAGCCTATTGTAGTTGACCAGAGAAAGAGAGTGACTTGTAACTACTGCCATTTACCTGGCCACGCGCAAAAGGATTGTCGAAGGAGGCAGGGACTCTGTTTGGTTTGTGGGGCGGCAGATTACACTGTTAACTCATGTCCGTCGAAGCTTCGTATAAGGGATGATATTCAGAAGCCTCCGCAGAAACCGTTCCAGGGACAGAAGCAGCTGACTCAAGGACCTAATCAGGCTCGAGCTTTTATCTTGACGGCTGAGGAAGCTAAGGCTTCGGGAGAAGTTGTTTCAGGTATTCTACTCGTTCATGGTTTTCCCGTATTAGCGTTATTTGACTCTGGTGCATCCCATTGTTTTATGTCATCCAAGTTTATAGCTACACACTCGATTACTTGCACGACCCTGTCTAGTTTCTGGGATATACACACTGGGAATGGGAAAATCATATCTAGTAGGGAATGTAAAGATTGTACAGTTGTTGTTTGCGGACGGGAGCTTTTTGCAGATTTCTTGGTGATTGATACAGGCAGCTACGAAGTCGTCTTGGGAATGGATATTCTTGGCACTTTCCATGCTCACATTGATTGTAGGGTAAAGAAAGTAATTTTCCAGATTCCCGGACATCCCGAGTTTACCTTCACTGGAGGAAGCAGTTCTGTCGGGCCAATCGAGTTTAGGGCTAGGCCGACAACTAATATTCTTGCATCAATGGAGGTTGATGGAAGTGAAGAACCAGCTGTTGTTCGTGATTTTATGGACGTGTTTGAAGATATATCGGGATCACCGCCGAAGCGAGACATGGAGTTCGCAATTGATCTTATTCCTGGTGCAGCGCAAGTATCTAAAGCGTATTATCCAATGGCACCAGTGGAGTTGGAAGAAGTCAAGAAATATGTTGCTGAACTACTTGAGAAGGGTTGGATTCGAAGCAGTAACTCGCCTTAGGGAGCTCCAGTTCTTCTAGTTAAGAAGAAAGATGGCATGAGAAGAATGTGCATCGACTATCGAGAATTAATCCGGGTGACTATTAAGAACAAGTAACCGATCCCTCGCATTGACGAACTTTTTGAGCAGCTTAGTGGCGCGAGGGTATTCTCGAAGCTGGATTTGCGATCCGGATATTATCAGGTCTAAGTGAAAGTAGAAGATATTTGCAAGACGGCGTTCCGAACTCGGTATGGACATTACGAGTACTTAGTGATACCCTTCGGGGTAACGAATACACCGGCGATATTCATGGACTTGATGAACCGAATCTTTTCACCATTCTTGGACCAGTTTATTATGGTGTTCATTGACGATATTCTGGTTTACTCGAAGAGTTTTGAAGAGCATGCTGAACATTTGAAGATCGCACTGCAGACGTTGAGACAAGAGAAGTTATATGCGAAGATGAGCAAGTGCGAGTTTTGGCTGGAGGAAGTAAAGTTTTTGGGGCATGTTGTGTCCGGCGATGGAATCGCCGTCGATCCCGAAAAGATTGCCGCAGTTCGAGATTGGCTGATTCCGAAGAATGTTGCGGAGATAAGAAGTTTTCTTGAATCGCCGGGTATTACAGAAGATTCATGGAGAACTTTGCTCGTCCGGCGAAGCCGTTGACCAAGCTTACGCGCAAGGAGGCATCTTTTGTGTGGACTGATAGATGTACGTCAGCTTTTGAGACGTTGAAGCGGAAATTGATAACCGCTCCTATTCTGACCGTGCCAGACAATTCCGGAGGATTGGTAATTCACAGCGACGCATCTGGGAAAGGATTGTGATGCGTTTTGATGCAGCATGGGAAGGTTATAGCATACGCATCAAGACAGTTGAAGACCCATGAGAAGAATTACCCAACTCACGACTTGGAGCTCGCGGCTGTGATTTTCGCTTTGAAGATTTGGAGACACTACCTTTTGGGAGAAAGAGTCGAAGTTTTTACTGATCATAAGAGCTTGAAGTATGTGTTTACGTAGAAGGAGCTTAATATGAGGCAACGCAAATGGTTGGAGCTGATGGCTGACTATGATCTTGATCTTAAGTACTATCCGGGAAAAGTTAATGTCGTGCCGGATGCGCTCAGTCGGTTACCAGCAATTCAGATGTTGACTGCACAGAAGGATCTCATTGAAGACTTTCGAAGATTTGATTTGGAGGTTGTGCTACCGCATTCTTCGGGACAGTTGATGCAGCTACAGGTACATTCGTCGCTGATCGAGAATATTAAAGCAGCGCAATCGCAAGATCATAGATTGCAAAAGTTTCGAGAACAGGTTGAAGCCGGACTACGAACAGATTTACTGATACATGAAGATGGTTCGTTGAGATATGGTAGCCGTTTGTGTGTGCCTAAGGGAGATATTCGTGAATAACTTATGAAGGAGGCGCACAGCTCAGTTTATTCCGTACATCCAGGAGGCACGAAGATGTACCGAGACTTACGACAGCATTTCTGGTGGGAAGGCATGAAGCGGGAGATCGCTCGCTTTGTGGCAAGGTGCTTGGTGTGTCAGCAAGTTAAGGCTAAACATCAAAGGGTTGCTGGTTTGCTGCAACCACTTCCGATTCCTCAGTGGAAGTGGGAACATATAACCATGGATTTCGTGACAGCTTTACCGTGGAGTCCAAAGGGCAACAATGCAGTATGGGTGATTGTTGATCGTTTGACCAAGGCAGCTCATTTTATTCCTTTTCAGGTTGGTCAATCAACAGAAACTTTGGCGGAGCGGTACATGCAGGAGATTGTAAGATTGCATGGAGTACCGGTGATCATCGTGTCCGATCGGGACACTCGGTTCTTATCACACTTCTGGAGGAGTTTACAGGAAAGTTTGGGGACTCGATTGAAGTTTAGCACAGCTTATCATCCTCAAACTGATGGCCAGTAGGAGAGAACGATCCAAACTCTTAAAGATATGTTGAGAGCATGCATGTTGGACTTCAAGGGTTCTTGGGAGGATCATCTATATTTGGTGGAGTTTTCTTACAACAACAGTTTCCAGGCAACTATTCAGATGGCTCCATTTGAATATGGTCGCAAATTCCGTTCATCTGTTTGTTGGGACGATGTCGATGAACGAAGATTGTTGGGACCAGATTTGGTTGTGCAGACAGTAGAAAAGGTTAACACTATCAGAAACTATATGAAAGCAGCTCAAGACAGACAGAAGAGTTGGGCAGATACGTCGAGAAGACCTCTAAAGTTCGTCGTGGGTGATTTGGTGTTCTTGAAGATATCACCGACTAGAGGGGTGATTCGTTTTGGAAGTCGAGGAAAGCTCAGTCCTCGATTCGTTGGACCCTTTGAGATCTTGGAGCGTGTTGGTGAGGTAGCGTATCGTTTGGCGTTACCGCAATCCTTGGCGAATGTGCACGATGTGTTTCACGTATCTCAACTCCGTAAATATGTTCGAGATGAAAGACATGTGTTAGATCATTCGGAGCTGACGGTACGTGAAGACTTGACTTTTGAGGAGCGACCGGTTGAAATTGTGGATCGAAGGGAAAAGGTTCTTAAGAACAAGGTTATCCCTCTTGTACTTGTTTCTTGGGGTAATCGCTCGCATGGAGAGTCCACTTGGGAACGAGAAGATGAAATCCGGCAGAAGTTTCCTTATCTTTTCTTATAGTTTGATTTTCATATATCCTTGTATTCTTGGAATTTCGAGGACGAAATTCTTTTGTAGTTCGGTATAATGTAACAATCGAGTCCAGTTCTACAAATTTCGGTTACCGTATGTGTAGCGTGTGGTATTTATTTCATTTATCATGCTTTGGCCGATACTAGTTACAATTTACACCGACATGTCATTTTTCTACATATAACAATTTAAGTCTTTTAAATTAAATTAAAAATATTATACATGGCTTGCTTGACACCCTTAACCCTGTGGTAGCGTCCTTGCATCGTGTTCTCGTCCCGTTCAGTGAAACGGACGTGTTTGGACGGCTACGCGCACGTACGTGCGTCCGTTCTTGGGGGGTATGCTTTTTAATTATAAAATCCTTCATTTTGATTTTTGGAACCCGCCAATAATTTTCATTTTTCGAATTCAAATTTTTGGATCCGACCCGGGCGCAATTCTGAAATATTTTGCATTTGCGCCAAATCCTATTTTCTAATATTTTTTTTAAAACCAAGGAAATTGAATTCATAACCCCAGAAAATATTTTTCCCATTTTCTTTAAAATCTTTTTAAAGTTTTTCCCTAACTAATCAACCCCACAAATCCTTCACAAATTTTCCCCAGCTAATCAAAATTGTTTCTTCTCCCCTGGGCCCCACACGAATCCCTTCAGCCAATCGCAGCCTCTCTCTCTCTCCCCCCCTTTCCCTTTCCCTTTCTCTCTCTCTCTCCTCTCGCACACTTTCTCACAGATCTCGCGGTTACTGTAGGTTCCTCGAATCCCGTCACCGCGCCTCGCTTACGGTCACCTCCCTTCACATTTCCCTTCTTCTTCTCTTTTAAAACCCCGCGCCTCCTTCTTTTAAACCCATCCCAGAAAGATACCCTAGCCGACTTCCTCCTCTCTCCGTGGCCCACACGACGACGCCATCGTCACCGTTCCACGCCACTGCTCACCTCCGTCAGCTCTACCTTCTCTCCTCCTCCCCGTCTTCATCTTCTTTCTCCTTTTCTCTCCCCTGCACACGCCCATAACCTACCCGGCAACCTCAGCCCCTCACTTCGCCGCCGACTCCCTCATCTCACCATCATCACCACCACCTCATTCCCTTCCTCTCCTCGACACCATCCCCTCACCAGAACCCCATCACCTAGCCCTGCACCCAAACCGACCCCAAACCCTAACCGAACCCTAGCTCTTCTGTAAACCCTTCAGCGGCGTTCTTCACCGCCGTCGATCTCGCTGTCATTACCAGCACCCCTCTGAGACCCAGTATGTATCCCTCATTCTCTTTCTTCTTCTTCTTCTTTTCACTGTTCTCTTCTTTTCTTTCTCTGGATCTATATTGTTTTAGCACTCTATTCACTGTTTTTATGTTTTGCCGGATTCCGACCGTGCCGGCGACGTTTCCCGACGCCCCAGCGTGGACCCCTGACCCGTGTGTTTCCACTGTTCGTCATTCGGACGCTTTCCGTGAACCGTGTGCGCGTCGCGATTTTTCCCCGCCGACGCGTAACGTTCCGTTTTCCGTTTTGCGACCCGTCAAGGCAAGTTAATCTTGCTACATACTATTTAAATCATTTTATACATATTCTAATACCTTTAGTTTAAATATAGTACCCCCACGCATCGTTTTATATCATTTCGATGTTCCGTTTGCATCGGTTTGTATTATTTTAGATCTAGAACTTGAAAGGTAATTATTGCATACATGATCACGTTTAAATGTTAAATCTCATAACCACAATCATATGTTTAATCACATTTTTGATATAGCCTATGGTATCCTTCTATAGTTTTAATCCATCGGACACTTGTGCCCACTTAAACCAGTTTTAGCTGTGACTTCATCCAGTGGACCTATTTATAGATTATTGCATCCTTGAAAATTCTTAATATTGGTTAACATGATTTAACGGCCATGAATGTCACCCTGTATTTATATAATGTTGAAACCATCTCTGAATCACAACTGATAACTGCACTGCTAATTAATTAAATCTGCTTTATTGTTTAATTCATTACTTAGATTACGTTGTTGATAACCATGCTTGATTACTTATAACCATGATTATGCTAGCTGTTTATGAGCACACACATGTTATCTTTTATACCCTGACATGACTTGCTACACATATTACCTGACCCAACATGGTACCGTACACTACTTGACTCGACCTGATGTACCATGGCTTGACCCGTTACTTGATCTCGTGTCTAATGCCAACAAACCTGACATGTAGTCCTCAAGGACCGCTCCTGTTGTCTATCCAGACAAACCTGCTCTTACCTGATCCTGTGTTGATATTAGTTCTTGATTACTGAATACCTGACTTGACATACACATATAACTTGGGGGTATGGGGAAATCAATGATGAAACCCGACTTGTAACTCGACAGTGTACTACCTTTACTGATCAGTTTTAGAGGCTAGGCCAGCCTTGGGATGATGCTGCTGACATCATTCATCTGTACATGTTTCCTGTTTTAGTGCCTAGCGGCATGTCTCGGATTCAGCCCGAGAATCTTGACCGTGGTCCCGGGTATGCACGGGATACTATTGAGTTACATCGATGATTCATCAAATTGGTTTCAAAGACCTTAGAATAGAAAACCTAATAGAACAGTTTAGTTTACTCACTGCACACTACCCTGCACTGCCTGATTTATATTACTGTTACCCCTGCTTTTCATTCATGTTTATATTTGCATTGCCTGTTACTCTGTTCATATTTTATTACTTGATGACATGACGCGCTGACGTCTGGGTTTTGCATGGCCCAGATTCTATACCGTTGCTGCAGTCCGAGCAGGAGTACTTCAGCCAGCAGGCTGAGCTATGAGGTGTCGCTAGTAGTTAGTTCTTTATTTCCTGCATTTATTTCCTGATGTGAGCCCGTACTATGGGACATACATTCCAGTTATTTTGTATTGGATCTTTTGCTTCCGCACTTTTATTATTCTTGACTCATGTTATCTTAGCTTATGGACATGTTTTAGATAGTTTTATTTTGTTCTTGATATCTCTACAGCCGTAATGTGACTGTGGATGGATACTTCCTACCTACAGGTAGCATGGTTGGCTATGTCACGTGCCCAATTTAGCGTACTCTGGGAAGCAGGGCGTGACATTTGGTCTTAGTCTACTTATTCTTTTTCTTTTTCATTTAAAAGTGCTAAGCACTTATTTGGGCTCTGTTTGTTCAACCATTTTCTTTTTATGTAAAAGTGCTAAGCACTTATTTGGGCTCTGATGCTCACATATATGTCATGTGAAGCATTCAGTCATGGGCGTTGTCCAATAAATGTTGAACACTTTAGTCGTTTTGACTAAATGTGATGTGCTAAGCACTTCTTATGGCGTCCACGTGAGGTGCACGTGAGGCGTTGGGTGCAGCCCAATCAATGCTAAGCACTCAACCATTTTGGCTGTATATGGAGTGCTAAGCATTTTTAATATGGCGTCCACGTGAGAAGCACGTGAGGCGCTAGGCGCTGCCCAATCAGTGCTAAGCACTCAGCCGTTTTGGCTGTATATAGAGTGCTAAGCATTTTTAATATGGCGCCCACGTGAGGCGCTGCCCAATCAGTGCTAAGCACTCAGCCATTTTAGCTGTATATGGAGTGCTAAGCACTTTATTCAGCGCCTATGTGTGTTTCACGTGAGGCGCTGCCTTCTGTTTTGGGCGCCCGCATGTTTTTCACGTGAGTCGCTAGGCGCTGTTAAAAGGGCGCCCACGTGAGAAACACGTGAGGTGCTGGTCTTTTTTTCTTCTTTAAAGATTAAATCTCTATTAATGGCATTTTGACCATTAATGATCACCAAGATCTTCATTTGTGAAGATCTGGGGTCAGGTTTTTCTT
Organism: Agapanthus africanus; assembly: GCA_030015575.1. NCBI lineage: Eukaryota > Viridiplantae > Streptophyta > Magnoliopsida > Asparagales > Amaryllidaceae > Agapanthus > Agapanthus africanus. The sequence goes on from JASDDO010000018.1 coordinate 392,387,139, forward strand.
TAAGAACTAAGTTCTTTTATACGTTCCTTTTCCTTTTGTTTTCCTTTTGGACCTAGTTCTTTTTTGAATCTTTAATTCTTAAGAACAAGATCTTCCTGATGAGAATTAAATTCTCAACTTATGGGAGACTTGCTTTGTGGATCTCTGATCCAGAGAAAGAACTATCTTTCTCTGGGTTAAATCCTTAAAATAGGTAAAAGAGATATTTTTTTATCTCTGTGTTCTCTTTACCTCAGTTCTCTTTTTGAAAGGGAAGCCTTTCTCTTTAAGAATTAAATTCTCCATTCTTTCAAGAGCTCAATGTTTTTTTGCAGAAGTTTGTAAAGGGTTCCTTCCATCTGAGACTTGAAGTCTCGGGTCCTTTATATAGTGGAGGCAAGTTTGTTAATTAATTTTGAGAAAATCTCTCATTGAGAGATTCCAATTGATTTAGCTGGTCTCAAAATTGAGTTAGTGAATTTTACCCACCGTTGAATTTTTGATCTAAGGACTTCTGTTTTACAGAATATGTTTTCTTGTTTTTAACAAGATTAGGGAAATATTTTCACATATACAGAATTTATTCTGTAAAATGGTGATTTTTTAATCACCATTGGATTTTTAATCCAAGGGTTCTCTGTTTTACAAAGAGCAATCTCTTTTTGTTTGGAAAGATTGAGGGAATATATTCCCAAAATAGAATTTTATTCTATTATTGGATTATTGATCCAACCGAGAGTATCTTTCTTATTTAGAAAGATTTGGGAGATATTTTCTCATAATAGAATTTAATTCTATATTTTTATGATTTATCATCTCCATTGGATTTTTTATCCAACGGCTCTATTTAACAAAGAGTATCCCAAATTCTCATGTAGAATTTAATTTTATTGATCTTGACTTGGACGCTGATGCTCACGTGTTGTGCACGTGGGTACCACTTAAGAATTTAATTCTTATGATGGGTACTCCTGTGCTTTGCACATTAGCGCCCGCGTGATGAGCACGTGCCGCGCCATATAAGAATTTAATTCCTATTCAGAAAGCATTTCTGTACTTTGCACATTGGCGCCGGCGTGAGGAACACATATGACGCCATCACAAAATTGGTGCTGGCGCTGGCGCTCTCGGTGATTCAAAGTAAAAGAATTTTTTCATTAAAATGCCACACCGTTTCAAAACGGATTTCTTTAAATCGGTATTTCGAAATTCTTGGCAATTACGCATCTACATCTCTCGTTAGGGGACCCGCTAATGGATGGTACAGATTATCGCACATCCTTGGGACAGTAGAGCGAGATGCAGAACTCCTCACGGAGTATTCGGAATCGAAAGGAATAAAAATTACGGTTTTTAAGAAACGCGACTTTTCTAATAAAAAACTAATTTTTGGAAAAATTATATAAAATTATGAAATCCTGATTTTCAATAAAAAAAAATTAAGAAACTATATTTTTAAAATGAAAGATTAGAATTTGTTAATAAAATACCGACAAATTTCCAAAAGAACTAGTTTTCATAAAAATACCACAAATTTTCAAAAAACCTAGGTTTTATCACCAAAACACCATAACAATTAAAATATATGTTCATGAAAAACCTTAAATATTATAAATCACCCTCGAGATTTATTTTCAAACTATATTAAAGTATTTTTCATAAGACCCCCTGGAGATATGCAAACAATATTTTAAAGACTTTAAATAAATATAGGTTTAAGCGGGATCAATTCTCTTGAGCCCTAGGGAGCCGGAGAAAGTGAGTACTTGCATATTCATGTTAGACAACTTAACGGAATTATCAATGGCAATTGTTTTAGAAAAAGACACAAATCTTGTCGTCCATGTGCAGCAGTTTCTGATTTCTCCCGAACATAAGATTTTAACAATTTACATCAATTCATACGAAAAGACATGAACTCAAATCCAAACTCAAATCTAAACTTAACTCGAACTCTAATCTAACTCGAATCTAAACTCGAATATGAACTCGAATCCAATCTACTCGAACCAACTTGACTCGAACCCATATTGCAATCGTCATGACTCGCACATTACTCGACTCACTCGAATAAAATCTACACCTTTTGCAATCTAGGGTTTCGGCCAAGACATGTCAATCAATCAATCAAATTAATCAATCAATCACTTACGCCAGCAAATCTCTGAGTGAACAACAGTTCTATCTCAAAAATGTTTTGACGGAGTCATTTGGGAGCTCTGAATACCATTCAAAAGCTGTCTCTGATAGACTTCCAACAAATTGGCGAGGCAGCGGCTTATCATCACCTCCGATGTTGCACTTTAAACTGTGTAATGTGCTGGTGTGGGTTAGCTATTCCTTTATATATATGGAACTTTAGGATGTGCATTGCGCCTGAGGGGGATGCACATGCGCCCGAGGGGGATGCACATGCTTCTGTGGAGCTTGAGCTCCTGGGGATTTCCCCAAGGGGAAAACCCAAAGGGGTTTCCTTTGATCAATCACCCCAAATCTTCTCCTATTTTGGCCCAAAAAAAACTCTCTTAAATCTTCAAATGTTTGGATCTTGTTTCAATAGGGTTTTTGGAGATGAGTCTTCTTCTTCCTCTTTCTTTTTTGGATCTTGAGGAGGAAGAAGGAGAGAGACAAAAATCTCTCTTTTTTAGGATTTGATAGAAGATTCACTCCCCTTTCAAAGAATCTATGGCTCAAATATATTTAGTTTTGAAAAAAATAGATTTTTCTCTTAATTTAATTCAAAAAAATGAAGAGCTTGAAGAGAGAGAAAAGGGAGGCACGAACCCTAGAAAAATTTAGGGGAATGAAATTTTTTTGTATTTTCTTCATATGTTTGCTTTACATTCTACATATAGCCTCGGGCTTTACAAAATTGCATTCTTGCCTTTCCCATGCCCCATGTGCTTATCTTTTTACACATGAGCCATGGGCTTTACAACAATTTGGCTTTTTGCCGATTTAATTTACAATTTCATATAAAAATTACATTTAACTATATTTATTACATAATTCTTACTTTCTTCTTCAATGGCTGGTTTTGCTTGGGCTTGAGACGGTTTAGGCATGAGCCAAGTTGCTTGGGGTTAGATCCGGGTTAGTCGGACATGGGTCTACTTGGGTGTTGACTTTGATTTTGACTTGTTGACTTTTTGGACAAAAGGCTGTAAATTTTGATCCCAACAACATGTATAATGTAGGATTTTGGTGTGAAATTTTGTGATATCTCTGTGAGAAATAAGGCAGGTGGAGATTTAGGGGGGGGGGGGGGTATTTAGGAGTAGGACATGAGACTTACTCCACCATGATTATAACGTCACAATTTTCTCTGTGTCAGATAGTTTGTTGGGAATAAAAGACAACTTTAAGTTCATGCTATTCTATTGAAATTAAGCCATCTAGCGGAGAGATTTTGAACAGCTTAGGAGCTGAAAACAACTGTGGCGTGTCTGGGAGGTATCCATATTCGATACGTCTCAGATACAGATACAATGTCCCTTTTGCTGTGTCCATACAACCTTGATTCTAGCGCCATATTCCATTTTCTTATTTTTCGTTCTTGCTGAGTCTGACCGTTGCTTCCATTTTGCGTCTCCTTTCTGTCATTTGGTTAGCATCGCTTGCTTAGTTGGTGTATTGCAATTAAAGAAATATTCTATATATTGAAGCAGAGTCCCGCATAATCCTAATTTGTTTTGGCAGGGGCATTGCAAGAGCTGTTGGCATAAAGGAACAACAAAGTTTCGAACCAAAAATAAGCAGACAACTTTGCGGTTAGCAACTGGATAAGCAAACAAAAGCTCATGCTCCAGGATTATTTACCCTCAGCATTTATTTATTTATTTTGGATACTTTGAAGTTTGAAGGACATTTAGCAGAATTAATGCATTGTGTAGCCGCCTGCCCTCTTCCTTTTATTCTTCTTATTTTTTCTTTTCCTGGCTGATTGGTTGTAGGCTCAATGATTTGGACAAAATTTAGGATTTAGCGCTAATTAAAAACTAATTAGAGATTTATGGTGGTTTTAAAACTATTTGAGGATTTAGCACATTTTGGTCAAATCAATGACACGTAAGCGCCACGTAAGATTGGCGGTTGGCAGAAGAGGAGTTTTTTAAACCGCACTTGCAAAGTGCAGCTTATATATGAGACTTTCAAAATTATTTCGCACTTCGCAAGTGTGGAATAGACTAGAACCACCATCTAAAGAGCCAAGACATCAGACTAAGCTCTCTGGTTTGGGGGCTAAGTCTTATTCCGTACTTTGCAAGTGCGGAATAGACTGGAATCACAATCCAGAGAGTCAAGGCATCAGACTTGGCTCTCTGGTATTGGGGCCAAGTCTTATTCCGCATTTGCAAAGTGCAGAATAGACTGGAACCTCCATCCAAAGAGACAAGACATCAGACTTGGTTCTCTGGTGTGGGGGCCCAGTCTTATTCCGCACTTGCAAAATGGGGAATAGACTGGAACCCCCTCCAACACCCAATCCTCAAACTCTTTACCTTCTTGTTGGTTACAACGCTCAATTTGTTAACTTTTACAACAAGACAAGCTGAATCGAGCTTCAATCACGTTAAACCAAAAATCCACGGTCTAAAAGTTCAAACAAAATACGGGCGACACCCCTTTTATAAATTTTGAATAAATTCATGTACAACATCAATAAAATAAATTCTATCCAACACGGGTGCTAACTCAACGCCAAATACGGTGGAGGCACAATCCACGCAAAATATACGATGCTTAAAGGCGAAGAACAACAAGCGGAACGCAATAAACAGTATATATAAATAAATACACGCATCTCATGAAATTCCATAAAAAAAAAATACAAAAGAGGGCGTTACATCAAGCAAGACAATGCCCGTAGAATCCTAGATCGGCTGGGACGACGCTGAGATGGACCGGGTATATCCTCCGGTTGTGTGGCTGGCTGTGAGGGTCCAGCTTGGTCCGTAGCTCTAGAAGGACCAGCTTTCCCTTTGTGTCAACGACGTTGACGTTGATAAGTCACGGTCATCGGTGCTCTAGGGGGTGGAGGAGCAAGAGGATCCAGAAGTCGTATCGGACGGCGCTGGAAAAAACGACTGACTGATCTCCAAATAGCCTCGATCCCACTAGCTGATGCCGTATGTCCGCCTATGACGTTGTCCGCTACATCATGGACCTGAAACAAGACGTCCGTCTGTAACATAGATAAGTAAATATCTCAAATATATAATATTAAAGAATTACATAATAGAAAATATAAAGCAAGAACAAAGTGCTTACCACCTCACGCTCTACGGGTCCCTGCGGCTCATACGTCACCCATGGAGGAAACGCCGTCTAAATGTACCGCCGAGTAATCCTCGAGTACCAGCCCTGGTAACCTTTTAGCGGTAAAGGCAGATCTCTCTGGTGTACGACAAGCGAATCACTCTGGTGTACGACAAGCTGCCATCACATGTTTGCATGGAAGCATTTGTAGCAAAAAATGATGACCTACGCGATATATAAGAATACAAATATCAATTATCAATTAACCATGATTCGATATACGATGAGTATTGTCAGTTTTATTTAATATAGTATGTTACATATTCGTTCTAGCTATCCTCATTATGAAGTTCGTATTGTACGGATTTGACGTTGATTGACCATATAAATTCCAATTACGGTTATACATATCCGTGTCAACCTGCATGCCATGGAATGAAACTTGCACGGAATTGAATGTGTCATCATGCACGTTAGGCTCTCCGGAACTACACATAGCCGTATTGAGCATTCGTGTAAACTCCCCATGTGGTTCATAAGCTTGATGTGATTGTACTGTTTCTTGAGGCGATTGCACATTTTTTGATACGATTGTACATCTTCTTTCACCAGCAACACCTGTATTGATGGATTTTCAGGATACAAGCTAAGTATCATGCTTGTATTCTTGTCATTGGCTACTTCAATGCTTGTGTAGTCTTGACTTGTGATCGGACCGTGCACACCAATTCGATCTTATAATCTCTCGGATTTATCCGTATGGTTGCATAAATTTTTCGCTTCAACTCATTGTATGAGCACAATTTATTAATTCTTATTATTTTACTTCTTCCACCAACGTCGTTCGGCCTTCTAGTCACTTTAATATTTAAGGTGCCGTTATAATGATAAATCAACACAATATTCCCATTTGCCATCGCACATAGTATTAATGATAATTGTGAAATTATCGAAAACTCAAGAAAAAAACGTACACACTTTACAATATTCACAACAACAACATCCAATACTCTATTTTAATTTAAATGCAGTACTTATGAATTTTACCTAACCCCCAAAATACACCAACCCTAATACTCATAAAAACACTAAATTACCCTAACCTTACCCCCTAAAATAATCTAATGTTAACACTAAAAAAACCTAAATTATTCTAATCCCAACCCCATAAATACCCTACATTACCCTAACTCTAACCCTCAAAATACACTAAATTACCCTAATCCTAACCCTAACCTCCAAAACACACTAAATTACCTTAACCCTACCATACCCTAAATTATCCTAACCCTAACACTAACATATCATAAATTACCTTAACCCAAAAAGCACAATACCCTAACCCAAAACCCACTAATTAAAAACAAAAAATTAACACTAATTTCAAACAAATTTATTTAAAATTAAAACATTTGGAAGAATGAGGGTTCGGTCTCGACGAGCAAGAGATCGACAACAGTTGAGAGCTTCGAAGTAGTAGGAGGAAGGAGGTTTGAGATCGACGCTGGAGGAGGGGGCTCGGCTTCAAAGATGGATCTCGGATTCGGATGAGGACAGAAAGAGAGGGATCGAAAGGACAGAGAGAGGGAGGGATCGAGAGGACAGAGAGAGGGAGAGATATATGAGAGAGACAGAGAATGATATATATATATATATATATATATATATATATATATATAAAGTATTAAAGGGAAAAGGGGTAGGGCCGCACTAAATATACTTGGCCAATATAAAAGTTTAATACCGCACTTGCAAAGTATGGAATTAAACTCGGCCACTCCAAGAGGTAGGAAGTTGTAATCCGCACTTTCAAAGTGCGGATTATAACTTGTTCAGACTTTCAACCGCCATCCTACGTGGCGTCTATGTGTCATCGATTTGACCCCAACTTACTATTTCCCTAAATAGTTTTAAAACATATATAAATCCCTAATTAGTTTGTAAAACTTGCAAAATCCCAAATTTTGTCCTCAATGATAATAATTTTTGATGTGATAGGTTCATCAGGTTGGTATATGATATCTGTATCAAGTTTTGTAAATACTTCGCCTTAATGATATATATGAGCTGAGTTATTCTATCCATACCTTTCATGGCGAAAGAAAAGCAGTCGATTTTTCTAACAAATAATTTTCGGAAAGCAGCCTTACTGATCTCTAGTCTATGAAGGAGTGGGTGACCAATCAACATCCATCCAACCAAATTTTAGTGCGCGCGCGCGCGGTGTGTTGTTGCTATGTGCGGATGCTTTCACCTCTCTTTTTCCCTTTGTCATCGGTGCAGCAGCTACCTATTTTGTTTGAGCTCTTCGCTTAAAATGATATAGTTGATCCACGACAGGCCCAATTTTCAAACGGATTAAGCATGGCGACGGCAAAGACGAGTATATGCTGTAAAATCCAAGACCTACTGGTGAGTGCTGCATCCCACACTTCAATTATGCCCCTGTGTTGGATGAAAACTGGGCCCGTTTCATATCAGTCTTTATAAACTTTAACAGATGCTAAGAATATTTAATCAGATCTTCAAGGGAGAAAAATGCAGCTAACTCCAAATTGTTTTATAATTTTGATGGGGCTGTTCAGGGGTGGGTTCCACCCCTTTAAAACCGCAAGGACCCACCTTCATCTCCTCTGTTTGCGGTCGACAACAACTCACCTATCTCTTATTATGTTTATTTATAGAAAATTTCACTAAACTATCCTAAACTTTCAGTATCTTGTACTAAACTGTCCCTAACTTGTTATATTATCGGTAACTACACGAACTTATTAAGCTTCACTCAACTTTCTAATGGCGTTAACTGTAATAGTGAATCATTGATTATACTCTTTCCATTTTAAAAAACTCCATAGGAAATGGGGAATAGACTGGAACCCCCTCCAACACCCAATCCTCAAACTCTTTACCTTCTTGTTGGTTACAACGCTCAATTTGTTAACTTTTACAACAAGACAAGCTGAATCGAGCTTCAATCACGTTAAACCAAAAATCCACGGTCTAAAAGTTCAAACAAAATACGGGCGACACCCCTTTTATAAATTTTGAATAAATTCATGTACAACATCAATAAAATAAATTCTATCCAACACGGGTGCTAACTCAACGCCAAATACGGTGGAGGCACAATCCACGCAAAATATACGACGCTTAAAGGCGAAGAACAACAAGCGGAACGCAATAAACAGTATGTATAAATAAATACACGCATCTCATGAAATTCCATAAAAAAAAATATATAAAAGAGGGCGTTACATCAAGCAAGACAATGCCCGTAGAATCCTAGATCGGCTGGGACGACGCTGAGATGGACCGGATATATCCTCCGGTTGTGTGGCTGGCTGTGAGGGTCCAGCTTGGTCCGTAGCTCTAGAAGGACCAGCTTTCCCTTTGTGTCAGCGACGTTGACGTTGATAAGTCACGGTCATCGGTGCTCTAGGGGGTGGAGGAGCAAGAGGATCCAGAAGTCGTATCGGACGGCGCTGGAAAAAACGACTGACTGATCTCCAAATAGCCTCGATCCCACTAGCTGATGCCGTATGTCCGCCTATGACGTTGTCCGCTACATCATGGACCTGAAACAAGACGTCCGTCTGTAACATAGATAAGTAAATATCTCAAATATATAATATTAAAGAATTACATAATAGAAAATATAAAGCAAGAACAAAGTGCTTACCACCTCACGCTCTACGGGTCCCTGCGGCTCATACGTCACCCATGGAGGAAACGCCGTCTAAATGTACCGCCGAGTAATCCTCGAGTACCAGCCCTGGTAACCTTTTAGCGGTAAAGGCAGATCTCTCTGGTGTACGACAAGCGAATCACTCTGGTGTACGACAAGCTGCCATCACATGTTTGCATGGAAGCATTTGTAGCAAAAAATGATGACCTACGCGATATATAAGAATACAAATATCAATTATCAATTAACCATGATTCGATATACGATGAGTATTGTCAGTTTTATTTAATATAGTATGTTACATATTCGTTCTAGCTATCCTCATTATGAAGTTCGTATTGTACGGATTTGACGTTGATTGACCATATAAATTCCAATTACGGTTATACATATCCGTGTCAACCTGCATGCCATGGAATGAAACTTGCACGGAATTGAATGTGTCATCATGCACGTTAGGCTCTCCGGAACTACACATAGCCGTATTGAGCATTCGTGAAACTCCCCATGTGGTTCATAAGCTTGATGTGATTGTACTGTTTCTTGAGGCGATTGCACATTTTTTGATACGATTGGTACATCTTCTTTCACCAGCAACACCTGTATTGATGGATTTTCAGGATACAAGCTAAGTATCATGCTTGTATTCTTGTCATTGGCTACTTCAATGCTTGTGTAGTCTTGACTTGTGATCGGACCGTGCATACCAATTCGATCTTATAATCTCTCGGATTTATCCGTATGGTTGCATAAATTTTTCGCTTCAACTCATTGTATGAGCACAATTTATTAATTCTTATTATTTTACTTCTTCCACCAACGTCGTTCGGCCTTCTAGTCACTTTAATATTTAAGGTGCCGTTATAATGATAAATCAACACAATATTCCCATTTGCCATCGCACATAGTATTAATGATAATTGTGAAATTATCGAAAACTCAAGAAAAAAACGTACACACTTTACAATATTCACAACAACAACATCCAATACTCTATTTTAATTTAAATGCAGTACTTATGAATTTTACCTAACCCCCAAAATACACCAACCCTAATACTCATAAAAACACTAAATTACCCTAACCTTACCCCTAAAATAATCTAATGTTAACACTAAAAAACCTAAATTATTCTAATCCCAACCCCATAAATACCCTACATTACCCTAACTCTAACCCTCAAAATACACTAAATTACCCTAATCCTAACCCTAACCTCCAAAACACACTAAATTACCTTAACCCTACCATACCCTAAATTATCCTAACCCTAACACTAACATATCATAAATTACCTTAACCCAAAAAGCACAATACCCTAACCCAAAACCCACTAATTAAAACAAAAAATTAACACTAATTTCAAACAAATTTATTTAAAATTAAAACATTTGGAAGAATGAGGGTTCGGTCTCGACGAGCAAGAGATCGACAACAGTTGAGAGCTTCGAAGTAGTAGGAGGAAGGAGGTTTGAGATCGACGCTGGAGGAGGGGGCTCGGCTTCAAAGATGGATCTCGGATTCGGATGAGGACAGAAAGAGAGGGATCGAAAGGACAGAGAGAGGGAGGGATCGAGAGGACAGAGAGAGGGAGAGATATATGAGAGAGACAGAGAATGATATATATATATATATATATATATATATATATATATATATAAAGTATTAAAGGGAAAAGGGGTAGGGCCGCACTAAATATACTTGGCCAATATAAAAGTTTAATACCGCACTTGCAAAGTATGGAATTAAACTCGGCCACTCCAAGAGGTAGGAAGTTGTAATCCGCACTTTCAAAGTGCGGATTATAACTTGTTCAGACTTTCAACCGCCATCCTACGTGGCGTCTATGTGTCATCGATTTGACCCCAACTTACTATTTCCCTAAATAGTTTTAAAACATATATAAATCCCTAATTAGTTGTAAAACTTGCAAAATCCCAAATTTTGTCCTCAATGATAATAATTTTTGATGTGATAGGTTCATCAGGTTGGTATATGATATCTGTATCAAGTTTTGTAAATACTTCGCCTTAATGATATATATGAGCTGAGTTATTCTATCCATACCTTTCATGGCGAAAGAAAAGCAGTCGATTTTTCTAACAAATAATTTTCGGAAAGCAGCCTTACTGATCTCTAGTCTATGAAGGAGTGGGTGACCAATCAACATCCATCCAACCAAATTTTAGTGCGCGCGCGCGCGGTGTGTTGTTGCTATGTGCGGATGCTTTCACCTCTCTTTTTCCCTTTGTCATCGGTGCAGCAGCTACCTATTTTGTTTGAGCTCTTCGCTTAAAATGATATAGTTGATCCACGACAGGCCCAATTTTCAAACGGATTAAGCATGGCGACGGCAAAGACGAGTATATGCTGTAAAATCCAAGACCTACTGGTGAGTGCTGCATCCCACACTTCAATTATGCCCCTGTGTTGGATGAAAACTGGGCCCGTTTCATATCAGTCTTTATAAACTTTAACAGATGCTAAGAATATTTAATCAGATCTTCAAGGGAGAAAAATGCAGCTAACTCCAAATTGTTTTATAATTTTGATGGGGCTGTTCAGGGGTGGGTTCCACCCCTTTAAAACCGCAAGGACCCACCTTCATCTCCTCTGTTTATTTATAGAAAATTTCTATAAATTTCACTAAACTATCCTAAACTTTCAGTATCTTGTACTAAACTGTCCCTAACTTGTTATATTATCGGTAACTACACGAACTTATTAAGCTTCACTCAACTTTCTAATGGCGTTAACTGTAATAGTGAATCATTGATTATACTCTTTCCATTTTAAAAAACTCCATAGGGAAAAATTATTAAGAAATAAAACCATCAAATTATATAAAATATAGAGAAAATAAATCTAAACAACACAAAGATCTAACCTAACCTACCCCGAGAGCTAGAGAGAGAAGCAAAACTGATGTGAGCTCAGATAAATTTAATTATTAGGAGTATTTTGGTCAGAATAGTATGCGGTTTGCATGTAAAAGTTATCTTTAGCGTAGACCTAATGACGGGGGATTCTTGAAAAAATATGAAAAATTTCAAGATAGTTTCGGATAATTAAACAAGTTGACGGTAGTTTAGCAAAGGATATGCTAGCCCGTATGTGTTGTTCTGAGAAATGGGCCTTGAAAATGATAAGGCCCAAACCAGGCCCATTGGTCATGGCCTAGTTATTACATCACAAACCATTCTATCCTTTCAATTCTTGATTCCATTATGTTTCTCCTTTCCTGCTCCAGCTTCTCCATATCAATCGCCGTCTCCGTATCAACTCATCGCCGCCGCGGCCGATTCTGCAAGTTACGGTGCCAGCATCAGCAGCACCAGCAGCAGCTTCAGCTTGTGTCCAAAAAATCGACGGTGATCTCCGACACCCTCCGACTGCTGGAATGGGACAATCTTTGCGACGCCGTCTCCTCCTTTGCCGGAACTCCCCTTGGCCGCCAAGCGACCAAGGTACTATCTTTAGCATCTATGCCCTAGTTCATTTCTACTTCATTTTGATATCTTGTTATGGTTTAGGGCAAGCTTTTGTCTACGGATCACCTCACCTACGAGGACAGCAAGAGGCTGCTGGCGGAGACCACGGCTGCTGTCGAGTTGATCAATTATGGCGCCGGGCTCGACTTTGCCGGCATCCATGTTGTTCTGGTGAGCCCCCCTTAGAAGCCTTTCTTTGATTGATGAAAGAACCCCCATCTCACATTATTGACATAGAATAGGGAACTCGGTTTGCTTGATAATATGTGAAATAGAATTGTCATTCGCACATAGAAAGCGGAAAAGCTAGTCTATATCTTATTAATGTATCTGGTTAGGTTCAATTCCTGGATGCTTGAATAAGTTGAGATGCAATAAGAACGCTATATTTTAGTAATAAGGAAAGGTGTAACAGTGACAGCTACACCATGCGTGCTTGCTTCAAGCAGTACTAACAACAATGACTTCAAATACCTAGGAGGTTAGGACGGTGAACTCAGCTAAAAATCTGGCCAAACCTAATCCAATGCCACCTCTAACATTGCAGTAGTCTGATGTAATATTGCAATCTCTATATCTCTTTATGTGTGTGTGTGTGAGAGAGAGAAAGAGAGAGAGAGAGAGAGAGAGAGAGAGAAAGAGAGGTATGTGCGTATGTTCGTAGGCCCAACACACACACACAAAATAGATGTGTATTAATAATTTAATATGTGTGCGTGTGCATAGGGTTTATATGCATGTATACATATGTATAAATAGGGGAATGATCCACTCAGAAGCGGTTCTCAAAATAAAAATGAAAACTTTTGGTCCACAAAATATTGGAACGATCCGCACCGTTCAAGTTGATCTCCCTAAGGTCAAATCTTTGTGCATGGAAAATCAAAAGACTCAAAGACCACCAAACTATGTATCAAGTGCGTGTAAAATGTGTTTTTTGGACAATCCATCAAAAACTTCATCCAATGCCTGGCTTAATGGTCTTCAAATCCTTGTTCTTTCATACACAAAGGTTTAAGGTAGGAAGATCAGCTTGAACGGTGCGGATCGGCCACATATTTTGTGAATCCAAAGTTCTTATTCTTATTTTCGAGAGCCGTCTCCCTGTGTGTGTGTGGGGGGGGGGGACAATAGAAGTACAGTTAATTGACCAAATTCTTCTTTAAATGATTTGGAATTCTGGTTGACGGTTTATTTGGTGACCATTCAAGGTAAAATCAGCTATTGAGCGTGTATCTAGAGGTTTCTCGGTTGATGGACTGGAAGCAATGGCAGTTGTCAGCATTATACTGTTTTCTCAGACTTTGCAAATCACTGTGCAAACGGCAGTGAAAGAAGATGCAGATTATTATGAACGTTTCATGCCCCTTGCTCAGATGGTAATAGCTTATATTACATAACATTTCATAGCATTTTTTTCCATTCGTTTATTTTTTGGGAACAATGGCCTTAGCTAGGCTTTGAATCTGGGACTTCCAACATGCCAAGTCCTTAGTGGGTTTTTTCCATTCCCATTTGATTTGCTTTCCTAATTTATTCTATATATTGATATTGTTTGCAGATCCTTGATGCTATAATAAGTCGACCATTGGTCAAATCCATTCAGCAAGTGATTGATGATGATGGCTCTGTTAAAGATAGTGCAGTATGTTTTCTTAGAGCTCTTCTGCTTGTTTTCTTGGTTAATCATGCATAGGACTTATTTTTAAACGATCATATTTTGAATTATCTTCTTCATGCTAAACCTTTTCAGAACATACAATGAATATCATTCAATATTTTCCTAAGCTACAGGTCATATCAGATTCTATGTAGAAGAATAAAGAAGATACAAAGTCCTACAGATTACCATGAAATTAAGCTTACAAGACATGACATAAACTTGGAAGTTGAAAAAGACTAAAAAAAGAAATTTGTGTCTTAAAACCAATTTTGGTTTTATGTCAAGAAAGTTACCATGAGAGCTATTTATATACTAAATAAAAGGCGGCTGATGAAAAATATAAGTACCGGAGAAGATATTGATGTTTTTATAGCTTCAGTATATTAAAAAAATTATGATAGAATTCCTAGACGATGATGTAGCTGGCTCTAAGGAAGAAACATGTGTTTCCATAGCTACATTGATGCAATTAAAGATATGCAAATAGAATAGTTACTTGAAAGACATAATCTGCACCAAGGATCAATATTAAGTTTTATAGGCATTTAAGGACGAGGTGTATACGGTGCATGTTGGTTGTTGATTATATTGTTTTGGTTAATTAGCACTAGTTTTTTGTACGTGCGATGCATGTGGATGTTATTTAAATATATATATATATATATCTTTTGGAATAAAGTTTTATAGGTACCTATATAAATTAAAAGGGATGGCTTGGATAATGGTGCCTAAATGTATTTTTTGTGTGTGTGTGTGTGTGTTGGGGGGGGGGAGATTTGAATTTTGAATCAAAAGAGCATTTAAAAAAGTTAGTTGTGATGATGTGGATATCTTGAATGAGAGAACAGATTTGTAGATTTTTCTTAATTTTTGAATTATTCTACTTAAAAAGTAGGTCATCAATAGAGGGTATTGTCTACACCCTTGGAGTAAGCATTAAACTAGTAGAGATAAAGAATTGATAGTTTTCGAAGTACAGAGGTGGAAGAGGTGGATATACGGTTTAGCACATAAAGTTTTAATTTTGGAACAAAAATATAATAAATGGAATGTAATTTTAGCAAAACTATGAGAAGAAATGAGTGTAAAGTGTAGATTGATGACCGAAGTGATCACTACTTAGAACCAGATTTAGTTGGTTGGTAAATTAAGAGGGTTGCAGTTTTAAAATCAGTGGGGCAGTCGAAGGGGAGAATTGCTTTTGGAGTGTTATACTATTATCTATGTAGGATGCCCCTGAAATTGAAAGTAAATTTCTATAGGACAGCTACAAGACCAATATTGCTTTATGCATTGCATTGTCAGGCGATTAAGATTAATATGTCCAACTTATGTACCTAAAATAAGAATGTTGAGATGGATGAGTGACAACACTTTAAGAGATAAGGTGAAAAATGAGTGCATCCATAAGGAGTCAGAGGTGAACCCATTAGAGGATAAAATAAGAAAGACTCGATTAAGATGGTTTGGGCATTTGCAACAGTTACAGATAAGTGTTTTATCAGCAAAAGATGGAAAAAATTCAAGCTTATGGAGCAACAAGGTGTAGGGTCAATTAAAAGGATAAGTTAGTTATTAATGTAATCATGGAGATGGTCCATCGCTCAGCTGACTGAAATAAAATAATTCATGTAGCTGATCCAAAAGTACTAAATTTAGGCTTGTTGTAGTACGTACTTATCTCTTAATCAGATCTATATATGCAGTCCAACTGCAGCCTCTATTTCTTCACTGGGTCTGAAGTTTTGCTAATCCTTTTTAGTGTGATTTCTTCCTATAGCAAATTTTACAGATTCTTTATTAATTTCCTAGGTCAAGTTTGTAGTTCTTATTTTATCCAATTTCTTGACTTTTCAGAGTTCAGAGTTAAGACGGTATCGAGATCAGGTTCGGGCACTTGACAGGAAGGTAAAGAATGCCATATCCATGTGCACTAGGCGCATCAGACTGACAAGTTGCTACAGAATTGCTTTTCTAATAGCATACTTATCACCTTCCAGGCTTGCTGGAATTCTAGGAACCTTTAGCACGATGAATGCAGAAAAATTCTTGAGATGCCTTTGTCTGATATACTTTTATTTTTCCTCCTTGCCCATTTTGCAATAAGTGCAGTGCATTCTATTCACCCTGAGTACTTGCTTATTCCTTGGAAATAATGGTTTTCTCTTCTTTTACCATGTATTTATTTTATGTTTGCTTCTAGTTTTGGTATTTCCTCCTTCAATACCAACTCTCTGTTATGTTGATAGAACTTTTAAAAAGTTTAAAAAGTTTAATGCCTTTTAATTCACATCCCAGATGTGCATGCAGTATTGTATGGTGCCCTGAACAAAATGCTAGCAAGAATGCTATTTCTTTGGACCTTGTTAGAATATACGGTGTTCTAGGAATCTCTAGAACATTTGGTATTATGTAATTAGTAAGAAATGAATGTGTGTAAATGTAAAATGGTGATTTCTATATAAAGAGGAGGATGGAGCTAATCCCAATCAATCCATTTCATTACCGAAAATATCTTCTCCCCCCCCCCCCCCCCCTCTTTCAATTCTTCACAATACCAAAAGATAGTTTCAGTTTCAAGGGATTGCAATGAATTTAAGTTTCTTAAGGAACAGACTAGGTATTCTATTCTAAGTCATAATCTTGTTATTTCTTAGGATAATAGCATCTACTATGCTAAGGCCCATTTGCACTGCTGGTTCTCATGCAACTGGAAGAACATCTTAATTCGGTGAATAGGCATCTCAAGAAAGTTTAAAATAGCACATCATGTGAAAGCATGTAAGATCCAATCCATCTAGTGAATCTAGTTTTTGTAGTTGAAACAGTGAATGTTTTTATTCCACTATATGAATACTTGCCTATATATATATATATATATATATATATATATATATATATATATATATTAGTGTCTGGCTAATTACAGAAAGTAGCATTGCTTCATCTCATGTTTCGACCTTCCAGCACTAACGAGACCTATGATTGTAATTCAGTTATTACAACTAATGGACAAGTTAGCTAGGGAAGATTCTAATCAAGGTTCCTCTATGGTATGTATTCATACTTCAACGGTTGTATCATCCACTCTGTTATAAGTATAAATGTAGTAATATTGGGATTTACCTTCTTTTTCTAGGAAGTTTGCAATATTAATGGAAGATGGTGTATGAAAACAATGAGCGAAGAGATTGCATCAGTTGAAGGACTACTACTGTCCAGGTTTATTGAAATGATGCATTCACTTTTAGTTGTGTGCTTGCACCTAACTGTTTAGTCAAGATTTATATATTCTTATAGCAACTAATCATTAAATGTGCATAATAAAATGAGTGTTGAATACTGAATACATGTGGTACTCACCTGCGTTGTCTCATGCCTCTGTCTATACCGGTCAAAACATAGAAATGTTCATAATGCTATGTGACACCGTGGGCAGATGTTATTTTCTCTTGAGACATCGATTATGATTTGACTCCAGCATATTACACATTATAGTGCAAGTTATGTTGATTTTTATATGCTGGATCCTACTTTTCAAGGTATGTAATGGTCCATCATGTCCAATTAGGTTTATTTTTTATGGGACTATTTTTGTGGGAATTCATAGGCGGTCCACTTAAGATTTAGGTTTTAGATTTGGACAAATCGGACATATAGGGACAATTTCATGCACTGGTTGGGCCAATTTGCATCACACTGGAACTGACTCAAGTTTACTTCATTTAAAATTTTCATATAGTTTTCTCTGTTCAAATATCCAATACTGTTTCCGACACTCTATTCATGCTTAAATAGAGCAAATTACGTGCAACGTTTATGTTTCATAACGAACTTCTTTCATATGTGCATAAATAATTGGCATGCATGCAGTTTGTGGCCCTTTAAAGTAATTGTTTAACAAGGTTTATTGTGCAGTAACATGGGTTAAAAGTTGTATGTATGGTCATGCAGGGTAATAGTGAACAATTGTTCAAATGCTCGGTATTAAGTGGTGCATGGTACATTGATTAGCATTGCCATGGGGAGACTAGAGTAGTAACTATGTAGAGGCATGAAAGTATACAATTTAAAAAGGACAAAATGAGACCTGAACTATAGACATGTGTAAAGCAAGTCATGAAGGCTTCATGACAGGTTGGTTTCTGATTGAAGTCTTAAATTGGGGTAAAAGAAGACTTTAAGTTAAAAGTATTATAGGGAGTTTCAGAGATGCTCTCCATTGAAGAAGATGTCTTGTATGTAAATTATAGCGTATTAACAATGTAAATCTTTATAAGGAAATATTAAATAGTGGCATAAAGTTTTTTGTTAATCTGTCTACATAAGCTTCTCACGTATGCATTTTCTGAGTTACCATAAAACATCTAACCCCTGCGATTTTCCATTTGGAACTTTCGTTCTGAAATGCGGAACTTTTTCGTACCAAATCGGTAAATCTTGCATTCCAAAGAACAATTACAACATGTATATAAATCTAGTACGTAGTAACTTAAAACATGGCTCTTTAATTTTTCCAATAGTTATTTTACAATCAAGTATTACTTTCTTATTGCATTATGTGAAAATGAGTTGATTAAGTGTTTGCAAATAGTTATTAAAATATCTTAAGTCATAGCTATCTGTTCCATAACATATCGTATTCTTCATCCTCAACATTTTGAATTAGCCTACCCCTATCGTGCCTCGTTCCGAATCTAGTAGCATACCGTGTTCCCATCTTCGTTCCACATGCCATCAGGTTATATGTTTTAGGTAACCTTGTGCACGCTATATTCTTAAAGCCAGACCAGTTCTTTTTTAATCAATCCTTGCTGGTCTTAAGTCAAGTGAAAAAGGTAAAGGGGTGAAGTTAAAGGAATATTCATATATGTTGCCCATCACTTGGGTTTTTTTAATATTAGTTATGAGTTGATTGCATGCAATTCATATGGAACAAAGCTTTTAAATATTTAAGAACTTTTCAAATGTTCATAAGTTTATACATGTATCGAACATAATTTATTTCACCAAAGTTATTTTTTCCCTTTCATAAATTGCTACTTTGGATAAGAAGTGAGTTCATTTTTGCTTCGGTTGAGGATAATGCAAGGAGAATGGAGGGTTTGGAATTTTTGGACATATGCAATGTAGACCAATGCACCATTAGATTCTCATATGGTAGCAGTCAATGGCTGACAAGAGCTAATGGATATATTTAATCAAACATGGATTGAGGCAGTAAAGATGTAAAAGGATGTAGCCTCTTTTATTAAATTAGGAGATGGTCCAGATGGCCCTTAATTAAGCTGAATGGAGAAGTTAGTCATATAGATGACCCAAATATTTTGGATAAAGACTTGTTGCATATACAATTATTTTGTGCTGTCACTACGGTTTCACTCTGTAAATAAATAAATAGTTCTTCCTTAAGAGAAAGTTAACCAATTATTTCTTTAATTTTAAGCGTATCGTATCAAGAAAGTTTAAAAATTGGATGCAACTCATCTAAGAGATCATCTCCTTTTGTTCCCTTTTGGAAAAATTTAAAATATGATAGATGTAAATTTTAGCAAAATAACAGAATATTAACCTTACATATTCATTTTTTTCTTTGGGCAAATTTGACATGCAGGGTATTATTGTATATTTCAACTGTCGGTTTTTATATTACTGATGAAATACCACTTGTTATCCTATTTAGCTCAATTTTTTCCCACTTCCTTATTAAGAGATTTTGTGTTACCATGATATAATCTTTTCTTTGTTTGTGCACACTTGTAGAATTCAGTAACCATCATGCATTTATTAAATGATATGAAGGTTCTATTGCCTAATGTTGATATAAGCATGTTTTTCTTAGTGGCTCAGGTGCTGGTAGTTACATTGAGCCAATTGTTGCTGTTTCAATCAACGATGAACTGCAAGAAGCAAGAGTTTTAGTAGCGAAGGCTGAAGAAGAAGTTCTTTCAAAATTAAGTGATAAGGTTTGATAACAGATCTCTGTACTTTCAAAATAAATAATATTTGTTTCTTGTTTTGTCATTTCTTTTCTTTTCTACAGATGCTGGGAGAACTCCATCACATCCAAAACTTGTTGGATGTCATAATTCAACTAGATATTGTAGGTGACTCTTGCTTTGTATTTTCCTCAAAATCTCATTCTGCACTAAGTAACGATTTGACCCTGGATATAGATATGCTCGCATGCATTGAATTTATTGCAACCACCAACTCTGGTTGTGGTAGAATATAGAGCTGTCATTTAGTGTTAGTCTCACTGATTTCTATTTTTGTAAAATAAGCCAACTTTCAACACTGTTTGATGGCAGTTTTATCTGTTCATATATGTGTGTGTGTGTGTGTGTGACATAAGAAAACTCATCTTGTTGCACTTGACAATATACCTAGCATGCTAACTGCTCTACCCATTAATGTTTTCTTTCTTTTTTTCATTATCTATCTATGTATGATAACCACGGATGGATATCCCTATGCATGATACATATGCAAGGGAAACTTTTGTCGCTGCATTAGATCGATGCAAAACATTGTGTACCACCATGATGATGGTGTAATACAGTTTCTCTTCTTGAGTCAAGAGAGACAGAAAAAGGAAAAGGGAGAAAAATAGTGAGAATAAGAAAGGCGGGACAAGTAAGAAAGTGGTATATAATATTCTTGACGGTTTGAAGATGTAAATTGAGGTTTGATCAGGTTGAAGTCATGAAAATCGGGATCAATATAATAGTATGAATTTTTTAGACCATTGTTATATATCAAGTTTATGTCGTGTGGCTTGATAATCTATGGTGAGCTTTTTGTAGATGTAGTGCTTTTAGGTTTATATATGATATTTATTGGTCGTATTTAACTCCATGGTAGTATGCTCAATGTCCTTTCCTTTCACTACCTGTCTCAAGCCTTTTAATATCCAAAATAAAGGAGGATAGCTACCTTTTAATATCCAACAACCAGCATACAACATTATGAAAACCCTTTTAATCGAGTCCTTGACAAAATTGAATGGAGAAAAGAGATGCGTGTAACAGACCCCAACATTCAGGGATAAAAGCTTTGTTGTTGTTGCTGTCATCCTCACAATCTACTTCTGGTGATTTCTTACATTTCATGTCATCTAATCCTAAATAGGCCTTTATTTTAACTTGAGTATTAAATAATGAAGTCCTCTAATTAGTCACTTTTTTGTTTAGAGAATTAATTTCAGTTGATTACATTAGGCAATGCGATTTCACACCTTATGGTAAATAGAGCAAAGAGGTAATGTAACTTTTGGATCATTTTTTTGGGCTAGACTTTTCGTGTTTTATCTACCCTATTCCTGTAGGTGATGGCTTCTGCACAATTCAATGTTGAAAATTTGCAGAATCTTTAATAGAGATCAGGCATATTGTGTCTATATTAGACGAACTCAGCACCTATCGCAAATCTTGGACGCGATCTTAGATCTGTTGAAGTTTAGTTATTGCAGTGATTAGTTAGCATCCGAGTCATCATTAATTATTAGTGCTAATTTTAGTTTACTGGTGTTTACTTGACTATCATTTCATATTTTTACTTGTGGAGGGTATGTTAGGTAAAGGTCGAACTAGCTCCATATAGGTGACTACGGTTTTCGGATTTCAAACTAGATAAATTATTCCTCTAATCATGCATTATTGTAGGCTAAGTTGTGGTTATCATTATGGTTTGTGGCAACCTTTCGTTCATGATCATCTTACTTTCTTAATTCTTTGGACTGTTTTGCTTGTGTAGGTCACTGCCCGAGCAAAGTACAGTATTGCGTATGACGGTACAGTTCCAGAGCTATTTTTACCAGGTGATATGGGAATCAATGGAGAAAATTTCCCTATTAATAGAACTTTCAACAAGGATTCTATTTCTGATTCCCCTCGAAGAGAATGGAAATTATATATGCCTAAAGCTTACCATCCTCTGTTGCTACAGCAGCATCGTGAGAGCTTACACAAAGCCAAAAAAGATATTGCTAGTGCAGTTGCAGTGAGTTTGATTTCTGATGATAGTTTGTAGTGCTTCTATATCTATTTTTAAATAAAAAAAATCTGTTCTTTTGCCGCACTCAAGATGGTTCTCAACCGGCATGGTTATACATAATTTCTGTTTTAGCTATCAGGACTTCCAATTTCAATCACATTATATTGCCTTTCCTGCAACGATTTTGTTCATTTTGTTCATTTCTCATTTTAATGCAATAGTATTAATTATTAAATATGTAGGATATAAGGAGGAAGAAATTCCAAGGACACAGTTCCATAAAACAAGTTGATTCTGATTTACATCTCGCCTTCTTGAAACTCAGGGTGAGTATTTAATCTTGTGCAATAGCTAATTTCCTTTTTCTTCATTTAGATGTGCTAGCAGGTGGATGGACTATATCCTATAAATTTCTGATTAATTATCATGTTTACTAAAACTTCTCTTCAGGTCACTCAATTGGAAAAAGACCCTCCTGTCCCTGTCGATTTTGTTGTTTCTGCAGAAACCATTGTGCTGGTTATTACCGGTCCAAACACTGGGGGCAAAACTATCAGCCTGAAGACCGTTGGCCTAGCATCTTTGATGGCTAAGGCAGGTTAGCTACCTCTAGGATCATGTAAAGTATGTTCGTGTCCTTTTTAATTGGCATGAGTACTTATAGTACCCTTAATCTTGACGTAGGCAAAGTTCCTTCACGTTTGATTATAGAAATAAACAAAATTTCCTTCTCTCAATTAATTAGCCTGTGGATGGTAGAGTATCCATGTATCCAACATGCATGTGATATGGGCTTGGCTCCCCTCATTCAAGTATTAAGTGCATCCCATTCTTCTTTCAGCAAATCTGTTTTCAAATTAGAGGTTTCTTGACTCTTTCCTCTATTTTTTATTACCTTGACCAATTGCCTTATGTTGGCCATCATTACACCAGATTAACTCACCGAGCTACTTCTCTGTTTTGTTGTCGTCCACTTTTTTCAATTAGGGTAGAGCTTCCTTTGATGTTACTACTTTCTAGCACCAACTCTACACTTCCAAGATTACCAGTTCCCACTTGTGCATTTCAACATCCTTTCCCATTGAATTTTCATTTAATTTTTCTTTTTGTAGATACATCATTTCTGAAGATGTCCAACTTTCCATAGGATTGAAGGCATCACACTGTTTGTTCATGCACGCACGCACGCTGAGTTGGATCCACCTCTCCCTTAAATGAAAAAAGTGGGCGTCATCTCCCTATGTAATGGTTGCATGTCTTGAACTTTTGACCTTGTCACAATTCGCATATCCTACCAATTTCCAACACCGTGAGGATCAACCTCTCTAACATCGCTCAAACATTTCCCATAGGCTTGTGGGCATCACACTGCTGACAACACTTACGAAGAACTTATCTATGTGCTGTTTTCAGGTTAATTACAAGCATCTTCACCAATTTCTCGATTTTAGAATTAATCTGTGACTGGCTCGATAATTTGGTCTCATATGAAATATCTTTATTTACTTTGTACTTTTTTGCGTCTACACCTGATCTCTCATCCGCACTATATTATCTAACCAGCAATGTTCGTATATATCGAGTGTGCTAGGATTCTCCTATATGCAATTGGCATTTGTTGCACTTGCCCCTGGATGTTTTTACTGCTACCATAACTTATTACTAAGTCCGCAAGTAGGCTCATGTACTTCAATCTTCTTTTACTGCTGCAGGTCTTTATGTCCTAGCATCTGAACCTGTAAAAATACCATGGTTTGATGCAATTTTCGCCGATATTGGTGACGAGCAGTCTCTGACTCAATCACTCTCTACATTTTCTGGCCACTTAAAACATATCAGTGTATGTTTAGTAACTTTAGTTTGCTTTCAAAGTTTTATTCTATGTTCATAGTCTGTGGCTTTCATGATATGGTGCAAAGACCTTCCATTGCTGCCCTAAATCATTGGATTGCCAAGTTTACATGTGACCGTTTATTTATTTTATTTTATCTTCAAATTTTTAGGATTCATTTACATATTACTCCAACTTCAGCGATTTACAGTTAAATGTCCCATTCTGAATATACTGCAGGAAATTATCTCAAAGTGGGGTTTTTCCCCCTTTCTTTCTTTTTTTATTTTTATTTTTTGTTTCTAGGTTCTCTTTACTCCCTCACACTTAAAAGGGAAGAAAGAAAAAACTATGTGCATGTGCTACCTTTTAAAGCTGCAGAGCTACAACCTTGTAGGAATCTGTTCTTCTTTGCTCTCGATTTTTATCCTCGCCTGAGAGTTGAACATAATTTCCTATAACAAATTTACATCTTTCTTTAATCTAGGCTTTCCCCAATCAGAGGACGCCAACTTCTCGTTGGGATAAAAGCCCTTTCTAGTCCATAGTTTGCTAGGTCAGGAATTTGACACCAATGAAAAGATAATTGGTGTTCGGTCAACAGATAGACGACAGTCTTTTGGATTGTAGCAGCCCATTTTGGATAAGAAAAGTTAATGATCTGAGCTACAGTCTAGAGAAAGAAGCTTTTTGGCTTTCAGTATTAATATATTGAATATCAAAATCATATCTGCACAATAAAGTCTTATGTAGTTACTTATTACCATTCTTGTGTAAAATATTGAAAAGGAAAGCATATTTCTGCGCAGGCGCTTAAGCTTGCATGAACACATTTGGTGTGGAGTATCATTTTCGTCGTCTAATTTTCTTTAATTTAAACATCTATTTAATGGCAGAATCTTTCGGATATAGTTTCTAGAGAATAAATCTATTTACTTGCAGCAGGATTACTTCTGTCTTACTTCAATGTTGTTATTTACCACTTACCAGGCTATCCGTTCACAATCAACAAGCAAGTCATTGGTGCTTTTAGACGAAGTAAGTATAATATCTAATCCAGTGAAATTTGGTCTATTATGACTGTCGTATTGATTCCTTGTATGTTTCCATGCTAGCATTGATATGCACAATACAATGATATTAAATATAACATATAGAATTCCCTTAAGTTGGGCATTATTCAGCACATGTTTAAGAGCAAAGTGACTTTTATCAATTCTATTTTCTGAACTTAGTTATCTAAACCGTAAATTTCTGGATAGAAGGCTCTATCAAGGATTACATATTGTTCTTGTTAACCGATTCTTAAACTATAAGCACCTGAATGTGAAAAGGCATGCGCAGGTCTCTTCCGTGTTGGATTGGGGTGAGGCTATTATGGTATAATAAAGATGATCTTTGTAATATGATACCAAGTAGAGAAGGATCATTGCTTTAGTGCAGAACATTCCTAACTATGTAGGGAGTTAGATGCCATCACAGAACATTCCTAATTATGTAGGACTGTAGGAGTCAGATGCCATCATGTAGTCATTGGAGCTCATTGATTCAGATTACTTTTCCTATATGGTTTTTATCTCTGGTATAACAATCTTCTAAAACTTAACAAGGCACTTCTTTGGCTCTTCAACTCCAAAACCAAGTTATTACTGCTGACAAACAGCTAATAGATATAAACCTCCAGTTGCTGCCTGTTCATCATCAGATTTTTGACAGCTCAAAACCCTTCTGTAACTATTTGGTCGGATGACAGGTGAGGTAGCCTATTGTCTTCTTCTAGGTTCATCCCATGTCACCATTCTATACACTGCCTGGTCACTTGGAGGATAGGACCTATGTTGCACGGATTAGTCATTGAGGAGACATTCATATTGGAATCGTATCGGGTCCTTTCAGATTCATTGGGGATACAAGTGGAACACTTTTTGGCACATCATAACAGTAGTGTTATCTGGATGTTCTATACATAGCTAATGAGTAGCTGCTTCTTCAGTCTGATGCTACAGCAGGAAATAGATAACCCAGGAACAATGGTCTTTGACAAGGACTGAGTATCAAGGTCCATTGCTATGTAAATCCATTCACTTCATATTGCCTTGCATTCATCCAATTACTACAAGTCTACAAGAAAAACGATCTTACGAACTAGGAAAGAAGATTGGATTATGGTGCTTCTAAAGAAAAGGGATGGAATTAAGAACAAATATCAAAGAAATCTTTAAAGAAAATGGTTTGTTCAAAAAACTTGGTTACAGTTTAATGTCTTAAAACGTCTTGATAAGATTATATAGAACCCCTATGACGAGTTATGACTTCTAGAATCAATAAGCGTCTGGGTGACGGTGGGAGTCCTTATCTAGGGCCATGCAATAAAGGGATAGGTAGTTTTGCTGCAAGCAGAAAACAAATGGTTCGTTTACAGACAAAAAAAGCCATGCATGGGTTGAATATAATGTCAGAAAACCTAAATTAATTATAGCCATGGGTGCATGGATAACTGTCAAGGAATAGGGAGTTTTCTGCCACCATCAATTATGTTCTCCGCCTAATGTAATTCCGGACACATTTTCAAGTTCCTGACAGAAGCTGTCACTCATTTGTACATAAATGTTCTCAGGCTCCATCATATGATGAATTCTAATAAAGCTTAGTTTTAAAACTGTCAGCTGCTACAGGACCATCCTTTAACCAGTTTGTTATTGGCTCTTACAAAATTAAGTGCAACACTGATGAGTTTATTGATTCAAATAAACTTACAGTTGAGAGTTAACAGCTCAGATATCTAGGGTGTCAAATAGCTTGGGTAATAAAATCAAGTAGCATGCATGTAAACTCCATATGAGTGAAATCATATTTAATGTCAGATATTATTTTAGGTTGGTGCAGGGACAAATCCACTTGAAGGTGCAGCTTTGGGGATGTCACTTCTAGAAACATTTGCTGAAGATGGTTCATTTTTAACAATAGCTACAACACATCATGGGGAACTTAAAACATTGAAATACAGGTATATAGCTTCTCACTTGTGAAATCATTGAAACACGGTTATCTTTTACTTAAAGGATTTACCTCAAATATTCTCATACTACCATGGTTTGAAATCTCTGCCAATCCCAAAACGATATGGCCTATTCCGATCCTAAAAATGACCATCCGAGTTCCAAGACCATTACCGTATTTACCATTTTATAATGGGGTTTTCGTATTAAGTTTATTAATGGTTAGTGAGTTTATTGATTGGTT
Source organism: Agapanthus africanus (assembly GCA_030015575.1). NCBI lineage: Eukaryota > Viridiplantae > Streptophyta > Magnoliopsida > Asparagales > Amaryllidaceae > Agapanthus > Agapanthus africanus. The sequence goes on from JASDDO010000018.1 coordinate 392,414,285, forward strand.
AATCGGATCATTAATGGCTTAAGGGTTTATTTTTGACATCATTAATATGACTATACACATCATTAACTACAAAAGAATTTGACAAACCGATTATAGTTACTTCATATGTTCATTTAAAATATTTTTATTATTAAAATTTCTTTTTCGTAAACGATATAAAATTCGATACTCTGATCTGATATGGTCAAGATTGCCGATTCCGATCCCAAAGGTGATTGTCCGATACCGAGATTTTTGAGATTTTAAACCTTGCATACTATCTTCTGGGTTTAGGATAGTTAAATATCAGAAAACTTTTCGTGAAAAAAGGAAACATTTAGATGAGTCGGTGCAACATTTTCTAATGGACATTCACAAATATGATGATCACAATGATTGGCTTTGTTAAGCAGTCGTCTTGACTCCTACAACCTTTTTGGAAACATTTTTTGTATTCTCTGCTTTATCTAGATTTTTTTTGTTAATCACTCTATCTACCATCAGATTTTGTTCAAGTACATGAATGACGGTCAAATTCTGATTTGAGTAGATCGGCAGAAACATAAAAACTCTGTTTTCCATAATGGAGCAATGGACCTACAGACTGGATAGGTGACAAGTTGTAGAAGCTCTCTTCCTTTCCTCTATTTACTCAACATTTAAATCCTTTCAGTAGTTCATATGATCTGTAATCCTTTAAGGTTAATTTGTTCCAGATATTTTTTTGAAGAAATTCATTTTTTAACAACTTAGTTACTTTTTCTATGTGTTTAAAATGCGTAGTTAGTTTAATATGCTACACGCTTTTACTCGTTCTGGTCATAGTTTGTTCCTCAATCTTTGGATCTTTATGTTGATATTTTGTTTCTTTCTTCTCCCAGTAATGATGCATTTGAAAATGCATGTGTAGAATTTGATGAAGAGAGCTTAAAGCCAACATATAAGATACTTTGGGGAATACCAGGTTATTCTTTACCTTGGAACATCAGAATATATTAAATTCAAAACTGATTTTGAACATTATCCAGAGAACGGTGTGGCCTAGATGATTTCCTTTTTCATGGTTTTTTGTTCTTCCTTTTGAACACCTACATTTGTAGGAAATATCTTCACAGGTTAAGAATTACTAATACTCTTGTTTGCTTCCATAAAAAAAATCTAATGATCTCTATTGCAAGCATTTGGGTGCAAAATTATAGATGATTATTAAATGAAAATGAGAAGTACTCCAGCTTTTTCCATAACATGTAACAACAATGCCAATTTAACAGTCAAAATGTACCATGCTTGAGCATCATATGTCCAGCCCTCCTTTCCATAAACTTATTGGTGTATTTGCTATGCGATGAATGGGTCTGTAATTAACTTCATATGACTGTTGTGCATCCGGTGTCTGGTCAGGCATCTGATGCCCAGAAAATGAGATGCCTGATACACAAAAATGTTCTGGCTAGGCTTCTGATGCACAAATATTGTTGCATCACAACTGTGGTTGACGGCAGACCTATTATTTCCCAATAAAAGTCAAGAAGACAAAACACTTGTATTGTACATGGACCTTGTTGCGGAAATAGGAGATGGCATAAAATGAAAGAGAATTTATCAAGGTTCGAGAATTCGGCCGAAACCCAAAAGTTTCGGCCATTTCAGATCGGTTTCGGAGGAGACTGATCCGAAACATGCCAAAAATATCAGTTTCGGCCGATAACAACCCATATACTTAGATCTTAGGCAAAAACACAGAACTTGAAGCAAAAAAGTCGATTTTAAACCCAAAAAAAAACTTGCAGTCAAAGTATCTCATAAAAGCTTGATCTCGAGAATAGTAGAGGAGATCTCGAGTGGATCTAGGAGGAAATAGGAACAAAGTCTTGATCTGCCGGAGATCTCACTATTGCAGGCACAAGGCAGGCACAAACTTGGAGATGGAGGCGATGGCGGTTGCTGTGTTGAAGAGATGGGTTAGGGTTTTGTAACGAGGTTGTAATATATATTGGGTATATGTTGGGGTTAATGGGCTTTTTTTTTATATCTGAGTATAGTTGAGCCTTTAGACTTCACAATAAGATATTGGGTTTTTATATGTTAAATGGGTATTTAAGTGTGGGAATTGATTAATAGGGTCTATTTTTCCATTCTATATATGTAAAATACACACATATACCGATTCTGAAACCAAAACCGAAACTAGCGAAACTAAACGCAACCTGCTGACACTTGGGGTACTTGAAAGGACCGAAACCGAAACCGAGTTCTCTAACCTTGGATGTTCATAGAATCGAAGCTGGTGGTTCAAGATGACAAGTGCTTCTGGAGTATTATAAGATGGCTATATGACTACGTTACAAAATTAGATAATGAAAGTAAAAACATGTGCAGAAATTGAGTATAGCTGAAAAAAGAATAGTGAGATAGATAAGTGGAATATACTGCAATTGAGTACATTCAGAGGAAGATGAAGGCAGCTTCAATAGAGGTAAAATGTGGTGATAATGGTTGAGAAGGTCTGGGCATGTCTTAGAGACTGTTTAAGTGCATTGGTTTGGAGTGATAGGATCGTTTAGTTGATAGAGCAAGGACTGGAGATAGACCGAAATGGACATGGATAATATAAATTTTACTTCACAGATTAGATAACACTTTAACAAGATTAATCAAGAAAAGAATTCATTTGTCCAGCCTCAAAATTTGGGATAAAACATATGTAATTATTGTTGTACTTGTTGAAAGTAAAAACCAAATGATGGGACTTTATGTAGTTATTGTTCTACTTGTTGAAAGTAAAAACCAAATGATGGGACTTTAAAGATAGTCTTACGTTGCAAACAACAAAAGAAACACAAGGGTACCTCAACAAGGCTTGTGTCTTATTGTTGGAAGCCACTTATCATTAAAAGCCCATCGCCCCAACTCTTCTTTTAACTTTAAACTCTACTCTACTTTAAAAATAACTTTGACATGGTATGAGAGCCAATAGCTCGATCCTCCACATGACAATCACGTTAAGAAAAAAACACATGGGTATAAGATAATAAGATGGGTCAAACCTCAACAAGGCTTGAGTCTTATTGTTGGAACTCACTTATCATTAAAAGCCCATGTGTAAAAAACCCATCACTCCAACTTTTCTCTAAGTTTAAACTCTACTTTACTTTAAAAGTAACTTTGACAGTACCGATGACAAAATTAAGGAACTGTATGCTTGCGCTTCACAATTGGAGTAACCTAATTGTTGCTTCCCCCCCCCCCCCCTCCAAAATGGTACAATATGTTTGGCATTATCATTGCAGGTCGTTCAAATGCCATTAATATCGCAGAGAAATTAGGCTTGAGTCTTATTGTTGGAACCCACTTATCATTAGAAGCCCATCTGTAAAAAGCCCATCACTCCAACTTTTCTCTAAGTTTAAACTCTACTTTACTTTAAAAGTAACTTTGACAGTACCGATGACAAACGAAATTAAGGAACTGTATGCTTGCTTATTCTGATCTTGAAATCCTGCGCTTCACAACTGGAGTAACCTAATTGTTGCGTTCCCCCCCCAAAATGGTACAATATGTTTGGCATTATCATTGCAGGTCGTTCAAATGCCATTAATATCGCAGAGAAATTAGGGTTATCCAGTTATATATTGGATAAAGCACGCAAGCTACATGGAACATCTGGTGCTGAAATCAATGAGGTACCTTATTATATTCCAAGCATATGATTATTGTTTTTTCATTGCGGTTATATTTGTTCATGCAGTAATCTAAGATCTAGGGAAATGCATATCTACCAAACAAATATTTATTACAAGGGCCTAGGTTGGTAATTTATATCATATGATCGAATACTACCTCATCAACTCGTTTAATGTGAAGGCTCATTGCTTCACTGCCTTCGGGAGAAAGAAAATTGAAAATCTAGATCCATCATTCCCTGTTTCGCATATTTTTCTCTTGTTAATTATTTTCATTGCAAAGTTAAAGGCTTGAAGCACATGCACCAGTATAAGTGTGCAGATATGTATTGATGCAGAAAAAGATATCTATTGGCAATGGTACAATCAGATCCTGTTTTTAATATTTCGCATTATATACATCACATTGTGGTCTCTGTATCCCTTGCATATGTATATTTTATTGGACTTCAAGCTGTTTGCACAATATCATGTCAAGCTTCAAAGAATCATTAGAGACATGCATAAATTTGAGTAATCCAGAACAGGTTACATGATTAGCATGTGGCGATTAAGGAATTCTTAGGAAAGATCTTAAATTTTCTACACCATGATAATAATTTTAAGAAAAAAGGCAATAGTCCTTGAGAAAGAGGGGGGGGGGGGGGAGGGGGGATAGTGTTCAACTATAAGTGCCAGCAATTCTTTAGAGCTCTCAGCAACTTGCTGGATGCTGGTGAAGCTTGTGGAATTTCATTCTCTTTATGCTTGGTGGATGCGCACTAGGATTGTCTCAAATGAAATGCAAGAATAGTGGAAAAACAGAAGTTTGCGGTTACATACTTTAGGAGGAAACTTTCCACATTTAGATCAAGCATCCCAATATACGAATATTGGTATCCACATATCATCCCTTTCTCTTGAATGTGGTCGTCTAGCACCTTCTCAATGCACTCGCTTATATATATATATATATATATATATATATATATAATGGAGGAAAGATGCCATAGGAGGGAATTTCCTCCTATGGCGTCGAAAAAGTACTGTCTCCATCGTGTTTTCCGACGATCGGCACCCATCGTTATCATCTAAAGATGGGTACACCAAATTTCATGTGATTCTACAACTTTTTCACCGTTGAATTAGTGGGTTCAAAATTAACGGTTTACCGACAATAGAACTTTTTACATTGCTAAATCAACGGTGAAAAAGTTGTAGAATCACATGAAATTTGGCGTACCCACATCTTAGATGATAACGATGAAGATGATGGATTCCGATCGTAAGAAAACACGACGGAGGGCGTACCTTTTCGACGCCATAGGAGGAAATTCCTTCCTATGGCCTCTTTCCATTATTCTCTCACTATGTATATATATAGAGAGAGAGGGTTTGCGTTTTTAAAAACACAAACCTGAATAAGGGCCGTTGATCTTGTGTTTTTAATCAACGGTTAAAATTAATTCAGCTTAATAAATCGTTAATAAATAGAAGGTAAATATTCTATTTCTTGAAACTTCCAAATATTGTATAGGTAATACTAAAGGATTTGATGAAACTTCTGAATATTGTGTAGGTAATACTAAAGGATTTGATATTTCTCTTGATTTTTTTTTCCTAAAATCAAGAAATAGAATATTTACCTTCTATTTATTAACGATTTATTAAGTTGAATTAATTTTAACCGTTGATTAAAAACACAAGATCCAACGGCCATTATTCAGGTTCGTGTTTTTAAAAACGCGAACCCGCCATAATGGATATGTACTCTCTCTATATATATAATTTCTAGAGCCATCGATGTTTTTATATGCTACAACAATAGGGACCGATAGATCTCGACATTTTTGTCACAATATGCATATATATGAACAATATGTATTATTCCTTTATTAGACTAGTTTTGTCACATCCTCTCCATGTACTAATTTTTAAGGATATTTAAAACTGATGATCTTTAGTATGTGTTGGGATAAAAAAATACACCTCGCAGCGAAATCAAAAATTTAAAGTCAAGGCCCAAAAAGTGGACCCGGGCCTAAAGCCCGAACCCAAGTCCAGGTAGGTGAGCCCAAGTCTAGACCGGTCCAAGCTCAAATATGGAGCCGACCCTATCTCAAGAAGAGAATTAAAATGCAATAAATAGATATAAAATGTAATAAATAAATTTATGTGTAATAAGTATGAATGATGTAAAATAATGGGCAAAAAAACAATTTATGTAAAACTCATGGCTCATGTGCAAAAAGAAATGAGCACATGGGTATGAGAGAGACAAAAGAGCCATTTCGTAAAGCTCAAGGGGGAAAATGTAAAATGTAAAGCCTATATATAGCAAACATAACAAGAAATCAATAATAACTTTCATTCCTATATCATTCTAGGGTTTTGAGCTTCCTCTCTCTTCTCAAGGCTCTTCTCTAATTAAATCAAGAGAAAACTTCTCTTTTTCCAAAAGTAAATAAATTTTGGCACAAACCCATTGAAAAGGAGCATCAACTTTCCAGCAAATCCCAAAAAGGAGAGATTTCTATCTCCTTCCTCAAGATCCAAAAAGAGAAGAGGCGGAAATATAACCCACCTCCCAAAGCCCTCTCTTTACAAGATTCAAGGTATAAAGAAGGGAAAATGGCCTTTTCCCCTATTCAAGACCTATATCTCAAGTTTTCAAGATTCAAGAGAGTATTTTGGACCAAATAGGAAAAAATTGAGGGTGACCCCATCAAGGAGGAACGCCTTTGGGCTTTCCCCTTTGGGAAAACCTTCAGGATTTTGCTCAAAATTTGGGTTCCCACACCAGGAACACAAGCTCCACAAAGGTGCATGCAACACACGTGGCATGTCACGCTCTGCTTCCCAAAATACGGAGAGCAACGAAGGCCATCCGTGCTTTCTACGTTAAGAAAAGATTCTTCCATAGTCACTTAAAGGTTGCCTAGCTAAATCTGTCAATATAATGTCCAAAACAGAATAGATAATACTGATAATCATGGTGCAACGAAACCACAAAGAATACTAACAATAGATTCATAAGATAAATGGATGCAAAAATAAGGTTCCGATACAATAGGTTCGAAATAAGACAATATCCAAAAAAACATAAATCCTAATGTCCCATAAGAGCACATATGCTAAATGCTAACTGAAAAAGAAATAAACCTACGGACTACTGATCTTCGGCTAACTCCTGATAATCGTCTTGATCCTGTCCGGCCTAAAAATTCATCTCTAAACCTGAGATGACAAGTCTCATGTGTCAGAACATCCCAACAAGTACTCAATCGTAATAGTGTGTGTATGTGTGTGATAGCATGAATATATAAGTGTAGTGAAGCCCGTGTGCATATATAGATATAGATATGGCAGTAATATGAAGTAAGCATGTAAACAGATCAAGTCGGTCAAGTCATATTCTAGTTGGTCGCTAAAAGGGTAATCTATCATATCGTGAGTTCGAGTGTGTATGTCAACCTTTGCAGGAGTATTCCTAACCCAAGGGTTGGGCTCTAGGAGCAAGGAAACATTGACCCAACTGTGGAATGAACAAGTGACCGTATAAATCCTGTTACCGGCAATAGTAACATACGACCGTTTAAAGCCCGGTACCAGCTAATGAACATGTGACCTATATAGCCCGGTACGAGCTGTATGAACAAGTGACCGACAGTCCAGTACGAGCTGCCGGCAATGGGACTCCTGAGATCCTGTTGAACGAACATACACTCAAACTATCCCAACATCCCGCGTATCTATCACTAACATGGTAATAAATTGAATCACTAATTAAGAATGCTGAATGGTTAAGAAATTATGACAAGGCACGAAGATAGTACGTTATGGTAAACACGAGCGATTGTTTCATGGCATGGAAGTTCAGTATTCTAATTAATGATCTGGTTTTATTGTAAGGAAACGGTAAACATGAACGGGCATGTCATGTCAAGCAAGTGATGTTAATAGTCTCAAGTAGCATATCAAATACAGTCGATATTATATGATAGTGTCCATGAACATGAATAACATGGTAAGGTTGTTCAAGCGTGTCGATAATAAGGAAAAACATGTCGTAGCAATACTTTAAACAGGAATTATACAAGAATCACATGGGCACGTCATATTGGCAAGTTTATTAATCTTCAACTCAATATAGATTAAGCGTGATTTTCAGAGACGTTTAATATTGGGTGTGCTACGTCCTAGGGTTTCAATTAAACAAGATATTACGACGTTCAAATAAATTTGTCACGTATCATCGATTAGTCCATATTAAATTATTAGTGTCACAAAGTAATTGTGCAGGTTTGTACCTATCATTATAATATTATAACTGTACTATATTAATAAGTGTTAAACAAATTATGTGTCAACATTGTAGATTATTTAGACTAAGAATTATAGTTTTGGCAGTAAAAATGTATGGTTATATTATCAAGTAAATAGCCGATATTATAGCAGCTAAAGGAAACGGGCAAGAGTACTTGCCCGTTTCCTGAATGGAACTTGATGATGCGATGCAACTCCAAGGAGCTTAGCTAGGATCAGGGAGATGACGGCGTCGCTGTTGTGGTGGGGATGCTCGGCATGATGGTTGCGGTGGCCGTATGCATTGGTGATGGTGCTTGGGCATCTCGGTGCAGTGGTCGAATGAGGCGAGGAGGTTGGTGTTCGGGTATGGAGGCGCCAAAGGGAGTTGTCGGCGGTTGAGGGGATTAATGTCACGACCCACCCCCAATACAGAGAGTATTGTCCGCTCTGGCCGAAACCGCACGGTTTTGTCCTTCGGGATGAACTGGACCCGACCAGGGGCCACTTCCCAGGAGGTCACCCATCCCAGGACTTCCCTGGCCCGAGCACGCTTAACTACGGAGTTCTCAAACTCCTATAGTGCCAGTTCACTTAAAAGGCGCCTCTGTATTGAAGAGAGGTATCATTCCATTTATAGTACAGATCTGACCTCTTTCGGAATGTATTCCGAAGATTCCCCATGTTCTACAGTGGGTCCCCATGCTTATCTGGTATAAATGGGTATACCAGATAATACCTGGGGTATTACATTCTCCCCCACTTAGAACAATGGTTCGTCCTCGAACCACAGACCTACTATTGAGGAACCAGCTCTGATACCATTCTTTGTCACGACCCAAAATTGGCCCGTGACGGCCCTAATACTACGCAACGCCTAAAGACGCAACGTAGCAAAAGAAAGCCAAACCCAGGAATCTAAACCATAAAAAAAACGGAAAAGATAATATAAGTTTTGAAACATTTGAAATCGCAACCCAAATTCTTTAAAAGTCTTACTTTCTTTCTTTCTTTAAAACTTTAGCAACACCCCTTTTTGTAAAACCCAGCAAAGATGAATACAACAGAAAATAGTAACAGTAGAGAAAGAAGCTGTAAATATAAAAGACCTCAAATCCACACTAATACACATATCGTCCTCACCAAGTCTCTAAGTCAATAATACAATAGCTGATGGAGAGTACAAAATACAACGAATATACAATAAGAAACACAGATAACCATCTAACCCACCTAAGCAAAAAGGTACTGTGAGCTGATGCGGTATCTGAAGCAAAAGGTGACAGCTGGATAGCTGAATAGAGAAATAGCCCGCCTCGACTACTCTGGGGAACAACCTGAAACACCTGTGGCACAACGGGGGTGAGTTGCCAACTCGTGAATAGTATAAAACATATGCAGGTAATCGCAGGAATGCACGTACAGCATGAATCTAAGATATGCGATTACAATAATAGTATGTCATGCAGTGCTGAAATAAGGAGAGTACACTAGCAGGTACAACCAATATGTGAAGCAATGATGACATGTAAATAGTATGCAATAACCATGCAATAGAGATATGAGAAAGCAATATGCAGCTATCATAAGGGTACACTACAAGTACTACCAATATATGAATCTGTGCATAAGGTAGGTAAGGGTGAGGTATAGGGTGGAATATGTCATTTCCCACGGAAACCTGACGTCGTGGCAGGATCACAATCCAACAAGATACTCCAATCCCGAATCCTCAAACCAGCCCCCACATAGGGCACTCACATCATATAGTCTCACATCTCCTCAATGTACAATATCGAGTAATCTCCCATATCCCGAATGTACAATCACCAATCACATAGGTATATCCAATGTCCAATCTCAAGTAAGAATCTAACATCCTAAAGGTATATATATGTACAGAAATAAATATGATTGGGGCAATACACATATATTAGCGTCCCATTCCACTAATATTGGTGTAAGGGTATATATAACAACGGCTAAATCCCCTGTTATATATACAAAAAGGGGTTAAAGAAATATCATGAAAACGTGTGCCAAGCATCGACACAGAAATCCTCGTATATGGGGCTTCGTCCGTCTGAATCAGCCCACGGGGTCCGTCTGCAGTGTCGGCCCTCGGCCCCGACAGTACAGGTCATCCCGCATCCATCTCTCTACTCTGGCCAGTAGCCTCCGGACTACTGCCAGGTCCAAACAATCACCGGTAGGTACTCGCCCGCCTCCAGGCTCAATCGGCAAACCCATCGATCTTCTTGCCGAGGGGAACCATACCGGGCCCCACCATGTACTCTCATACGGCAACCACACCTCGTATGGAGTAGATAATCAGCACCGATAAAACTCATGGGGGACGCTCAAATATCATATCAAGGAAACCGGGTTGTTACATGTATGCATAATTTCATGAACTCCCGCGGTTCCCAAATCCCGAAAACATCATATAGAATCCAGATAAACAATGCATGAATCCAAGAATAAATGTATGCAATATATCTGAATGCGAGCAGGTAAACACATGTATATAGCTGAACCAGATGTATGCGAAAAACAAGATAAGGTACAGCTAAGTAATATCAGTAAATGTAAATATGCGACAGCAACTGAATATGTGTCTAACATACAGGTGTAGCAAGGTATAGGTATCTACCTATAGGAACTGATGTCGTATACCCCCCTGGGTATAAGTAACATATGTAGGAAATCCCTCCCGGTATAGGTAAAATATGTAGGAGGTATACCTGTAGCTGTATCGCAAGTGAAAATATACCAATCACTAAAGGTATGATACGCTATAGGTATACCGATAGGCTAGATGTCATGTGTGGCAAGCAATAGTAGCTATAAGGGGTAGTGTGTGACATGGCAATTATTGACGGTGTGTGTGTAGCATGCAATCCGTGCTCGTGCAACATGGACCGTCAATAATGTGTGCAGTGTCCTACGGCTGCTAGTCACAGTATATAACTATATCTAGGAAATGCAGTAAGGCGCAATTCTACAATGACGTAGAAAGTGCGACAGGTAATTGAATCCTAGCCCAGACGCATAACGCCATGCGGGCGATTCCCCTGTAGATGTTATATCTACTCACCTACACTCCACGCTGGGTGAATCCTACCGTCTGCTCCCTCTGTAGTGGTGTCTGTAGTCCCTGTCTGCAAACCTGCAAATAAGGCATGGAAATCACATATAAGCCAAATATCCTGCGAAACGCGATATCGAAACGAAACGAGAAACTCGCGTCGCGAACTAAGCGCGCGTGTGCACGATACGCTGAATCGTGTGTGTACGCGTCTAAAACCATCGCGACACGCCGCGATACGCTGGATCATAGAACCCACTCACGTATCGCGCGTATCGCGCAAACACAACGAAACACAAAAGCGATATATGATCCCAGATTTCGACTACTGTGAAAACTAAACAATTCAACAAGACCAGAGGAACCCTAACCATAGCAGACACCTACAGAACAAAACCCAAACCCTAACTCTCCAACTAGCCCGGCGTCGCCGGCCCCTCCTTCAGCCGCCGCCGGCCCTGGCCGGTGGCCTGGGGTCCATCTTGAAGGTGGTGCTCCAGGTCCCCTAGTACAACACTACCACTATGTTTAATTTTCTAGTATTCACCTCGGATCACAGCAGGTACCAGATATCACAAAATCACATCAAAAGTCACAAATTTGCACAATTTAAGAAATCTATGGTATTTTAGTGAAGTTTGGCTAATATCTCAGTTGAAGTGGCCTAACTAACACTAAACCAACCTAAGGTAGCTAACCAAATCAACAATTTACCAAAATTCCACTTAAACACCACAATTTAGCACAAATTAGCTAATTTAGCACTAATCCAATCAATCGATGCACAACTAAGCAAACCATGCAATGGGGTTAAGGAAATATACCCACTGAACCCTAGAAGGCAGGTGAAGGTGTGGAGAAGAGCTCCTGCGAGAGCTGGGGTCCCTGTTGCTGTTGCTGCTGCCCCCTGCTGCTGTTGCTGCTGTTGCTGCTATTGTTGCTGTTGTTGTTGCTGTTGTTGTTGTGTGTTGTTGTTGTGATGATGATGATGAGGATGCCTGCAGCTGCTGCTCCTGCTCCTGCTGATCCTGTTGCTGCTGCTGCTTCTCTCTCTCACAAGGTGTGAGTGTGTGTGTGTGAAGATGAAGCTGTTGCTGTCTTCTTGAGTTGCTGCAGAAGATGCTGGGGCTGCTGTGTGTGTGTGAAGATGAAGCTGTTGCTGTCTTCTTGAGTTGCTGATGCAGCTTGCTGCTGCTGCTGATGCAGCTTGCTGCTGCTGCCACTGCCTCTCTCTCTCTCTCTCTCTCTCTCTGCAGTGTGTGTGTGTGTGTGTGAGAATGAGAGAATGAGAGATGGAAATGAGTGGAGAATGGGAGCAAGCAACCAAGACCCCCCCGCTCTTTCTCTTTCTCATTAAATGAGGCATGGGCAAAGCCATAATGCCCATGCTCTCTCTCTCTCTCTCTCTCTCAAAGTCAACCAAGCACAAAACAAAAATTCAAAATAAAACCCCTTTCAAATTCATTTATATTTAAAAACCATCATGACACTTAACAATATTAAAACTAGATTAGAGAAATGGTTAGTTAACCATGGTTGCTAATCATGGTTAAACACCAAAAACAAGCCTAGTTAACATGCACAAGTGTGTGTGTGCCCAACAAAAATATAATAAATTGTACAATAAATAGGATAAAATATTTAAAACTTAATTTGGTAAACTTTTTATTAAAAACTACATATTAAAATATAATTAGCTACAAAACACATTCTAAGGTGTTACAATTAAGGCCGATGGTCGAAGGATTGCTGGGTTTTGGCCGAGAGAGGATGTGAAAGCGATGGGTATATGGGTTTAGGGAGGAGGTGGTGGCTACGATGATGGTGGTCGAGGTGCTGGTAAGGTTTGCGGTGGTCGAAGGAAGGAGATGAAGTTGAGGGAGGTTGGTGATGATGCTGGCGGTGGTGATGGGTCGGTGGTGGGGGCTTGGGTTTAGGGGCTACGGTTGAGTTTAGAAGAAGAGATGATGTGATGATAGGGTTGTTTTTAAACTATATGTTTGTTTAAGAAAGAATTAAAGAGTAGATTGGAGGGAGAGAGTATCAGATAATTTGTTTAAAGATAGGGGAGAGATTTTATTTGACATGGGAATTGGGTATATATGTTATAATATATGGAGAGAAAGATTGACTTAGGGATTTGTATAGGATTATTTTAATATATACAATGATTAGTTTAATTTGTTGCTATTAATGCATATATCATGCCATGTATTGTGGGATATTAATTAAAATGTAACTAAATTAACATATTGATTACTAAAAAGAAGATTACCATATCAAATATTATATGCACCAAAAGATAATATAAACATATATTAGCAACTAACCATTTATGACATAAATCAATTCTAAAATTATAGGAATAATTTTATTTTAAAAAAAGATTATTCTGATAAATCTAAAAATACTGCATCTAAAACTAGGATGTTAGATGGCGCTAAGCGCCAACCATATGCGTAAGCGCCAATACACATGCGCAAGCACCGACCATTTACGCGAGCGCCAATCCTTCGCGCAAGCGCACCACACATGTAATCCAAGGGCGCAAGCGCCAAGAACCTCAAAACTGTTTTCAAAATACAATGCACATATCATAAAAATGAGTTCGCATGACAAGCATAACCCATCAATCTAAGGTTTCCCGCGTCAAAGCGAGGGGTAATTACAACAACTGAGCCTTTTATCCCAAGCATATAGGGTAGGCTACATGAACCAACAAGAGAATCATGCCGGGTCCAGCACATGAATCCTCCGCCTCCACTCCTATCGAATAATATACTTTCATTGAGGCCTTTGGCAAGCATATCTTTTCGTATCACCTCCATCCATGTTTTTTTCGGTCTTCCTTTTGCCTTTTTAACATTGTCTATATCGAGAGTATCTATTCGTCGAACCGGTGCTTTTCTAGGTCAGCGTCGCACGTGACCAAACCATCTTAGCTGGTTTTCTCGCATCTTCTTCTACACATGTGCTACACCAATTTTTGCACGAATATTCTCATTTCGCACCTTATCTTTTCTAGTGTTACCACATATCTAACGAAGCATGCGCATCTCCGCTACGTGCATTTTCTGTGTATGGTGTTTCTTAGGAGCCCAGCATTCTGTACCATATAATAAGGTAGGCCGAATAGCGCTCCGATAAAACTTTCCTTTCAACCGTAATGGAAAGTTATGATCACACAAAACCTTATTCCACTCCATTTCAACCAACCAGCGTCAAAGCGAGAGGTAATTAACGACAGTTTTGTACACGGCTGCTGGAGACTAGAATCCCCACAATCAATAAACCCCTACCTATCATGGGACAGGGGGAATCTGTACATGCCCGAAGCACGTGCGCATCCATCTCAATATGGTGACAAAAAACACTCTACAGTATGTTGTACCGCCCATTGAAATGAGTTGAAGTGGGCATGTTTTTAGGTCGAATTCTCATATATTCGCTGTACAAAGATAATTTTATTTTCTTAATTTTGGTGGTTACACTCCTCCCTATGCAAAGGTTTGGTTTTCTAAATCAACCAATGTTCAATTGCTATATGTGGGTATTGGCAAGTTCTTTACCTCACGATTTGTAAAAAAGCAGTGGATTGTTGAATTTTGGATGAACCATGAAATGAATGTATTATTGATTCACAGTATCCTATTTTAATCTTGTTATTACTTATGTAGGTCATCGTTGATATGGAGAGTTTTAAACAAGACTTTCAACAACATCTTCAAGCGTCAGAACACCATTTGATGTAAGGATATCTACAATTCCTCACAAATTCACAATTATTCAACTCAATGTAAATCTATGGCAGAACGCTTGTTCTTTTTTGTCATATTCTAGTATTTATCACTGTTTTGTAGGTTTCATGGTGCCATCAATGGTAAAGGCAATAATCAACTGAATATGGCAATATAATGAACATGAAATTCGTCTATACCTTCCAAGTCCATGCAACTCATTATTTTGTGAACTATATAAAAAAATTACCTAGTGGGGTTTTTCCTCATTAAATTTTATAAGTAAACCTTTCATGACTTGGATTTGTGCATCCAACTGCAAATACTTCAAATCCATTTCGTCTTATTGCACTTTTCTCCACTTCCTTAACAGTTTTGGTGGGGACCGACTTCTCTCTCCAACATTTCAGAGGAGTAATTTTTCTCTCCAAAACCAAGTGTGGGGAGAGTAATGCCATTGTCTATTACACAAGATCTTCAAAATGTTTGCTGCAGCTACCTTACTGCACTTGCCGTAATTGTTGCAAGTGGCTTCATGATAGGAACAATACTTCCAGCTGTCCAGTTGCTTACTTTATGTTGTTCATGACCAAGGAATATGGAGATAATCCATAAGATGAGAATGCCTTGAGGACTTATTTCAGTATATCAAGAGTTTGCTAACCTTATTTTTGAGTTGGGTAAAGATAGATTGGAAATATATATTTAGAAAAATATTCCATGATGTAAACAAAGACTGACTGGCATCTAGGAACTTGCCCATGCGTGAGAATGTCATCTGCAGAAAGTTGTGGGGAGAGAGCCTCATTATGTTTGCTACTGGAAGAATGTGATTTACATAATGGTACAGTTAAAGACAATATGCGTGCTCGTTTCCGAAAATTTTATTGCTTTAGATGTACTGTTTTTGCCTACTTGTGTAATGCGTTTATTCTTTTAGATGAGCATCTAAATGCCGTCTCTTGATTGTGTGATTTAGGATGTCTAAAAAGCTTCATGATGAACTTCTGGTTGCAAAGCAAAAACTTGCGGAACACAGTGTCAGCCAAAGGAATAGGAAGATGAAAGCAATCTCTGAGAGTGCAGCTATAGCTCGTTCTATTCTTCGCAGTAAGCTCCAACAGTTTCGTGAATCTGCGGTAGCAGCACAAAAGACTGCCCAGACTTTGAAAACAGATGAGAAGGGTCCCCCAAATGAGAGTGGCCAAAAGTTAGCATCATCAGACCTTGCTATTGGGAAAATCGAATCTTCAAGCAGCATAGAACTTTCTTCTGGTTGGTAGATTCCCCTGGTTAACTTTGTAGAATTATTTATATTTACTTGTCTTCATGAATTCATCAGCATTTTCTGTGAAGGGGAATCACCAATTGATGTTGCTTCTTTGTATTACTTCCAGACAAAGACGAAGAATACGTAATTCCAAATGTGGGTGACACGGTGTTTGTACCTTCCCTTGGCAAGCAAGCGCTAGTGCTAAAAGTGGAAGCATCGAAAAGAGAAATCATGGTTCAAACCAGTAACATCAAGTTGAGGTTAAAATTGAATGATGTTGAGATCCGTGGAAGAACAAGTTAACCATATATTTTAACGTGTAAACTTTTATACGCATTCATAAACTTTTATAGTTTTAGACATCTTGATTTAGGGCATCGATGCACATATCTTCTGTCGTGTGCAACATTTTATTCGAATGTACCTGTACAATTCTACTCATCAAGCATTTACAGCATTATGTATTTTTTTCCCTCTATACATTTTATGCTTAAATTGATTGTATATTCTTATAAGAACTTAAATTGATTGTATTTTCTTTGAAGAGAATAAAGAAGACCTTTGGCTGGTGTTTAGTAAAGAATTTTCTATTTTTCTTGCGTGATCATGGCATCTATTAAGTTCACCTTTTGGCCCTGAAAGTTGATATTAAATCTTTGCTACCATTGTCATTTTCCCTTTTTCCTGATGAGTAATTGCCACATTTAGTATTTTACAAGTAACTATGCTATGAGTCGTTTGTAATAGTTGTAGTCTGGGCCTGTAATAGTTTTTGTCTGGGCTTCGGTCCAATGAACGAGCCCAATCTCAATTTTGGGGGACAGATCTCAATTTTGGGGGACAGGGTCATCGTTCGAATGAACTTATAATCTGATGATCGAGTCGATTCCATGATTATAAGTTCATAACCCCAGCCCATTTTGGACGGTTTTATTCCAGTTAGTAAGAGGGATCTTGAACTAAGAAATAGGCCTAGAAGCTAAAAGAGGGTATCCTGAGCAATTGCAAGAATTGGGTTCATTGATATTCCTGGTATAGTAGATGCTATCACACATACAGTCATATTCCATTCGATGGAATTGTTTGATCTTAAAGGAGATCTTCTATAATTTCGGCTCACTGCAGTTGAGCTCTGATCAGTTGTTTGGTGAAGATTGTATTAGCGTTGAATGAATAACCGAAGCGTAACAAAGTCGACGAGCCATGGAGTAATATATATCTTAGCAAAAGTTGCTCACTAACGATATCTTTCACTCAACCAAAACATAAATTCCACGACAACAAACTAACCTCACAAGTTCCAAGCCTCAACTTAGATGATAAGTATAAATACAAAAACATAAAAGAGATTAATAGATAAATTAGGATTGGCATCGAAAAGTCTTAATTTACTAACTAATGACTATTCTGCACGGCAACTTAAATAATAGAGAATGGTGAAAATGTAAGCAAAGGCCATCTCATCTGGATGGTGATTCCAGAATGATGCACCTTCAAGGCTGCTTCTCTTTCAGCTCTCCAAGAATTTGATCTTCTCAAAGCATCTCTCCATGGAACTTATTTTTTCCTGGGGAACATTTCGGCGTGCCTCATGCTTGTATTGCTCAAACTTTGCTTCATCACACTTCAAAGCAGCGCGCTTACATGCTTTGATACTTCCTGGAGAGGTTGAGGCACAAAAAGGTAACCATTATGTCATAGAATTACAGAATGATAATTATTAGTTAATGAAGAAGAATGATAGTGGTAGTCTCGATTCTTGCACGAGTTATACACTGAAGGATTTATGAAATACGATTTCCACTCAAAATTCACTAAATAACCAATAAATAGTGTTTCTAGTCCGACTCAAATGTGAACACTTTATCTTTGGCATACATAAGAACTTGAACATGGAACATTCCACTACTACCATTCGTTGCTTTTATCATCTAAGCTTTCGTTGGAATTATGTTCCACGGCATGAATGGATAATACATTGGAAATAAAGGTAGAAATAGAAGAAATGGATTGTGGTGCCGATCTATCTTATGCCTACGTGCTACATGACACTGATACAAGTTTCAATCTAGTTATCTAGATAATTAATATCCACGCAAATACTTTGTATACGCTCAAACACAGCTGTGTTATTCATCAAATTCAACAAGTCGTTCAGAATGCAACTAGTAAAATATTCCAAATTTTACTTGTAAAGGTAACTCACCACTCAAATCAAGCAACTCACCACTCAAATCAAGCAAGTTGAATGTTATTGGACAACTTCCAATACTCCTAACCATTGTAATGGCAGACCATACTTTCTGGTGATCTTCACGAGAGACTCTGATGATTAGCAGCTTTGTTGTCGGATTCACATATTTAACTGCACAAGAATAAGCTTCAGATCCACGAGATTCCAAATAGCAAATGTCGTAAATTCAAGAGTATGTGAAAGCTGTATGTAAAAGAGTTCAGACTAAATGAGCTTACCTTGGAACGACCCAAGAGACATAGCCAGACCACATTCACCGAAATTTAACAGAATGCTGTCCTTGATTGCTTTTGATACATTACCTTCGGTTATGATAATTGGATCATTGCCACTTGAATCTTTGGAATTGATCAGCACTTCTATTACCATGTATCTGTTCTTAAATAAAACCATATTCTTTCACTTTTTATTCAACCCTGCATAAGAGAAATGCCATTTAGAACATACCAACACTACTACAGTAATCGTTTGCCCCTACGGATTTAGTCGTAGAGGCAAACCACTGCCCCTACGGATATATCCGTAGGGCCATAAAATTCCTCTGTAAGTCCAAAGGCCGCAGGTGCAAATCTTCGTCCTGAACATACCCCTACGGAGTAATAATTGCTCCTACGCCTTACTTCGTAGGGACATTTATCCTTAAGGTTTACTCCGTAGGGGCATAATCTTAATTTAATTTATTGGTTTATAAAATAAAATACGTATACCTACGGAATTATCCGTAGGGCCTGATAAATACCCCTACGGATTTATCCGTAGGTCCAGATAAATGTCCCTATGGATTAATTCGTAGGGGGCAAGTTTTACTCATGTTACTGAGTCCTTAGGGACAAAATATCAGATATTCTGATATTTTGTCCCTACGGCGAAATGTGTAAGGTAAACCTTGCACCTACGAATTAATCCATAGGTGCAATAGTTGTACATACGGATTAATCCGTAAGGACAAAATATCAGGGTTTTTTTAAAAAGGGGGCTTCCCGTTTTTTTCCCGCCCTGTGCACAATAATATATACTTCATATAACCAAATACATAAATATTCATAATCAACATCTCACGCATAATATATAAAAGAAATAAACAAACAGCGATATCAATCTAAATCATCGTGAACAAGCAAACAACCACCAATATCGTCCAAAATATATATAATATGTATTAGATAAGTACATACATCCTCAAAAATATAAATAAAGCTACTCTAGCTCCGTTCAGCTCCTCCACCTCTGATAATCGCCGTAATCTGACGCATCTGCTCCTCAGTGCAACTCTGAGTCGTCAAAAACTCGACTAATGAAGGAGCGGACTGTGCGGGAGTCTGAGCGGGCTGTGGAGCTGTAGGAGTGGTCTGCGCAACCGCAGCCAAGATAGTAACTTGCGGAGCCGCGGCCGAAGGAGATGCATGTGGAGCCGTAGCCGAAATATGCCGAATCTGTAAAATTTTGTGTAATAAACGAGTAAGAACGGTATATTAGATTTTAGTCGAATTCGTATCATTACCACATTATTGCAAAACCCCAATCTAAGAATACTTAGGGGCTTAGGCATAGTTTGGGTATCTAGTTTGGAAAACCGTAGTTTATTTTAATTAGATAGTTTTATGTAAATATGATTAATCAAAACCAAGTCTACAACCAAATAAGCTCAGGCTACTAATATTGCATATGTTACTATCTATAATGTGCTATAATATTTTATCATTAAGTAATATATGTACCAACATCTCCTTCAACTTCTCGACGGTGGTCTTCAAGGCGGCAACATCATGCTCTAGGCATCGCTGACGGGGGTAGGAGAAGTAATCGCCGAAGTGGAGACCAACCTCATATAGGCCCTGCAAGGACCCAGTCCCCGGCCTCTCTCCCAAACTTTACCGTCTTCTACTTCTGCAGCATTACCGTCTTCTTCCCCGTGATATAGCCAAGTTGTATAAAATCTAAGAAAACCATGTTTAACGATATGAAGCTCAACGATTTCTACCTTTTGCCAGAACTTATTCCCACATCTATCGCACGGACAGAGAATATTCTCTAACACGATCTTATTATGTGCGCGTGCAAATTCAATGAAAGCAGCAACCCCTACGACAAACTTAGATTGCATGCGTTGTTGCCAATCCACGTACATCCAGTTCTTAACTCTGATGTACTCATGGGCCATGTTAGACTGTATAACATATAAATTGTAGATTATGGTGACTATATTGAGAAATTTAAGAATGAGATGATTACTGACAAAAAAGAAAGCCCATAGAGGTAAGTTTGTCGTTGAAAAGAATAAATTATCGATTAATAAAATTAAATTTAAAGATACCCAAGTATGAGTTGTATTCTGTGTGTTTCAATTTATGATTTCGCTTAGGTGTAGGGTTGTTAGCGTGTATATGCTTTGTGTGTGCGTTTGTTGTGTATTCGTATTGTATGTGTGTGTTTCGGCTGTCCGGGGTAAGGCTTCTATCCCATTAAGAATATATAGAGCAAACACCCATTCGCTTGTGCTTTCATCCATTTCGAGTAAATTTCGACAGCACCTCCCCGCTGTTATCCGAGTACACTGTAATAGAATAGATAATCATTTTAATACAGTGAAACAACGTTGAAATGAATATCTAATCTATCTTTATACACGAAGAACAAGCGGAAAAGTACTGACGAAATAACTCGAAACGAATGAAAACATAAGTGAATGCAGTTGTTTGTTTTATACATTCCTAACTTGTCCACACTGGACAAATCTATCGGTTATCATACGATTGAATTTTTTCGTCACATAGACTACACGACGATTGTTAACACCGAATTATACCGTCCGATATTTAACAACCTTCGTATAGTTCTATGTCACGACGAACATCGAACGTATGTTAACCGATAGACGGGGACTAAGTCACGCTTTGATTTTCATATATGAGTATCGATGAGAATATGAAAGTTTCATGTTATCATCGAGTATCATATATTGGTTTTAACTTGAACATTTAACTTGAATAGATTTTACGTTTACGTTTCGTTTTTAAGGGTTTGAAGTTTTTAGTTTAGGCTAAAGTTTTCTTACGTTTACGGTAAAGTTTACATTTACGTTATCATCGAGTATCCTACTGAAGGAACTAGTGCATCCTAAACCCTAACCCTAATCATCACCCTAATTAACCCAAATTATCACCCTAATTAACCCAAAATTAAGCTAATTAACCAAATTAACCCTAATCAACACCCTAACCCTATTTTACCTAATTAACCCTAACCCACAAA
The DNA here is from genome assembly GCA_030015575.1 of Agapanthus africanus. Lineage (NCBI taxonomy): Eukaryota > Viridiplantae > Streptophyta > Magnoliopsida > Asparagales > Amaryllidaceae > Agapanthus > Agapanthus africanus. The sequence continues at coordinate 392,435,835 of JASDDO010000018.1, forward strand.
TCCTATTTTACCTAATTAACCCAAATTAACCCTAACCATCACCCAAACCCAAACCCTATTTTACCTAATTAACCCAAATTAACCCTAACCTAATCATCACCCAAACCCTAACCCTAACCCAAACCCAATTTAACCCTTAATTAACCTGGCCCTATAATCCTAACCCTAACCCTAAAATCAACAACAATAACACCAAAAACAAGAAAATTATAAATTAAATTCCTAATTAATTTACAGAAATAAAAAACATAACTAATTAGGCAAATTCAATTTCAAATTATATATATAAAGTCACCTCTGCCAAATACCGGCCGGCGGCAAAGAGCTTGAGGAGGTGGAGAGCAAGAGCTCGACGAGGTGGAGGTCGAGAAGATGGAGCTCGAAGAGGTGGAGGCCGGGAAGATATCGATTAGCGGCGACGAGGAACTCCACGACAAGCTCAATCGACGGCGATGGAGGAGAAACTCGCAGACGAGCTTGATCGGCAACGAGGAAGTCGACGACGAGAGACGACGAAGTCGACGACGCTTTCGACGACGAAGTCGACAACGCTTTCGACGACGAGGGACGAGCTTGATCGACGATCGAAAGCGCGGGAGAGATAAGGTTGGTGGGAAATTTTGGGGGACAGTGGGAAATTACTTAGTTTTATTTTTTTAAATAACCCTTTGTTGCCCCTATGGATTAATCCGTAGGGCTTTCTTTTACGGCAACGTAAGGCCAAATAAAGAGATTACATTTTAATATTTTTAAATTTATTTATGTCCCTACAGTGGACACCATAGAGGCAAACAATGCCACTACAAATTCCTCTATCCGTAGGGGCAACCCCTCATTGTAGTAGTGTAACATGATTCATAATTTTATTTTTACCAGAAAAGTTAATTACCATTCAGAATGAGTACTCATGAACACAGATGAAATCCACAAGCAAAAACTAAAAACATTCTATATACACAATTAGACTATTATTGACCCATTTTTTGAAGCAAATTCTTTTTTGGCACATTCTTTTTTTTCTTTCTTGCTACTGAGATAAACTCAGTTTACATTTTTTGGCACATTCTTTTGATGATACAGAATTTAGAAGGGAGAGCACAAGTACAAGGATTCTATTTAGTGAGGAAATTATAAGATCTCACACATCTCACCTCTCTCTCACACATCTCATTCCCCTCTCTTGCTCTCACCACGATAGAGGGGGAGGCACAATCCTCACTCAAAAAAAGTATCTCTCTCAAGCTGACCATCTCTCACCCAAAACAAAAAGAGAGATATTTATAGTGTTACAATCCTAACCCATTCTCTGTTAATAGCCCACACCAATAGATGGCCTGGCCAAATGGACCATAGATACGCAAACGAATACGAGACAACACTAATATTACGGCATACTGTGTAGAGTTTGATAATCTTTACACACAAACTTGTTTGGTAATAAGCATAGTTCTCACGTTTTCATAAAAATAAAGGTTTTCTTAATCTTATCTATTTTTTCTTGTTTCCAGAAAGCATACAAAATAATGAGATTTTGGATATGTTTGGGCGGGTTCACCAACATTCCTTGTGACAATCTTATAGATAATCCACTTCGTTCAAGTTTGTCTACACGTTATAGATAGTAAGCGGATGATAAATCACATTGTTTGAAAATGTTCTACATGTATAACAACTAGTTTTAAATATATAAATTATCAGGTGAAATAAATCAAAATGTTTATGCACATGTATACACATTCAAACAACCAACAGCAGTCATCCGTATGATGTCCCACGCAAAAGTTTCTAAATTTGAATAAACATGAGACCGTCCTAGTAGATCCAAACTAAAATAGAAGTAAGTGTTTTTCCATTGCATGTGCTGCTTATTACTGAAAGAAGCTGGACAAAATGCAAAAAGTCATACAATTTAACTTGACAAGATTAGAACTAGGGAATCCTTAAATCAAAACATAAAAGGTTGTGGAATAGAATTAGTTAAAGAAAGAAAACGATACACTTACTGATTGATGTTTATATAATTGAACAGAAGGAATCACAGAGGGATGAGTTGAGACAGCAAGTAATCCTAATGATTCAAAACTCAAATCTATCCCCAATCCCCAACCCTTGGACTGATAATTCTTTTTATCTCTGCTTGAAGCAACAACAACTAGGTGTCAAATCGCATGGGTAATAAAATCAAGTAGCATGCAGGTAAACTCCATATGAGTGGAAGCATATTTGATATCAGATATAATTTTAGGTTGGTGTAGGGACAAATCCACTCGAAGAAGCAGCTTTGGGAATGTCACTTCTAGAAAACATTTTGCTGCATATGGTTCATTTTAACAATAGCTACAACGCATCTAGAGAACTAAAAACATTGAAGCAGAGGTATATGGCTCCTCATGTAATATTGCGAGATCATTGAAACACAGTTATCTTTAACTAGAAGGAATTACCTCAAATATTCTCATACTACCTTCTGGTTTTAGGTCAATTAAGTATCAAAAAACTTTAATTGATAAACAAAAAGAGAGAGAAACTTTTAGATGAGCCAGAGCATCAATTTCTAAATGGACATTCACAGTGACCACACAGATTGGCTTTATTGAGCAATTCCTCGACTCAGAGAACATTTCTTGAATTCTCTGTTTTATTTATTTATTTCTAGTTAATTACTATATATACCTTCATATTATGTTAAGTACATGAAAAATGGTCAATTTCTGTTTTGAGTATATTGGTAGAAACATACAACTCTGTTGGTTCATAATGGAATAATGGACCTGCAGATTGGATACGAGAACAAGTTGTAGAGTTCTCTTACTTTCATCCATTCAGTTAACAAGTTATATCCTTCCAGTACAATATAGCTAATCTGCTCTGTTATCCTTTGAAGTTGAGTTCCAATTTTATTTTTTGACAAAATTTAGATCTTTTACATTACCTTTTCTTTATGTTTATAATTCGACGTTAGTTTCATATGCTATAATTTCTATTCTTTCAGGCCATAATTTGTGTATATTCCTCAATCTTTAAATCTGTAGATTAATTTTTATTGACACTTTCTTGTCACAGTAATGATGCATGTGAAATAGTGTAAGAATTCGAAGAAGAGAGCTTAAAGCCAACATGTAAGGTGCTTTGGCGAATACCATGTTATTTTTTGGGGAAAATTGTTTCCAGGTCCAGTTTGAAGAGATGACTTATTTTTAAACTTACAAAGTTCCAAAATTATGAATAAATCCAAAAATATAATTTGACATTATTTTAAACCCAAATCCTAATTTGTATACATATTTATGTATGAATTACCTATAATACCCTTTTAATATTTTTACAATATTAGAACATGGAATTTTTTGGATTTCCCAATATATTAGAATACGAGATTTTTTATTTATGGTTTTTCATGGATTCTTTATTATTCTCACTTTATTATTGCTTGCACTAATTTCTTTTCTAAACCCATCTACTTTCTAATCTCATCTTCTTTATAGTTGTTTGCCCTCTTTATTATTAGTTACCCTAATTTTCGAATTCTTTATCATTCCCTTTTTATTATTGATTATCCTAGTTTTAACAATCATGGGAAAGAGATCTTGGAAACAGAAGAGAAGATTAGGGGATTGAGTGCAGAGATAAAAGAATTGAGAGAAATGGATTGGTGATTAGGGATTTGAAAAGGGTGATGCAACGGGTAATCGGAAAAATTGGATTGAAGATGAATGATTTGAAAATGAAGATGCAGATTGTAGAAGAAGGGCTTGGGGAAAAAATGGAAACTAGAAGAGAAGTACCAAGGAAGAAAAAGGAAACCATAGTAGTCATGAGAGAAAATCATACTAATATTTTGTTGAGTGAATAATTATGTGTATTTGATTAAACAAAATGAGGGTAAACATGACATTTTTGCAAAAATATCCTAATTATAATACACACAATGTATTTTGGGCTTAAAACATCCGTATTTTGTAAGTATTGGGGTTTGTCACGATTTTTAAAATACGTGGGGTTAAAAATAAGTCATTTCTCCAAAATGGACATGGAAACAATTTTCCCTATTTTTTACCTTGTACACTTCAGAATAGATTAAAATGAAAAAGCGGTTTGGACATTATGCAGGTTACAGTATGACATAGGTGATTCCCTTTTTCACAGAATCTAGTTCTTCCTTTTGAAGACCTATAGTTCTAGAAGATATCTTAATAAATTAAGAGTTACTAATACTCTCATTTGGTTCAGTCAAAAACTAATACTCCCATTTGCAAAAATCTGGCTGCAAATTTATAGACGAATGTAAATCACAATGAGAAATACTCCAGGTTTTTTATACCATGTATGAACAAAGCCTCTTTAACAGTCAATATGTACCATGCGAGAGCATAATATGTCTAATCCCCCTTTCTATAAACTTATAAGTGGTTTTCCTCAACCAAAAAAATTAAGTGGTATATTTGCTATAGGATGAATCATATATGAATGGCCATGTATAGTTAATTGCATACAATGGTTGTGCATCAGATGTCTGGTCAAACGTCAGATGCCCAAAAGTTGTCATGCCTGCTGCACGAAATTTCGTTAGACTATGACGACGCATTTTTTTCTCCAAGCAAATAATTTTTGACGCGTTTTTTTGATAATATTGAATTTGGAACGGGAACACTAAGGCCCGTGAGTACAGTAGTGCTACTGGTTGGAGATGGAAGGTATGCATACATAAACTACCGAAACTGGTATACTAATATTGCTGTGATGTTTTATAATCTTCACACAAAAACCGTTATAGCAATAAGCATAGTTCTCGGGCCTTCTTATATTAAAGGTTTTTTTTGTTGGTTTCAACTTCAAAAAAGGCTGGAACCTCACAAAGTTTTAAGCCGCTCCCCTTTATAAACCCTACTTTTAAATAAAAAAAAAAAGTGGTTCCAAGACTACGTTTCCAAACGATCCTAAACATTTTGAAATGTCATTTTTACGAAACCGGGGTTAGCATACATGCAAACAAGAGTTTCGTTTTTAACTTAAACGAAACCGTGGTTTCAGAAACTCTGTTGCCAAACCGGACGTGAATATTTTGGAAAAAGGTTTGTGTTTCGCATCGCATTTGTTCTTTTATTAATTCTATACGGAATAAAGGTATATAATCTGATCAGAACACGAAAATTGTGAAATACAACAACAACAACAACAACCACAACCGAGCCTTTTATCCCAAGCATATGGGGTAGGTGTTGGGGTAAAAATTTACACCCCGTTGACCGAGTCAAAGTCAAGGTCAACCCCCAAGCTAGGTGGGCCCAAGCCCAGGTCAAGCGGGCCCATGCCCAAGTCGAGCCCGCGGCCAGTCTCTCCATGCCAACAACAAAATCACGTGATAAATAATTTTTATGTAATTTTTTATACATGAATGTATGCAAAATGGGCATAAAGCCAATATTTTGTAAGCCCATGGCTTATGTGCAAAAAAGATATGGCACATGAACCATGGGATGGACAAAATGCCATTTTGCAAAGCCCAAGGGACTATATGTAAATATGTAAGCCTATATAAGGCAACATGATGAATAAAAAAAAGGGACAACATTTCATTCTCTCCACAAAAATTTTAGATCTGAGATCTTTTGTGCCTCCTGCTCCTTCTCCAAGTAACTAAACCTTCTCATTTCATTTGAATTAAATCAAGAGTTTTACTCTTTCTTTTCAAAAACTAAGAAGTCTTCCACCACAAAACCCACAAAGGGGAACTTGGATCTACCATTAGATCTTAGAAAGGAGAGATTTTTAGATCTCACATCTCTTGATCATCAAGATCTAGCCAACAGAGGAGGAAGAGGAAGAATCCCTTTCATCAATCAAAACATTTTAGGAGTTTAACTCCATATATTTACATATATATATATATAATAAATATTTCCTTTCTGAAGCATAGCTTCTGTTTCTTAGGCTAAAAGCCTCTTTTTCTCGCCAGCGCTCAAGCGCAGAACGCCCGCGTGTCGACACGTGGCGCGCTTGCGCTCAAGCGCAAGCGCCCGAGGGCAAGTCGCCCACGTGCCGACACGTTGCGCGCTTGCGCTCAAGCGCAGGCGCTCGGGCGCAAGTCTCCCCCGTGCCGACACGTGGCGCGCTTGCGCTCAAGCGCAGGCGCTCGGGCGCAAGTCTCCCCCGTGCCGACACTTGGCGCGCTTGCGCTCAAGCGCAGGCGCTCGAGGGCAGAGCGCCCACGTGCCGACACGTGGCACTCTAGCGCCTGAGCGCACAGCACCTAGGCGCACAGCGCCCAAGGTGCTGCCCCCACGCATCCTTTGGATGCTTCTCCCCCCTCTTTTTTTTATATGTATATACATATATATATATATATATATATATACATATGTACACATATGCATACATATGTGCACACACAGATACACCACGACACTGTCCCTGTTAGAAAAGAATTTCTAACGGGACGCTGTCCCGCACCCCGCAAGGGGGCTGCTAGCCCCCTTGACCCCCAGCCCGCTATCCGGGTAGCGGGACCCCCGTAAAAACTCTGCGTGGCTCCCGATATATCCAAACCTCCCCTTTCAAAACACAACACACGTACACTGCACGTTGAGTTCGCATGACCAGTTTAACCCGTTAATCGGAGGTTCCCTCGCCCCAAAGGCGAGGGGTAATTAACGGCAGCTTAGTCCGCGACTGCCGGAGATTCAGATCCCCACAATCAATAAACCTCCGCCTACCCTAGGCAGGAGGAATCTGTAGTACGCCTGACAAGCGCGCGCGTATTCCCATCTCAATGGGGTGACGAAAAACACCATACAGTAGGCTACATGAACCAACATGAGAATCACGCCGGGTCCAGCACATGAATCCTCTGCCTCCACTCACTCCTATCGAACAATATATTTTCATTGAGTCCTTTGGCAACCATATCGTTTCGTATCACCTCCATCCATGTTTTCTTCGGTCTCCCTTTTGCCCTTTTGCCATTGCCCATATCGAGAGTATCTATTCGTCGGACCGGTGCTTCCATAGGTCTGCGTCGCACATGATCAAACCAGCTTAGCCGGTTTTCCCGCATCTTCTCCTCCACAGGTGCGACACCAACTTTTGTACGAATATCCTCATTTCATACCTTTTTTTAGTGTTACCGCACATCCAACGAAGCATGCGCATCTCCGCTATGTGCATCTTCTGTGTATGATGCTTCTTAGGAGCCCAGCATTCTGTACCATATAATAAGGCAGGCCGAATAGCGCTTCGATAAAACTTCCCTTTCAATTTTAACGGAAAGTTACGCTCACACAAAATCCCTGTTGCACTCCTCCATTTCAACCAACCAGCTTGGATCCTTTGATTAATATCGCTATCGATCTCCCCATTCTTTTGGATGATGGAACCTAGATATCTAAACTGGTCGCTCGGTGATATCTCTTGCCCTTCCAATGTTATACCAATATGGTTTTGACTTCTCTGGTTACTAAATTTGCAATGCATATATGCTGTCTTGGACCTGCTCAATCTGAATCCCCGAGATTCCAATGTTTGCCTCCATAATTCTAATTTGGCATTAACCCCTGCTTTCGTCTCATTTACTAGAACAATATCTTCAGCGAATAGCATACACCAAGGTATCTCATCTTGGATAGTTCTAGTAGTTAAAGAAAGAAACAAGAAACTTACTGATCAATATCTATAAAATTTACCAGCAATAATCGCCGAGGGATGCGAGACCGAGAGCAGAGAGATTGGCTCCAAGTCGTCGTCGTTGCTTCAGGCAGAGAAAATAGGGATTATTAGTTCAAGTGCTCGTGTTGGGGTTAGGGTTTTGAAATTTTGGGGGGGAGAGAGAGGAGAAAGAGACGGAGAGACGACTTGGGTGGGTGCTATTGCTACCTTGGTTTTTCTGTTTTATTTATGAATCCAGCCCAAACTTGAAGAGCACAGGACCATGGCCTGTATGATCTTTTTAGTCAAGATCATGAATAACATTAATATTATGGGCTTAAAATAGCTCTCATCTCTGATCAAGGCTTTAATGCTTGATTAGCCCATTAATAATAAACTAGTATCTTATCTTGCACGTTGCAAGATAAGTGTTAATAAAAAATATCTCTATATCTACTTTCTAATCTTACTATTTTAATACTAACATGAGCATATGGAGTTGCCCAAAAAATATGCCGTTACGGAAATGAACAGCATCGTAAAGCAAGAATTTTTCAGCCAGGATTTGGCGAGTAGAAATAGGTCTGGAAAATTTTGGTTTGTTATTCTTTGAGATTATGAAACCAGACATCAGGAGCTGCTAGTCTTTTTTCCCTAAGTCCAGGAGAAGATGATTAATAAGATCTAAGTAGGCGAGTGTGAGATTTGAGGATGACCAAAAAATCTGCAGTTCCTAGTGGAATAGGCAAGAAAGCTAATTTTCCTCCTATTGCCACTAACTCACCAGCTTCCCAAGTTACGCTGTTACTTGTTGTTGCACCGGGGATGGTTAAAAAAAAGAAACTGACTTTCCGGACTCCTCTTTCTTGAGTTATTAATATGCCAGTTTTTTCCTTACTAATTGTTGGATGTTATATCTAAATTTTGCTATCAAACACCGACATAATTCCCATTTTGTTGGAATTTAACGTATCTGATGGAGGCCTGGATTTCCTTCGGATGTTGTCCTCCGTCGATCTGTCGTGAGCGTTGATGAAGGGTTGAGATTGACGTTGATGATTGTCTTCTTGAGCGTGTGGACCTCAATGGGTTGATTTTGGGGTGAAACCTAGCTACCTGCAAAGAAGTCCCAGGGTGGTACCACCGTGAACCCTTCCGATGATCAAGTTAGCCGAGGAATTTGAGCAGAGTAGCGGTTTGTTGGATTGAAATTACCTTACCTGAGTTGTCTGAAAGAGGGTTTTTTATAGTGGTCGCTTGGAGCGAGCTGGTGCGAGATCTTCGCCGTCGGTTACGCCCCTGGCGTTATGCCCGCGTGAATGACGGGATCCCCCCATTAATGATAAGATACGCTCGTTAATGAAGGGATACGGCAGTGTGGAACGCGGGATGTTGTGTGGCAGATGTCTTGCTTCTGGAAAGATACGCAGAGCCGTGGCGGAGGCGCTTGGGCTCTGCGTCCTTGGTTGCTCGGTAGAACCGGGGAGTCTTAGCTCGGCGGGAGGTTCGGAGATGAGCGGGAGGCCGAAGAAGCTCGGTTATGTGATAGCTCGGAGGTAAGCTGGGAGGGCTGAGGAAGCCCAGCGTGTAGGAGGCTCGGAGGCGAGCCGATGGTTATTCGTAAGGCGAGCATGGAAGTGTTCTGGAGGCCATCGAAGGTCAGGTCAGTCCTCGGGGCGAAGGCCCGGGGACTTCGCCCGGGGAATGCCTTCAATGTATCGTGATTGCTCTTGTCCCGTGAGCCCCGGGACATGTCATCTACCACGTATCATGATCTGGGGAATTCCCAGTTATGAGTATCATCATTAGCCCCCACTCTCGTCCCGACCTATTTATGGGTCGGGTCGAGAGTGGTTTGATCTGTTTTCTGGGCGCAAACTGTTGCTAAAAATATATCGACGCGGATTTCTGGGGCGACACTGTGAAGGGCAGTTGCGTCGTTCGGATTTACGAGCCCGCGTGGTGTATCTCGGGCGCTTGGATCTTCGCGTGCATATTTGATGACGTCAGCGGATCAGGGAAAGGATCGTGCTTTAAAGAGAGGGTGTCGATTCGCTTGTAAGACTGTTGAGGTGCAGGCCACGCATCGGCAGTGGGTTGGCGGACGCGACAGGCTATCACTGTCGCCTGCGATCGAAGGGTAGTCCCCAATGGTCGTTCGACACATGGAGACTTGACGGCCGGCGGACGCGAAGCTTCGTTTTGGCGGGAATTAATCTGGACCGTTGGATGCCTTTCCTGGAGGGTATAAATAGGAGGGGACCCCCCATAGGGCCAGCATTTCCTTCATAATTTCCCTTCGTTGCTGAAGATTGCCCGGCGCCCCTACCTTTTAGATCGGATCGCTCGTGCTTTTTCCTCGGCCAGCCCCTTCTTTTGAATCAGGTTAGATGTCTCCATCTGAAGAGTCTGTAGATGTAGTTAGGGTAGAGTCGGACGATGAGGTTCCAGTTGAAGGGTTACCCTAGTGCCCCGGCCAACTTCCGTGGCCAAATGCGAAACAAAAATTTTCTAACGAACAAAAACTTGGCACTAGTTTAACTCTAAACCCGGATTTTTCCATAAAACTAACTAGCTACACTAGGAGAGCTATCTACTATGATGAGGAATTCTTACCAAACGAACCAAGTCTTTCGGTCTTCGTTCTTCATCCTTAGCTCCTACTAGCCACCTTGAACTTGCTTGTTCTTCGTTCTTCATCCTCTAATTTCATGCATCCTAAAATTCTTGCTTTACGATGCTGCCCATTTCCGTAACGGCATATTTTTTGGGCAACTCCGTATGCTCATGTTAGTATTAAAATAGTAAGACTAAAAAATAGATATAGAGATATTTTTTATTAACACTTATCTTGCAACGTGTAAGATAAGATACTAGTTTATTATTAATGGGCTAATCAAGCATTAAAACCTTGATCAGAGATGGGAGCTATTTTAAGCCCATAATATTAATGTTATTCATGATCTTGACTAAAAAGATCATACGGGCCATACAGGCCATGGTCCTGTGCTCTTCAAGTTTGGCCTGGATTCATAAATAAAACAGAAAAACCAAGGTAGCAATAGCACCCACCCAAGTCGTCTCTCCGTCTCTTTCTCCTCTCTCTCTCCCCCAAAATTTCAAAACCCTAACCCTAACCCCAACACGAGCACTTGAACTAATAATCCCTCTTTTCTCTGCCTGAAGCAACGACGACGACTTGGAGCCAATCTCTCTGCTCTCGGTCTCGCATCCCTCGGCGATTACTGCTGGTAAATTTTATAGATATTGATCAGTAAGTTTCCTGTTTCTTTCTTTAACCAATTCTATTCCACAATTTTCGTGTTCTGATCAGATTATATACCTTTATTCCGTATAGAATTAATAAAAGAACAAATGCGATGCGAAACACAAACCTTTTTCCAAAATATTCACGCCCGGTTTGGCAACAGGGTTTCTGAAACCACGGTTTCGTTTAAGTTAAAAACGAAACTCTTGTTTGCATGTATGCTAACCCCGGTTTCGTAAAAATGACATTTCAAAATGTTTAGGATCGTTTGGAAACGTAGTCTTGGAACCATTTTTTTTTTTGTTTAAAAGTAGGGTTTATAAAGGGGAGCGGCTTAAAACTTTGCGAGGCTCCAGCCTTTTTTGAAGTTGAAACCAACAAAAAAAACCTTTAATATAAGAAGGCCCGAGAACTATGCTTATTGCTATACCGATTTTTGTGTGAAGATTATAAAACATCACAGCAATATTAGTATACCGGTTTTGTTAGTTTATGTATGCACACCTTCCATCTCCAACCAGTAGCACTACTGTACTCACGGGCCTTAGTGTTCCCGTTCTAAATTCAATATTATCAAAAAAACGCGTCAAAAATTATTTGCTTGGAGAAAAAAATGAAAAAATTACTAATTTTAGGATCCTAAAATTATTTGCATCCTAAAATTTACTAATTTTACTAATACTAGTAAAAATTCCATGTTCTAATTTTACTAATTTTACACTCCTCAAATTTACTAATTTTAGGATGCAATTAACTCATAAACTAGTATCCCTCAAATTCAAATTCAAATTTACTAATTTCTTCTGCATTCCAAATAATGGGTGAGATGAATAACTTGTTCTATTATTCTTATTTCATAAAATTAATATTGAAAAGCAACATTGTGACACCTGAAATAAATAAAAAACAATATGAAAAATTAATCAATATCAATATAATAAGAATCACATAACAAAATATATAAAAAAGAAATCAAAATTTATATTCAAATAATTAAAAAAATTAATTTTCATTTTAAAAAAATAAGAATATTACCTTTGTTTGCTCCTCAGATTTAAAGATAGAGAGAGAAGAGAACAATGAAGTTAGGGATCGGGTTGAGGAGAGAGATCAGAAGCGAGGAGATCGGGTTGAGGAGGGAGAGAGAGGGAGGGAGACAAGAACGATGATAAGATTGGATGTTAGGGTTAGGAGATGAAGAGGAAGGAGGAAAGAGAAGGGGAGGGAAAGGGACGAGACGTAGAAGTTGTCGAGGTCGTCAGCGAAGAAGCGGGACGACGGCGGCAAAGTTATCAAGGTTGTTGGCGAAGAACCGGGACAACGGCGGCAAAACTTCCGAGATCGTGGGTGAAGACGCGAGACGACGGCGGCGAAATTGTCGAGATCGTGGGCGAAGACGCGAGACGACGGCGGTGAAATTGCTGGATCGTCGGCGAAGAAGCGGGACGACGACGACGTGGGCGAAATGGAACAGCGGTGGCAGGGGTGGAGCTCAAGGTGGCAGAAGGTCGGGTTGAGCCCGACGGGAGCCGGGCCAAGCCCGCGTTGACACAATTGGGCCAGGCCTCGGGCTGGCCAGATTTCCCAATACCCGAGCCCGGTCTGGCCCTAGGTCCGGCTTAGGTCGGGCCGGGCCTGTTGGGCAGGCCAAACCGGGCCGATATGACTGCAATTTTAATAATTTTTCTTAAAAAGTTGGGTTTTTTTTTGGACCACTTGGAGATTGAGGGGATTGCCATAAAGGACCAAGCTTTGGAGGAAAGATGAGGTGGAGATTGAGGAGGGGAGAGAGCCATGGAGGTAGTTGTTTCGTAGGTTGATGTGGTGAAGGGAAATGAGAGAGAAGATGGATGGAGGGAGAGAGAGAAAGCCGTAGAGGTCGGCTTTGAGGATGGATAAAGAGATGGGGGTTGAGTTCTTGCAGGTGATGTCGTTCCATGAGTAAGGGTTGGGATCTGAGGAGTTCCAGTTTGCGAGGGAGCTTGATTGGTCTTGGGTGATTGAGTCCTTGAAGGAGAGAAGGGAGAGGCCTTTTTCATTGAGAAAGAGGATGAGGAAGGTGTTTGAGGGAAGGAGGGGGAAAGATGAGAGACATGAGAGAGAGATTCAAAAAAAAATCTCTTCAAATACTCCTCCGGCTCTCCCCAACAAGGCCTCGGGCCTGCTCAAAAAAGATTGGTTTACAGGCTTCGGGCCGGCCAGAAATGGGCTCGGGTTCATGGTCGGGCCGGCCTAGGCCATCGGGCCACTTTAGCTGTGTCCAGCCCGACCTCAACCCGGGCTTGGCCATTAGTCGGGCCAGCCCAGGCCCACCATGTGGCACTCGGGCCGCCCAATCCATTGCCACCTTGAGGTGGAGCGTTGGTTTCAAGTGGAGATTTTTAGATCTTTTGATTGAGTATATATATATACATATATACATATATATATATATATACATATATACATATATATATATATATATATATATATATATATGGGTCCGGTCTTACATACAACGTTGGATAAAAAAAGGTTATCCAACAAATCAGGACCGTTCAACGTTAACCGATTTTTTTAGAAGCGGTGAAAATCCAACGGTGGTTTTTTAACCGCTACTTAATGTAGCGGTTAACATCAAAAGTTAATTTATGCAACAAATCTGGACCGCGCAAACTCAACCGCTACTTTAAAAAGCTGTTAAGGTCTAACGGGACTTATTTAACCGTCACTTAAAGTAAATATTGAAAATAAATATCAAACCGCTATTTAAGTAATTTTTTTTCTAGTGGTTGAGGAATATATCACTTATCGATTTTCGGACCCTAAAGATCGCCAGAGCACTTTGCGTCTTTCTTAACAAAGTTTTTCGAAGTGATATCTCGATTTTGGAATCCTAACTTCTGCCAGAGCACATCTATGTTTTCCTCAACAAAGTTTTTCAAAGTGGCTGTGGTAAATTTTTTACTTCTAAGTTTACATATGCTAGCATGTCGTTTACTCTAGCATATGAGTGTTTTCTTTCCTTTCAAGACCGCGCTCTGTGAGGAGCTCCGCGTTTTACTCTACTAGATCCAAAATATGCTTTAAGAAGTACCATCCACAACTGGGTTCCTCTAATAAGGTTTGCAAAGTCAATCTATACAGATAACAGTAAATTAATACTGCATAAATCATTATAAATAAATCATTATTAATAATCCCAACTTCACCCTTTGGGTTGCTTGTTATTGCTCGTACTTTCAGGACAATTGGAGAACCAAACATTTTTAGGGTTTGCTACTAAAATGATCCCTTTGGTCAATAATATTCAGTCAATCAATTCCTTGATTGACATCGCTGACTGCAGCAACTAGCTTGATCACGTGGTCAAGGTGAAAGTATTTGTCTAAACTAAACTCACTAAACCAAATCATGATTTTTGCAATTAGGAAAAGATTATCTGTTTGAGTGCTTTGGTTGGTTGAGATGTTTGAACTTTGAATCTATTTTTTCCACGTCTATTCATCCTTTTCAACCGATGCCTATTTGTGCACGAGGCTTCTGCCATTGTGATGTCCCTGAGGATTCACATGTTACTAATATTCTGCTTTAAGGTTTCCGTAAAATGTTTGATTTGCAAATTTGTCACGTCCCACTTCTCAAAATACGGAATACGAGAGATGACCAGGCCAGCCATACTTTTACAGTCAAGAAATAATTCTACCGTAGTCACACTTCGGATTCTAGCTTTACATGGCAAGCAGTACTATGAAAATATTCCTAGAGGGGGTGAATAGGAAAATGCCACCGATATGTCTGAATAAAAAAATTCTATACCATACTTGCAAAGATAACAATTAAATAACTTAGCAAGCGATACACCAAGAGATAAGAGGCTAAGCAAACTACAATTGTGAAGCATACAACATATAACAAGAGATATAGCAATCAAGCATAAGCAATTAGCGTATAGGGCATAAGAAGATAAAGCATGCAATTTCTGACTATAAGCAATGATAATAGAAATGAGAAATTGCAAACGCAAACACGAGTCATTTTATAGTGGTTCGGGAGATCTCCTAGTACACTTTCTTTAGACGCACGAGCTCGTTCTACTAAACACGTTTCCACCGAGACAATTACGTTGCGCACCCACAGCTAAACACGTCACTCGACACACGGGTGACTCTTCTCTCTTACAAGCTTCTCTCCCTTACAAAGGCACCCTTACACTCAATGCTCCTCACATAAAGAAAGAAAAACTTCTCTCACTTTTCTCTCTTATAAAGACACTCTAGCACTCTAGAGTTCTCGTCCAAAGGAAGAAGAGGGTTACAATAAGCATAATTATTCTTAAAAGAGTTTTACAATTAAAGCACCATATACTCAAGAAGATGAATAGCAAATAGAAGCTCTTGAATGTATGTTTGTGAGAGATTTGATAAGCAAAGCAAAAACTATTTTAACTCTCACAAGATGTGGGGGTTCTCTTTCTTGATCACTTGGGAAAATAGCCACTGAAATTATCAAGTGATTGAGGCCAAAAAACCATAGGCAAAACATATATATGTAAGTCTACGTTACCCACCCCGGTACTTACGGGAAGGCGGAATAGGTAAAAAACAAATTTTATCACAAGGTAACATAGACTTTCTTGAGGATCTTTGCCAAACCATTTCTAACAAACAACTAGAGCTTCTATCTACTATACTTAGGAGATTATATCTCACGAAAACGATCCTTCGGTTCTTCCCTCCGCTGTCCTCCTCGTCTAAGTAAGCTCCGAGGATCGATCCGGATCTTGGTCACCTCCGCGGCTTCCTAGAGTCGAAGACGATCCACCCGAGAGTCTATAGTCCGAGATCTACCTCAAGCCGAGATAACTAGGGCAACAAGTTTGCTACTCTTGATGCCCTAGGTGATATAGAGGAAGAATATGTGTTTGTTTGTCTATTTAGAACCTAATTTGCTCAACACATGAGACTATTAGGAATTTGTAGTGAGGAGGAAGAAGAAGAAACCATGGGAGCTCTCATTTGATGAGAGAGAATGAGAAGAAGATAATGATCCATAAGAAAAATAATTACCATTCTTTTGTCATGATAAATTGTGATGGTTACAATTGATTTGACCATTATCATGTCAAGTTAAATCCAAGCCATAAGAAGAGTCTAGAGCTCACAAAAAATATCCAAGTCAACAATGGTCAACTAGGTCAAATGGTCAACATGGTTAAATGGTCAAAGCAATTAGCCATAACACAATTATCATTAAAAGGATTAGTAAATATTTTCCTCCACCTCATAATGGTTTTAACCAAGTCAATGGTCAAAACCCTAATGAGGTATCTCCTTCTTCGCTCCTCACAACCGTGCATACACACCCGCATCCGCATTCCGTAGAATACGAATGCACAGAAGACAAAACTAATCCATTTATATAATATTAGGATCCGGCTTAAACCAAAGCCTACTAGTATTGTCTGCCCGAACATCATACGCACACAAGTGCACGTAAGTGATCGTAGCCCTGCCGTAAAACCATAAGGCCTCTACACCTTTTTCCCAGTGCAGGGAAACTCTCTGTGTGGGACTCTAAAGACTCGACACTACGCTGGCAGTGGGTTTAACCACAGACCGCAAGCGGCACTAGCTGTAGGTAACGGTCCCCAGGTAGATGTCGATAAGAAGGCCGACGAGATAGACCCCATCCGAACTCCTACTGAGCCTGAATATGACAATCTCTGTACAGTCCGGTCTGTTCGTCTATGAGTATCGCATGTCGGGCCTAGGGGGCGGTAAACGTCAGACCCCTAATAGCGGTACAAGTCGTGCCGGAGTGTAGCCCAGAACACCCTGAGAAACTACTGGAAACACTACCAGCAAATCTCGCTTGCCCTGCCCAGGGACTTTGTGTAATAGCTCTCCTAGACACAACGCGATATCAACCCCCAATACCGGGAGAGACGAATCCTGTCTAACCGTTACTGCTTCCAAGTGCTTCGGGACTGCACCCAACTACTACCTGTTTGCACGACTCTTTTGAGCCGTGGTAGGGTAGTAATCAAAGTACAGTGGGAACACACTCGAGGCGAAGTAGCAGTGTCAAGTCGACGGACTAAGCTGTACTCTTGTCACCTGAGAACTGTTATCTGACGATAGGTATAGTACCAACCAACAGTTCCCGACGAGTCCTGTCCAGTGTACTCGTAACCTAACGAACACCCGCATACTATCTCCAGTACGACGTACTAATGGCTGTGGGACAGACCATCTCCCCTACTGGGATGAGAAGCGTATACGCTAGTTTACTCCGGAGTATCGATGACCCGTCTCGATAATCTTTCGACTAGGGACCTGTATAAGGATATGCTTGTAGATTACCCAGCCCCCACTAGTGTGACTACCATCACAATGCTGGTAATCAAGTAAAGATCCTAAGGGCTCCACTAATATGTATAAGCGATATGCTAAAAGAAACACATGCACATATTGAAGTGGAAACAAACAAAGTAGCATACTACCATTTTGAGCAAGACTGTCTATACAACTGTGAATATCCCAAGCTTCCATTAAGTAATATACAAACTAGTATGATACAGTAATGGCCTCTAGGGCATATACACTAACAATCTTCCACTTGCACTAGGGCCATGTACTGGCATATCGAAGACCTATCATCTCGATCGGCCGCTCAAACTGAGTATGGGGTATGGCCTTCATGAGTGGATCTGCAGTGTTATTCTCCGAATCTACTCTCCTCACTCGATCTCCCGGCGATCTACGATCTCCCTGATCAGGTGGTACCGCCTCAAGATGTGCCTGGACTTCTGATGGGACCTGAGTTCCTTCGCTAAGGTTATAGCGCCGTTGTTGTCGCAATACAGGAGTATTGGATCAACAATGGTAGGAACCACCTGAAGCTCCGTGAGGAACTTCTTCATCCAGACAGCTTCCTTTGCGGCATCGCAAGCAGCCATGTACTCCGCTTCCATCGTCGAGTCAGCAACGGTTTCCTGCTTGTAGCTCTTCCATCAAACCGCCCCTCCATTGAGGGTAAAGACATAACCCAACATGGACTTGGAGTCATACTTGTCACTCTGGAAGCTAGAGTCAGCAAAGGCCTCGATCTGGAGGTCTTTTCCGTCATATAGCAAGAACATCTCCTTAGTCCTTCTCACGTACTTGAGAATGTTCTTTACTGCTATCCAGTGTTTCTCCCGTGGGTCAGACTGATACCTGCTTACAGCGCTCAGTACGTATGCTACATCTGGTCTGGTACACAACATCGCATACATTATAGAGCCTACCGCAGATGCGTAGGGTATAGATGACATGCGAGCCCTTTCCAAATCAGTCTTTGGATACATCTATTTAGATAGGGTGATTCCGTGACAAGCCGGTAGGTTACCGCACTTTGAATCTTCCATACTGAATCGTTTCAGTATGGTGTCGATGTACCTGGATTGCGAGAGTCCTAACATCCTCTTAGATCTATCACGATAGATCTGGATCCCCAGAATGTAGTTGGTATCGCCCAGGTCCTTCATAGAGAAGCTCTGTGACAAGAATCCTTTGACTGACTGTAGCATAGGAATGTCATTTCCTATTAAGAGAATGTCATCCACGTACAAGACGAGGAATACCACAGTTCTTCCTACAATCTTACTGTAAATGCAGGGTTCATCTGGATTTTGTTCCTCTGCGGAATAGAAAAGATACCCCCTGGAGTTTTTGGGGTATCCCACAAACTTACACAGTACTGAGCGTGCCTCGAGCTTGTCTGCATGCTGCCTTTTTACAAAAGATGGACATCCCCATGTCTTAAGATACTTAAGACAGGGTTTCTTCCCACTCTACATCTGATATGGTGTGGTAGGCACAGTCTGTTGGATATAGTGCCTTCAGAGTCAATTATTGGATCGCAGGCACGTGATTGCAATGATTGAGGGAGGACCTGTACCGGTAGGACAGTCTTACTCGAGAGGTTTTTATACTATTTGGTTTGTCCTTATCATCGTGTACATGCTTTAGGTGACATTGTAGTTCACTATTGCACGTTGATAGAGAATAGTATATTACCATGGTTTGTCTTTATCATCGTGTACTGCTTTAGGTGACCTTACAGGTCGCTATTACACGTTGATAGAGCCTTTAGGATTCGTGCTTGACTACCAGCAGTATGATAGCGATCATATACGTGAGAGTTGGGTAGTCTATAAGCACATCCTTAAAGTGGTCCCTAGTCGTGGGAGTTTCGAGACTGGGCATCGATACTCCATTAGTAGACTAGTGTATACGGTCAAGACCCCGACGAGGGGCGGTGGCCGGTCTCACAAGACATTGGTATCAGTTGGTTCACCTAAGATGTATACATGTGCTCATTGGGTTATGAGTACACCGGACATGACTCGCCGGGAACATGCTAGTTGGTATTATACCTGACGTCAGATAGCAGTTCCCTGGTGACATGTGTACATGTTAGTTTATCGACCTGAGATCGTCATTTGTCTCGTATGAGTTCCCACTGTGCTTTGATTACTACCCTACCACGGCTCAAAGGAGTCGTGCAAACAGGTTTTAGTTGGGTACAGTCCCGAGCCACATGGAGGCAGTGAGCGGATCGGCAGGGGTTTCGTCTCTCCCGGTATTGGGGGTGAGATCGCGCTGTGTCTAGGAGAGCCATTACACGAAGTCCTTGGCCAAGGCAGGAGATTTACTGGTAGGTATTCCAGTAGTATCTCAGCGTGTTCTGGGCTACACCCCGACACGACTTGTACCGCTTTTGGGGGTCTGACTTTTACCAATCCCCTAGGCCCGACATGCGATGCTCATAGACGAACGGACCGGACTGTACGGATATTGTCACTGACAGGCTCAGTAGGGTGTCAGGATGAGTTCGCTCATCGACCTCCCTTTTGGTCAATACCTGGTAGCCCGTTACGTACAGCTAGTATCTCTGACGTGCTAGTGGTTAAATCCACAGCCAAAGTATTGACGAGTCTTTAGAGTCCCCCACAAACAGTTTCTCAAGTTTCGAGCGAAACGTTGTAGAGGCCGTATGATATATAGCAGGGTCCGATCATATACGTGCAGTAGTGCACGGATCATGATCGGGCGGATCATACTAGTGGGCTTTGGTTTAAGCCGGACCCTAGTATTAGATTTGTTGGATTACTTTAATCTCATCGCATTCGCATTCGGTCGGAATGCGGATGCAGGTATGTATATACAGGTGAGGGGTATCCTTGTGATCCGTCATGAGTTTACTTTAGATGTTGTCGTATCTTTTTATTGTTGCAAACATTTGGATTAATGTTTGTAAATGGAAATTGTGAGCTAGAATTTATCATGAGATGCATTAAATGTGACATAGACCTATATAGTGACTCATGGTCTCTTTTTTGTGAAAAATGTCACATTAGTGATTGATTTGTGGATGAAATGAGAGGAGGAGAGAGGAAGGGCAGCCATATGATGGTTGTTAGCTCTTGTATTTTTCATGATCTCACACTCACTGTCTCTCATTCCATCACAAAAGAAAAGTAAAGGAAACAGAAACCTCTTCTTCTTCTTCTTCCTCTAGCTCTTTATCTCCATCAATGGCAACACCTCTAACCTCCATCCAAGCCATGGATGCAAGAGACAAAGTGATCACAAACATTCTCTACAACACCTTGGACACGTCGGCTAGCACACTTCGTGCCTGAGTTACTTCGGATGAAGCGGGAGCTCGTAAAAAGACTCGAAGATGTGGTGCCCTTTCCGACGAGGAGATTGAGACCGGAGATGCCGCGAGGAGCTTGGGATGGTGGCCGAAGACCGAAGGACACGGATCGATCGGTATAGCTTTCCAACCCTTTCTCTAGTTGCTAGTTGTAGGTTAATGGTTCGATCCGGGTTTTAAGCATACGATAGCGCCAGTTTTCAAGTTAAGAAAAATTTTCGTTTCCGCATTTTTGCCTTGGAAAGACGGCCGGGGCGCTATCGTAGACTTACATGGTATCAGAGCCACGCCATTAATCTTTACTAGCTTGCTCTAACGTGTTTAGAACTTCGATCGGACGGAATTTCCAAAAACTGCATTTCCAATCATGAACTTTCTGTCGAATTTTTATTGTCGTCAAAAAATTATTTTCAGAATGTCAGAAAATCAGGTAGGGTTTTTAAGAGTTCTGGGAAAATTTGGTACATTGATTGCACTGTAGCGCCGCGGAACCGCGGCCGTACCCACGTTTTGGCCGCGGTTCCGCCGCCGCACTGTAGTAACACTGCATGAAATTTTCTACAGTGGTCTCTGTGTTGGAATTGGGGTTTCTGGTATTTTTTGTTTGGGCCCAGATTTGTTTGAGTACTGGGTATTGTGCTTGGGGCCCAATTCGGGAAATTTTGTCGATCGAAAATTTTAAACATGTTAGTTCACAGTATTTACATTATATCTGCGACCGTGAATGTCATTTGATCGGTAAATCCTGTCTAATTGCTATAGTTCTTTTAGACGGATTTGCGAACGTGACATCCACGTTGATGTTCTGTGTTGTGCTGTGATGTTGCGGATTTATCGTGGTGGATAGCCTGGATGCAGTGGTAGTACAGTTTGGTTGTATTTGTACATTTGATATTGCGGGGCAAGCGTCCGACATGTGGACTGCCGTCGCTGCCTGTTTGTATATTATTCTTTTGGGGCACGACGGGGCTGAGGTCGATATACCCGCTGTATATTTTTACTTTCTGTACTAGGATTACCCCGCGGAGGGGTGCACGGGTAACCGGGTTCTAGAGGGCAACGGGCCCGCATCTCATGGCTTTGAGACGGAGGGTGCTTCACTCTAGAATTGGCGGGCTATTCGCTGCACTCGTACGGGGTACAAGTTGACCCAAGGAGGGGTGCTCAAGTTACCGGATTCCGTGAAGTGCTGGGTGGTCTATTCACGTTGTTGAAGGGGGCTGCCTCGCTTCAGGTTTTGGCGGGTAACTTGCCGCGCCCGTAGGAGTCTAGGATTTTATTGCACAGGCTATCCACACGACCAGGGGAACGTTGGGTTCAGTAGCGGCTCTATGAAACCCGGGGATCCCAGATTATCTGTATTGTTCTGTGATGCTTATTACATTTCTGTGATGTTGCATTTTATCACGCCTTGAGCGAATATTATATATTGATATATATACTAGTAGATGTTGTATATATTTTACACCCGCGCTAGTCTAGTCCCCGCTCTGTCGTTAGTTAAGTAACCTAACGGGTGATGACGGGACCCAGTGGCGAATGCGGATGGCATATACGTACATCGTATTTTCGTTCTTTATTTGTGTGATCAATTGATGGAACTGCATTGATTCGGATCAATGCAAGCTAAACAAACCTGTTAGATGTTGTTGGAACACTTTTCAACAAGCTGTTATTGCAAGGACGTTCTCTTTTGTTTTGCACAGTGGTATTCGGTTATGAATATCCAGCATCTCAGTCGACGACGCAAGGGCCGAGATCCCTTCACCGGGAGTGGCTCCTTGGACAGAAGTTTGCGTCAGGGTAATAACTTTACTATAGCCGATTGCCTTTTGCTTTGCATCATGGTATTCAGTTGGAATATCCTGCACCTCATTCTACGGGGAAAGAGCCGAGATCCCTTCACAGGGAGTGACCTCTTTAGCAAAGGTTTTCGTCACTATATTTTTATAAAAAGCTATCCGGTTCCTTCAACGATATTAAGTTCATTACGTTAAAGGTTTTTCGCCAAAAACCATTCGTAGCCCTGCGTCATTTCAGAAAGGTAGCACATAGTATTCATGCTATGTATGTTGGCCTTCGTCAAGGCATAGTGTATGGTAGCTATTTGTTACTTTTCTGCTGCATAGATAGATGCGTTGGTTTGGAACAGTCGTACTACTATTTTGGCCTTCGTCAAGGGTATGTACGGGTGGGTTTGAATTAACCTGGATAATGACGGGTAGAACTTGATATATGACTTATGATATGTTGGCCTTCGTCAAGGTCATAAGAGCATGGGGTAAAAATCACATCGGGAGTTTCTAAAAAAACTGAAACTTGCCAGATATGCGCATACCTTCTAGAGTGTGATAACGTGAGTGGATTCCATCACGTTATCATGCGATGATAATTGGATCCCGATTCCCACTGATGTGTTGGTTTACTCCTCGGGTGATCCCGACTAATTTTTCTTTCAGGTTTGGAGGAGAATTTGAGGTTACAGTGGGAGGTTTCCTGATTGGATAAAATGATAACCATTCTGATCTAGGTTAGAGTGTACGCTGAGTATTTCTTTTCTCTCTCTCTTTGGCAGTGACCATGACCCGACCCTTGACTATGACTCAGTGACCAAGTTAACCGAACCTTCTTAAAATACTGGCTTTTGGATTGTCAGAGTTGCATACCTCATTGCCACTCCTACTTTTACCCTTTTCTCCAGAACTCCCCGTATTACTACGAACATCCACTTCCATTGGATAAAACCATCGTATGGTTATATACGAACGCAAAGGAACTTATTCCAGATTCGAGGATGGTTTCCGGTTCTGGAGAAAATGAATAGGACTATTCAGTTTTCTTTTCCTTTTACCTTCTTTCAGGTTGCGAGTGCTCCTTAGATTAGGACAATACACCTATTACGTTTATTGGATAGTCTTCTTCCAAACCATAGGCAGGTGCCAAACGGTGGGGAATGAAGAAAACCAATTAGCCTAACGATAGTGTACAGAAGGTAATAAGTTAAGACAAATAAAGAGATTAGTAAGAGGGCAACGTAAATTGCTGCTGTTCACGACCAAACCAAGTATTTCATCGCCACTCCTACTTCACCTTTGTATTTCTCCAGGACACTCCGTATCACCACGAAGATCCACAATTATTTGGATACTCCATCGTACGGTTATATACGAACTTGAAGGAACTTGTTCTAGTTCGGGGATGGATTCTGGTTCAGGAGAAATAGGAATAAGGTTTTATTCAGTTGTCTTTTATCTTTACCTTCTCTCGGGTTGCGAGTGCTCCTAGGATTAGGACAGTACACCTATTACGCTTATTGGATAGTCTTCTTCCAAACCATAGGCTGGTGCCGAACGGTACGGAAGGAAGAAAACCATTTGGCCTAAATGGGTGTACAGAAGGTAATGACTAAAGACATATAAAGGGATTTGGAGAGAGATGGCAAAGAAATATACGGTTATAGTTGTGAATTTGATAATGGAAGAGGCATTATTAGGAATACCCGGATACCCCTTCGAAACATTTATATGTTTCACTTTCACTGTGTATTGTTAAAAGAAAACTGATTTCCCAATTGGCCCTTGCTCCAGGGTATGTATTTACCAGGTTTGATTCTCACATCTGTATGGTTTTACAGATGATGAGTGGGAGTAAGTTATTGGGAATTGGGTGATCATCCTCATTATATCGGGATTCGTTGTAATTGGTGATATTTGAGGAAATCGCATGGGTTTTTGCCGGACGACAAATATTTGGTTTTGAATATCCGTTGTTATGCACCAATTTCAAACTGATATATCTGTACGTTTATTTTTATAAAGTGAGATATAACTTTTTGAAATTATATCCATGACATTTACCTATATCAGTGGATGGTTAGATAAGGAGCATTCAACATCGGTGTAATTCTTCTTAACCATAAGTACAGTTTTCAACCTACGACACACAGGAAATGAGTTATTAGACTCAAGGGACTTATACAGAGTATTGTATGTTGTCCAGTGTCCATTAGGACAGAGGGGTTGGTACTCGTACTATATTCTGTTTACTTATGACCTCTCTAGTTCTTAGACATGTGTTTCGTAGAAATACAAGGTCTAAGTTTTGAGAAGTTATAGGTATAAGAATAAAGTAGAGAACCAGGCATTGCAAGTATCAGGATCCTTCAAGGTGATTGAAGATGTAGATACTTGTGTATGGTATTCAGTTAATAGTAATGATTATGAGAACTTGCTTCTCTTTCAGGTTACTCATATCTGGATGTATTCCTAAGTTGAGTAATGCTGATCGGCCACTCTCCATTTAGTTGACATGCACTGGAGACAGCTGCATGATTTGAAACTGGTTCCAATTAAATTAGTTTCTCTGTTTCTATATTAGATATAGAATAGTTCATATCTTAACAATATTAAGGTACGGGGAGTTGTCCGGCTTATGCTTAAAACCAGACTCTGGATAACTCAATGCACGTTTCCGTAATGGCTGTTTGTGGGTTGACCCGGGCTATGACGAGGGTTGACTTTCTACCATCTGGAAGATCAATAGTGATACTGTTCTTGACTCGCCACAGTTTTAGTAAAATGGATTTTTTTAGAAAACAGTAGTGAGAGTATGGTAGAACTGGAAGTGATTCCAGAACCGCAAATGATTACTGAAAATTTGATAAGAACCTAAAGATTCAATCTCGTTTGACATTCCATTGACCACTCTGCAGATATGGTGGGTAACCTCAGGCACCCGAGAGGTATTCCGGTAGCCTCAAGGACGGTGACAGGGAGGTTCTTGTTTACCCAGACTTGCTGATGCTGTTGTTCCAGACTGTGAGACCCGGCAGGAGGATGAGTATAGCGTCGTTCTAAACTAGCTTTAGAAGTGTACGTGTATATGACTCTGCCAGAGGGTTGTCGTAGCCAGTGGGAGCAGCGGAAGCATAGTGGACAATGTAAGTCTACGGTAGCACCCCGGCCGTCTAACAGACGCCAAATGCGGAACAAAAACTTTTTAACTGGCGCTATCGTATACTGTAACCCGGATATGCCATTATTGCTAAACTAACAAACTACAAAGTGGGTAGAAATGTTATACCGAACGATCCGAGTCCTTCGTTCTTTAACCATCATCCCACGCTTTATTGCGGCTGCTCCGGTCTCGTCGATCTCCGATCTCCTCGTCCAGGTGGCACCACGTCAACGGATCTTTAAATGGGCTCCCGCCTCTGACCCGAGGCAACTCGGTCATCAAGTTTGCTAAAATAGATGACCAAGATTGATATAGAGAACGAGTAGAATACTTTGTCTCACTTCGTCCAAAGCCATGGATGGACGATTAATGAAGTTGCCCTTTTTGGATTGAATGAAATGAGAAATGAACAATCTAATTTCCATGAACCCAAAAACCTTAATCTTTTTCCAATCAACAACCATAAACCTCCACAAATGTGGCCGGCCAATTTATCAAGGAGGGGGTGAGTGTAGGAGTAAGGGAGAGGGTGACCATAAGATGAATCCTTATCACTTCACATTAAAAGAAAAGCATGACTCACTTAGAACAATTAATGCATAAATGATTCATCACAACACATCACCATTTCATTTAATGCTAATGAATGATACATGAACCTAGTCACCAAATCTAGAACCTTCTAGAATCACGACTCACCTCATGACTCACCTAAGTGAAGAAAAGATAAATCCGCATTTAACCGAATGTTTAATACGGGTGATAGAAAACTGGAAACTGACAACTTCCAAAAGCGACCCTGAAACGAATTTCAGGATAACCCCGTAACAGTATAAACATACCCGCATTTGTATTACGACCGAATACAAATGCAACTGAGACAAAGATATTATATCTACACAGTATAATACATGGATCCGGCTTAAACCAAAGCCCACCAGTATTATCTGCCCGAAATATGACACGTGCGTAAACGCACGTGCATTTTCCGAACCCTGCCATAAAACCATACGGTCTCTACAACGTTTCGCCCGAACTTGGGAAACTATCTGTGGGGGACTCTAATGACTCGTCAGTACCTTAGCAGTGGGTTTAACCACAAGCCGTCAGCGGCACTAGCTGTGCGTAACGGCTGCCCATATACTGACCTCAAGGGAGGCCGATGAGCGAACTCATCCGGAAACCCTACTGAGCCTAACAGTGACAATG
The DNA here is from genome assembly GCA_030015575.1 of Agapanthus africanus. NCBI lineage: Eukaryota > Viridiplantae > Streptophyta > Magnoliopsida > Asparagales > Amaryllidaceae > Agapanthus > Agapanthus africanus. The sequence goes on from JASDDO010000018.1 coordinate 392,462,596, forward strand.
TATATACAGTCCAATCCGTTCGCCTATGAGTATCGCATATCGGCCTAGGGGGCTGGTAACGTCAGACCCCTAAAAACACCCTGAGATACAACTGGAGTACCTACCAGTAAATCTCCTGCCTCGGCCGAGGGCTATGTGTAATGGCTCTCCTAGACACAGTGCGATCTCACCCCCAATACCGGGAGAGACGAATCCCCTGCCGATCCGCTCACTTGCCTCCATGTGGTTCGGGACTGTACCCAAAAAAGACCTGTTTGCACGACTCCTTTGAGCCGTGGTAGGATAGAAATCAAAGTACAGTGGGAACTCACACGAGACAAATGACGACCTCAGGTCGATGAACTAACCTGTACACATGTCACTAGGGAACTGCTATCTGACGATAGGTATAATACCAACTAGCAGGTTCCCGGCGAGTCCTGTCCGGTGTACTCATAACCCAATGAACACCTGTATACATCTTAGGTGATCCAACTGACACCAGTGGCTTGTGAGACCGGCCACCACCCCTCGTCGGGGTCTCGACTGTATACACTAGTCTACTCCGGAGAATCGATGCCCTGTCTCGAAACTCCCACGACTAGGGACCACAATTAAGGATATGCGTATAGACCACCCAACTCTCACGTATATGATCGCCATCATACTGTTGGTAGTCAAGCAAGATCCTAAGGGCTCTATCAAAGTGTAACAGTGATCAGTCACCTGAACCTGTACACGACTGATAAAGGCAAACCGGATAGCATACTATCATCTTGAGTAAGACTGTACTACCGGTATAGGTCCTCCTCAATCATTGCAATCACGTGCCTGCGATCCAATAATTGACTTTGATGAGTATAGCATTGTTCTAAACTAGCTTTAGAAGTGTACGTGTATATGACTCTGCCAGAGGGTTGTCGTAGTCAGTGGGAGCAGCGGAAGCATAGTGGACAAGTGGCTTATGTCTATTTATAGACTAAAGCAGATATAGCGGAGATAGATCATCTATTTTTGATGTGACAGTCATAGGTTTGACTTCATCAGAATAGGGGATGGATCTGTTAAGAAGGTAGTAGGGTATGATGTCCTGGTATTTGGATGACATACACAGAGTAGGAAGTGAATTTCCTATGCTACGATCGGTTATACTTTGGTTGTCACACAGTGGTTTCTCCACATAGGACATGGATATTATATCAGATATTCTGGTTACTAGATCTATAGTTTTAGATCTAGATTTGGGTAGTTTCCTAATCTGGGTACTTAGACAACATTCTAAAGGTGTTTTAGAATGGACGACTCCTGGCATGGTAGTGTACCTGCAGGTGATGGAGTCACCTTCTCTAAAGGTGTCTTACAGACTAAAGGGGAGAGGGATGTGCATGATTGGCAGATCACTTGCTTAGGCAATTGAGTCAATCATGCGATATCAAGTACCACACCAGATGTTGTTTTTGCAGTAGATACAATAAGTTGATATTGATCCAATCCTGGAGAAACGTTCGGAAGTAGTTTTAGAACATAAATGGATGTTCTATGGAAATGATAACGGCAACCTCCTTCGGGAGACAGTTATCATTCCAGGCTTCCAAGGTGACCTGGATGACAGAGTGGCTGTCAGAGTTATAGTTTTCCCTCTGATGAGGGGCAGTATTTTGGACAGGTGGTCCAAGCGGATACTGAGGGAGGCATGGCGCAGGATACTGATTGGTTTCAGTTGACGATACAGTCTAAGAAATTTGGATTTGGAGTTCATTTATGAACTAGGTCCCATCAGATATCCAGAAATATTCTAAGACAGGTATTGCTCATTTCGGGAGATGGCTTTCTCTGCGAACTTGAGATAAAGAGAGACATAGAAAGAAACATCAGGGCGGATCCACTAGCTGAGGCTATTTCTCGAACGCAATAGTTTCGCAAACGAGCTTTGTGAGACTGATTAGTAGAGGAGTTGGGTGTTCGGTATCACACGGGCTGTGAGTATGCGACATTGCAATAATTAGCCTTGAGTGCAAGTGGGAGATTGTTGGATATAGTGCCCTCAGAGTCAATTATTGGATCGCAGGCACGTAATTGCAATGATTGAGGGAGGACCTGTACCGGTAGGACAGTCTTACTCGAGAGGTTTGTATACTATCTGGTTTGTCTTTATCATCGTGTACATGCTTTAGGTAACATTGTAGTTCATTATTGCACGTTGATAGAGAATAGTATGCTACCATGGTTTGTCTTTATCATCGTGTACTGCTTTAGGTGACCTTACAGGTCGCTATTATACGTTGATAGAGCCCTTAGGATTCGTGCTTGACTACCAGCAGTATGATGGCGATCATATACGTGAGAGTTGGGTAGTCTATAAGCACATCCTTAAAGTGGTCCCTAGTCGTGGGAGTTTCAAGACTGGGCATCGATACTCCATTAGTAGAATAGTGTATACAGTCGAGACCCCGACGAGGGACGGTGGCCGGTCTCACAAGCCATTGGTGTCAGTTGGTTCACCTAAGATGTATACAGGTGCTCATTGGGTTATGAGTACACCAGACAGGACTCGCCGGGAATATGCTAGTTGGTATTATACCTGACGTCAGATAGCAGTTCCCTGGTGACATTTGTACATGTTAGTTCATCGACCTGAGATCGTCATTTGTCTCGTGTGAGTTCCCATTGTGCTTTGACTACTACCCTACCACGGCTCAAAGGAGTCGTGCAAACAGGTTTTTGTTGGGTACAGTCCCGAGCCACATGGAGGCAGTGAGCGGATCGGCAGGGGTTTCGTCTCTCCTGGTATTGGGGGTGAGATCGCGCTGTGTCTAGAAGAGCCATTACATGAAGTCCTTGGCCAAGGCAGGAGATTTACTGGTAGGTATTCCAGTAGTATCTCAGGGTATTCTGGGCTATACCCCGACACGACTTGTACCGCTTTTGGGGGTCTGACTTTTACCAACCCCCTAGGCCCGACATGCGATGCTCATAGACGAATGGACCGGACTGTACGGATATTGTAACTGACAGGCTCAGTAGGGTGTCAGGATGAGTTCGCTCATCAACCTCCCTTTTGGTCAATACCTGGTAGCCCGTTACGTACGGCTAGTACCTCTGACGTGTTAGTGGTTAAATCCACAGCCAAAGTATTGACGAGTCTTTAGAGTCCCCCACAGACAGTTTCTCAAGTTTCGGGCGAAACGTTGTAGATGCCGTATGATATATGGCAGGGTCCGATCATATATGTGCAGTAGTGCACGGATCATGATCGGACGGATCATACTAGTGGGCTTTGGTTTAAGCCGGATCCTAGTATTAGATTTGTTGGATTACTTTAGTCTCATCGCATCCGCATTCGGTTGGAATGCGGATGCAGGTATGTATATACAGGTGAGGGGTATCCTTGTGATCCGTCACGAGTTTACTTTAGATGTTGCCGTATCTTTTTATTGTTGCAAACATTTGGATTAATGTTTATAAATGGAAATTGTGAGCTAGAATTTATCATGAGATGCATTAAATGTGACATAGACCTATATAGTGACTCATGGTCTCTTTTTTGTGAAAAATGTCACATTAGTGATTGATTTATGGATGAAATGAGAGGAGGAGAGAGGAAGGGAAGCCATATGATGGTTGTTAGCTCTTGTATTTTTCATGATCTCACACTCACTTTCTCTCATTCCATCACAAAAGAAAAGTAAAGGAAAAAGAAACCTCTTCTTCTTCTTCTTCTTTTTGCTCTTTATCTCCATCAATGGCAACACCTCTAACCTCCATCCAAGCTATGGATGCAAGAGACAAAGTGATCACAAACATTCTCTACAACACCTTGGATACGTCGGCTAGCACACTTCGTGCCCGAGTGGCTTCGGATGAAGCGGGAGCTCGTAAAAAGACTCAAAGATGTGGTGCCCTTTCCGACGAGGAGACCGAGACCGGAGATACCGCGAGGAGCTTAGGATGGTGGCCGAAGACCGAAGGACACGGATCGATCGGTATAGCTTTCCAACACTTTCTCTAGTTGCTAGTTGTAGGTTAATGGTTCGATCCGGGTTTTAAGCATACGATAGCGCCAGTTTAAAGTTTGAAAAAAAAATTTCGTTTCCGCATTTTGGCCTCGGAAAGACGGCCGGGGCGCTACCGTAGACTTACACAGTCTTGGTTGGAACCTTGTTCAAAAGATATGTAGCTGTTTCTGGTGCATAACCCCAAAAGGATTACGGTAACTTAGCCTTACTCATCATGGAATGAACCATATCCAATAGAGTTTGATTCCGCCTTTCCGATACGCCGTTGTGTTGTGGTGTGTATGGAGGAGTAAGCTGAGAGAGAATTCCATTCTCTTTTAAGTAGCCCAGGAACTCAGCACTCAAGTATTCACCACCTCGATCAGCTCTTAGTGTCTTGATACTTTTGCCTGTTTATTTTTCCACTTCATTCTTGTATTCCCGGAATTTCTCAAAGGCCTCGGATTTATACTTCATCAGGAAGACATGTCCATACCTAGAGAAATCATCCGTAAAAGTAATGAAGTATGAATAACCACTTCGCGTATGTGTAGACATTGGACCATACACGTCACTGTGTATGAGTCCCAAGAGCTCGCTCGCTCTTACTCCGTGTCCAGTGAACGGAGTCTTTGTCATCTTTCCCATGAGACAAGATTCACAAATAGCATAAGACTGATACTTGAACGGATTAAAATATCCCTCTTTATGTAACTTCGTTAACCGTGTCTCATTGATGTGACCCAGTCTACAATGCCATAAGAAAGCCTGATTTGTTTCCGGAGACTTTCTTTTAAGTGTGTTCTGGACACTGAAAACCTGAGCTTGATTTAATACGTATATTCCGTTTTCTAATGTACCTGACCCAATCAGAACTTGATTTAGGTGGATGTGTACCACATCGCTTACAAAAGTAAAATTATATCCTTCCTTAGAAAGTAAGGATACAGATATGATATTACAGGCTAGACTAGGTACATATAAACAGTTACGTAGAATCAATATCTGCCCACTTGTCAATCCTAGGTGATATTCCCCTACGGATTCAGCGTTCACGCTCATTCCGTTCGCAACTCTGAGAGTCATATCACCTATCCTGATAACTCTACGGTTTCTCAAAACCTGTAATGAATTACAGAGATGAGATCCTGATCCGGTATCTAGTACCCAGGAAGTAAAGTTAATTGACATACAGTTTTCTATTACAAACACACCTGAAGATGAAGCCACAACATGCTTCGAATCCTGGCTACTGGCTTTGCTAGCCCTGCAATCCCTCTGCCAATGTCCTTTCCCGTAACAATAGGAACGTCCCTCCTTCACCACACCTAGTCCCGAAACTTTTGCCCTTCCCTTTCCTTCTACTTCCCTGGTTTCCTTCACGGTGTAAGTAGAGGGTAGAGACTGTAGAATCAAGTCTGTATTTGGCCCGTTCTTCAACGTGGTCTTCAGGTCCGTGAGCTCATCAAAATAGCTAGTCTCTGTAAGGACGTTGTCCCCTACAGATAACCCGTCAGCCAATCTCTCTTGAAGCAATTCGTTCGAGGTCTCATATCTTGCGATACGAGATTGCTCTCCATATAAATCATTGTTATGGAGGAAGACAGAAACTAAGTCCATTTTCTTGTGCTGCGTCTGGTATGTACCATCAACTGAGGCCATCACGAGGCACTTGGAATTCGCACAGTCTTTTTCCGATGTCTTCCGGATATCAGTATCCGTGACGATGGAAACTGGTCCTGAGACGACAGGGGTTGGACTAGTGAAGAGGTGTCCCAGTTTGTCATGGGTAATGGACATTGTTGGATATAGTGCCCTCAAAGTCAATTATTGGATCGCAGGCATGTAATTGCAATGATTGAGGGAGGACCTATGCCGGTAGGACAGTCTTACTCAAGATGATAGTATGCTATTTGGTTTATCTTTGTCATCGTGTACGAGCTTTAGGTGACCTTACAGATCACTATTACACGTTGATAGAGCCCTTAGGATTCTTGCGTGACGGCCAGCAGTATGATGGCGATCATATACGTGGGAGCTGGGGTCTATAAGCACATCCTTAAAAGGTCCCTAGTCGTAGGAGTTTCGAGACTGGGCATCGATACTCCATTAGTAGACTAGTGTATACAGTCGAGACCCGGATGAGGGGCGGTGGCCGGTCTCATAAGCCATTGGTGTCAGTTGGTTCACCTAAGATGTATAAAGGTGCTCATTGGGTTATGAGTACACCGGACAGGACTCGCCGGGAACATGCTAGTTGGTATTATACTTGACGTCAGATAGCAGTTCCCTGGTGACATGTGTACAGGTTAGTTCATCGACCTGAGATCGTCATTTGTCTCGTGTGAGTTCCCACTATGCTTTGATTACTACCCTACCACGGCTCAAAGGAGTCGTGCAAACAGGTTTTAGTTGGGTACAGTCCCGAGCCACATGGAGGCAGTGAGCGGATCGGCAGGGGTTTCGTCTCTCCCGGTATTGGGGGTGAGATCGCGCTGTGTCTAGGAGAGCCATTACACGAAGTCCTTGGCCAAGGCAGGAGATTTACTGGTAGGTATTCCAGTAGTATCTCAGCGTGTTCTGGGCTACACCCCGACACGACTTGTACTGCTTTTGGGGGTCTGACTTTTACCAACCCCCTAGGCCCGACATGCGATGCTCATAGACGAATGGACCGGACTGTATGGATATTGTCACTGACAGGCTCAGTAGGGTATCAGGATAAGTTCGCTCATCGACCTCCCTTTTGGTCAATACCTGATAGCCCGTTACGTACGGCTAGTACCTCTGACGTGCTAGTGGTTAAATCCACAGCCAAAATATTGACGAGTCTTTAGAGTCCCCCACAGACAGTTTCTCAAGTTTCGAGCGAAACGTTGTAGAGGCCGTATGATATATGGCAGGGTCCGATCATATATGTGCAGTAGTGCACGGATCATGATCGGGCGGATCATACTAGTGGGCTTTGGTTTAAGCCGGATCCTAGTATTAGATTTGTTGGATTACTTTAGTCTCATCGCATTCGCATTCGGTCGGAATGCGGATGCAGGTATGTATATACAGGTGAGGGGTATCCTTGTGATCCGTCATGAGTTTACTTTAGATGTTGCCGTATCTTTTTATTGTTGCAAACATTTGGATTAATGTTTGTAAATGGAAATTGTGAGCCAGAAATCATGATTAGGAGCATTAATTGTGACACATGCATAAGTGATGACTCATGGTCTCTTTCTTTATGCATGTGTCACATTATATGATTGATTTGTGGGTTGAAATGAGAGGAGGAGAGAGAAGGGCAGCCATGTATGAGAGCTAGCTCTTGTGTTTTTGAGACTCACTCTCTCATTTCAACACACAACACAAAAGAAAAGAAAAGGCTTCTTCTTCTTCTTCTTCCTCTAGCTCACAACCTCTATTGATGGCTTCATCTTCAAACTCCATCCATACAATGGATGCAAGAGACAAAGTTGTCACACACATTCTCTACTTCACCTTGGACACGTCGGCTAGCGAACTTCGTGTCCGAGTTGCTTCGGATGAAGCGGGGGCCCGTAAAAAGACTCGAAGATGTGGTTCCCTTTCCGACGAGGAGATTGAGACCGGAGATGCTGCGAGGAGCTTGGGATGGTGGCCAAAGACCGAAGGACACGGATCGATCGGTATAGCCTTTCCAACCCTTCTCCAGTTAGCTAGTTATAGGTTAATGGTTCGATCCGGGATTAAAGTTTGCGATAGCGCCGGTTTCAAGTTTATGAAAAGTTTTCGTTTCCGCATTTTGGTCTCGGACAGACGGCCGGGGCGCTACCGTAGACTTACATGGTATCAGAGCCACACCATTAACCTTTACTAGCTTGCTCTAACGTGTTTAAAATATCGATCGAATGAAATTTTCCCAAACCGCATTTCCAATTCTGCAGTTTCTATCGAAATTTTTTTGTGGTCTAAAAATTATTTTGAGTGTGTCAGAAAATCTTGCAGGCTTTTCTAAGACAACTGCAGAAAATTGGTAGAGTGAACTCACTGTAGCGCCGCGGAACCGTGGCCGTACCCATGTTTTGGCCGCGGTTCCGCCGCAGTACTGTAGCAACACTGCACCATTTTTCCTACAGTGGTCTCTGACTTGGAAATGGGGTTTCTGGTATTTTTAGTTTTGGCCCAGATTATTTTGCGTACTGGGAATTGTGTTTGGGGCCCACTTCGGGAAATTTTGTCGATCGAAAAATTTAAATATGTTACTTTACAGTACTTACATTATATCTGTGACCGTGAATATCATTTGATCGGTAAATCTTGTCTAATTGCTATAGTTCTTTTAGACGGATTTGCGAACGTGAAATTCACGTTGATGTTCTGTGTTGTGCTGTGATGTTGCAGATTTGTCGTGGTGAATAGCCTGGATGCAATGGTAGTACAGTTTGGTTGTATTTGTACATTTGATATTGCGGGGCGAGCGTCCGACATATGGACTGCCGTCACTGCCTGTTTGTATATTATTCTTTTGGGGCACGACTGGGCTGAGGTTGATGTACCTGTTGTATATATATTTTACTTTCTGTACTACGATTACCCCGCAGAGGGGTGCACGGGTAGCCGAGTTCTAGAGGGCAACGGGTCCGCATCTCATGGCTTTGAGACGGAGGGGGCTTCACTCTAGAATTGGCGGGTTATTCGCCGCACTCGTAGGGGGTACAGGTTGACCCAAGGAGGGGTGTTCAAGTTATCGGATTCCATGAAGTGCTAGGTGGTCCATTCACTTTGTTGAAGGGGGCTGCCTCGCTTCAGGTTTTGGTGGGTAACTTGCCGCGCCCGTAGGGATCTAGGATTTCATTGCATAGGCTATCCACACGACCAGAGGAACGTCGGGTTTCAGTAGTGGCTCTATGAAACCCGGGGATCCCAGATTATCTGTATTGTTCTGTGATGCTTATTACTCTCTGTGATGTTGCATTTATCACACCTGGAGCGAATATTATATATTGATATATATACTAGTAGATGTTGTATATGTTTTACACCCGCGCTAGTCCAGTCCCCGCTCTGTCGTTAGTTAAGTAACCTAACGGGTGATGACAGGACCCAGTGGCGAATGCGGATGGCATATACGTACATCATATTTTCGTTCTTTTGTGGTATGATTAATTGATGGGACTGCATTGATTTTGATCAATGCAAGGAAAACGAACCTATTCGATGTTGTTGGAACAATTTTTCAAAAAGCTGTTATTGCAAGGACGTTCTCTTTTGTTTTGCACAGTGGTATTCAGTTATGAATATCCAGCACCTCAGTCGACGAGGCAATGGCCGAGATCTCTTCACCGGGAGTGACCCCTTGGACAGAAGTTTGCGTCAGGGTAATAACTTCGCTATAGCCGATTGCCTTTTTGCTTTGCATCGTGATATTCAGTTGGAATATCCTGCACCTCATTCTACGGGGAAAGAGCCGAGATCCCTTCACCGGGAGTGACCTCTTTAGCAAAGGTTTTCGCCATTATATTTTTATAAAAAGGCTATGCAGTTCCTTCAACGATACCAAGTTCATTACGTTAAAAGTTTTTCGCCAAAAACTAGTCGTAGCCCTCCGTCATTTCTTACAAGTATTACTTAGTATTCGTGCTGCGTTTGTTGACTGTGTCAAGGCGTATTGTGCGGTAGCTAAGTAGTGTTTGTTTGTGGCATATTAATGCGATTGGTTGGGACAGTCGTGCGGCCTTGTTGACTGTGTCAAGGGCTCGTACGGGTGGGTTTAATGCAATCCAGGATAATGACGGGTTGAACTTGACTAGGACTCTTTGATTTGTTGACTGTGTCAAGGTCACTTGGGTCCTAGGGGTAAAAACACACATCGGGAGTTTCTAAAGAAACTGAAACTTGCCAGGCATGCGCATACTTTCTGGAGTGTGATAACGTGAGTCGATTCCATCATGTCATCATGCGATGATAGTTGGATCCCGATTCCCATTGATGAGTTGGTTTACTCTTCGGGTGATCCCGACTAATTCTTCTTTCAGGTTTGGAGGAGAATTTGAGGATACAGTGGGAGGTTTCCTGATTAGATAAAGTGATAACCATTCTGATCTGGGTTAGAGTGCACGCAGAGTGTTTCTTTTCTCTCTCTCTTTTTGGCAGCGACCATGACCCGACCCTTGACTATGACTCAGTGACTAAGTTAACCGAACCTTCTTAAAACACTGGTTTTTGGATTGTCAGAGTTGCATACCTTATTGCCACTCCTACTTTTACCCTTTTCTCCAGAACACCACATATTACTACGAACATCCACTTCCATTGGATAAAACCATCGTATGGTTATATACGAACTCGAAGGAACTTGTTCAAGATTCGAGGATGATTTCTGGTTCTGGAGAAAATGAATAGGACTATTCAGTTGTCTTTTCCTTTTACCTTCTCTTAGGTTGCGAGTGCTCCTTGGATTAGGACGGTACACCTATTACGCTAATTGGATAGTCTTCTTCCAAACCATGGGCAGGTGCTGAACGGTGGGGAATGAAGAAAACCAATTAGCCTAACGAAGGTGTACAGAAGGTATTAAGTAAAGACAAATAAAGGGATTAGTAAGAGGGCAAAGTAAATTGCGACTGCTATTCACGACCAAACCAAGTATTTCATCGCCACTCCTACTTCACCTTTGTATTTCTCCAGGACACTCCGTATCACTACGAAGATCCACAGTTATTTGGATACTCCATCGTATGGTTATATACGAACTCGAAGGAACTTGTTCCAGTTCGGGGATGGATTCTGGTTCAGGAGAAATAGGAATAAGGTTTTATTCAGTTGTCTTTTATCTTCACATTCTCTCAGGTTACGAGTGCTCCTAGGATTAGGAGAGTACACCCATTATGCTTATTAGATAGCCTTCTTCCAAACCATAGGCTGGTGTCGAACGGTAGGGAAGGAAGAAAACCATTTGGCCTAAAGGTGGTGTACAGAAGGTAATGACTAAAGACATATAAAGGGATTTGGAGAGATGGAAAAGAAATATACGGTTACAGTTGTGAATCTGAAAATGGAAGAGGCATTACTAAGAATACCCGGATACCCCTTCGAAACATTTACATGTTTCACTTTCACTGTGTATTGTTAAAAGAAAACTGATTTCCCAATTAGCTCTTGCTCCAGGGTATGTATTTACCAGGTTTGGTTCTCACATATATATGGTTTTACAGATGATGAGTGGGAGTAAGTTATTGGGAATTGGGTGATCATCCTCATTATATCGGGATTTGTTGTAATTGGTGATATTTGAGGAAATCGCCTGGGTTGTTTGTCGGACGGCAAATATTTAGTTTTGAATATCCGTTGTTATGCACCAATTTCAAATTGATATATCTGTACGTTTATTTTTATAAAGTGATATATAACTTTTTGAAATTATGTCTATGACATTTACCTATATCAGTGGATGGTTAGGTAAGGAGCATTAAACAGCGGTGTAATTCTTCTTAAGCATAAGTACAGTTTTCAACCTACGACACACAGGGAATGAGTTATTAGACTCAGGGGACTTATACAGAGTATTGTATGTTGTCCAGTGTCCATTAGGACAGAGGGGTTGGTACTTGTACTATATTCTGTTTACTTATGACTTTTCTAGTTCTTAGACACGTGTTTCATAGAAATACAAGATCCAAGTTTTGAGAAGTTATAGGTATATGAATAAAGTAGAGAACCAGGTGTTGCAAGTATCAGGATTCTTCAAGGTGATTGAAGATGAAGATACTTATGTATGGTATTCAGTTGATAGTAATGACTATGAGAACTTGCTTCTCTTTCAGGTTACTTATATCTAGATGTACTCCTAAGTTGAGTAATGCTGATCGGCCTCTTTCCATTTAGTTGACATGCACTGGAGACAGCTGCATGATTTGAATCTGGTTCCAATTAAATCAGTGCCTCTGTTTCTATATTGGATATAGAATAGTTCATATCTTAACAATGTTAAGGTACGGGGAGTTGTCCGGCTTATGCTTAAAACCAGACTCTGGATAACTCAATGCACGTTTCTGTAATGCCTGTTTGTGGGTTGACCCGGGTTATGACGAGGGTTGACTTTCTACCATCTGGAAGATCAATAGTGATATTGTTCTTGACTCGCCACAGTTTTAGTAAAATGGATTTTTTTTAGAAAACAGTAGTGGGAATATGGTAGAACTGGAAGTGATTCCAGAACCGCAAACGATTACTGAAAATTTAATAGGACCTAAAGATTCAATCTGGATTGACATTCCATTGGCCACTCCGCAGATATGGTGGGTAACCTCAAGCACTCGAGAGGTATTTCGGTATGCTCAAAGACGGTGACAAGGAGGTTCTTGTTTACCCAGACTTGCCATTGCTATTGTTCCAGACTGTGAGACCCAGCAGGAGGATGAGTATAGCGTCGTTCTAAACTAGCTTTAGAAGTGCACGTGTATATGACTATGCCAGAGAGTTGTCGTAGTCAGTGGGAGCAGCGGAAGCATAGTGGACAAGTAGCTTATGTCTATTTATAGACTAAACCAGATATAGAGGAGATAGATCATCTATTTTTGATGTGACAGTCATAGGTTTGACTTCATCAGAATAGGGGATGGATCTGTTAAGAAGGTAGTAGGGTGTGATGTCCTGGTATTTGGATGGCATACACAGAGCAGGAAGTGAAATTCCTATACTACGATCGGTTATACTTTGGTTGTCACACAGTGGTTTCTCTACATAGGATATGGATATTATATCAGATATTCTGGTTACTAGATCTATGGTTTTAAATCTAGATTTGGGAAGTGTCCCAATCAGGGTACTTAGACAGCATTCTAAAGGTATTTAGAATGGATGGCTCCTGGCATGGTGGTGTACCTGCGGGTGTTGGAGTCACCCTCTCTAAAGGTGTCTTACAGACTAAAGGGGAGAGGGATGTGCATGATTGGCAGATTATTTGCTTAGGCAATTGAGTCAATCAGGAGATGTCAAGTACCACACCAGATATTGTTTTTGCACGAGATGCAGTAAGTTGATATTAATCCTATCCTGGAGAGACGTTCGGAAGCTGTTTTAGAACATAAGTGGATGTTCTAAGGATATGATAACAACAGCCACTTTTAGGAGTCAGTTATCATTCCAGGCTTTTGAGGTGACCTGGCTGACATAGTAACTGTCAGAGTTATAGTTTTCCCTCTGACGAGGGGCACTAGTTTGGACATGTAAGTCCATGCTACCTCTCCCGGTACTTTCGGGTATGCGGAATTTGGTGAAAAACAATTTTCTAGAGGTGGTAACATGGCCTCAAAACCGGATCTTTGTTAAACATCTAACTAACAACCTAATTAGGAGTTGTTAACTACTTGGTTAGGGGGTTATACCTTTCTTTCTTGAACTCCTTCGTCTTCAAGCCTCGATGGTTGTCCGGATCGGCTTCACCCCATCGTCTCCTTGCGCCGAAGATCGATCCACCTGAAAGCTTCTACCTTTGGCTTCTTCTTCGGTCTTTGAAGAAACTAGTTCACTCGGTTTGCTAAACCTGGTGAACTAGAGTGAGTAGAGGAGAGTGTGTTGGGATTTTCTCTATGGTTCTTGGTTCTCAACACATGAGACAAGTGAACCATAGACTAAAGAGAGGGAGGGCAAGAGGAAGGAGATGAGAGCTCAAGAACACAAGAGAGAGAATGAAAATGATAGAATGAGCAAGACTTTTCTCACTTGGCTCTCATAATCCAAAACCATCATCACAAAAAATAGTAATCAAGTATTGTGTAAATGGTTTATGTCAAAATGGCTATATCATTTCATGCACTCATATTGCACAAGAGAACAAGCAAGTGAAAAGTCTTTGCCATGAAATGATAGCCATTGTCATCATGATGGTCAACTAGTTCAACCTAGTCAACCGGTCAACAAAGTCAACAAGTCAACAAAGTCAACTCCTCAACAACCATGTCACCACAATACTTAATTAATATTATTGTTAATCATATATCATATTCTCATTAGGGTTGAGCAAAAAGTCAATAGTCAACAGTCAACGGTCAACAACCCTAATGAGAATCCTCTGCCTCTGTCTCTCCGTCAACTGTGCATACACACCCGCATCCGCGTTCCGAGGAACACGAATACAAACTGGATAAAACCAATCCCAATACGTACACTAGGATCTGGCTTAAACCAAAGCCCGCAAGTGTAAACTGTCCGGACACTAAACGTGCACAAGTGCATGGATGTGACTGAACCCTGTCGCAAAACCATGCGACCTCTACTCTTTTGCCTAAAGGCGAATAGCTTTCTGTGTGGGACTCTAAAGACTCGACACCACGCTGGCAGTGGGTTTAACCACAGACCGCAAGCGGCACTAGCTGTGCGTAACGGTCCCCAGGTAGATGCCGACAAGAAGACTGACGAGGTGAAACCCATCTGAACTCCTACTGAGCCTGAATGTGACAATCTCCGTACAGTCCGGTCTGTTCGTCTGATACATCGCATGGCGGGCCTAGGGGGGCGGTAAACGTCAGTCCCCTAATAGCGGTACAAGTCGTGTCGGAGTGAAGCCCAATACACCCTGAGATAACACTGGAAGCCTACCAGTATATCTCGCTTGCCCTAGCTAGGGACTACTCGTGTAATGGCTCTCCTAGACACAGCGCGATGTCAACCCCCAATACCGGGAGAGACGAATCCTGTCTAACCGTCACTGCCTCCAAGTGCTTCGGGACTGCACCCAACTACTACCTGTTTGCACGACTCTTTTGAGCCGTGGTAGGGTAGTAATCAAAGTACAGTGGGAACACACTCGAGGCGAAGTGACAGTGTCAAGTCAGCGGACTAAGATGTACTCATGTCACCTGGGAACTGATAACTGACGATAGGTATAATACCAACCGGTCAGTTCCCGACGAGTCCTGTCCAGTGTACTCGTAACCTAACGAGCACCCGCATACTATCTCCAGTACGACGTACTGATGGCTGTGGGACGGACCATCTCCCATACTGGGATGAGAAGCGCATGCGCTAGTCTACTCCGGAGTATCGATGCCCTGTCTCGATAGTCCTGCGACTAGGGACCTGAATAAGGATGTGCTTATAGATTACCTAGCCCCCACTAGTGTGACTGCCATCATAACGCTGGTAATCAAGCAAAGATCCTAAGGGCTCCACTAATGCGTATAGGTGATATAATAAAATAAACACATGTACACATTGAAGTAGAAACAAACCAAGTAGCATACTACTATTTTGAGCAAGATTGTATATACAAGGTGAATATCCCAAGCTTCCATTAAGTAATATACAAACTAGTATGATACAGTAATGGCCTCTAGGGCATATACACTAACAATCTCCCACTTGCACTAAGACCATGTACTGGCGTATCGAAGACCTATCATCTCGATCAGCCGCTCGAACTGAGTCTGGGGCAAGGCCTTGGTGAATGGATCTGCAGTGTTATCTTCTGAAGCAACCCTCCGAACCTCGATCTCCTGGCGATCCACGATCTCCCTGATCAGGTGATACCGCCTCAAGATGTGTCTGGATCTCTGATGGGACCTGGGTTCCTTCGCTAAAGCTATAGCCCCGTTGTTGTCGCAATATAGAGGTATTGGATCAACAATGGACGGAACCACCTGAAGTTCTTTTAAGAACTTCCTCATCCAGACAGCTTCCTTTGCGGCATCAGATGCAGCGATATATTCCGCTTCCATCGTCGAGTCTGCAACGGTTTCCTGTTTGGAACTCTTCCAACACACCGCCCCTCCATTGAGGGTAAAGACAAAACCCGACATGGACTTGGAATCATCCTTGTCACTTTGGAAGCTGGAGTCAGCAAAGGCCTCGATCTGGAGGTCTTTTCCGCCATACACCAAGAATATCTCCTTAGTCCTTCTCAGGTACTTGAGAATGTTCTTTACCGCTATCCAGTGTTTCTCCCCAGGGTTTGACTGATACCGGCTTACCACACTCAGTGCATAAGCTACATCCGGTCTGGTACACAACATTGCATACATTATAGAGCCTACCGCAGAAGCGTAAGGTATAATAGACATGTGATCCCTCTCCAAATCAGTCTTGGGAGACATCTCTTTAGAGAGGGTGATCCCGTGACAAGCCGGTAGGTTACCGCGCTTGGAATCTTCCATACTGAATCTCTTCAGTATGGTGTCGATGTACCTGGACTGTGAAAGTCCTAATATCTTCTTGGATCTATCACGATGGATCCGGATCCCCAGGATGTATGAGGCATCACCCAGGTCTTTCATGGAGAACCTGTGTGACAAGAACCCCTTGACAGATTGTAGCATAGGAATGTCATTTCCTATTAAGAGAATGTCATCCACGTATAAAACGAGGAATACTACAGTTCTCGCTACAAATCTACTATAGATGCATGGTTCATCTGGATTTTTGATAAAGCCAAATTTCTTGACCGTCTTATCAAAACAGATGTTCCAACTCCGCGATGCCTGCTTTAGTCCATAGATGGACTTAAGCAACTTGCACACCTTTCCGCTGCTCCCACTCTGAATGAAACCCTCTGGTTGGTCCATATAGACACACTCCTCTAAATTTCCATTTAGAAAAGCGGTCTTTACGTCCATCTGCCATTGTTAGTGTATATGCCCTAGAGGCCATTACTGTATCATACTAGTTTGTATATTACTTAATGGATGCTTGGGATATTCACCTTGTATATACAATCTTGCTCAAAATAGTAGTATGCTACTTGGTTTGTTTCTACTTCAATGTGTACATGTGTTTATTTTTGTATATCGCCTATACACATTAGTAGAGCCCTTAGGATCTTTGCTTGATTACCAGCGATGTGATGGCCGTCACACTAGTGGGGCTGGGTAATCTATAAGCACATCCTTATGCAGGTCCCTGGTCGCAGGACTATCGAGACAGGGCATCGATACTCCGGAGTAGACCAGCGCATGCGCTTCTCATCCCAGTGTGGGAGACGGTCTGTCCCACAGCCGTCAGTACGTCGTACTTGAGATAGTATGCGGGTGCTCGTTAGGTTACGGGTACACTGGACAGGACTCGTCGGGAACTGACTAGTTGGTATTATACCTATCGTCAGTTATCAGTTCCCAGGTGACATGAGTACAGCTTAGTCCGCTGACTTGACACTGTCACTCCGTCTCGAGTGTGTTCCCACTATACTTTGATCACTACCCTACCACGGCTCAAAGAAGTCGTGCAAACAGGTAGTGGTTGGGTGCAGTCCCGAAGCATTTGGAGGCAGTGACGGTTAGACAGGATTCGTCTCTCCCGGTATTGGGGGTTGACATCGCGCTGTGTCTAGGAGAGCCATTACACGAGTAGTCCCTGGCCAGGGCAATCGAGATATACTGGTAGGTTTCCAGTGTTATCTCAGGGTGTTTTGGGCTTCGCTCCGGCACGACTTGTACCGCTATTGGGGGACTGACGTTTACCGCCCCCTAGGCCCGCCATGCGATGTATCAGACGAACAGACCGGACTGTACGGAGAATGTCACACTCAGGCTCAGTAGGAGTTCAGATGGGTTTCGCCTCGTCGGTCTTCTTGTCGGCATTACCTGGGGACCGTTACGCACAGCTAGTGCTGCTTGCGGTCTGTGGTTAAACCCACTGCCAGCGTAGTGTCGAGTCTTTAGAGTCCCACACAGAAAGCTTTTCGCCTTTAGGCAAAAGAGTAGAGGTCGCATGGTATTGCGACAGGTCGCATGGTTTTGTGACAGGGTTCGGTCACATCCGTGCACTTGTGCACGTACAGTGTCCGGGCAGTTTACACTAGCGGGCTTTGGTTTAAGCCAGATCCTAGTGTACCTTATGGGATTGGATTTATCCAGTTTGCATTCGTGTTCCTCGGAACGCGGATGCGGGTGTGTATGCACAGTTGACAGGGAGGCAGAGGCGGCGGATTCTCATTAGGGTTGTTGACTGTTGACCGTTGACTATTTGACTTTATGCTCAACCCTAATGAGAATATGATATGTGATTAACTATTATATTAATTAAGTATTATGGTGATATGGTTGTTGACTTGTTGACTTTTGTTGACTTGTTGACTTTGTTGACTTGTTGACTTTTGTTGACTTGTTGACCGGTTGACTAGGCTTGACTAGTTGACCATCATGATAACCATGGTTATCATTTCATGCCAAAGACTTTTACTTGCTTGCTCATTTGAGTAAAATGAGTGCATGACATGATAAGGTTATGGTTGCTTCAAACCATCACATAAGACTTTTTTGATATGATGAGTTATGATCACTTTGGATTATGAGAGGGTGAAAGACAAAAGAGTTGCTCATTCTTTCTTGCTCATTCTCTCTCTTGTTCTTGAGCTCTCCTCTTGCTCTCACCCTCAACCTCTTGCTCCCTCTCTTGATCTATGGTTCTCTTGTCTCATGAGTTGAGAATCAAGAACCATAGATAAAATCCCATTCTATTTCCTCTTTACTCATTCTAGTTCACTAGGTTTAGCAAACCAAGTGAACTAGTTTCTTCAAAGAACGAAGAAGGAGCTAAAGGTTGGAGCTTTCAGGTGGATCTATCTTCGGCGTACGGAGACGACGAGAAGAAGCCATTGGACCACCATCGGAGCTTTGAAGACGAAGGAGTTCAAGACAAGCAAGGTATAACCATCTCCATCCGAGTAGCTAACTCTCTTTAGCAAAGTATGCTAGTTTTAGTTTAGTCAAAGATCCCGACTTTGCTTAGTCCATGTTGCCCCTTGCGCTAAAAATTTGATTTTTATACCGTTTCCGCCTCCCCGTAAGAACCGGGGGTCGCAACGTGGACTTACAGTGGTATCAGAGACTAACTAAACTTAAACTAGCTTGGTAGTAAAGTGTAACGAAGTTCGGAACCGAAAAAATCCAAAAACCTAACTTTTACAAAACCTGAGTTTCTGTTGAATTTTTTTCTGGTCAAAATGAAAAACTTTATACTCCTAAATTCGGCTCAGGGTTTTGTGTGAACACCCATGAAAAACGGTCCACTGTTTCCTTCAAACCGCCGCGCTTCCGCCGCACGAGGTAGGCATGTGCCGCGGAAGCGCCGCGGTTTGTCGTCTTCTCTGCATCGTTTTTCGTGCAGTGTGTGTCTGTGTTGGTTTTGGGATTTTTGAAATATATTATATGTGCCCAGATTTTCCAGAAAAGAAATTTCCTTTTGGGGTCCTATAATTCCGTATTTTTCCGAACTTCACTGCACTTTGACTATGATGGTTATATCTGTGATATTTGCATGTATTGAACGTCGGCTAATCGCTATAAGTCGATTGGTCGGGGTTATACATGATCTGTAATGTGCTGGAATGTGTATATAAATATGTTGGATTGTCGCGGGTGAATAGCCGGGGGTTGTGAGACGAGAGTTTTCTTTTCTTGCAATTCATGTAAATTTGTAAATTGATGTAATAATTATTTGTATGGCCGCACAACCGGGTCGGGGTTGTAGCCGTCATTGTATAATTTCTTTTTACTGTTTTTGCTCCTAGGATAGACCCATGGAGGGGTGCACAAACTACCGGGTATGCCGAAGTGTCGAGTGGCCTACTCATGGAGATGAGGGAGGTTGCTACGCTTCGGGTACTTGGCGGGTAGTTTGCCGCACCCGTAGGGGTCTTGGGTGGGGTTTTGGCTATTCACCGCGACCGTGTAATCTGTCTTTTGTTACAGGCTCGTACAAATTACAGATTCCTAGTATATCCAATGTATTCATCTGTGATCTGAAATGTTTATCATTGCAGTATATCTATATATGATATTATTTAGGCGTTGCTTATGTTTTACAGACGCGCTAGCCCAGCCCCCGCTCTGTCGTTAGTTAAGTAACCTAACGGGTAATGACGGGGCCCCGTGGCGAATGCGAATGGCATAAGCGTACGTCATATTTTGGTTGTTTTCTGCAATGGTAGGATTAAATGATGGGACGCATTAAAAGAACTAATGCAAGAATATCACGCATTAAAAGAACTAATGCAAGATAATAAACCAAGTTAAAGTCGTTGGAACACTTTTGAAAAACCACTCGGTTCTTTTCAAAACAAACTTTTAAAATACGGAGTTTGAGCCACTCCATTTAAAAGCTATCTCGTTCCATCGACCAAATCAAGTTCACTACGTTCACGGTTTTGCCAAAACCATCCGTAGCCCTCCATCATTTCAGTTAAATATTCGGTAGTATTCAAGCTATGTATTTTGACCTCACGCCAAGGCATAGTGATTGGTAGCTGCCGGATATTTATCTGTTGCATAGATAGAATGCGTTGGTTTGAGACAGTCATACTGCCATTTTGGCCTACGTCAAGGGTATGTACGGGTGGATTCAAATTAACCTGGATAATGATGGGACGAACTTGACATGTGACTTATGACATTTTGACCTCACGCCAAGGTCATAAGAGCATGGGGCAAAAATCCACATCGGGAGTTTCATAAGTACTGAAACTTGCTAGATTTGCATACCATTTGGAGTGTGATGATTCTGGTAGGATTCCTTCAGTTTTGTCACGCGATGATATTTGGATCCCGATCCTACTGTGAGTATATGCTACTCCTCGGGAAATTTCTCACTTAACGATCAATGCTATAAACCTAGTAGGTGCCTAGAAAGATGTTAGCGGGGCTACGCCCCCAGGGAAAAGAGGTTCTTTAATTAAGGAACTTCGCGAAAGCGTTGGAAAACCTCCCTCGAAGTACCGACACCGGCCTGGCTGAACGGTTAAGCAAGTATTGTACGGTGGGATTGATCCTGACTAATTCTTCCTTTATGGTTTGAGGAGGGATTCGAGAAACAGTGGGAGCCATCCTGTTTAGACAAACTAAAAATCACTCTAAACTTGCAAGAGCATCATGCTGAGTGTTTCTTCTTCTCTCTCCTAATTGCAGCGACCAATCAACATGACTGGACTTAAGTTACTCCTAGATAAAAACAAACTGACAGGGCCAAACTACAAAGATTGGCTCAGGAATGTCAAGATAGCAATCACTTATGACAAGCTGGGGTATCTTCTTACCACCAAAGCTCCCCCTGTCCTTGGTCCAACTTCCAGTGTCGCGGATAAGGAAATCCGCAAGACTTGGGAGATTGATAGCGCGAAGGCCAAGTGCCTCCTGCTTGCCTCGATGGACAACGAACATCAGAGGAGGCATGAGAATATGGACATGGAGTCCATATTGCTCCATACAAAAGAACTGTATGGAGAGCAATCACGTATCGCAAGATACGAAGCGTCGAAAAAGTTATTTTCGACAAGAATGGCTGTCGGATCATCAGTAGCCGAGCACGTGCTAAAGATGATCGGCTACATTGAGGAGCTCGCTGACCTAGGGATCACATTAGAGAGTGAGCTATATACGGATATAGTTCTCCAGTCCCTTCCTTCCACTTACGCCCAGTTCATACTGAACTTCAACCTACAAGAAAAGGAGGTTGAACTTTCAGAGCTCCTCAACATGCTGAGGAGCGCAGAGGGCACCCTACAGAAAGGTAGGGATACATCCACTTTGTTTGTAGGAGGATCATCTTCTTCTAGGTCCAAGGCGAAAGCCAAGGGAAAGAAGAAGAAGGCCCCCGCCAAACCAAGGGGCGGTGTTAGTAAAGTGGATACGAAGGGAAAAGCAAAAGCAACAAAGATAGCGGGGAAGCTTGTGGATAAGGAAGAATGCTTCTATTGTCATAAGAAAGGACACTGGAAGAATGATTGCAGGGCCTGGAAGGCCAGAACACAGGAATTGAAGCAGGTTGCAGCTTCAGCTTCAGGTGTGTATGTTATTGAAAACTGTCTTTCAATAAACTCTACTTCCTGGGTATTGGATACCGGATCAGGATCTCATATCTGTAATTCTTTGCAGGCGTTGAGAAACCGTAGGGTTTTGAAGGCAGGTGACATGACCCTCAGAGTTGCAAACGGAGCTAGCATGGATGCTAAAGCCGTGGGGGACTATCACCTGGGAATGTCAGATGGACATGTTTTGGTTTTGCGTAATTGCTTTTTTGTACCCAACGCAACTTGTAATATCATTTCTGTATCTTTAGTTTCTAAAGAAGGTTATGAATTTGCGTTTGTAAGTAATGTTGTAAACATTCACCTTAATCAAGTTCTGATTGGGTCAGGTACATTAAGTAATGGTATATACGTGTTAAACCAACCACAGATTTTCAACGTCCAGAATACACACAAAAGAAAGTCTCCAGAACTAAATCAGACTTTCTTATGGTATTGTAGATTGGGTCACATCAATGAGAGAAGGTTGACTAAGTTACATACAGAAGGATATTTGAATGCGTTCGAATATCAATCGTATGCCACTTGTCAATCTTGTCTCAAAGGAAAGATGACAAAGACTCCGTTTACTGGACAAGGAGTAAGAGCGAGCGAGCTCTTGGGACTCGTACACAGTGACGTGTGCGGTCCAATGTCTACACATGCCCGAAGCGGACATTCTTACTTCATTACTTTTACGGATGACTTCTCAAGGTACGGTTATGTCTTCTTAATGAAACATAAGTCCGAGGCCTTTGGAAAATTCCAGGAGTATAAGAATGAAGTAGAGAAACAGACCGGCAAAAGTATTAAGATTCTAAGATCGGATCGAGGTGGAGAATACTTAAGTGCCGAGTTCCTGGACTATCTAAAAGAGAACGGAATTCTCTCTCAGCTTACTCCTCCATACACCCCGCAACATAACGGTGTATCGGAAAGACGGAACCGCACCCTATTGGATATGGTGCGGTCCATGATGAGTAACGCTGAGTTACCGCGATCATTCTGGGGGTATGCGCTAGAATCAGCTGCATACCTTTTGAACCGAGTTCCGACTAAGACTGTGCCTACCACCCCATATGAAATGTGGAGTGGGAAGAAACCCTATCTTCAATATCTGAAGATCTGGGGATGTCCAGCTTTTGTCAAAAAGCAGCATGCGGACAAACTCGAGGCACGCTCAGTACTGTGCAAGTTTGTGGGATACCCAAAGAACACCAGGGGGTATCTTTTCTACTACGCAGAGGAACAAAAAGTCCTTGTTTCTCGTAATGCCCACTTTCTAGAACACCAGTTTTTGGAAAAGGAGATTAGTGGGAGCGCAGTAGAACTGGAAGAAATTCCAGAACCACAGACTATTACTGAAAGGTTAGTGGAACCAGAGGGTTCAACAGAACAGGACATTCCTACACCGCTCCGCAGAAGTAGTAGGCAGTCTCATCCGCCCGAGAGATACTACGGTTTTCTCATAGACGGGGATAGAGAGGATTGCATCATAGATTATGATGAGCCTACTAGCTTCCAGCAGGCCGTTCAGAGCGTTGACTCAGTGAAATGGCTGGATGCAATGCGGACCGAAATGGAGTCCATGTACACCAACAAGGTATGGACGTTAGACATTGCTCCAGACGGGGTAAAACCCGTAGGATGCAAGTGGATCTTCAAAAGGAAGATTGGTGTAGATGGACAGGTTGAGACCTATAAAGCTAGGCTGGTAGCAAAGGGTTTTCGTCAAAGACCTGGCTTGGACTACGACGAAACCTTTTCTCCAGTAGCCATGCTGAAATCCATTCGGATCCTTCTTGCCATTGCTGCCTTCCACGATTATGAGATCTGGCAAATGGACGTAAAGACAGCTTTTCTAAATGGAAATTTAGAGGAGTGTGTCTATATGGACCAGCCAGAGGGCTTCATTCAGAGTGGGAGCAGCGGAAAGGTGTGCAAGTTGCTTAAGTCCATCTATGGACTAAAGCAGGCATCGCGGAGTTGGAACATCTGCTTTGATGAGACGGTCAAAGAATTTGGCTTTATCAAAAATCCAGATGAACCATGCATCTATAGTAGATTTGTAGCGAGAACTGTAGTATTCCTCGTTTTATACGTGGATGACATTCTCTTAATAGGAAATGACATTCCTATGCTACAATCTGTCAAGGGGTTCTTGTCACACAGGTTCTCCATGAAAGACCTGGGTGATGCCTCATACATTCTGGGTATCCGGATCTACCGTGACAGATCCAAGAGGATATTAGGACTTTCACAGTCCAGGTACATCGACACCATACTGAAAAGATTCAGTATGGAAGATTCAAAGCACGGTAACCTACCGGCATGTCACGGGATCACCCTCTCTAAAGAGATGTCTCCCAAGACTGATTTGGAGAGGGATCGCATGTCTATTATACCCTACGCTTCTGCGGTAGGCTCTATAATATATGCGATGTTGTGTACCAGACCGGATGTAGCTTATGCACTGAGTGTGGTAAGCCGGTATCAGTCTAACCCTGGGGAGAAACACCGGATAGCGGTAAAGAACATTCTCAAGTACCTGAGAAGGACTAAGGAGATGTTCTTGGTGTATGGCGGAAAAGACCTCCAGATCGAGGCCTTTGCTGACTCCAGCTTCCAGAGTGACAAGGATGATTCCAAGTCCATGTCGGGTTTTGTCTTTACCCTCAATGGAGGGGTGGTGTGTTGGAAGAGTTCCAAACAGGAAACCGTTGCAGACTCGACGATGGAAGCGGAATACATCGCTGCATCTGATGCCGCAAAAGAAGCTGTCTGGATGAGGAAGTTCTTGAAAGAACTTCAGGTGGTTCCGTCCATTGTTGATCCAATACCTCTGTATTGCGACAACAACAGGGCTATAGCTTTAGCGAAGGAACCAAGGTCCCATCAGAAATCCAGGCACATCTTGAGGCGGTATCACCTGATCAGGGAGATCGTGGATCGCCAGGAGATCGAGGTTCGGAGAGTCGCTTCAGAAGACAACACTGCAGATCCATTCACCAAGGCCTTGCCCCAGACTCAGTTCGAGCGGCTGATCGAGATGATAGGTCTTCGATACGCCAGTACATGGCCTTAGTGCAAGTGGGAGATTGTTAGTGTATATGCCCTAGAGGCCATTACTGTATCATACTAGTTTGTATATTACTTAATGGATGCTTGGGATATTCACCTTGTATATACAATCTTGCTCAAAATAGTAGTATGCTACTTGGTTTGTTTCTACTTCAATGTGTACATGTGTTTATTTTTGTATATCGCCTATACACATTAGTAGAGCCCTTAGGATCTTTGCTTGATTACCAGCGATGTGATGGCCGTCACACTAGTGGGGCTGGGTAATCTATAAGCACATCCTTATGCAGGTCCCTGGTCGCAGGACTATCGAGACAGGGCATCGATACTCCGGAGTAGACCAGCGCATGCGCTTCTCATCCCAGTGTGGGAGACGGTCTGTCCCACAGCCGTCAGTACGTCGTACTTGAGATAGTATGCGGGTGCTCGTTAGGTTACGGGTACACTGGACAGGACTCGTCGGGAACTGACTAGTTGGTATTATACCTATCGTCAGTTATCAGTTCCTAGGTGACATGAGTACAGCTTAGTCCGCTGACTTGACACTGTCACTCCGCCTCGAGTGTGTTCCCACTGTACTTTGATCACTACCCTACCACGGCTCAAAGGAGTCGTGCAAACAGGTAGTGGTTGGGTGCAGTCCCGAAGCATTTGGAGGCAGTGACGGTTAGACAGGATTCGTCTCTCCCGGTATTGGGGGTTGACATCGCGCTGTGTCTAGGAGAGCCATTACACGAGTAGTCCCTGGCCAGGGCAATCGAGATATACTGGTAGGTTTCCAGTGTTATCTCAGGGTGTTTTGGGCTTCGCTCTGGCACGACTTGTACCGCTATTGGGGGACTGACGTTTACCGCCCACTAGGCCCGCCATGCGATGTATCAGAAGAACAGACCGGACTGTACGGAGAATGTCACACTCAGGCTCAGTAGGAGTTCAGATGGGTTTCGCCTCGTCGGTCTTCTTGTCGGCATTACCTGGGGACCGTTACGCACAGCTAGTGCCGCTTGCGGTCTGTGGTTAAACCCACTGCCAGCGTAGTGTCGAGTCTTTAGAGTCCCACACAGAAAGCTTTTCGCCTTTAGGCAAAAGAGTATAGGTCGCATGGTATTGCGACAGGTCGCATGGTTTTGTGACAGGGTTCGGTCACATCCGTGCACTTGTGCACGTACAGTATCCGGGCAGTTTACACTAGCGGGCTTTGGTTTAAACCAGATCCTAGTGTACCTTATGGGATTGGATTTATCCAGTTTGCATTCGTGTTCCTCGGAACGCGGATGCGGGTGTGTATGCACAGTTGACAGGGAGGCAGAGGCGGCGGATTCTCATTAGGGTTGTTGACTGTTGACCGTTGACTATTTGACTTTATGCTCAACCCTAATGAGAATATGATATGTGATTAACTATTATATTAATTAAGTATTATGGTGATATGGTTGTTGACTTGTTGACTTTTGTTGACTTGTTGACTTTGTTGACTTGTTGACTTTTGTTGACTTGTTGACCGGTTGACTAGGCTTGACTAGTTGACCATCATGATAACCATGGTTATCATTTCATGCCAAAGACTTTTACTTGCTTGCTCATTTGAGTAAAATGAGTGCATGACATGATAAGGTTATGGTTGCTTCAAACCATCACATAAGACTTTTTTGATATGATGAGTTATGATCACTTTGGATTATGAGAGGGTGAAAGACAAAAGAGTTGCTCATTCTTTCTTGCTCATTCTCTCTCTTGTTCTTGAGCTCTCCTCTTGCTCTCACCCTCAACCTCTTGCTCCCTCTCTTGATCTATGGTTCTCTTGTCTCATGAGTTGAGAATCAAGAACCATAGATAAAATCCCATTCTATTTCCTCTCTACTCATTCTAGTTCACTAGGTTTAGCAAACCAAGTGAACTAGTTTCTTCAAAGAACGAAGAAGGAGCTAAAGGTTGGAGCTTTCAGGTGGATCTATCTTCGGCGTACGGAGACGACGAGAAGAAGCCATTGGACCACCATCGGAGCTTTGAAGACGAAGGAGTTCAAGACAAGCAAGGTATAACCATCTCCATCCGAGTAGCTAACTCTCTTTAGCAAAGTATGCTAGTTTTAGTTTAGTCAAAGATCCCGACTTTGCTTAGTCCATGTTGCCCCTTGCGCTAAAAATTTGATTTTTATACCGTTTCCGCCTCCCCGTAAGAACCGGGGGTCGCAACGTGGACTTACAGCCAGATCTCATAATCGTGGAAGGCAGCAATGGCAAGAAGGATCCGAATGGATTTCAGCATAGCCACTGGAGAAAAGGTTTCGTCATAGTCTAAACCAGGTCTTTGACGAAAACCCTTTGCAACAAGTCTAGCTTTATAGGTCTCAACCTGTCCATCTACACCAATCTTCCTTTTGAAGATCCACTTGCATCCTACGGGTTTTACCCCGTCTGGAGCAATGTCCAACGTCCATACCTTGTTGGTGTACATGGACTCCATTTCGGTCCGCATTGCATCCAGCCATTTTACTGAGTCAACGCTCTGAACGGCCTGCTGGAAGCTAGTAGGCTCATCATAATCTATGATGCAATCCTCTCTATCCCCGTCTATGAGAAAACCGCAGTATCTCTCGGGCGGATGAGACTGCCTACTACTCCTGCGGAGCGGCGTAGGAATGTCCTGTTCTTTTGAACCCTCTGGTTCCACTAAACTTTCAGTAATAGTCTGTGGTTCTGGAATTTCTTCCAGTTCTACTGCGCTCCCACTAATTTCCTTTTCCAAGAACTGGTGTTCTAGAAAGTGGGCATTACGAGAAACAAGGACTTTTTGTTCCTCTGCGTGGTAGAAAAGATACCCCCTGGTGTTCTTAAGGTATCCCACAAACTTGCACAGTACTGAGCGTGCCTCGAGTTTGTCCGCATGCTGCTTTTTGACAAAAGCTGGACATCCCCAGATCTTCAGATATTGAAGATAGGGTTTCTTCCCACTCCATAACTCATATGGTGTGGTAGGCACAGTCTTAGTCGGAACTCGGTTCAAAAGGTATGCAGCTGATTCTAGTGCATATCCCCAGAATGATCGCGGTAACTCAGCGTTACTCATCATGGACCGTACCATATCCAATAGGGTTCGGTTCCGTCTCTCCGATACACCGTTATGTTGCGGAGTGTATGGAGGAGTAAGCTGAGAGAGAATTCCGTTCTCTTTTAAATAGTCCAGGAACTCGGCACTCAAGTATTCACCACCTCGATCCGATCTTAGGATCTTGATACCTTTGCCGGTTTGTTTTTCTACTTCATTCTTATATTCCTGGAATTTTCCAAAGGCTTCGGACTTATGTTTCATTAAGAAGACATGTCCGAATCTTGAAAAATCATCTGTAAAAGTAATGAAGTAAGAAAAACCGCTTCGCGCATGTGTAGACATTGGACCGCACACGTCGCTGTGTACGAGTCCCAAGAGCTCGCTCGCCCTTACTCCGTGTCCAGTAAACAGAGTCTTTGTCATCTTTCCTTTGAGACAGGATTGACAAGTGGCATACGATTGATATTCGAACGGATTCAAATATCCTTCTTTATATAACTTCATCAACCTTCTCTCATTGATGTGACCCAGTCTACAATGCCACAAGAAAGTCTAATTTATTTCCGGAGACTTTCTTTTGTGTGTATTCTGGACATTGAAAATCTGTGGTTGGTTTAATACGTATATACCATTGCTCAATGTACCTGACCCAATCAGAACTTGATTAAGGTGAATGTTTACAACATTGCTTACAAACGCAAATTCATAACCTTCTTTAGAAACCAAAGATACAGAAATGATATTACAAGTTGCGTTGGGTACAAAAAAGCAATCACGCAAAACCAAAACATGTCCATCTGACATTCCCAGGTGATAGTCCCCCACGGCCTTAGCATCCATGCTAGCTCCGTTTGCAACTTTGAGGGTCATATCACCTGCCTTCAAAACCCTACGGTTTCTCAACGCCTGCAAAGAATTACAGATATGAGATCCTGATCCGGTATCCAATACCCAGGAAGTAGAGTTTATTGAAAGACAGTTTTCAATAACATACACACCTGAAGCTGAAGCCGCAACCTGCTTCAGTTCCTGTGTTCTGGCTTTCCAAGCCCTGCAATCATTCTTCCAGTGTCCCTTCTTATGACAATAGAAGCATTCTTCCTTATCCACAAGCTTTCCCACTTTCTTTGTTGCTTTTGCCTTTCCCTTCGTATCCACTTACTAACATCGCCCCTTGGTTTGGCGGGGGCTTTCTTCTTCTTTCCCTTGGCTTTCGCCTTGGACCTAGAAGAAGAAGATCCTCCTACAAACAAAGTGGATGTTTCCCTACCTTTCTGTAGGGTGCCCTCTGCGCTCCTCAGCATGTTGAGGAGTTCTGAAATTTCAACTTCCTTTTCTTGTAAGTTGAAGTTCAGTATGAACTGGGCGTAAGTGGAAGGAAGGGACTGGAGAATCAAGTCTGTATAGAGCTCATTCTCCAACGTGGTCCCAAGGTCCGCGAGCTCCTCAATGTAGCCAATCATCTTAAGCACGTGTTCCGCTACCGATGATCCGACGGCCAATCTTGCCGAAAATAACTTCTTTGACACTTCGTATCTTGTGATACGAGATTGCTCTCCATACAGTTCTTTTGTATGAAGAAATATGAATTCCAGGTCCATATTCTCGTGCCTTCTCTGATGTTCATTGTCCATAGAGGCAAGCACGAGGCACTTGGCCTTCGCGCAGTCTAATTCCCAGGTCTTACGGATTTCCTTATCCGCGACGCTGGTTTTGGGACCTGGGACAGGGGGAGCTTTGGTGGTAAGAAGATACCCCAGCTTGTCGTAAGTGATTGCCATCTTGACATTCCTGAGCCAATCTTTGTAGTTTGGCCCTGTCAGTATGTTTTTATCTATGAGTAACTTAAGTCCAGTCATGTTGATTGGTCGCTGCAATTAGGAGAGAGAAGAAACACTCAGCATGATGCTCTTGCAAGTTTAGAATGGTTTTTAGTTTGTCTAAACAGGATGGCTCCCACTGTTTCTCGAATCCCTCCTCAAACCAAAAAGGAAGAATTAGTCAGGATCAATCTCACCGTACAATACTTGCTTAACCGTTCAGCCAGGCCAGTGTCGGTACTTCGAGGGAGGTTTTCCAACGCTTTCGCGAAGTTCCAAATTAAATAACCTCTTTTCCCTGTGGGCGTAGCCCCGCTAACACCTTTCTAGACACCTACTTGGTTTATAGCATTGATCGTTAAGTGAGAAATTTCCCGAGGAGTAGCATATACTCACAGTAGGATCAGGATCCAAATATCATTGCATGACAAAACTGAAGGAATCCTACCAGAATCATCACACTCCAAATGGTATGCAACACTAGCAAGTTTCACTTCTTTTGAAACTCCCGATGTGGATTTTTGCCCCATGCTCTTATGACCTTGGCGTGATGTCAAAATGTCATAAGTCACATGTCAAGTTCTTCCCATCATTATCCAGGTTAATTTGAACCCACCCATACCTACCCTTGACGTAGGCCAAAATGGCAGTACGGCTGTCCCAAACCAACGCATTCTATCTATGCAACAGATAAATATCCGGCAGTTACCAATCACTATGCCTTGGCGTGAAGTCAAAATACATAGCTTGAATACTACCGAATATTTAACTGAAATGATGGAGGGCTACGACTGGTTTTGGCAAAACCGTGAACGTAGTGAACTTGATATAATCGATGGAATGAGATAGCTTTTAAAAGGAGTGGCTCAAGCTCCGCATTTAAAAGTTAGTTTTGAAAAGAACCGAGTGGTTTTTCGAAAGTGTTCCAACGACTTTAACTTGGTTTATTTTCTTGCATTAGTTCTTTTAATGCGTGATATTCTTGCATTAGTTCTTTTAATGCGTCCCATCATTTAATCCTACCATTGCAGAAAACAACCAAAATATGACGTACGCTTATGCCATTCGCATTCGCCACGGGGCCCCGTCATTACCCGTTAGGTTACTTAACTAACGACAGAGCGGGGGCTGGGCTAGCGCGGCTGTAAAACATAAGCAACGCCTAAATAACATCATATATAGATATATTGCAATGATAGCCATTTCAGATCACAGATGAACACATTGGATATACTAGGAACCCGCAATTCGTACGAGCCTGTAACGAAAAGCAGATTACACGGTAGCGGTGAATAGCCAATACCCCACCCAAGACCCTTACGGGTGCGGCAAACTACCCGCCAAGTACCCGAAGCGAAGCAACCTCCCTCAACTCCGTGAGTAGGCCACTCGGCACTTCGGCATACCCGGTAGTTTGTGCACCCCCTCCATGGGTCTATCCTAGGAGCAAAAACAGTAAAAGGAAATTATACAATGACGGCTACAACCCCGACCCGGTTGTGCGGCCATACAAATAATAATTACATCAATTTACAAATTTACATGAATTGAAAGAAAAGAAAAACTCTCATCTCACAACCCCCCCGGCTATTCACCCGCGACAATCCAATGAATTCATATACACATTCCAATGACATTACAGATCACAGATTTGTATAACCCCCACTAATCGACATATAGCGATTAGCAGACGTTCAATACAAATATCACATCACAGAAAAACCCGTCAGCTTAAGTCTTTTAGAAGTTCGATAAAAAATACAGATTTTCAGGCCCCAAACACAAAATTTTCGTTCTGGAAAATCTGGGCAGAAAATACATATTCCAAAAATCCCAAAATACCCCTATGAACAAACTGCAAAAATAAAACCCCACGACCGAGTCAACTCAGCCGCGGTCCCGCGGCGGGAGCAAGCTCCCGCCGCGGAAACGCGGCGCGTTGATCGATTCAGTGGGTCGAATTTTTGCAGTTTCTTCTAAGAACCCTGAGTCGATTTTTGGTATATCTCAAATAATTTTTGCAGCACTTTGAAAATCGACAGAAAGTTTGAAATCCGGGTGTATTTCGCGACTTTTTCTCCGATCGAATTTCTAGTTACTATGCTAACATGTTAGATAGAGTTTAACTAGGCTCTGATACCACTGTAAGTCCATGCTACCTCTCCCGGTACTTTCGGGTATGCGGAATTTGGTGAAAAATAATTTTGTAGAGGTGGTAACATGGACTCAAAACCGGATCTTTGTTAAACATCTAACTAACAACCTAACTAGGAGTTGTTAACTACTCGGTTAGGGGGTTATACCTTTCTTTCTTGAACTCCTTCGTCCTCAAGCCTCGATGGTTGTCCGGATCGGCTTCACCCCGTCGTCTCCTTGCGCTGAAGATCGATCCACCTGAAAGCTTCTACCTTTGGCTTCTTCTTCGGTCTTTGAAGAAACTAGTTCACTCGGTTTGCTAAACCTTGTGAACTAGAGTGAGTAGAGGAGAGTGTGTTGGGATTTTCTCTATGGTTCTTGGTTCTCAACACATGAGACAAGTGAACTATAGACTAAAGAGAGGGAGGGCAAGAGGAAGGAGATGAGAGCTCAAGAACACAAGAGAGAGAATGAAAATGATAGAATGAGCAAGACTTTTCTCACTTGGCTCTCATAATCCAAAACCATCATCACAAAAAATAGTAATCAAGTATTGTGTAAATGGTTTAAGTCAAAATGGCTATATCATTTCATGCACTCATATTGCACAAGAGACCAAGCAAGTGAAAAGTCTTTTCCATGAAATGATAGCCATTGTCATCATGATGGTCAACTAGTCCAACCTAGTCAACCGGTCAACAAAGTCAACAAGTCAACAAAGTCAACCCCTCAACAACCATGTCACCACAATACTTAATTAATATTATTGTTAATCATATATCATATTCTCATTAGGGTTGAGCAAAAAGTCAATAGTCAACAGTCAACGGTCAACAACCCTAATGAGAATCCTCTGTCTCTGTCTCTCCGTCAACTGTGCATACACACCCGCATCCGCGTTCTGAGGAACACGAATACAAACTGGATAAAACCAATCCCAATACGTACACTAGGATCTGGCTTAAACCAAAGCCCGCTGGTGTAAACTGTCCGGACACTAAACGTGCATAAGTGCACGGATGTGACTGAACTCTGTCGCAAAACCATGCGACCTCTACTCTTTTGCCTAAAGGCGAATAGCTTTCTGTGTGGGACTCTAAAGACTCGACACTACGCTGGCAGTGGGTTTAACCACAGACCGCAAGCGGCACTAGCTGTGCATAACGGTCCCCAGGTAGATGCCGACAAGAAGACTGACGAGGTGAAACCCATCTGAACTCCTACTGAGCCTGAATGTGACAATCTCCGTACAGTCCGGTCTGTTCGTCTGATACATCACATGGCGGGCCTAGGGGGCGGTAAACGTCAGTCCCCTAATAGCGGTACAAGTCGTGTTGGAGTGAAGCCCAATACACCCTGAGATAACACTGGAAGCCTACCAGTATATCTCGCTTGCTCTGGCCAGGGACTACTCGTGTAATGGCTCTCCTAGACACAGCGCGATGTCAACCCCCAATACCGGGAGAGACGAATCCTGTCTAACCGTCACTGCCTCCAAGTGCTTCGGGACTGCACCCAACTACCACCTGTTTGCACGACTCCTTTGAGCCGTGGTAGGGTAGTAATCAAAGTACAGTGGGAACACACTCGAGGCGAAGTGACAGTGTCAAGTCAGCGGACTAAGCTGTACTCATGTCACCTGGGAACTGATAACTGACGATAGGTATAATACCAACCGGTCAGTTCCCGACGAGTCCTGTCCAGTGTACTCGTAACCTAACGAGCACCCGCATACTATCTCCAGTACGACGTACTGATGGCTGTGGGACAGACCATCTCCCACACTGGGATGAGAAGCGCATGCGCTAGTCTACTCTGGAGTATCGATGCCCTGTCTCGATAGTCCTGCGACTAGGGACCAGCATAAGGATGTGCTTATAGATTACCCAGCCCCCACTAGTGTGACTGCCATCACAACGCTGGTAATCAAGCAAAGATCTTAAGGGCTCCTCTAATGCGTATAGGTGATATAATAAAATAAACACATGTACACATTGAAGTAGAAACAAACCAAGTAGCATACTACTATTTTGAGCAAGATTGTATATACAAGGTGAATATCCCAAGCTTCTATTAAGTAATATACAAACTAGTATGATACAATAATGGCCTCTAGGGCATATACACTAACAGGACAGATGGTCCAAGCGAATACTGAGGGAGGCATGGCGCAGGATACTGATTAAGTTCAGTTGACGATACAGTCTAAGAAGTTTGGATTTGGAGTTCATTTATGAACTAGGTCCCATCAGACATCCAGACATATTCTAAGACAGTTGTTGCTCATTTAGGGAGATGGCTTTCTCCGTGAACTTGAGATAAAGAGAGACATAGAAAGCAACATCAGGGTGGATCCACTCACTGAGGCTATTCCTCGAACGCAATAGTTTCGCAAACGGGTTTTGTGAGACAGATTCGTAGAGGAGTTGGGTGTTCGGTATCACACGGGCTGTAAGTATGCGACATCGTAATAATTAGCCTTGAGTGCAAGTGGGAGATTGTTGGATATAGTGCCCTCAAAGTCAATTATTGGATCGCAGGCACATGATTGCAATGATTGAAGGAGGACCTATGCCGGTAGGATAGTCTTACTCAAGATGATAGTATGCTATCTTGTTTATCTTTGTCATCGTGTACGAGCTTTAGGTGACCTTACAGATCACTATTACACGTTGATAGAGCTCTTAGGATTCTTGCTTGACGGCCAACAGTATGATGGCGATCATATACGTAGGAGCTGGGGTTTATAAGCACATCCTTAAAAAGTCCCTAGCCGTGGGAGTTTCGAGACTGGGCATCGATACTCCATTAGTAGACTAGTGTATACAGTCGAGACCCCGACGAAGGGTGGTGGCCGGTCTCACAAGCCATTGGTGTCAGTTGGTTCACCTAAGATGTATACAGGTGCTCATTGGGTTATGAG
Organism: Agapanthus africanus; assembly: GCA_030015575.1. Lineage (NCBI taxonomy): Eukaryota > Viridiplantae > Streptophyta > Magnoliopsida > Asparagales > Amaryllidaceae > Agapanthus > Agapanthus africanus. The sequence goes on from JASDDO010000018.1 coordinate 392,497,327, forward strand.
TACACCGGACAGGACTCGCCGGGAACATGCTAGTTGGTATTATATATGACGTCAGATAGCAGTTCCGTGGTGACATGTGTACGGTTAGTTCATCGACCTGAGATCGTCATTTGTCTCGTGTGAGTTCCCACTGTGCTTTGATTACTATCCTACCACGGCTCAAAAGAGTCGTGCAAACAGGTTTTAGTTGGGTACAGTCCTGAGCCACATGGAGGCAGTGAGCGGATCGGCAGGGGTTTCGTCTCTCCAGGTATTGGGGGTGAGGTCGCGCTGTGTCTAAGAGAGCTATTACACGAAGTCCTTGGCCAAGGCAAGAAATTTACTGGTTAGTATTCCAGTAGTATCTCAGGGTGTTCTGGGCTACACTCCGACATGACTTGTACCGCTTTTGGGGGTCTGACTTTTACCAACCCCCTAGGCCCAACATGCGATGCTCATAGACAAACGGACCGGACTGTACGGATATTGTCACTGACAGGCTCAGTAGGGTGTCAGGATGAGTTCGCTCATCGACCTTCCTTTTGGTCAATATCTGGTAGCCCGTTACATAAGGCTAGTATCTCTGACCTGCTAGTGGTTAAATCCACAGCCAAAGTATTGACGAGTCTTTAGAGTCCCCCACAGACAGTTTCTCAAGTTCCGGGTGAAACGTTGTAGAGGCCGTATGATATATGGCAGGGTCTGATCATATACGTGCAGTAGTGCACGGATTATGATCGGGCGGATCATACTAGTGGGTTTTGGTTTAAGCCGGATCCTAGTATTAGATTTGTTGGATTACTTTAGTCTCATCGCATTCGCATTCGGTCGGAATGCGGATGCAGGTATGTATATCAGGTGAGGGGTATCCTTATGATCCGTCACGAGTTTACTTGAGATGTTGCCGTATTTTTTTGTTGTTGTAAACATTTGGGTTAATGTTTACAAATGGAAATTATGAGCTAGAAATCATTATTAGGAGTATTAATTGTGACACATGCACAAGTGATGACTCATGGTCTCTTTCTTTGTGCATGTATCACATTATATGATTGATTTATGGGTTGAAATGAGAGGAGGAGAGAGAAGGGCAGCCATGTATGAGAGCTAGCTCTTGTGTTTTTGAGACTCACTCTCTCATTTCAACACACAACACAAAAGAAAAGAAAAAGGCTTCTTCTTCTTCTTCTTCCTCTAGCTCACAACCTCCATTGATGGCTTCATCTTCAACCTCCATCCATACAATGGATGCAAGAGACAAAGTTGTCACACACATTCTCTACTTCACCTTGGACACGTCGGCTAGCGAACTTCGTGTCCGAGTTGCTTCGGATGAAGCGGGAGCCCGTAAAAAGACTCGAAGATGTGGTGCCTTTTCTGACGAGGAGATCGAGACCGGAGATGCCGCGAGGAGCTTGGGATGGTGGCCAAAGACCGAAGGACACGGATCAATCGGTATAGCCTTTCCAACCCTTCTCCAGTTAGCTAGTTATAGGTTAATAGTTCGATCCGGGATTAAAGTCTGCGATAGCGCTGGTTTCAAGTTTATGAAAAGTTTTCGTTTCCGCATTTTGGCCTCGGACAGACGGCCGGGACGCTACCGTAGACTTACAGACATCTGGACAGACCTTTGCCAGTCATTACAGTCAGATTCAGTCATTTTATTATCTAGATGTAACCTATGTCTGGTCACTGGGTCGCTGCAATTAAGAGAGAGAGAAGAAAACACTTAGCATGATACTCTTGCAAGTTTAGTTTGGTTTTTAATTTATCTAAACAGGATGGCTCCCACTGTTTCTCGAATCCTTCCTCAAACAATAAAAGAAGAATTAGTCAGGACTGATCTCACCGTACAATACTTGCTTAACTGTTCAGCCAGGCTAGTGTCGGTACTTCGAGGGAGGTTTTACGACGCTTTCGTGAAGTTCCTTAATTAAATAACCTCTTTTCCCTGGAGGCGTAGCCCCACTAACACTGTTCTAGACACCTACTTGGTTTATAGCATTGATTGTTAAGTGAAGAGTTTCCCGAGGAGTAGCGGATACTCACAGTAGGATCGGGATCCAAATATCATTGTGAGATAATACTGAAAGAATCCTACCAACATTATCAAACTTCAAATAGTATGCAGCACTAGCAAATTTCAGTTTCTTTAGAAACTCCCGATGTGGATTTTTGCCCTATGCTCTTATGACCTTGACGAAGGTCAACAAATTATAAGTCACATGTCAAGTTCTTGTCACGCCCCGCTTCCCAGAGTGCGCTAAGATCGGCACGTGACAGAGCCAACCATGCTACCCGTAGATAGGAAATATCCCTCCACAGTTACATTACGGCTGTAGAGATATCAAGAACAGTAAAATAAACAACTATCTAATACATGTCCATGAACCAGAATAACGAGTCAAGAATAAAATAATGCGGAAGCAAAAGATCCAAGTAATAATAACATCTGGAAAGTAAGGAAATAACTAACTGGATACTAACAGGATCCTCACTGGTCGGCCTGACGGCGGAAATACTCTTGATCAGCCTGCGACAAAGGTAAAGAATCTGGGCCATGCAAAACCCAGACGTCAGTGCGTCATAATATCAAGCAGTAATAAAAATCAAGGAGTAGCAAGTCATGCAGATATGAGTATGAACGGCAACACAGGTAATAGTAACATAAATAATGACAGTGAAGGGTAAGGCACAGGTGATGTGCAGTGAGTAATCTAAACTGGTCTACTGGTTTAACTACTCTCAAGTCTTTGAAATCAATTTGTTGAATCATCGATGTAACTCAATAATATCCCATGCGTGTCCGAGACCACGGTCAAAGACTCTCGGGCTGAATCCGAGACGTGCCGCTAGGCAGTAAAAGGTAGTAGGTAACGACGAATGATGTCAGCATCATCATCCCGGGGCTGGCCTAGCCCGTAAAAATGATCAGTAAAGGCATCGAACTGTCGAGTTACAAGTCAGGTTTCATCATTAATTTCCCCATACCCCCAAGTTATGTGTTCAAGTCAGGTATTGATCAATCTGGAGCTAATGCCAACACAGGATCAAGCAGGTACATGTTTGTCTGAATAGACAATGGGAAATGTCCATAGGGACAACAGGTCAAGATTGTCGGCATTAGTAACAAGATCAGGTAACATGTCAACTGTGGTACATCAGGTCATGTCAGGTGGTGTACATATATCAAGTCATGTCAAGTAGTGCACAGGTATCAAGTCATGTTAGCAGTAGTGTATCAGGTCATGTCAGGTAGTGCACAAGTGTCGTGTGGGTGCTCATAATCAAACTGTAACAAGTATGGGTGCACAAAAATCAAGTATGGGTGCACAAAAATCAAGTATGAGTACTAATGAAATGAACTAACATGAATGGTATGCATATAGATAGAAAGTCAAGGACATGGATGCACACTATCGATTAGGGTTACATTTAATAGTTCTAAAACTAATTAGATTGTACTTTATTAAACATGGGGTATTGAAACGACAATATTGGGTTATTAATGAGATCTGTGAATGCATCTATATGTATTCTATATGATATGGATGCAACAGACATCATATAATCGTAAAATGATAAACTAACAAGTGCGGAATATATAACTAAGCAATATGAAATGTAACTATTCACTTTGATGCAATAAATGATTGTATAGTATGTAACAAGATAAATTTTCATGACCTAGATCTGAAATGATATGAATGGATGCATACGGTCATTGTAAAAATTATGAAACGAGTACTTTGGGTGCTCGGTTTGAAATTCAATTATTATATTTATTAAAATAGATGCATAAAATGTAATGTAGCATGTAGCAAGATAAACTTGCCTGAGCGGAACACACGACGGGTGCGTACGACACGTCCGACGTCGGGTAAATGTCGCAACGCGTCTACGGCACACGGGACGGGTCCAGGCAAGGCAAGAAGGTAACCACGCAGGCAGGGAACGTCCACTGGATTACTCGGATCGTCGGCAGCGGCACGGCTCTGGCGATGACCGGAAAATGTGAAATCAAGAAAGAGAAAGAGAAAGAAAAAGAAGAAGAAAGAAGAAGAAGAAGGAGAAGAGGGCTGTGGGCTCAAGGTGCTCTAGGGGTTGGATCGGGGTATCTGGGACAGAGGAGGAGGAGAAATGGCGATGAACCGTGGGTTTTCATGCGATGGTCAAAAAAACAAGAAAGAAAGAGAAGAAGAAGTAGAAGAAGAAGAATGAAGAAGAAGAATGAAGAGGAGGACTGGGATTTTGGTGGTCGTGGACAGATACGAGGCAGGAGAGACGATGATGACGATGATGGTCCGTCGACGGCGAGATCCGCGGCGATGGCAGTGGCCGCGGAGAAGGCTTGGGTTAGGATTCTAGGGTTTCTTGAAGTCGGGGCTGTGGTTGATGGTGGTGGTGGTGTCGGGAGATCGGGAGAGAGAGGGGTGATGAGAAGGAGGAGGTGACGACGATGTCTTCGGCGATGAGGGGTGCCGGCGTCCAGGTGTGCAGGGATCACGTCGGGTTTGGGTGCAGGGTTTTCCCTGGTTGCATGGATGGTCGGGAAATGAAGTGGGTGGTAACAGAGGTTAGAAAGGTTGAGGAGGTCGGCGGCGGTGAAGGGTGACGACGAGGAATCGCCGGCGGCGAGGTGTGCAGGGTTCCAAGTTGGGTCGCAGTGGGTTTCTCTTGAGGTAAGGAGAGAGGAAGGTCAAGAGTGTCGGAGAGGGAGGAGAGGATAGGGAAGAAGGTGGAGAGGGAGGGGCGAAGTCGGCGGTGTTGGCGACGGCGACGAGGGCAGGCAAGGTCGAAAGGAAACATATGAGAGGAAGATGAGTGGACGCGGGGGAAAAAATAATGAATGGGGTTTTAATAAAAAATAATAATAATTATATGTATAAAGAAAGAGAGAGAGATAGGGAGAGAGAAAGAGAAAGAGAAAGGGAGAGAGAGAGAGAATCTGAGAGAGAGGAGAGAGATAGAGAGAGAGCGAGATCGAGAGGAGAGAGAGAGGGAAATGAACAGGGAGGAGAAAGAAAATTGGAAGGTAGCGGAGACAGAGAAAGAGAGAAGGAAAGAGAGAAGAGAGAGAGAGTAGAAGAAGAAAGAGAGAGAGTGGGGGCCACGAGCTGGAGTGAGCTGTATTAGTTAGGATTTAAGATTTTAAATTTAAAAAGATTTTAGTTTGTTATTATTAACAGTTAACAAGATTTAAATATAAATAAATATTAATTAAGTTTGAAATTAGGCGGGATACAAAATATTCCAAAATACGCCCGGGTCGGGTCTAAAATTTCAGTTTTAAAATACGAAAAATATATGCAACTTTTAAAATTCAAAATGAATGTTTAGGTGACGAAAATGAATACCCACAAGAATGGATGCACGTACGTGCGCATAGCCATCCAAACACGTCCATTTCACTGAACGGGACGAGAACAAGATGCGCGGATGCTACCACGGGGTTAGGGGTATCACGCAAGCCATGTTATGTGATTTTAAATTATATTTTCTGTGACTTAAAATGTTATATGGTAAAGTTGCAATGCCAGATAAAATGCCAGTATGTACTAAACATGAAAATGCACAGTCTACGTAACAAGTCGGGTAATTCATAAATATGAATCAAACAATTTCAAGCAAGCGGGTCGGGTCGAATGCAAAGTAAAATGTAAAAATACCATTCGCACCCAAAACACGATAAATCAAGAAAATACCACAGATAAGTAGTTACGGGAACTAGAATTGGTATAAATGAACTGGGTTGTTACAGTTCTACCCATCATTGTCCAGGTTAATTTGAACCCACCCATATATACTCTTGACGAAGGTCAACAAGGTAATACGACTGTCCCAAACCAACGCATCTATCTATGCTACATATGAACACCCAACAGCTATCAATCACTATGCCTTGACGAAGGTCAACAAACATAGCTTGAATACTATTGAATATTCATATGAAATGACGGAGGGCTACGAATGGTTTTGGCGAAACCGTGAACATAGTGAACTTGATATAATCGAAGGAACCTGATAGCTTTTAAAAGGAGTGGTTTAAGCTCCGCGTTTTTAAAAGTTTTCTGTTTTAGAAAAAACCGAGTGGTTTTGAAATTGTTCCAACAATTCAGCTTTGGTTTGTTTTCTTTACATTAATATAATGCGTCCCATCAATTAATCCTACCATTGCAGAAAACAACAAAAACATAACGTACGCTTATGCCATCCGCATTCGCCACGGGGCCCTGTCATCACCCGTTAGGTTACTTAACTAACGACAGAGCGGGGGATAGACTAGCGCGGATGCAAAACATAAGCAACGCCTACTAGATATCATATATAGATATAAATATTCGTCAGATGCAATGATAGCCATTCCAGATCACAAATGAACACATTGGATATGCTAGGAATCCGCGTTTCGTTCGAGCCTACAACGACAAACGGATTATACGGTCGTGATGAATAGCCAAAACCCCACCCTAGACCCCTACGGGTGCGGCAAACTACTCGCCAAATACCCGAAATGGAGTAGCCTCCCTTAACAAAGTGAGTAGGCCACTCGGCACTTCAAAGTACCCAGTAGTCTGTGCACCCTACCTTGGGTCTATCCTAAGAGCAGAAAACAGTAAAAGAAATAATATACAAAGGCGGCTACATCCTCAACCCGGATGTGCGACCCAAAAATAATATTGCATCAATTTACAATTTGCATCAAAAGAAAGATAAATGAACACTCATCTCACATCCCCGGCTATTCATCCACGACAATCCAACAAGTTCATATACACAATCCAACATTACAGATCACAGATATGTACAACCTCCACTAATTGACGTATAGCGATTAGTAAACGTTCAGTACATATATCACATCACAGAAGATCCGATTAGCTAAAGTATTTAGAATTTCGATCGATAACTTGATTTGAAACTACCCCAAGCACAGTACTCAACAAAATCTAGGCAGAAACAAAATATCAAAAAAATCACAAAATACAAATCTGGACAGACTGCAGGAAAAACTAGTTGACTCGGCGTCGACTCGGCCGCGGATCCGCGGCGAAACGCTTGGTTTCGCCGCGTTTCCGCGGCGGTCTGACCGATTCACGAGCTTGTTTTTCTTGTGTGTCCTTCAAAAAGCCTGCACGTATTTTTAAGGTCCCTGAAATAATTTTTGGACCAGTTTTAAAATCGACAGAAAACGTGCATTTTTGACGTGTTTTTGTGATTTCTCCGGCGATCAAATTTCTAACACTTTGCTAACATGTTAGTAATGGTTTAGCTAGGCTCTGATACCACTGTAAGTCTACGTTACCCACCCCGGTACTTACGGGGAGGCGGAATAGGTAAAAACAAATTTTTATCACAAGGTAACATAGACTTTCTTGAGGATCTTTGCCAAACCATTTCTAACAAACAACTAGAGATTCTATCTACTATGATTAGGAGATTATACCTCACGAAAACGGTCCTTCGGTTCTTCCATCCGCTGTCCTCCTCGTCCATGCAAGCTCCGAGGATCGATCCGGATCTTAGTCACCTCCGCGACCTCCTAGAGTTGAAGACGATCTACCCGAGAGTCTATAGTCCGAGCTCCACTTCAAGCCGAGGTAACTAGGGCAAAAAGTTTGCTACTCTTGATGCCCCAGGTGATGTAGAGAAAGAAGATGGGTTTGTTTGTCTATTTAGAACCTAATTTGCTCAACACATGAGACTATTAGGAATTTGTAGTGAGGAGGAAGAAGAAGCAAACCATGGGAGCTCTCATTTGATGAGAGAGAATGAGAAGAAGATAATGATCCATAAGAAAAATAATTACCATTCTTTTGTCATGATAAATTGTGATGGTTACAATTGATTTGACCATTATCATGTCAAGTTAAATCCAAGCCATAAGAAGAGTCTAGAGCTCACAAAAAATATCCAAGTCAACAATGGTCAACTAGGTCAAATGGTCAACATGGTCAAATGGTCAAAGCAATTAGCCATAACACAATTATCATTAAAAGGATTATTAAATATTTTCCTCCACCTCATAATGGTTTTGACCAAGTCAATGGTCAAAACCCTAATGAGGCATCTCCTTCTTCGCTCCTCACAACCGTGCATACACACCCGCATCCGCATTCCGTAGAATACGAATGCACAGAAGATAAAACTAATCCATCTATACAATACTAAGATCCGTCTTAAACTAAAGCCCACTAGTATTGTCTGCCCGAACATCATACGCACACAAGTGCACGTAAGTGATCGTAGCCCTGCCGTAAAACCATACGGCCTCCACACCTTTTGCCCAGTGCAGGGAAACTCTCTGTGTGGGACTCTAAAGACTCGACACTACGGTGGCAGTAGGTTTAACCACAGACCGCAAGCGGCACTAGCTGTACGTAATGGTCCCCAGGTAGATGTCGATAAGAAGGCCGATGAGGTAGACCCCATCCGAACTCCTACTGAGCCTGAATGTGGCAATCTCTGTACAGTCCGGTCTGTTCGTCTATGAGTATCGCATGTCGGGCCTAGGGGGCGGTAAACGTCAGACCCCTAATAGCGGTACAAGTCATGCCGGAGTGTAGCCCAGAACACCCTGAGAAACTACTGGAAACACTACCAGTAAATCTCGCTTGCCCTAGCCAGGGACTTTGTGTAATGGCTCTCCTAGACACAGCACGATATCAACCCCCAATACCGAGAGAGACGAATCCTGTCTAACCGTTACTGCCTCCAAGTGCTTCGGGACTGCACCCAACTACCACCTGTTTGCACGACTCCTTTGAGCTATGGTAGGGTAGTAATCAAAGTACAGTGGGAACACATTCGAGGCAAAGTAGCAGTGTCAAGTCGACGGACTAAGCTGTACTCCTGTCACCTGAGAACTGTTATCTGATGATAGGTATAGTACCAACCAACAGTTCCCGACGAGTCCTGTCCAGTGTACTTGTAACCTAACGAGCACCCGCATAGTATCTCCAGTACGACGTACTAATGGCTATGGGACAGACCATCTCCCTTTCTGTGATGAGAAGCGTATACGCCAGTCTACTCCGGAGTATCGATGCCCCGTCTCGATAATCCTACGACTAGGGACCTGTATAAGGATGTGATTGTAGATTACTCAGCCCCCACTAGTGTGACTGCCATCACAACGCTGGTAATCAAGCAAAGATCCTAAGGGCTCCACTAATATGTATAAGCGATATGTTAAAAGAAACACATGCACATATTGAAGTGGAAACAAACCAAGTAGCATACTACCATTTTGAGCAAGACTGTCTATACAACTGTGAATATCCCAAGCTTCCATTAAATAATATACAAACTAGTATGATACAATAATGGCCTCTAGGGCATATACACTGACAATATATATGCCTTGTAACACCCTAGTACATTTATACTATATATTTGGGTATTTTAAATCTTGCGGTAAAATTCTTTACTATTGTTGCTATTGGCTTGCGAATGATTCAATTAATAGCAGTGATCATTATCCGACTCGACCCGCATGATTAAAACCCGACATGATGCGAGATTATATCAAATATTTGCTAGTATAGTGTATCCATGTGAATTGAGAATACACACACACACACACAATATTTTAAACTCACATATCTCTTTATAATACAAGATAAAAACAAATATATCCTCTTGCTATCTAGTCTTGCATAGCAGATTAACCTATATCAGGTTGTTGCGCGTATATATCATGTTCATATTCTCAGTTATAGACAGACAAATAATTTAAAATCCTTACGAATATTTACGTAGATTTTAGTGGGGGTATGTGTATTTAATTATAAATATTTGCATTATGCTTAAAATTCTTATGTATGATCTTTATATTTAAAAACTATATTTTTGAGTGGATACAGGTAACTTTTGGAGTGATCTGCTATTATCTGTAAAATCCTACAATATATATATATATATATATATATATATATTATATTCCTATAACTATAATATATATATAACAGTTTATATATATATTCTATTATTAAAACTTTAATTTATATATATCTCTCTCCCCGTTCCTATATCTCTCTTTCTCCCTATATATATACATATATATTATTAATATAATTATTATAAACACCTTTCTTTCTCTCTCTCCCCGGCTTCATCTCTCTCTTCTCGTTCTTTTCCCGAGCCCTAACCCACGCCCTCACCGTCTCGTTACCGTCTCTATCTCCTCGTCATCACCACCCCCTCATCTCCTCCTCTTCCTCATCGTCACCTCCTCCTATTTCCCCGAAGGCTACCCGAGCCGACTCCACGAACCAAGAACCCACCTTCTCCTTTCGTTGACCTCGCCGCGTGACCTGACCACCACCATCACCCTCCATTACCTTTCCTTTCTCGTCAGCATCACCAGAGCACCCACACCACCTCCTCTCCTCACCCCGACGAGACCCAGAGCTCTCATCCCTTGTTGGGTTACACTAACGCCCTGGCCATCATCCGTGGCCGTTTGCGGAACAAATTTTTTTTAACGATTTAAATTGGCGCTAGAATAACCCGTTAACACCGGATCTACCATAAACCTAACTAGCAAGTAGAGAAGCTATCTACTATGATCGAAGTTTATATCTAAAGAATCAAGTCCTTCGGGTCTTCACTCCTCTCCTTTAGCTCTTCAAAGGATATACGGATCGCGCTTGATTGACGGCCTCCTCACGTCAAAGATGATCCACCCGAGAGTATGTACTTTGAGCTCCTACCTCCAAAACGAGGTAACTAGGGTACTTAGTATGCTAATCTAAGTAGCCTAGATGAAGTAGAGAGTGATGATGAATTGATTTGTCTCACTAACCCTAGGTTTCTCAACACATGAGAGTTTTAGGGTTTTGAGGTGGAAGAAGAAGAAGCTTGGAGGAGATGAGAGAGTATTTGTGATAAGCATAGAATGAAGAATGGCTAACTCATGTGAATAATATCAAGCATCAATAATTCACCAAAATATCTTGAAGTCACCTTGCCTCAATAGTAAAATATGAGTCACTACACGAGTCATCAAGTAGCCATGCTTCATTTAATGATAAATGAACACCTCTGTCACGTCCCGAAAGTACGGAATATGACCGGCACTTAAACTACGAAACGTCTCGAGGCGTACGTAATCCAAATAAGCCGAAAACCCAGAAATGTAAACCAAAAAAAGTAGTAGAGTGAAGGAAAACCAATTTAAATAAGTAGTTTTAATAGCATAAGCCGAATTATGCGGGTTTCTAAAAACATCAAAAATTTCCTGAAAATTTCGGCAGAGTCTCCTTTGTAAATACTGGCCCCCAAACGGGATACAACATGAATAGTATACGAAATCAATAAAAAGGCATCCCCAAGCGGAGCTAGCTCTTCCTCAATCGACGGTCACAACCACACAAGCAATAAAATATACAACGCCAACGGCGAGGATCAAAACTCAAAGAAAACTCAAACCACAAGAAAACCACAGAAATATAACGCGCGACTCTAAGGTCGAAAAGAATAAACATCACTGGTCTCTATCTCAAATAAATACCATGTTTGGTTGATGGAACTTCTAGATACAACAGAATAATAATATACAAGATATATAATGGGGGTACGATACAAGTAAACCCACCTACTAGCAAATCACCCGAAGGAAACTATACCCGCAAGCCGTAATGAAACCTATACGGCAAACCTGCAAGAAACTGGGGCACAACGGGGGTGAGTTGCCAACTCGTGAATAGAAAAACATCTACGCACAGAAATCGCATAAATAACGCAACCTAGGTCAATGATCATAATATATATCCTCAAATATATGTATAACATGCAGCCTATAACAATGGCTAGGTAATATCTAACCCGAGTGTGATCTCAATGTGCCCGTGTTAGTGCCTCAGGTAGCAATATATCATATGAATGAGGTATGAATGCATGAAAACGGAATACATGTAAATGAAGAAACTGTTTTCATAAATTAGTGAGATTTCCTTTGTATTTTTAAAATGAGGTATCATAAATGAACTCAGCATCAACAGTGTCTAGCATCGACACAAAACATAAATCTCAATGTCTCAAAACCTCAGGCTCCGGCTATCCGGACTGGCCTGTATCATCAAATCGCAGTACCTCAATATCTCGAAATCTCAATGTCTCAATCTCAATATCTAGGGCGCCGTCAGTCCAGACCGGCCCCTACCATCCATCTCAAGACCACGACGGTATCCTCCGGATATCCGACGCGTCGGGTAATATCACCGGTAGGTAGTCTCCCCTGCCAGGCTCACATCGTCATCATCACGCGCTTCTTGCCCCGGGGTACCTTACCGGGCCCACCATGTACCGAAACGGTTCATCCGTCTCCTCGAATCGGGTCTCGAAATCCATCAGCAAACTCATGGTGGACGACTCATACATCATGGGAAAACCGCACTTTTTATTTAAAAAGAGAGACAAAAGGTTTATTTATGTTTTTGCGGTTTTCCTCCAAATCCAAGAAATCTCATGAAATCCGAATCCAAATCATCAATAGCATGTAAACAGTGAATATAGGCATGAAAATCCATGAATGCGGCACAACAGTAAATAATAACATGCATGAAGTAGCAAGGCAATAACTACAATGTCTAAACTATTAGCTAACAACCTATGTCAATGAAATAGTATTTCTAAAGTGTTCGTGACATGGCAATTACCATGAAGATGTGTGTGAGCCGGCAAGTAAGTGTACGTGGTACATACGCATCATCGGTAATGGTGCTGGTGTCCGAACCACAAGATATCAACAGTAGAATATGAAGCATAATATAAGCATGTGTTGCGGAGCGAACAACAATAGTGAGCGGGAGCTGAATACTAGACGCAACTATAACTAATCTTCATTAATCTAATATAAGTCCTACAAATGGTGCCTTTTGAAATAACACGAATCATGGGGTTTTGAAAATAGGGGCTACGGTGTTTTTATGAAAAGATACGTCTTTTGAAATATCCGTAGGATCCCCTTGGGCTGTCTTTTAAAATACCCACGATTCGTTAGTTTTTAAAATAGGTAAGAATCGAATCTAATCTAACAACTAAACTAAACTAAAGGGCTAAGCTAACAAGCTGGACTACAGGTAAGGAAACCGCCTAACATCTGAGTCGATCCATATACATACCTGTATATATATTAGTCGGTGATCCCGCCTCAATTATATCATATCCGATACCATATCTATAATCAGACATCCCAAGTCAAGAATGCGGATCAATCATCAAGATATAGCTCGTACGTAAATCCGTCGTACGGCATCCCCAAATCTGGGTACGGGTCAATATCATACTCATCACACTGTTCATCTGGTATCCTCTTTATCAAGATCATCATCTGGGGTACTGACCTACGTCTAGTACATTACTAATATCACTATTCACGTGGCATTGTCATCCAAAGATCCACTATAATATCAGGACGTATCTCAAGTACGAATCCTGCCATATCACCGATCTCACGGCCTCAACTCAAATCTCATCGACTCATCTCAAACCCAAGTATCATCCGCAAATCCAGTATGTGAACACCTAGTCCCATACCCAGGTGAACACATAACCACCTCTCCCCATATACGCACAGGTAATAACATAGATGTATGCATGTGTGTGCGTGTGTGTGTGGGTGTAACAACTACTCTAGGCTTTCGCAACTAACACTAAACTAATCCATGAACACCTAGAATCCACCTTTATCATCAAGTCTCATATCAACATAATATATGTAATCAAAATATATGTGTGTATACGTATTCGTATACATCACCACGAACTGCGGGGGTGCTATACGCCATCCACCCGACTTCTCCCCGTAGATATAAATCTACTCACCTGGTCCTCGCTCGCCGGTGCCGACGTCGCCACGCGCTTGCTTGTCGTCTCGAAGTCCGCATAGGGTACCTACATATCATAATGCACCGTATTGCATTAAAATCCGACTCATGACCAAAACGACTCACGAATCCCACATAGGTCAAAACCTATGGTTGCCTTTATAAATCAACCCCAAAAGCCTCGATGTCGGCGTACAAACGCCAAACCATCGAGAAAACCCAAACACACTCATTTGCACAATCACATGCACTAATTATAATATAAAATAGGTTAAAATTCACAAAAAACTCAAACTCACTTTAAAAGCCATTTTTCCGAAAATCTAGCAAGCAAAAATTTACCGTTTTAGTACAAAAATCGACGTTTAAACAAATCTAGCAGCCGCAATATCCACTCAATCTCATAACCAAGTCATATAAACCATTACAATAATTTATTCTCATCAAAATATATATATTTACAAAACCTAGTTAACAAAACTAGCACAATTTTCCATTTTAGCTCAAAGCTTGGTGTTTTAATCAACTTTAACTATTTTAACAATTCTAGTGGCTAAAATGCCCACTAAATAACTTAATTAAGTCACCCAAACCCAAACTAAATTTTAAACTCACTAATTATAATAGATCTAACAAAACTAGTTTGCAATTAGCTTAATTATGATAATTTAGATGTAGAAATTAGCAAATTTGGCACTTAGATTACACTTTGCATGACTTAGCATGATAACTACACTATACAATCATAAACAATGTTAAAAACCCTCACTTGATTTTAAAAACCCAATTTTAGAATTTCCAAACCCTAACTTTAAAATTCTAACTAGCAATTCAAAACTTAATTTAAACCACTCATTAACTTAATTGAAGAAATAATCAAACAATTTAACAAAAAGCCAAGATTTATTATACCTCAAGAACAATGGAACATACATAGAACATGGCCTCCAAATTGAAATCTTTGCATCAAGATCCATGCTAAAAGAGATAAGGGAAAATGGGTAGGGATTGGATTTTTATTTTGTGGGATTTTTGTGTTGATTTTTGGGCATTTTGTGATGAAATTTTGATGAGAAATGAGAGGAAAAGAGAGAGGGGCTGCTGTTGTGGGAAGGAGAGAGAGAGGGTCGGCTGAATGGGTAGGGGGGAGAGAGAGGGAGGTGGGGAAAAAGTCAAGGCAATACCCAAAAGTCAAAGCCCAAACTCCTTTTGCCCAATTTCTTTCATTCCTTTGTTATCTTTTCTTTGTTTTTTTTTTGTGAGATGAGAGGCCCAAGAATGGTGGGCTGTAAAGGGGCCGGCCAGAGCTATAGGGGAGGGGGTGTGGGTTTTGTTTGGGTGAGAAAAAAAGATAAATGTTGTACCCCACTTCCATTAACACTAATTTCACCGAAAAAGCCTTTTTCTTCGATATTTTCTAAACCATTTTGGCAAACGATTTCATTTCAAAAACTACATGATAAAATTTTATTTAATATGTCATGATGGACAAAATTTGTTTCAACTCATTCCAATTTGTAATTTTCCCTAATTAAATGTATTAGTGACGGCTTAAAATAATAATAAAATAAATTTTTTTCAGAAAATTTGAAATTTCACCAGTGGCTCAATAAACACCAAATACTAGCCATTACATAGCTAGAATATGTATATTTAATTTTTATAATAAGATATTTGTATTTTGACTTTTTACAGAAAACCCCCTTATTTTACCGATTTTCTGAAATTTCACCGAAACGATTTTCAAAACGCTACAATCTCGTACCTTTACCTCATTAACCATTTAACCTAAATGGTTAAAACAATAATGAGGTGTCTTCTTCTATAACCATCGACTTATGGTTGTAGTTATGTATTGCACAGCGCGACATCAAATCCATATACCGGGAGAGACGAATCCCTTCGACCGCTCACTGCTTCAATGTGCTTCGGGACTATACCCAACAAAAATCTGTTTGCATGACTCCTTTGAGCCGCGGTAGGGTAGAAGTCAAAATATAGTGGGAACACACATGAGACACTATGGCGATCTTAGGCCCTAGAGGCTACCCTGTACATATATCATAAGAGAATTGCTAGTTGACATTGGTATATTACCAACTAGAAGTTCTCGGTGAGTCCGTCCAATGTAACTCATCCAATGAGCACCTGTATACAATCTACAATGTCAAATACCAATAGTTGTAAGATCAGCTATTGCCCTCCAACCGGGTCAGGAAACGTACACACTAGTTTAAACTGGAGTACCGATACCTAGTCTCGATACTCCTACAACTAGGGACATTTAAGGATGTGCTTATCGACTATCCATGCCTCACTATTATGATCTCCATCATCGCCCTGGTAGTCAAGCAAAATGCTAGGGCTTTATCTCATGTCTAAACGATACGTGATAGTAAATAAAACGCATCACATGAAAGATAAAGGTAAACCAGATAGCATACTATCATCTCGAGTAAGATTGTTCTCTTGTATAGGTCCTCCTTCAATTACAATAATTTCCTTGAGGGCACCTATATCTAACAATCTCCCACTTGCACTTAATGCCAATTATTGCGGTATCTCATACCCAACTTCTATACTAACAGTTTCACAAACTGTGTTTGAGAACTAGCCTCAATGAGTGGACGCGGCATAGTGCATCTCTATATTTCTTCCTGAATCTCAACTTCGCGGAGATCAAATATCTTCCAAACTGAGCGATACCTGCCTTAGTATTTTCCTAGACTGACGATGGGATCATGTACATAAATGAACAATTATATCCAGTGAATTCTCAGGCAGTATCTTTTTGCTGATTCACAATCAGTATCCAGTGCAACGATTACCTCAGTATCCCACATGGAACTCTTTCCAATATACGGCTTCTCAAAAGAGGGTAAACTTATAACTCGCGACAGACACTCTGTCTTCTTTTGGAAGCTAGAATCGGTAACCACCTCCTTCAGCATGTTGCCATTACCATACACTAAGAACATCAAATGCTCTTCATTGCTATCCTATATTTCTTTAGGATTGGACAGACATCCATATCCTTTATGGAGAAAAATATGTGATCACCATTGTTTTACCGATTTGCTGCATAGGAATATCACTTCCTATCATGAGTATGTCATCCACATACCATATGAGGAATCTGACGACACTCCCTACTACCTTGTTACAAATATGAGGTTCATCTCTTATATTGATGAAGTCAAACAGTTTGAACGTATCATCAAAACAGACGATTCTTCTTCGCTATGCCTGCTTTAGTCTATAAATAGACTAAACAACTTACACATTTACCGTTGCTCCCACTGACTACGATAACACTTTGGCAGAGTCATATAAACGTACACTTATAAATCCAATTTAGAAAAAAATGTTATAGTCATCTATCTGTCATATATCACAGTCATGAAAAACAACAGTGGTAACTTATATTCGTATGGACTTCAGCACAGACACTGAAGTAATAGTTTCATCACTTTCCACAACGGGTATTGATGAAAACTTTTTACTATAAGTATAGCCTTATTAGGTCAGCACCTTTCCATTTGCATCTATCTCGAAAGATCTACTTGCTCCTTATAGGTTTTACCCCTTCAGGAGCATCCAACAAAGTCTATACTTTGTTGCAGTGCATGGAGTCCAATTAGGATAACTCAGCATCCAGCCATCAATCGGAAGTCACCATTTCCCATGGCCTGCTGATAACTAGTAGGGTCAATCACATGATGCAAGTCTCATTGTCACCGTTAACGAGAAAACCGTAGTACCTCTCAGGTGGCTGAGGTCACCTACCAATCTGCGGAGTAGGCTAAGGTTTGTCTGGATCAATTCAATTTTCAGATTCTACTAAATCTTCAGTAACCGTTTGTGGTTCTGAAATCACTTCTATATCTACCATACTCTCACTAATTTTTTTGCAAGAAATTCCTTTTCTAAAAAGGTGGCGTGTCGAGAACACAACTTTTGATCCTGAAAATGGTAAAAAGTTAAACCCTCGTCAACGCCTGTGATAACTCACAAACTGCCATTACTGAAACGTGCCTAGAGTTAATCCGGATTCTGGTTTTAAGTATAGGCCGGAAAACTCAATATCTTAACAATTTTATGATGATAACCCAATCTATATTAAATATAGAATATGAGGCACTGATTTAGGTGGAACCAGTACCAATTGATATGCATCTATTTCTAGTGCATCACTTAATCGAAAAAGGCGATTCAACATTACTCATCATGGAGTGCGCCCACGAATGAGCAATCTGAGAGAGAATTAAATTCTCGATTACTATGGAATACCTAACATAAGTATCAACATCTTTGAACACTTCGAAGAATCTTGATATTTCCAACGTTTGGTTCTCTACTTTATTCCTATATCTTATGAACTTCTCAAAATCTTAGGACATTACATTTCAATAAGAATGCGTGTCTAAAATCAGAGAAATCATAATAAAACAGAATAAAGTATGAGTACCAGCCCATTGTCCGTGCGGACACCGAACAACATACATCATTATGTATAAGCCCTATAAGTTTACTAACTTATACTCTGTGTGTTGCAATTTGAAAATTGTATTTTGGTTAAGAATGTATATCTCGTTATTTAATGCACCTTACCCAATCATCAAATGATAAAGGCAAATGTTCATAACATAATTTTTGAAAATTTATATCCCACTTTATCAAATAAAGAGACAAATATATCAGTTTTTACAAGTTGGTGCACAATAACATATATTCAAAACCAAAAGTTTGCCGAAAGGCAAAATCAGGTGATTTCCCCAATAGCAACAATTGCTCCGATATCTGATATTGAGAATCAAATCACCTTTCCAATAATCTAATTTTTCTCAGCATCTGCAACAACTTACAGACGTGGGATGTTAATCCGGTATCTATATACACAGGACTCAGAATTAATTGAAAAAAAGTTTTCGATTACAATCACATAGAATACATAAAACATCAAAATGTTTCAAGGGATGGCCGGGTATTCTAAGTAATGCCTCTTTCATTGCCCCGGGTCATAACAGTAGTTGCATTTTCCTTTTCGCTCACTTCGTCCCCTATTGTTGTCTATCTTTCTTACCTTATTTATACCAAACTTATGCTTATCGGTTTTCTTTTTTCCTTTCCTTTCAGCTCCAGTATCGGGATTGAAAGAAGACTATCCAACAAGTATAACTGGTATATTCCCCTTATTTAAGGAGCTCTCAAATTTGAGATAAGGTGGAGAGGAAAGACAAATGAATTGTATCATATAAATTCACTTTCTTCAGAACCTGCGGCTATCCTCGACTGAAACAATTTCTTCTAGTTCGTATCTAACTATACGATGTGTTAGTGATATGTAGGCCCTAGAGGCCATTACTGTACATGCGATGTATATTGTAGTGGATGCTTGGACATATATAGGAAGGACTTTCTTGCTCGACATGATAGTATGCTATCTGGTTGCTCTTTATCTTAACATGTACACTTATCGTCTCTCTATTTACATGTTGATAAAGCTCTTAGGATGAGTACTTGACTAGCAGGATTATGATGCAGATCATACTAGTGGGGACATGGTAGTCAGCAAGTACATCCTTCAAATGTTCTTAGTCGTGGAAGTATCGAGACAGGGCATTGATACTCCAGAGTAGACTAGCGTATGCGCTTCTTGACCCATATGATGGGCGATGGATGATCCCACATCCATTGGTGTTTGACATCAGAGAAGGTATATGGGTGCTCAGTGGAGACTGAGTACACTGAACAGACTCCCCAAGAACTCCTAGATGGTATTTGTTAGGTTTACCTAGCACCCTATGAAGGGTTTGGAAGCATCACATGTCATTAAAATTAAATTTTTAGGGTGCTAAGTAAAGTCACAAAGAATCAATCCTAGAAAATTAGGGTTTCAAAACTTTAATCATCATCATAAGCAACAAAGGCTAGGGTTTAGAGAGTACAACCTTTGTAGCTCCCTACGCTAGACTCCTTGGCCACTTGAGGGTTGGAAAACTATTAGCTTGAGGTCTTCTAACGTCCACGACGATCCACCCGAAGCTCCTTTGTCCAAGCTTGCAACTTCACTTTATCAAGAGAAAGAAATGAAGCTAACACTCTAAACAAGTTGGCAAGACTTGTGTAGAGTGATGTTGTGGTGGCTATTCTCACTTCAAAAACCTAACTTGATGAGTGTTTTGCTCACTATAGAAATCTAGAGAGCAAAAGAAGAAGGAGGAAGAAGATGATGGCTTTTTGAACAAGAGTAAAAGATAAACTCCTAAGAGAAAATAGAAAATATATCTATATATATTTTTCCTCTTCATCTCAAACCATGGTTATATATTATGGATATTTATTTCACTTTAGTTAAAACATAAGAGGAAGATTAAATCATGGTTAATAAGTAGGTGAACAAGGTTAGGTCAAAAGAAGAGTGTAGAAACTAATCCATGAATTAATCTTTTCTCTTTTCTTTTATTTTAACATAAATAGAAATAATAATCCATACATATAAACCATGGTGTGAGTCTTATATTGCCACCATTTTCAATGTATAAACAACCATGAATGATGATGTATGTATGTATGTGTGCATGCACATCCATATGTGCATGAATCATGAAAGAATGCATACATGCATGCATACATAAAAAAAAACAAGAAAGGATTTCTAGTGAGAAACTAATAGTTAAATGATAAATCAACACTTGATTTATCAATCCAGCCATATCACATACGACCCAACCAAAAGCAAGCCGCCCGATTAATATACGGTATCTCATACGCGCATTTTAACCGGGTCCATGCGCATATTGCATACGCGCACCACAACGTTTCGCCTGGACTAGGTAACTCCTTTGTGGGACTCTAAGACTCGTCAATACGCCGGCAGTGGGTGATGATCATATCAAGCACCCCCAAGCCGCAAGCGGTCAGCTAAACGTAACGGCCATCCGGGTATTGAGTGATTAGAAGAAAACAAGCGAACCTGCTACAACTCCCGTCGAGCCAACCGGCAACACTACCGTACAGTCCGGTCTCTTCGTCAGATATGCTGCATATCGAGCCTAGGGATGGTCACGTCGACCCCAATAACTCAATAAGTCGTGCCGGTGAATGGTCTATAACAGATCGAGAAACTACTGATAACACTTATCAGTAAATCTCTGCAGCCCTGCCCAAGGACTTACTGATACAACCAGTCGAGCACAGCACAGCATCAACTCCCAATACCGGGAGAGACAAAACCCCTCCTATCGCTCATCGCCTTCGTGTGTCTCGGGACTGTACCCAACGGCCACCTGTTTGCACGACTCAGTAGAGCCGTGGTAGGGTGGTAATCAAAGTACAGTAGGATAGCACACAAGACTCTATGACGATCTCGGGTCTACAGACTAACCTGCACCAGTGTCACCTGAGAACTGCTATCCGACGATAGATATAATTTCATATAGGAGTTCTCGGTGAGTCCGTCCAGTGTACCCAGTCACCACTGAGCACCCGTATACGATCTCGATGTTAAACATCGATGAATGTGGGAATATTCATCGCCCATCATATGGGTCTAGTATCATATACGCTAGTCTACTCTGGTATATCGATGCCCCGTCTCGATATACCTACGACTAGGGACATTTCAGGATATGCTTATAAACTACAGATGTCCCACTAGTATGATCTCCATCATAATCACAGTAGTCAAGCTGATATCCTCAGGGCTTTATCAGCATGTATGAATGAATAAAAGTATGATCAAATCAACATGTCAGATAAAGAAGAATCAGATAGCATACTATCATGTCGAGCAAGAATGTACACTGAATATATATATATATATATATATATATATACATGTATAAATACATCCACTATCATATAATGGCCTCTAGGGCATACATATATCCAACAGTATTATACCTATCGTCAGATAGCAGTTCTCTGGTGACACTGGTACACGTTAGTCTGTCAACCCGAGATCGTCATAGAGTCTTGTGTGATTCCCACCGTGCTTTGATTTCCACCATACCACGGTCAAGAGATCGTGCGAAAAGGTGGTTTTTGGGTACAGTCCCGAGTCACATGGAGGCAATGAGCGATAGGAGGGGATTTGTCTCTCCCGGTATTGGGAGTTGATGTTGCGCTATGCTCGATTGGCCATAATAAGAAATCCCTGGCCAGAGTTGCTGAGATCTACTGGTAAGTGTTATCAGTAGTTTCTTGAACCGTTATGGACCTCACATCGGCATGACTTATCAGGCTATTGGGGTCTGACGTTATACCACTCCAGGCAGTGATATGCGACATATCTGACGAAGAGACCAGATTGTACGGTAGTATTACTGATTGGATTCGCAGGAGTATGAGCAGGCTTGCTTGTTGATTTTCTGATCGCTCAATACCCGGATGGCCGTTACGTTTAGCAGACCGCTTGCGTCTTGTGGGTGTTTGATATGATCATCACCTACTGCCGGTGTATTGACGAGTCTTTAGAGTCCTACACAGAGGTTTCTTGGCTCAAGCGAAATGGAGTAGGAGCACATATGTGATATGTGCGGGATCGAGATTAATATGATATGTGATACCGTATTCTATTCTCGCGATTTGTGTTATCGGTCAGTTATATTTGATATAGCCGAGTTATCGAATCAAGTGTTAATTCGATAAGATGATACACATGATATTAGTCGGTTATATGTGATATAGCCGGATTATTAAATCAAGTGTTGATTTAATAATTTAATGTATAATTATATATTTGATATATTAACATACATTAACTAAAATTTGCTCACTTATGATTTCTTTTTCTCACCAGTGTGCATTAGTATATATGAGATATATATTAGTATAAATTATTTTGTGTCATGCTTGATGATACGTGCAACATGGGCATGCTTGCTATAATGTAGGGTTTTTAATTGAATAAGTAATTCAAAATTGGTTGAATATTGGTCATGGCTAGAAGCTTGGAGAAGCTTGGATAACCATTGACTAAGTCTACTAGTTTTGTTTTGCTTAAGATATTTGTTAACCCAACCATTATAATTAGCCACGGTTAAGTCTCTACAAAGGTTAATATATGATATTAACTCACCCATGATTGCCATTCTACACTTGCAATTTTCCATGGTTGCATTTCTTCATCTCCTTCCTCAAGCTCACTAGCTTTTGGGAGGTGATGAAAATGAGTGAGAAAAACATTTCTAAAATGAGCAAAATTCCTATTTCATCATCCTACACTATTAGCCATTTAGTATAGGGTGTTTGTTTCTCTAATTCCACAATTAGTGAAGAGATAGCTTGGGTTAGTGTCTCCTCGACGTAGATCATCTTCGGCCTCGAAGACTTCGAGCAAGCTTGTTCATTTCTTCATGTGAACCCTTTCTAGAGTTCGGGTGTTCATTACTTGCGGAGAAGGGACTACTACACGGAGTTTTAGAAGTGAAGGACCGGTCTACAAAGGTTGTATTCCTCATTCACTTTGTATGCAAAGTTGTTTGCATGTTATATTGTTTAATTTTCTAGTTAAGATTCAGGGGTTAGGGTTAGCTAGTATGGTAATTTTTTGAAAATGGCATGGACGATACCTCCCGAAACCTTACTGCCGCGCTAAGGAACCCTACACAATGGCTTTCCAAGTATTATGGATTTCTGTATCAGATATAGAGTGTTCTGGAGGAAGCAAAAGGGGAAGTGGGAGGGGTAAGGACATATGTGACTATGTCGTGAAATAGGGCAATCATGAAATTCCAAAACCGTTGATTGTAAAAAGGTTTGGTTAACTTGGTTTATGAGTTTTTAGTTTATGGTCAATCTTAGGTCACTGCCAGAAAGAGAGAAAAGAAACACCCATCGTGCACTCTGTTTAGATTAGATTGGTATATTTATCTAATCAGGATGGCTCCCACTGTTCCGTCGAATCCTCCTTCAAACCCTAAAAGGAGAATTAGCCGGGATCATATCCCGAGAGTAACTATTACTCACAGTGGGAATCGGGATCCAAACTATCATTGAGTGGTAATATTGATGGAGTCAACAAGTCACCCCACACCATAAAAGGTATGCAATCTCATTGCAAGTTTCAACACTTGAAACTCCCGATATAGGTTTTCACCCCTAACGGCTTATAACCTTAACGAAGTCAACAAATCATAAGTCGCTAGTCAAGTTCAACCCATTATTTCGTGATTAATTTAGACCCACCCGCACGCCCCTTAACGAAGTCAACAAGGTTGTACGACCGTTCTAACTAATCGCATCACATGCAAGCAAGAAGACATTACTTAGCTACTATACACTACGCCTCAGCGAAGTCGACAAACGTAGCACGAATACTAAGTACCCTAATTCTTGAAATGACAGAAGGCTACGGCTTGTTTTGAAGAAAAACTTTAACGTAATGAACTTGATCTCATCGTAGGTACTGAATGGTTTTGCATATTTATAGTTACGTAGACTATTGCTTAAGTACGGATTCCCCATGAAGTGATCATGGCTCTTACCTCGTTGAATGAGGTGCAGGATATTCCTAACCGAATATTTCGATGCAAAGAAAAAGACTATGGCTATACAATTTGCAAATTTATAGTAACATAAACTTTTGCTTAAGAGCGAACTCCCGGTGAAGGGATCAATGCTCTTCCCTCATCGAATGAGGTGCAGGATATTCCTAACCGAATATCTCTGTGCAAAGCAAAAGATTCGACTATAACACCACAATATCTGATATTTGGTTTCTGTAACGTGTTTTAGGTTTATTATCTTTGCATTAATCCGAATCAATGCAATCCCATTAAAAAGATAATCACATTAACTAGCATCTCCCCACACTGTTACAAATAAAGCATGATATAAAAAGAAAAATAGAATGCACATATGCGCCATCCGTATTCGCCATGAGGCCCCGGGTTTTCACCGTAAGGTTACTTAAGTTACGGCAGGGCAGGAGCAAGGCTAGCGAGGGTGCAAAACGTATATAGTATTTATTTATATATCATATATATATATATCACTATATATAAAATCGTAGGCAGATAAACAACATTACATGCAAGCGATAAACATCATCACGGGCAGGTAATCACATCACAAGAAAGTAATTAACATCATAGAATAAGAATGGTTGAATTTCCTAGAAATCCCGTGTTTCGTTCGAGCCACAAACAAAATGCGAGATTCCCCGATCGCGTGAATAGCCCATGCTCAGCCAAAAGCAGACCCCTACGAGTACGGCAAGCTACCAGGCAATCCAAGAAACGAGACAATCTAATATCATCATCATGAGGGGGCCACCCTACACTTTCTCGAATCCGGTGACTTGAGCACTCCTCCACGAGTCTATCTTATACGCCCTACAAGCGCGGCAGGCAACCCGTCAATCCTAGACTCGAGTGATCTAATCTCAACTCCTTGAGATGGTCACCTGTTGCAATCTAGAATTCGGTTGCTCGTGCGCTTCTCTGCGGGGTAATCCTAAACCTGTATTATACAACGGCGACAACGATCTCAACCTGACCGTGTCTCGATAAATAATAATACATCAAACGGTGACTACAGCCACATGTGAACCGCTAAGTCCCGAAACAAAGAATATACATTAAGCGGAAATGGCGGCCAAAAATTGGATCTCGTCCCGAACAAATGAATATACAAGATGTCTACAAGAGTGAATGAAAATAACACTTATCGCAACATCACACTTCTGCATGGAGGCTATTTATTTCACGACAATCTAACACATTCCAACAATGCTATATATTAACATATATCAACAACAATCACAATAACAAATACGCAAGCTCGTCTAATTGATCATATAGCAATTGGGCGATGTTTATCAATGTATATACTTATTGTATCTGTGTTCGAGCCGACTAAATCAAATACTTTGATTTAGTCAATTTGAACCATGACATTAAAATTCATAAACCGCGAGATTACTAACTTGAAATTCCAAAAACTGAATTTCAAGTTCATCCCGGCGACGAAAATCCCATCATTTTTGCGTGAAATCGAATCCCGATAACCCCATAAAACTCCACACTATATGAGCCTTGATTCAGCCCCGAAACGGGGCTGAATCAGGGGCGGGATCAGCCCCGCATCAAGGCTGAATCAGACCCGAATCGGGGCTGATCCAGTGGCTGATTCAGCCCTCGATGCATGGCTGAATCATCCTCAGTTCGGCCCCGAATCGTGGCCGAATCGATCTCAAATTAGATGGGTTCGGGTTATCGTGAGCCTACTCTAAACACTTGGTTCGAACTAAGAATCTGGTAGCTCTGGCACAAGAAAAATGAGAGCTTTTCAAGCAAATATTTAAAACTAGTTTTGAAAAATTTCGGCTTTATGAATTCCAATATCACCAAAACAAGTTGTAGTCTTTTGGTATGACTCTGATACCACTGTTGGGTTGCAAGGCGGCTCTAGTAGGGTTTAAAACACGGCGGAAGCGGCAATTTTAAAAATCTAGAGAGCTATAGCAAACCCAAACCAAGAATCAAACCAAACTGCTAAACTTGTCACTAAACTAGTAAGGTAAATACAAGAATTTAGCGGACTACAACCTTTGTAGCGCGTTATCCACCTCTCCTTGGACTCCGGCTAGTCTCCATGAAGCTCAGAACAAGCTTGCTCGATGATCTCCTTACCGAAGATGATCCACCTTGAGATAACTCCAACACAAGCTCCAACTTCAAATTGATCTCATCAAAATGAAGAACGGAATCAAGATGTAAAAATTTGATCTTCAAGAAAAACGAAGGACTGAATCAAGATGGATTCAAAGAATAGGATTAAAGAATAATAAATATTATTGAATTTTTATTATTTAAATTCTTGTATTATCTGCTTTCAACGGTTATACGGAACGGAACTGACCTGCATGGGACACCATTAAAACTTGCCATGCCTCTCCTCCCAAAGGACGAGGAGCGAGAGCTCACAAGCCCGTGATATAGTCATACCGAGAACCATCCCTTCCTGATATGAATACGCTAAGTATCTGTATAAGCAGTGATAAGACATAATACAATAAATCGACGCCTAATAAAAAGAAAACTTGAACAAATAAATCCAACAATAATTATTACGAGGTTAGTCCAAAAGGACACAAGTGTTTAAAGATAAAAAATAACATGAAGGCTATGAAGATCGTTGAACAAAATATACAGGAAAAGAACCAAGAATTTGCTTATGAAATTAGCCGAACTCTTCCTCCTCACTTGACTCGATCATGTACCGAGCCTTATTATCTGTACCTCCTACACCTCATGACAGACATCCTCAAGAAGAAAGAAAAACAAACGGAATGTCTGTCAGCAAACTTGTGTCCGGTAAGTTCCTCATTATAAAACATTTATATGTGAAAAAGGTATAATGTAAAATATTTAAGAGATGATAAAAAATTACATGAAACCAGCAATGCATAAGTTTAATAACAAAAGACATAAAAGTAAGCAACGCATACAAAAGAAAACAACATAAAAAAAGAAAACCTAGTACTTGGAACGCATGGCAATCAAGAATATACTATTAGCATAGATATGATGGTACATGTCAGGGAGTTAACATATTATCATGGAAATGAAAAACATATCATAACAAATAAAAAGGCATGGTGATCAAGCATGTGACGGTATATGTAAACAATGATAATAGAGGTCCGGAAATTCATATACAAGTATAGAGTGAACATGTCAGGAATACAGGAAGATTGTAGTATCATTAATGTATCGGTTTTCTATCCTAACGTAAGTTATGACATGGCGTCCAACCGCGTCGTGAGTTTCTATATAAGATGGTAGAGTACTGAAATGTGGAAACCTCGACACAACTGGACAACACATCCTCAACTCCCAACACCCCCCGGTAAGTATCGGTCATGACAATTTTTAACGTAACTTAAGGTATGATATTCAACCACTTCATGAAATTTTATACAGGATGTACCTTTCCGGTTAGGTACCACATCAAACAATGTAATGCACCATTCTAGCTTGATACCACATCAAACACGAGTTCAAATGGGGGGCTCCGAAGCAGTTGAACTACTCATCCGTAATTAACCTAACACCCCCGGCAATCAATGGTCAAACTATTTATAGATTAATACAGGTTCACGGATACATATATTCACGGAGTCATGTCGAGTTCAAGATGTAATGTAAACATATCTATATACATACGTAGTATGAAACTCCAATCATCAATTATTCAGGTCAGAAATCAACCATAAGTTTGAATGCATAAAATAGTGGTTTTGGTTTAGAGTTTGGAAATGTTACACAAGAAATAAGTTGTATTTCAGAGTGTCGTGTAAATTACGAGACAGAGTTTACCTCGATCGGCTTCCTGGTGAGAAAGTTACGGATGTTTTTGTAATGCTGCGTAGAGCAGGCCGGTGCATATTTCAGAATACATGTGCTGGTGGTATTTTATATTTTTGAAAATGTTAGGTTCAGATTATGATTTCAATTATTGAACAAGAAATAAGCGTCTATGTGTTATGAACAATTCCTAATAAGAAATTCCGGCTGTCGATAACCAAGTAGGGAGTTATGCCCATTTTACGACAGCTGCACAGATAGTTCCTGTTGCTGTCCAGATTAGACACATATTTTAAAAACATGTTTTAAGATTATTTCCGTCAGTTTTCAAAAAAATTAACCTAGGAGAAAATTATATATATTTCTCTGTAAATTTCCCAAAAACTTGAGTTTGCTCAATTTGGACAACAAAGCTATGGGTTATGTTTAATTGAAGTTAGGTGTAAAATAATTTTCAGCATACAAGAAAAACATATTTCACCCTTCAGAGAAAAAAATATATAAATCCGACTTAACTCAAATGATGAGTTTCATAATGACCACGGGGAGATCTCATGCACCGTAGGTTAGTTTACTATGATAGAGCGGTCCCTGAATTATTACGAAATATAATTTTAGGCCAAGTTTCCATATATGGAAATATATGGTATATATACATATATAATTGCTTATACACAGATATATATATACTAACTAAACCTATAAGTTTCATAAATCAACGCAGAATTTACAAGCATAATGCAAATGATCACACCCGTGACATGAGATGTGAACGTATCAACAATCTACTCAAATAAACAACATAAATACCATCGCACCCATGACATGAGGTGGATGGTATCACATGATAAAAAACATAAAAATTTCAATAACGAGATTCAATCCTATTAGTATATTACCTCATGACATAGAGGGTATAAACGTAGTTAGACTAAACATTACTAGCAACACATATTCGATAAACTAGTAGCAGTAAACAAGAAAGTATATAATATCACTTACATATATCCGATAACTATAAACAAATACAATGATTTAACTATATTACAATATAACCCATATATATATATATATATATATATATATATATATATATATATATATATAGAGAGAGAGAGAGAGAGAGAGAGAGAGACTAGGATCCTATCGGAAGGATTTTAAAACAAATCCTTCCCACTTTTTTACCATTTGATTGACTTTGGGATTTGTGCATTCAATTATATTATATTTGGTAATAAATGAAAGTTTATATTCATAATTGTTAGTACACATCCCAAAAGTAATCTAATGGTGAAAACGTGAGAAGGATTTATTTTAAAATCCTTCCGATAGGATCCTAGTCAAACTCTCTCTCTCTCTCTATATATATATATTTATATATATATATATATATATTTATATATATATATATATATTCCAAAGTGTATACTATGAACTTGTGAAAATAAAAGGACTCTTTTTATTTTAAAAAAAAATTAGGGTTTGATTAAAACTAGTTCATTTTTCTTAAATTCTAAAGTTTTCACTTGTTCAGGAGATAAAAGGCGAGTGGGGAATTTACTATTAAGAGAGATTCAAGATCTCTTTTGTCGGTCGAAATTGCCTCGAGCGATCGAGACGGAGAGATTAACGATTAAAGAGGTTTCTTCTCCAAAAGCTTTACGCTGCTCTTGATAGGATCTTTAGGGTTTGAAAGAAGAATAGCAAGAAGACAGAAAAGGCAGAGGAAGGAGGATATTCAGATTAGAAAAAGAGATAGACAAAAGAAGGGAAAATTAGGGTTTTCAAAGGTTTATATAGGATTCTGGTCGCTCAAGTCGATTTACAAAAATTAAGGTATAAAAACATAATATCCACGAAGCAATAAGGTCACACGAGAAAAATTGTATGGATTGGGGCCCACAGAACCACCTGGGGCGGCCAAACCACCGCCTGGGGCATCCCTATGATGGCCGATGACCTCGATTCTCCTCCAGTGGGTCCTACTTGGTCCTATTAAGCCTAAAACACACTTTATATTTGATATGATCGCTTCGAAGTTTGTGTGGCACGCACATAAAGCTGTAGATTTGAAAAGAGAAATAAAAACGAAAATAAACAAGATATTGCAAAAACCGGAATCGAATTCGTGACTTATGAGATGGCGATGCAAGTAGGTAACCAGTAGGTACTATGGATAATCATGCACATTAATCACAAGAATATTCATATATACCTATCAGATTCAAAGAAAAGATTTTATTAAAGAAAGAAAATTTAAAAGGAAAGTAAATAAAATTTGTGGTTGTTACAAAAAGTGCAAGGTTTGCAAGCCGGGAAAGGTGGTACCGTAAAAGACGTGGACTTTGCCGACGACGTTGGCGAAAATGGCGGAGAAATTGGCCAGTAAGGAGTAGGACTAAAGAGAGGGAGGGATCGGCCGCACCTCAAATGGGTTGTGGTTGAGGTAAGCCGTTTTGAGGGAGGAGAGGCCATTGAAGAAATTGAAAGGGAGGAAGGTGTAGTTGTGGTGAAGGAGGAAGCGAAGGGAGGAAAAGGAAGAGGGTAGGGGCCGGAGAGGAGGTTGCATTGGAGCTCGAGGCGGGAGAGAGAGGTGAGGTTGGAGACGGAGGACAGGCGGGAGACGGTGAGGGACAGTTTGGCGAGCTGGACGGTGATGACGCGGCCGTCGGCGGTGTAGGTGACGTGGGGCCAGGAGTAAGGGTTGGTGTCGAGGACCAGTGGAGAAAGAAGAAGGATTGAGGAGGGTTTTGATGACCCTAACCCGATTTTCCGTTAGCTAACTAACAGAATTATGGAGAAAGTGTGTGTGTGTGTGTGGGGGGGGGGGGTTTAAGAGCGATTTAAACGTTTTTCTTTCTTTATCCTTTTCTTTTTATTTATTTTTTTTTGGGCGGGAGGAGAGGTGGGGGGGGGGGGGGTAATAAGTAATTACTAAGTTTGGAAGGATTAGTATAATTAGCTCAGTTTCGAAGGGACTTTAATTAAAAAACCCTAAATAAATTCTAATAGTTTGTTTGGGTTTGGAGTTATCGAACTTCAAAATGGCGTGCATATCATTTTTTGGAGTCCAGAAAAATAAAAAAAGGATAGGATTGGATTGGATTTTCGGAACTCCGGTTATTGCAACTTTGGAATTTAGATAATTATAGTTAGAAAACAAATTTTATATCAGCCAGATAGATTCCACGTAAATTACCATTTTAGAAGTTGGTTACAAAATTCGGACAAAAGTAAAAGTCTCCAAGCTGTGCTTTTATCCTCATCTTATAGTTTATCATCAATCCGATAATTTATGTATAATTTAGTGAGTCCGTAACAAACACATTTCTCTTGCAATTATCTAGCCTCCAAAATAAACGCCAAATGAGACAGACATTGTTAAGATTTTGTCTAACTTCCAAAATAAGCACCAAAGGAGACATAGTCAAGGTTTCGGAGTTGAGTGTAGATAACTTTATGAAACCCCTGTTATCATACTTTCTCCAAATCCGAACAAGCTTAAATGTCTGAACCAGATTAGTCGTAGAAATTTCTTAATTTGGAGTCGAGGAAGTTCTTCCATTCCATCCAATCAGAAACAACACCACAAAATCGAGATCATGTGTACATACAGAGCTAATTAATTAGGCTAGTCAAGTTGAAAGCCAAAAGCCAACCCAAACAACTTAAGCACCCCAAAAGACAAGAGCATAGCCACCAAGCCACCCAAAAGAACCCTGACGGCGCTCCTCCACGGCGCCTTTGCTCCGCCGAGCACAGCTCCGACCCCTCCGAACCCGGCCAAAGCCAAGCTAGCAACAGCACAGACCGCCACAATCCGAACACCCCACGGCCTTACAAACCCACCCGCCATAAGCGGCATAACCGCTCCAACAGCGAACGCCAATGCCGACGCGCCCGCCGCACGGAATGGGCTTGGCAGGGGCACTACTGCTTCCCTGTCATCGGCAGCAGCGCCAGTCGATCTGTCATGTAGGGCATTAACTTCCATGTCGTACTGTGCGTAGACGGAAACAAACTCCCCTATGGCCATGCTGAGCGCGCCAGCAACAAGGCCAGCAACGCCCGAGACGAGCATGGCCTTTGGTGTCTGGTTCACAGCCCCGACTCCGATCATGAGCGATGCGGTCGAGACGAGGCCGTCGTTGGCACCCAGCACGGCCGCTCTTAGCCACTGGGCTCGACCCAGGTAGTCGATTCGGTTTTCGGCAGCCTCCGCTTGATCGCCGGCTTTCAGTTGTGATGATGGGATTGGGATTGAAACGGAGTGCTGTTGTTGTTGGGTTTTTTTGGGTGTTGTAGATGGAGAGGTTGTTGCATGAACTTGAGAAGGCAAATTGAAGGACATGGTTGAGATTATGGGAGTGTGGAGAGCACACGCCTGAGGATGTAGGCAAGTGAGGAGAGGAGTGTGGAGGCCACACGCCAAGGATGTGTCATTTTATAAGGGAAAATTATTAAACAAACAAATTACTCTAAAAAGGGATTAAAACTAGGAGAAATTGATGGAAGGTCTTTAATTTTGTAATAAATGTGGTGATTGAAAATTTTCAGGCTGGTCATTAGCTTGGACCCCGGAATTTTCTCATTCTCTATTTCCTAGGTTTCATTGGCACTTGCAAACAGGAGAGTTTGTTGAGTCCGTTGAGGTTTTAATGGGAAAAAAGATGAGAAAGAGTGAAAGCAGAAAGGTGAGCTGGAGATGCATGGGCCTTTGTGGATGAGATGATGTTTGTGTGGGTATGTTTGTGTGTGTTATGTGCATACGTAGGACTTACAGTTCAGTGCCAATTTTAAGGTTGGACCATGGAAGACCGCTTTTTTCTGAGAAAAACTTTCAGACGTTAACCAAATGTCATCCTGCCCGTCAATACCAAGTTACCTCTCTATCCTTTTCATATTTACTTGGAACACCTTTTCTCCTCCAATTGCAATCTATTATAATCCTAATTTCATTTATTTCTTACAAATTGCTCACTTCTTGATGTCGGGGAGGTTGATCTCAACGTGTTTCTTTGTGATTGAAATCCTTAATGTTGTTTTAAAACTTTGATTGCACATCTAAAATCCAGATAGCATGTCTATTATCACCGTATTCTGAGTGTACTATCGGATAAGTTAAGTTGTATGACATTTATTGTGAATTCAAGAGTGCCGGAGAATTGTAGGAAGCATAAGAAGTCCAGGATGGATTTGATGGTGCCGCTATAGATCGGTTTAACTCCTCATCCTTTAACAAATTTATGATGGTTAACTCTAAACCTATCGATGACCGGTTTCACGGGTTGCAATATATTATTAGAAACCCGCAATCCAAAAGAAATATTTTCACTAAGGGCTATAATGTTTCTAGCTTAATTGATAAGCTTCCTCCATCCTTGGCAATAGCTTAATTGATAAGCTTCCTCCATCCTTGGCAAAAGCAGATTTTGCTATGGATCTTAGACATAAACAAGATGATATATCTCTTCTTTAAGCTCTTTGATGGAGGTTGTGATCTCTTTTAGATATTGTCTTCCGTTGATCCGCAGCGAGTGGTGATGAGTGATTGAGATTGGATCTGAGGGTTTTCCCTTGGTGCGTGTGGTTCTCAATGGGCTTGATTTGAGAATGAAACCGAGCTACCGGCAAGGAAGTCCCGGGGTGGTTGTACCACCAAAGACCTTCCGACGATCAAATTAGTCGAAATATTTGGGTAGAGTAACGACTTATTGGGATAAAATTGCCTTACCTGAGTCGTCTGAGAGAGGGGTTTATATAGGGGTATGGTGGAGCAAGCCGGTGCGAGATCTCTGCCGTCAGTTACGCCCGTACGTTACGCCCGCGTTAATGGCGGGATCCGCTCATTAATGGGGAAACGAGCCTGCGTGGGACGCGGGACGTAGGGCGGCGGATATCTCTCTTTGGCGAGATACGCGGAGCCGTTGCGGAAGTGCTAAGGCCTTGCGTTCGCGGTTGATCGGGAGAGCTGGGGGAGGCTTAGCTCGGCGTGAGGCTCGGAGACGAGCCGGGAGGCCAAGGAAGCTCAGCTCTGTAATAGCTCGGAGATGAGCACATGAGAATGGACGCCATTTCGGCGGCTAGGTCGCTCTTGGGTAAGAAGCGGAGTGTTGGCTCGGGAATAAGCTGAGGAAGGTCATCAATGCTCCGCACTGATTTTATCTCGGTAGCCCCCCAGGAGTCCAATGAGCTGTCGAGGATGGCACATCATCGCCACGTGTTGTGATCTGAGGAATTCTACTTCTGAGGACCATCATTAGCCCCCCCCACTATCGTTCCGACCTATTCATGGGTCAGATCGAGAGTGGCATACACGGAGAATCTTCTGCTCAGTTTGGCACCGAGAATCATGATGTCGATTGAGCCATGTTAGGAGCTTGCCTTCTTCGGGTGCATGCGTCGGGAAGAGGCTTGCCAGCTGGTTCAATGTGAGCCTCAGGGACCACGTTGAGACTGAACATGAAGATATATGGCGGCTTCGTGACGAGGGCTTTGATCTATCACTTTGTAGGGCAGGAAGCTGCTTGGAGTGGATGGACCGAGCAGGAGAATTCTCGGTCGCCTCATGATGAGAGCTTTTAATCCGCATTGTTGTGGGGCAGGAAGCTGCCCAGTGTTGATGAATCGAGCAAGGAAACTGCCCGGTCGCCTCGTGATAAAGGCTTTCGATCCTTGGCGTCGAGGGGTGGGAAGCTGCCCGCCAGGATGAACCGAGCATGAGGATGCCCGGTCGCCTCGGGAGGAGGGCTTTCAATCCTTGGCATCGTGAGGCAGGAAGCTGCCTGCCAGGATGAACCGAGCATGAAGGATGCCCGGTCGCCTCGCATTGAGGGCTTTCGATCCTTAGCGTCAAAGGGCAGGAAGCTGCCCGCCAGGATGAACCGAGCATGAGGATGCCCGGTCGCCTCATGATAAAGGCTTTCGATCCTTGGCGTCGAGGGGCAGGAAGCTGCCCGCCAGGATGAACTGAGCATGACGATGCCCGGTCGCCCCGTGAGGAGGGCTTTCGATCCTTGGAGTCATGGTGCTTGAAGCTGCCATCCAGGATGAACCGAGCATGAGGGATGCCTGGTCGCCTCATGATGAGGGCTTCGATCCTTGGCGTCGTGGGGCAGGAAGCTGCCCGCCAGGATGAACCGAGCATGAGGGTGCCCGATCGCCTCTTGAGGATGGCTTTCGATCCTTGGCGTCGTGGGGCAGGAAGCTGCCCGCCAGGATGAACCAAGCATGAGGGTGCCCAGTCGCTTCATGATGAGGGTTTTGGATCCTTGGCGTCGTGGGGTAAGAAGCTACCCGCCAGGATGAACCAAGCATAGAAGCTGCTTGGTGGCCTCGAGATGAGGGCTTCGATCTGCAGCGTTGTGGGGTAGGAAGCTACCAGCTGCGGATGGACCGGGCAGAGTAGCTGCATGGTGGCCTCGAGATGAGGACTTCGATCCACAGCGTTGTGGGGTAGGAAGCTACTAGCTGCGGATGGACTGGGCAGAGTAGCTACGCGGTGGCTTCGAGATGAGGGTTTCAATCCTTAGCGTAGACGGGTAAGAATCTACCCGCCAGGGATTGACTGGGCAAGGAAGCTGCTCGGTGGTCTCGAGATGAGGGTTTCGATCCGCAGCGTTGTGGGGTAGGAAGCTACCAGCTGCGGATGGACTGAGCAGAGTAGCTGCGCGGTGGCCTCGAGATGAGGGCTTCGATCCTTGGCGTAGATGGGTAGGAATCTACCCGCCAGGGATTGACCGGGCAAGGAAGCTGCTCGGTGGCCTCGAGATAAGGGCTTCGATCCGCAGCGTTATGGGATAGGAAGCTACCAGCTGCGGATGGACCGGGCAGAGTAGCTGCGCGGTGGCCTAGAAATGAGGGCTTCAATCCACAGCATTGTGGGGTAGGAAGATACCAGCTGCGGATGGACCGGGCAGAGTAGCTGCACGGTGGCCTCGAGATGAGGGCTTCGATCTTTGGCGTAGATGGGTAGGAATCTACCCGCCAGGGATTGACTGGGTAAGGAAGTTGCTCGGTGGCCTCGAGATGAGGGCTTCGATCTTTAGCGTTGTGAGGTAGGAAGCTACCAGCTGCGGATGGACCAGGCAAAGTAGCTACGCGGTGGCCTCGAGATGAGGGCTTCGATCCTTGGCATAGATAGGTAGAAATCTACCCGCCAGGAATTGACCGGGTAGAGTAGTTGCGCGGTGGCCTCAAGATGAGGGCTTCGATCATTGGCATAGATGGGTAGGAATCTACCCTCCAGGGATTGACCGGGCAGGGAAGCTGCTCAGTGGTCTCGGGATGAGGGCTTCGATCTGCAGCGTTGTGGGGTAGGAACCTACCAGCTGTGGATGGACCGGGTAGAGTAGCTGCGCGGTGGCCTCGAGATGAGGGCTTCGATCCTTGGTGTAGATGGGTAGGAATCCATCCACCAGGGATTGACCGGGCAAGGAAGCTGCTCGGTGGCCTCGAGACGAGGGCTTCGATCCTTGGTGTAGATGGGTAGGAATCTACCCGTCAGGGAATTACCGGGCAGGGAAGCTGCTCGGCGGCCTCGAGATGAGGGCTTCGATCCGCAGCGTTGTGGGGTAAGAAGCTACCAGCTGTGGATGAGCAGAAGACATTCGTCGGTCCTGCACGGAGTTTCAGCATGGAAACAAAAGGAAGCAGTTTAGATCGCAGAGAAGTAAGAATCTTTATTATTAAATAAAATACAATTTATGTAACTTAGTTTAGATTCTCCTGTATTGAGTGGCCGAGATCGGCTTGTGTCCTTATTGCTCGGACTTGGGTCAGTCGGTGATGACCATGATTTGTCCGATCGTCAGCTCTACATCATTAATTTGATCGACTTGTATCCGATCTGTTTGACATTCGTCCCGTAGGTACTTTGCCAGGTGACCTGAGCGGATCAATTTCTCGATGTAGTCACGGAGTGTTCACCGCCGAAAGACGTGACCGGGACGTCTGGCCTGAATTTTAGGGGCAGATACTATTTGGTTTTATCCGTCTACCTATCTGAAGATGCCAAGTTGATTTATGGCGCCGTGTATCGGAGGTTTAAACGGATGCGGCCAATGTAGCAGACTTCGTCAAATTCCCCCTCGTTTGTGAGGGGTTTTTGATTGTGGGGACGCTCTTTCCTCCAGGCGCAATCCCCTACAGTTAATTACGTTACCGCGTCGCGGTAACCACTTTCTTCTTATCCAGATGTTCACTTCGTGTCGTGTGCGTTTGTTTTATTTTTGGTTGCCTGTGGATTGTATACGGAGACTAATTTATATTGTCGCCCGTAGGGCAGAGATTAGTCCAAATCTGTATTTTCTTAGATTTGGGTTTGGTTTGATTTGAGGATCGTTAAGCTCATTTGAGATTAAGATCAACTTAAATATTTGTTAAGGATACGTTAGTCTAATTTTAGACTAAGATCTACTTAACAAGATTTAGGATCATTTAAATCCAACAAAAGAGCATTTGGGCTCTATTGCTTTAGTTTAGGGACATTACGGTCTATTGTTTAAGGACATCATAGTACGTGGTTTAACGACATCATAGTCCGTGGAGTTTAAAGACATCATAGTCTATAGAGTTTAGTTTAGGGATGTTGCGGTCCATAAGTTTAAGGACATCATAGTCCATGTTTAAGGATATCATAGTTCATAGAGTTTAAAGGCATTATAGTTTATAGAGTTTTGGTTTAACAGTTTGGGGATGCGCCAAAAATTATTGGTTATTGGGACCCTCCATCTCTCTGAAGACGTTGAAGAATTACAATGATATGTATCAGAGGTGTGGAGAGATGTACCCTTGAACCGATGTCCAGACTGAGGGGGGATGGGATGAACATCATTTTAGATGCCATCTGTGAGGAGCTCATTAGCTATCTTTGGGGCTGAGATCGGTTTTGGGGACCCTGAGCATGAGGGCTCAATTGATTGTCCTTGGGAGATTTGGTCTAAGTTTAGCTAATATTGGCCTTTCATAGTGTTAAATACCAGTATATGCTCAGCGCTCACGTGCTCCCATGTGAGGTGCTTGAAGTAGTGTTAAACACTAAAAATTTGAGGCGCTCACGTGGGGTCACGTGAGGCGCTTGAAGTTGGCGCTGTTTCTTTGGGTTTATTCCCTTGTTCTTTTCTGAGCGCTAAGCACTATTGGGTCACGTGGGATCATGTGAGGCACCCTAAAAATGGAAAATGCCTTTGATTTATTCCCTTTTTGCTTTATAAGTGCTAAGCACTCTTTAGAGGTCGCGTGGGATCACGTGAGCCAATCGCAGTTGTCCTCTTTTATTCATCAGGGGTGCTCACGTGGGAGCACGTGATCGGCCATTATGATGTTGGGTGCTAATATTTTTACATGCATGGAGATCTTGAGTTTTGAGACACCCACTGTTTCGTAAGAATTAAATTCTTATATAGGGTTAAACCCTAGTTTTACTAGATAAATTAAATTCCTATATCTTCTTGTAAGAATTAAATTCTTTGAACTTAGTTCTTTTCCCTAAATTTGAATCTACACAATAAAATCTTCCCGATGAGAATTAAATTCTCAACTTGTGGAGAGATCTGTTTCTGCAGATCTCAACCAGAGGAAGAACTAAGTTCTTTTTAGAAGAGTTAAACTCTTGTGGAGGTGAAGAAGAGATAAGATGTTCTATGCTTTTCTTCTTTTCTCTTACCTAGGGTTTCTCTTTCTGTTTTCTCTCTTGAACTTGAAGTTTATTGGGAGGGGGGTTCTCCTGTAGCAGACTTTAAGTCTTAGGTCCTTTATTTAGGGGAGGCTAATTTGTTGATTCAGCTAAGGAAATCTCTCATTGAGAGATTTCTTAATTGATTTGAAGAATTTATCCACCGTTGGATTTTTTATCCAAGGACTTCTGTTTTATAGAAGACATTTCTCTTATTTTTTAACAAGATTGGGAAAATATTTTCCCATACAGAACTTATTCTATATTTTGGTGATTTTTAATCACCATTGGATCTTTGATCCAACGGTGTTCTGATTTACAGAGCACAATCTTTCTTGTTTAGAAAGATTGAGAAAATATTTTCCAAATAGGATTTGGATCCTTGTATTTAGAATTTAATTCTATCGGCTCAGAATGCATTTGAGATCTCTCACGTGTAGCACGTGACCCTTCACAGAATTAACTTGGTTCGTTTGTATGCAACAGTCCAAATAGAGGGAAGGTATCACGTGGTAACACGTGAGCTTTTCTGCTCTTTGTTTGTTTTATAATCGGGTCCTACACGTTTTGTGTGAAGGACGATCACGTGCTTGCACGTGACGCTTTAATTACTGCTTACTAAGTGGAGCCGCTTACTCTGTATACAGATGCATCACGTGCTTGCACGTAATAATCCACTAGCGGAAAGTTTTTCCTTTCCCTCTCTCAGTCTCTTTATAAGGGATCGATGATCACGTGCTTACATGTGATGCTTCCATTAGTGGGGAATTTTCCCTTCCCCTTTTCTTTCTGAATTTTTATAAGGGAACAATTGCCCCCACAGCGTTGTTCTTACGTGGCTTGCACGTAAGTGCAACGTTGTCACCTTTGTAGCCGTTGGATCTGCTTAGGGAACAGGGAAGATGAACCGTTCCCTATCATATCTTATAAATGCATGGGTCTCGTCTCTGCAATGCCTCTGTTCCTTCATCTTCTTCCTTCTTTGCTTTCTTTTAAGAATTTAATTCTCCTCTTCAGAGCTTGGTTCTCTGTCCATTGAAAATTTCCAGAGTTTAACTCTGCCAAAAAGAACCTCTTTTTAAGTAAAGCTCTTGAACATCAGAGAACCCTTTTCTTAAAAAAAGCTTCTGGATTTTAAATCCATCAAGAGAGCTTTGCTCTTCTCTAAAACCCATCTCTTAGAGATCCAAAGATGTGATTTTTGAGTAATAAGCCTCAATGTTTTGGGCATGGCATTTGATTTTTCATTTCCTCTTTATGGGGTTTCTGGAATTTAATTCCATTGCATAAAAGGAATTTAATTTCTCACCAAAGAGCTCTGCTCTGAAGATCAAAAGGGCCTCCCAGAAATTTTATTCCCTGGTGGTCTCGAGAACATTTTCACAGGATTTTTCCTTACTTGTGTAAATTCAAATTTGTTGAGTATTTTAACAGAACTTGCTTTCTCTATGAGGATATCATGGGTTATTTAAACCCCCGTGTCCGTTGAAATGAGAATCTTTTTAAATCCTCATAATAAACCCTGTCTTAATCACTTTGATTATTAACTCTCATTGATTTTTCTTTTTAGATACTTTGGCCGTTTATTTGTATGATCTTGAAGAAATTATCTCCTATGAAGACATTCGCGTCCAAGGCTGTTGTCAAAACCAGGAGTTTACGGACGCTCAGTGCGCTGAGGTTATGCGTCGCCTCGATGAATACAACGGTCGACTACTCTCCCGTCGTTCTGCTTTATTGAAGATAATCGTAGGAGCGATTTGCGAAGCCCTTCCTGGATTTTACGAAGCCATGCCACTGGAGGTGCTTGATGACGCCGAAGACAAGGTACACTCAATGTATCTGATGGGCTTGATTTCGAAGAGGCGGCGAGATAGTCTTGTTGATATCTTGCATCAAGTTTTCCAGCAGACAACGATAATCTCTGCCTATCAAAGGGCGGATGATATCAGCGAGAATCCTGATGCTTGTATTCGCGAGAAGATGCACACGAGAATGGTCAGAAAAGCCAGAAACACTTTACTCGACCTTGCTTCTGAATTCCTTAATCTATGTCCAGGATCAAGTGTTTTACCATTGTAAACATTTTCTTTCATTTTTACACCGTGTATAAGTTCTTGGAGTATGAATGACAAAACTTCATGTTTACCCTCCTTTCTTTTTATGTTTATATGTGTTCTGTATGAGGTGTTGTTATACTGCTGTTGGTGTTTACGCATTTTGCGCATGAGGCACTGCTGGGGGATTTCAATCCTGCACTAGCGCCTGCGCTCACGTGTTATGCAGGTGCTGTGCCGTTTTAGTTTTCAAAAGGGATCAAGGCTGGTGCTCACGTGCCATGCACGTGGGGCTCTGCTGATGAGGTCATTTCGCCTCCCTACTCTGATTCCCATGAGTCACCCTTTTCTTTTTCCATGCCCCTTTTTCCGGCCTTGGGAATAGCTCCACCATGCACGATGTTTTTTTATTGTGCATATCTTTGAATGCGTCTCTTTATAACTCGAAGCTACACGTTCCTTCTTCTCTTCAAAGAGAACCCCTTCTTTTATTAACAGAACTCAAACAAACCCAGAGCTATGGCCTGCAATTGCCCAGACACTTGTCAGCAACCATGGGAGGTGCCCATCGAGGAAATGATTCCTCGCCTCGCTGCGCGGCTAGTAGACCCCTTTCTCATCAACGCTCAATATGATGCGGTGATGTATAAGCTCCTGACTTGTAGGGGCTTTCCTCTTCCTATGGGCTCCATTTGGCTCCGGATGATTTTTCTATCCGTGCTCGCCGATATTCCTCCTCATCCGGCAGAGATGATCCTGGAAATCCTTGATATGGTGGAGGATAAAATTGAGTGTTTCCATGAGGCACGCTTAATTACCCAGGCTCTGAAGGATCGCTCGGTTCATTTACTGAGTCAGATAAGAGCCCGGCGGGCTATCATGTCTGCTTTTGCTGATGAGCATGGAACTAATCGGTGGGGATCAACCCCTCGCGAAGACCGTCGCTTCGACATGGTGGAGAGGGCAGAGAGGGAACTGAAGAACCTTGTGTTTTGTATTGTTAACCCCTGTATCTTTAATCCCATATTTGGTGATCTTTTCCCTTTAGAGTAGTATATTAATATCGATGTACTTCCCTTATTATTGAGTGTTGAATGTTTTCTGCTGAATGTTTTCCTTTCATCATATATTCGTACATGAATCCCATCTCTGTATATGAGCTTCATATTTTACCTTTGGGAATTTTCTTTTAAGTGCGAGCTCTAGTGTCGTACATAAATCAGCACGTTTTAGACACCATTTCCATTTAAACACATATGCAGTTGTACTGTCGTGTCTCTCTAGCAAATACGTCTTGTAGATGGTCTATCTTGATTTCTTTGCAGGGCAGCGACGGCTTAAAAAACAGGTTCAGATCTGCCGCCTAAGACTTTTCAACTTCATGAGCCATGAAGGTCTCATAAAGACTTTTCTCCCTACGAGTTGAGAGAATTCTGTAGGTATATTTTCTCTTTAGGAATCGTGAGGATTCCTAAGTGTGTATTTTCTCTTCAGGGTCATAAAGATCTCACAAGAGAATTTTTCCCCTTTACAAGTCGAGAGGACTTGTAAGTGGTTGTTTCCCTCCTTGTCGAGATTCGACTTTGGAGAGTGTGGCCCGTGAATAGTATGCAATGGCCCATCTTGGACCAACTTGAAGGGCCCCAGTGCTTAGGAAACAGATCCTTATCCCCATTGCCTAAGGCTTTCCCCTACGAGTTGAGACGAATCGAGGGATCATTGGTTGACTTGCTCCTCTTTCTGCGGTGTCGGGGTTGACTTGCTCCGCTTTCTGTGGTGTCGGGGTTGACTTGCTCTGCTTTCTGTGGTATCGGGGTTAACTCTAGGTTGTCTTTGAACCATGGAGTCTTAGAACTAGGGACTTTGCCGTGGCTCCAATTGGCGGTGTCGTGTCCGTATCCTGCTGGAATGAGGAGGAACGCCGTTGCTGATCTCTAGGCTGTAGGTGTTGCGCGAGATCCGACTCTCCCTTTGACAGAGTCTGGTGGGGAAATGTGGTTCCCTTTTCGTTTATGCCCATGAATTGTATACAGGGGTTAGTATGGACTCGCCTGTAGGGCAATTTCATCTCTTTTTTTTGTTTTTTTCTTTCCGCGATGCTCTATCATTTCAGCTTTTTATATCGCGAAAGTCGCGATTGCCCAATCATTTCGGCTATTTTTCCTTTTTTTTATTCGTTGTTTTTTATTGCGAGTTGCCTAATCATTTTGGCTATTTTTGTATGCATATATTTTACTTGCTGCTTTTTTGCTGAGAGTATGGAACTCAAGACCTGATACCAATCTTAGCATCAGCATCGCTGCGACTGGAATATTGCTAGGAGCGAATCATCATTTGCCGTGAAAAGACTTGGAATTTGATACCAATTTAGGCATCAGCATCGCTACCACTGAGATATTTTCAGGAGCGAATCATCATTTGCCTTGAAAGGACTTGGAATTTGATACCGATTTAGGCATCAGCATTGCTACCACTGAGATATTGTCAGGAGCGAATCATCATTTGCCTTTGTCGGTTCGAACAAAGGTGGCTTAGCAATTATGGTTAAGATCCTGTCGACTAAGGCTTTTAACTTCATGAACCGTAAGAGTCTCATAAAGATGTTTCTCCCTACGAGTCATGCGGATCTCGCAGGTGTGTTTTCTCCTTAGGAGTCGTGAGAATTCCTAAGTGTATGTTCTCTTATAAGTCGTAAGGATTTTACAAGAGTGTTTTTTCCTTATAAGTCAAGAGGACTTACAAGTGTTGTTCACCACATGAGGACATTCCTCGTCGTTGGTGGGACTTGGTGAGGGAACGTTTATTTGTGCTCGTAGATTGTATACAAGGGTCAATATCGAACCGTTTGTAGGGCAATCTGGGGAATGTGATGGCTTAAGAACAGGTTCAGATCCCTGTAGCTTAAGGTTTTTGAATCCTATGAACCGTGAGGGTCTCATAATGGAATTCTCCTTACGAGTCATGAGGATCTCGTAAGTACAATTTCTCCTTAGGGATCGTAAGGATTCCTAAGTGTTTTGCTCCCTTATGAGTCGTAAGGATCTCACGTGGGTATTTTCTCCTTATAAGGTCGAGAGGACCCTGTAAGTGCACAGGAAATTTTTTACAAGTCTGCGCCCTTTCGGGTTTTCACAAACTCGCCGGTAGCCTTGCTATTTTTACTCACGGAGCTTTTTCGGATTTTCATTCGTGCCCATTTCGTTTATGGACATACCGTTTTTTTTCCGCGTTAGCCTAAGGATGCTGGGGTTCATAGTAGTTTAAATACGTTTCGGTCCGTAGTTAGTTTCAGGACATTTCGGTCCGTCATTAGTTTAGAGACATTTCGGTCCATTGAATTTTCGTGGCGAAGTTTTGCCGGATGGCACCTACAGAGTTTGGTACTCAGGAAGACAGCGAGCGGACACAAGTGTCGTCATCTATCATTAATCCGGGCTCTGACTTGTCAGGCATAGTATTTCTTAAGGAATCGGCCATTTATTGGCCGGAAGGGTCTTTCGCCATGCATATCCATAAGTAGGTAGGCTCCACCTTCGTAGATCTTGTCTATGATATACGGGCCTTCATAATTCGGCTCGAATTTCTCTTGTTTGGCACAATTGAGGATCATAGGTCTTTTGACAACTAGCATGAGTTCGCCTTGGCGGAATGTTCTCGACCTAGTTAGTCTTTCGTATGAGCGCTTCATCCTTGTTTTATAAGCCTCTAGGTTTTGCTGCGCCATGAGACGAGTTTCATCGAG
Source organism: Agapanthus africanus (assembly GCA_030015575.1). Classification (NCBI taxonomy): domain Eukaryota; kingdom Viridiplantae; phylum Streptophyta; class Magnoliopsida; order Asparagales; family Amaryllidaceae; genus Agapanthus; species Agapanthus africanus. Next base: position 392,541,927 of record JASDDO010000018.1, read on the forward strand.
GGCATCAAGCTCCACAGGTCGAAGATGAGCATTCTCTTCATCTGTTAGTTCGTAATGAACCGCCACTCGTAGAGAGGGTAGCTCTATCTCCAAGGGGAGTACTGCTTCCGTGCCGAATACCAATGCATACAGCGTTGTATTCGTAGCCGTTTTGAACGTAGTTCGATACGCCCAGAGAGCTTCATGCAGTCTCTCGTGCCAGTCCTTTCTCTTTTTGGACACCGTCTTCTTTATGATCTTTGTCAAGGTTTTGTTGAAAGCCTCAGTTAGACCGTTAGCTCGGGGATTATAGACCGAAGAGTATCTCCAGTCTATGTTATGCTGCTGTGCGAAGTGGCTGATTCTGTGACTTCTGTAGGCCGGCCCGTTATCGGAGATAATCCATCGCGGAGTGCCGAACTGATAGATGACGTGTGTCTTGAAGAAATGGAGGATGTTTTCTGTCTTCACTTCTCTTAGCGGTATGGCTTCTGCCCACTTAGATAAGTAATCGGTTGTTTCCAATATGAACCGATGTCTTTTGGATGACACTGGTTCGATGGGCCGAATTATGTCAGTTCTCCACATTTCGAACTGCCAGCTAGCCACTGTTGGGTGTAGCGGGTTTGGATGCTGGCGGATGAAGTCTCCACGAATTTGGCACGAGTGGCCTATTCATTTGATCTTCAGCTTCATCTTTGGCCCAGCTTTGTGAGAACCGCAAAGTCCGTCGTGAGTTTCTTGGATGACGCTCTTTTCTTCTTCCGGTCCCAGGCATCTCAGCCACAGAGAGTCGAACGATCTCTTATATAGAGTATCATTGACGAAGGCGAAAGACAGAGCTCGTTTCATGAGCTGATGTCTTGAGGATGCATCTTTCGGTGTTTGACGGGATTTGAAGTAGTCTATAAAGATTTCTCTCCAATCCTTAGCCTTTTCCTGGTCCTCTATTTATAGGGCTTCTGCTTGGTCGCTTCCTTTTCTCCAGACGACTCCGGAGATATTTCTGTTGGTGCAAGAACCCGACGGCTTTATACAATGATCCTTACATTATCGAGTTTTCGTTAGCCAGTTCTTTAGCGAGTTTGGCTAATGTGTCCGCTTTGCTATTTTCTGTACGCGGTATGCTTTCCAGGATGTAGGAGGGAATTTGAGTTAGTAACTGTTGCACTCTTTCGCCGTACATTACCAACTCTGGTTTGCATGTCTGATAGTCACCGTTTACTTAGCTAACGACCAGCTGGGAGTCTCTGTATATGAGGAGGTTTTCGATTCCCATGTCGATAGCGATCTCAAGACCTGCTATCAAAGCCTCATATTCCACTTCGTTGTTTATTTTTGGCTCTGTTAAGGAAAAGGAAAAGCACATTATCCCTCCTTGCGGAGTCATGAAGATGAGGCCTACCCCAGATTTGATTATGGGGGAGCTGTGCTTTCGCTTCTTCATGGAAGATGCCCTGTCAAAGTAGAGTTCCCGTCGGGTATCACTCCCTCCTTTCTCCCCGTCGATCGTGTCAAACACGTGCTCGTCTGGTAATTCGCAATTTAGGGGTGAATCGGCAGGTATCGGGTGCTCAGTAAGGAAGTCGGCGATGGCCTGGCCTTTCACTGCCTTGAGAGGTCGGTATGTTATCGAGAATTCCATTAAGAGTAGGGCCCATTTAGCGAGTCGTCCTGTTAGTATGGCTCTTGACATCAAATACTTGAGAGGATCCACCTTTGATACGAGATGGACCTCATGCGTCAAAGTATAGTGTATGAGCTTCGTTATCGTGAAGATTAACATCAGGCAGTGTTTTTTGATAGGGGAGTAGTTGTTTTTTTCCCCCAGGAGAACTCGACCCAAATAGTAGAGGGCTCTCTCCTTCCCTTGGTCGTTCTTCTGTGCCCATAGTGCGCCTAAAGAACCTTCAAGGGTGGTTGTGAATAGAATGAGGGGCTTTCCCTTGACTGGAGCGGTCAGTACTGGCGGATTCTGCAGGTATTGCTTGATTTTGTCCCGTGTACTTTTGCATTTCTGATCCCAGATGAACGGGGTCTCTTTCTTCATTAGATAGTTATAGGGATGGCATTTGCCGGAGAGCTTGACTTGGAGTTTGGCACCTGTTCGGGCATCAGTATCGCTACAACTGGGATATTGCCAGGAGCGACTCGTCATTTTCCCCTGTCGATTTGGACAAAGGTGGCTTAGTAGACAGGGTCAGGACTCTGTCGACTAAGACTTTATAAGCCGTAAGGGTCTCATAAAGGGTTTTCTCCCTACGAGTCGTGAGTATCTCGTAGGCGTATTTTCTCCTTAAGAATCATGGGGATTCCTAAGTGATGTCTTCTCTTGTAAGTTGTACGGATTTTCCAAGAGTGTTTTTTCCTTATAAGTCGAGAGGGCCTACAAGTGTTATTCACCATATGGGGACATTTCTTTCCATTTTTAATACTTAGCAAAGTAATATTTATTCGTGCCCATGCCTGTAGGGCAATTTGAGAGATATGACGGCTTAAGAACAGGTCTAGATCCCTGTAATATAAGGCTTTTGAATCTTATGAGCCGTGAGGGTCTCACAGGGGGGATTCTCCTCATGAGTCTTGAGGATCTCGTAAGTGTATTTATTTTAACGAGGTTGCGCCCTTCTGGGTTTTCACAAGCTCGCCGGCAGTCTTGCTGTTTTTACTCACGGAGCCCTTTCGGGTTTTCATCCGTGCCCATCTTGCTTGCGGACGTACTATTTTTTTTGTTTTTTTTAACGAGATTGCGCCCTTCCGGGTTTTCACAAGCTCACTGGCAGTCCTGCTATTTTTACTCATGGCGCCCTTTCGGGTTTTCATCCGTGCCCATTTTGCTTATGGACGTACCGTCTTTTTTTTGAGCGGGGTATTCTACTAGATTGTAGAACCTGTTTGTAGGACCCTTAATATCCTTCCTGTCCTTTGAGAAGAAATGACCATTCTACATAGAGATTCTTCCGCCGGTGAGAAATATGCCCCATGTGTATATCTCGGGGGAACGAGTACCCACGCCGTCACTATTTTAGCAACAGGTTTCTTCATAGCCACTTATTTTTGTTGAGCATAGGCAACAAATGCCATCCTGCCTCCGCTTTTCACTCGTCATCATCGGATGAGAAAGATTCTTGGCCCATTTGATCCAATCGAGCCATTTTACCCATGAGTTCTTGGAAAGTCGTCGGCTTGAAGAGGGCCATATACGAGGACGCCTTTGAATTTGGGTCAAGGATGGCTATGAGCATTCCCATGGCTGCAACTTCATCGATGCGTTGCTTGTATTTGACCAGAGATTTCACTATCGGGTAACATATTGAACCCAAGTCTCATTCGATCTAACCCTTTCGTTGATCATCGCTGTCACGGTAGTATGTTCGTTCTTATTAGCGAATCCCTGACAGAAGAGCATATCCATTTCGTTAAAGCTCTTCATGAAATCATTTGGGAGTTTCGCATACCATATAAAGGCGATGCCCGCCAGACCGCTGATGAACTGTCGGAGTAGTAAATCATTCTCTCCAGTATTACCACACATGGATTTAAATCGCGTGATGTGCTGGTGAGGATTCTCGGTTCCTTTGTATATGTGGAGTCGGAAGTATGTATTCTGGTGGGTACTGTATTTGATCGGAGCACGCCGGATACGGTCAACCAGTCTTAATTGGCCTATTTGATACTTCACTGGCATAGTGAGTTTTGATTCGTTGAGCGATATATGTGGATAGCTTTTCTTTTAGGAATCATTTCCTCCTCAGCCGTTGATGAGATTTGCAGAGGATTTGAAATGTCATCCTTAACTTTAAGACCAACTACCGGCGGTTCATTTGTCAGTGGTTCCGATTGAACCATCCTTCCAGCCATATTCTGAATCAGAAGGGCCATCTGGTTCATTGTAGTGGACATTTCTGTCGCTTCTGTATCTCCCTTTTTCAGAGCGCGCTTTAGAAAATCAATATCTGACTCCTTCTCTATTCTTTCTTCGGGTGCATCCTCGGGATTTTCCTTAGGCAATGGATTGCCGTTTACTGCCGCCTGAGCGAGCATCTCCTACAGCTTCTCACGTTGCAGTTGAACTTTTGTTAGGGACCGAGTTTGAGGTCGGTGACTAGTAGAAGCTCAAACTTCATCTTTGGAATTCACCATGTATATTATGTGAACTACCATGCCCCCAGGCTTGGGGTGTTTAGAGTTTTGCCCTTTGGAGTTTACTTCGGGGACTTGAGCTTTATTGGGCCTCTCTTTTTTATGAAAAGCCGCTTTAGTTTTAGGAGGAACCGCTGTATCAGGAGCCTTCTCGGGATGAGTTCCCTTCACCTGCTTCCACACCTTATATTTAGATGAGGAAAGTTGTTTTAGGGAGCGAACTGGTTTCTGCTCTCGTGGGATCTCCATGGGATGCGGAGATTCCTTCAATATTGCGGTGGGAGAATTTTGTCTGACCCTTCGCAACAGTTTGAAGCCGTTCCCGGTTGGAACAACAACATTCACCACTGGGGTTGAAATAGGACCATACGGAGAACTGCCTCCAGCTCATTCTGTATTATGCCAATATTGACGTTGACCGTTTCTTACGGCTGGGATTTGATTAGCCTCAGGATTTTGCTGAACCTGCCCACTGTTTCCTTTAAGATTTTGAATATTCTGCCCCCTACATCGACCTTGGTCCTTGGCAGGTGTCGGTTGTTTGAGGATTGATTCCGTTGGCAAAGCTGCATCTTAGGGAGCCAGCTTGTAGAAGACAGACTTCTTCTAGGCTTCCTCCCTCGGTGTTGAGGCACCAAGGGTGGGAGGTGGGAGTATCGACCTAAATCGAAGCCCGTTGATTCCTTGAAGAGCCGGATTGCAGAGATTTGAGCTTGCAAGTGACCCATACTTGACTCCACCAGATATGACAGAGACTGAGTTGCTAGGGTAGAATCAAACGCCATTCTTCATAGAGACGAAACACCGGCTTCAGTATCCCATCACCCAAGGGCAACCACAAACATATATACCGTGATTATTTGATCGTGGAAAAAACACGACACACGAAATGTGGAGTGGAAAGAGGAAAAGATCCCACCGGGCGTGCCAGAATCTGTTCACCGCCGAAAGACGCGACCGGGATGTTGGGACGTCTGGCCTGAATTTTGGGGATAGATGCTATTTGGTTTTATCCATCTACCTCTCCGAAAATGCATAGTTTATTTATGGCGTCGTGTATCGGAGGTTTAAACGGATGCGGTCGATATAGCAGACTTCGTCAGATCCCCCCTCGTTTGCGAGGAGCTTTTGATTGTGGGGACGCTCTTCCCTGCAGGTGCAAGCCCTTGCAGTTAATTACGTTACTGCTTCGCGGTAACCAATTTCTCCTTCTCCAGATGTTCACTTCGTGTCGTGTGTGTTTGTTTTATTTTTTGTTTCCCGTGGATTGTATACGGAGACTAATTTATGTTGTCGCCCATAGGGCGGGGATTAGTCCAAATCCGTATTTTCTTAGATTTGGGTTTGGTTTGATTTGAGGATCATTAACCTCATTTGAGATTAAAATCAACTTAAATATTTATTAAGGATACGTTAGTCTAATTTTAGACTAAGATCTACTTAACAAGATTTAGGATCATTTAGATCCAACAAAAGAGCATTTGGGCTCTATTGTTTTAGTTTAGGGACATTACGGTCCATGGTTTAAGGACAGCATAGTCCGTGGTTTAAGGACAACATAGTCCGTGGAGTTTAAAGACATCATAGTCTATAGAGTTTAGTTTAGGGATGTTGCGGTCCATAAGTTTAAGGACATCATAGTCCGTGTTTAAGAACATCATAGTCCATAGAGTTTAAAGACATCATAATCTATAGAGTTTTGGTTTAACAGTTTGGGAATGCGCCAAAAGTTATTGGTTATCGGGACCCTCCATCTCTCTGAAGACATTGAAGAATTACAATGACATGTATCAGAGGTGTGGAGAGATGTACCCTTGAACCGATGTCCCGACTGAGGGGGGATGGGATGAGCATCATTTTAGATGCCATCTGTTAGGAGCTTATTAGCTATCTTTGGGACTGAGATCGGTTTTGGGGACCCTGAGCATGAGGGGCTCAATTGATTGTCCTCGGGAGATTTGGTCTGAGTTTGGCTAATATTAGCCTTTCATAATGTTAAATACTAGTATATGCTCAGCGCTCACGTGCTCCCACGTGAGGCGCTTGAAATAGTGTTAAACACTAAAAATTTAAAGCACTCACGTTGGGTCACGTGAGACGCTTGAAGTTGGCGTTGTTTCTTTGGGTTTATTCCCTTGTTCTTTTCTGAGCGCTAAGCACTATTGGGTCACGTGGGATCACGTGAGGCGCCCCAAAAATAGAAACTGTCTTTGATTTATTACCTTTTTGCTTTATAAGTGCTAAGCACTCTTTGGAGGTCACGTGGGATCACGTGAGCCAATCTTAGTTGTCCTCTTTTGTTCATCAGGGGTGCTCACGTAGGAGCACGTGATCGGCCATTACCATGTTGGGTGCTAATCTTTTTACATGCATGGAGATCTTGAGTTTTGAGACTTTTAAGCCCACTGTTTCGTAAGAATTAAATTCTTATATAGGGTTAAACCCTAGTTTTACTAGAGGAATTAAATTCCTATATCTTCATGTAAGAATTAAATTCTTTGAACTTAGTTCTTTCCCCTGAGTTTGAATCTATATAACAGAATCTCCCCAATGAGAATTAAATTCTCAACTTGTGGGGAGATCTGCTTCTGCAGATCTCAACCAGAGGAAGAACTAAGTTCTTTTTAAAAGAGTTAAACTCTCGTGGAGGCGAAGAAGAGATAAGATGTTCTCTGCTTTTCTTCTTTTCTCTTATCTAGTGTTTCTCTTTCTGTTTTCTCTCTTGAACTTGAAGTTTATGGAGGGGGTTCTTCTGTACCAGACTTGAAGTCTTGGGTCCTTTATATAGGGGAGGCTGATTTGTTGATTTAGTTAAGGAAATCTCTCATTGGAAGATTTCTTAATTGATTTGAGGAATTTATCCACCGTTGGATCTTTGATCCCAGGACTTCTGTTTTACAGAAGACATTTATCTTGTTTTTTTTAAAAAGATTGGGAAAATATTTTTCCATACAGAACTTATTCTGTATTTTGGTGATTTTTAATCACCATTGGATCTTTGATCCAACGGTGCTCTGATTTACAGAGCACAATCTTTCTTGTTTAGAAAGATTGAGAAAATATTTTCCAAATAGGATTTGGATCCTTTTATTTAGAATTTAATTCTATCGGCTCAGAAGGCATTTGAGATCTCTCACGTGCAGCACGTGACCCTTCACAGAATTAACTTGGTTCATTTGTATGCAGCAGGGAAGGCATCACGTGGTAACACGTGAGCTTTTCTGCTCTTTGTTTGTTTTATAACCAGGTCCTACACGTTTTGTGTGAAAGATGATCACGTGCTTGCACGTGAGGCTTTAATTGTTGCTTACTAACTGGTGCCGCTTACTCTGTATACAGATGCATTACGTGCTTGCACGTGATGCTCCACCAGCGGGAAGTTTTTCCTTTCCCTCTCTGAGTCTCTTTATAAAGGATCAATGATTACGTGCTTATACGTGATGCTTCCATTAGTGGGGAATTTTCCCTTCCCCTTTTCTTTCTAAATTTTTATAAGGGAACACAGAGTTGTTTGCAGTTCTCGGTCGGGTGTCCTTGCATCCTATGGAAGGCGCAGTAAGGGCCGCGGAGACGCTTTTCCGTCCTTAGGGTGATTGGTGGGAGCTTAAAGAAACTCTCGCTCTTTGCTTCCTCCAATAGCTCGGCTTGGGAGATATTCAGAGGAGTGTACTCCTAGAATTTAGGGGCATAAGGTTCTGGTCGGTCGACCCTCCTTTTTTCTTCTCTGCCCCTCTTCTTTTGGTCGGCTTGGTCGCCCCCGGGCAGGTTGGCGTTCACCTCCGACTCGAGTTGGATCTCTCATTCGGTCTAAGCTTTCACCTCGCCCATGGTCTTAAGTTGCACTAATGCAAAAGAGCGGAGCCACTCTTTGTGCCTAAGACCAGATCTTAGTGCGGTGATGACGGTTTCATCCCAGTGCTCGGGGACCTCGACATGAGCGTTGTAGAAACGGGTGACGTATCCCTTAAAAGATTCTTTGTCCCCGCTTTTTATGGTGAACAGATAATCGACAGTCCTCTTCTGTCATCTGTTTCCGACAAAGTGACCGAGAAACTGGGTGGCCAGCTCATCAAAGGTAGAGATGGAGCATGGCGTGAGTCCACGGAACCAATCCCATCCAACTAGGATGAGGGTGGCGGGAAAAGCTCGGCATTGGGCCGCGTCTGTAACACCCTAGTTCATTTATACCAGTTCTATTTTGGATATTTCTTTATTTATGGCTATTTCTTGATTTATTGTTGTTTTGGTGTGAATAGTATAATTGGCATCTGCATTTGCATCTGACCCGACCCACTTACTGGAAACCTGTCTTGATTACTGTTTATGATTTATCCCGGCTAGTTATGAGAATTCGTGCACTTTCATGTTGTTTATACTGCATACTTGCATTATAAATCTAGCATTTGCAATTTTTTATAAAACAAGTAAAGTCAAATAAAATATTTTAAAAATATCTTGTATGGCCTGCATCATACCCCTAACCCTGTGGTATCATCCGTGCATCGTGTTCTCATCCCGTTCAGTGAAACGGATTCGTTTGGATAGCTACATGCACGCTACGTGTATCCGTTCTTGGGGGTATGCTTTTTCGTGATCCGGTTATCATATTTTGGTTTTGGTTAATACGTATATATTCCGTATTTTTAAACCGTAATTTTAGACCAGACCCGAACGTATTTTGGATTATTTTTGTATTAGCCAAAATCTCAAATTTAACTAATATTATATTCTTATAATATAATCTGTTAATATATAAGTTTATATATATATATTTTTAACTAAAAATATTTTTAATATTTCCTATTCTTAACTAATAACCAATCTCTGCCGCTCTCTCTCTTATTATATATATATATATTATTTCTTTTTATTTTTATTTATTTTTATTTTTATTAAACCCCATACACAGACCTCTCTCTCCTTCTCAAAATTTCTTTTCCCTGCCTCATCACGAGAACTCAACCCACGCTCGCGCTCACCCACGCCCTGCCCTCATCGCCGCCCATCCCAGCCTCGCCTTCACCACCACCCTCACCCTAGAATTCTTCTCCACCTACTCGACCACCTCCTTCTCACTTTCGTCATCTTCGCGACGACCCACGACTGTGAGGAAACCCACGCTTGTCCCAGCCTCGTCATCGTAGCCCCCTTGCCGTCGCCGCCTCAATGCCTTCGTCATCACGACCTCCTCCTTCCCTCTTTCTCCTTCACCTCCGAGCCTCGACCACAAAACCCACTGCAACCCATCACCCGAGCACCCCTGCACACCCCGCCATGGAGCTCCGACCACATCGTCGTCGCCTCCATGCCCTCTCCACCACCTCTCCTCCCTCTCCCCACTTTCCAAACACCCCAGACCTATTTCCCTGCTCTAAGCCCGATCCCCGACTTTAAGAACTGTGATCCATTGCCTTGCCGGAAAACCCTTGCCTGCATCCTCACCGTCGACGGCTCATCGTCGACGTCACCCCTCGCCTTCATCTCTGATCCCAGTGCACCAAACTCACAGCCTTCTTCTTCTTCTTCTTCTTCTTCTTCTCCTTACTTTCTTGATTTCTTGGTTTTCGGTGATCACCGGAGCCGTGCCGCTGCCAACGGTCCGAGCAATCCAGAGGACGTTCCCAGCTAGCGTGGTCACCTTCTTGCTTTGCCTGGTCCTGTCCCGTGTACGCGTGTGTACATTGCGATGTTTACCCGACGTCGGATGCTGTGTATACACCCCGTCGTGAGATCCGATCAGGCAAGTTTATCTTGCTACACACTATGTTATTATATTTGTATCCATATTAATAATAATATTACATGTTCATTGCATTGTGCATCCCTGTTACTGTTTTACTGTTTTCGGATAGCCGTACGCATCCATATCATTAATTACATATCTGGTTGCATGCAAGTTAGCTTGATACATGCTATATTATTATACTTGCATCTATATTAATAAAAATATTGCATATTTATTGTATTGTGCATCCATGTTACAGTTTTACCGTTTTTCCGATATCCGTTCGCATCCGTATCATTTATTGCATATCTAGCTGCATTCCATATCATATAATTTCATGTTGTTGTTATGTTAGTACCCTATGCTTGATAACGTGCATGCTACGTAGTCATGGAGTTGTAGATGTAACCCCTGATAGATATTTGTACATCCGTACTTGCTACAGTTTTATTACGAGCATCTGTTTGATACCTGTGCACTACCTGTCATGACCTGATACACCACTACTTGACCTGTTACTTGATCCTGTTACTAATGCCGACAATCCTGACATGTTGTCCTGACGGATGTATCCTGTTGTCTGCATAGACAAACTTGTACCTGCTTGATCCTGTGTTGGAATTAGCTCTAGATTTATCAATACCTGACTTGAACACATAACTTGGGGGTAAGGGGAAATCAATGATGAAACCTGACTTATAACTCAACTGTTTGATGCTTATACTGATCAGTTTTGGGGGGTAGGCCAGTCTCGGGATGATGTTACTGACATCATTCGTCTGTACATGTTTCCTATTTGTGCTTAGCGGCACGTCTCAGATTCAGCCTCGAGAGTTTGGACCGTGGTCCCGGGAATGCACGGGATACTATTGAGTTACATCGACAATTCATTAAATTGATTTCAAAGACTTGAGAGTAATTAACCCAGTAGCATACATTACTCACCGCGTGTGCATACACTTCACTGTTCTATATTCGTGTTACTGTTATACACTCATTACTGTTCATACTCATGCCTGCATATCTTGTTACCTCCTGATTATATTTTTATTGTTTGATATTATGACACACTGACGTCTGGGTTTTGCATGGCCCAGATCCTCTGTCTCTTTCGCAGGCTGATCAGGAGTATTTCCGCCGTTAGGCCGAGCAGTGAGGATCCTGTTAGTATCTAGTTTAGTTTAGTTTTATTTCCGTACTTTCATTTCCTGATGTGAGCCCGTATTTGGGACGTACTTTCCTGATGTTATTGTTTATTGGATTTTTTGCTTCCGCATATTATTTCTTGACTCGTTTATTTTGGCATATGGACATGTACTAGATAGTTTATTTTTATTTTACTGTTCTTGATATCTTATAGACAGCCGTAATGTTACTGTGGAGGGATATTTCCTAACCACAGGTAGCATGGTTGGCTCTGTCACGTGCCGGTCTTAGCGCACTTTTGGAAGCGGGGCATGACAGGGTTTGTTTGGTATCAGAGCCATAGGATTTAGGTTAATCGGCTTTGATTCTTTTGTAGTTGGGTATTGGACCCAATACATGAATCAAAAAACCCGTAATTAGGAACATGTCCTGCCACATTGTTATCGTGATTCTTGAATCATATCTTTCTCTTGATCCTTGTCTTGACGATATGCAAACAACTTTGCATCTCGACTTGAAACCTTCTGGTTCCCTACTGTTTCTCTCTATTCTGATACTAGGATTTGGGCGACTTGAACGGAGTTATGTGATTGTAACTATGAATTGCAGCATGGTTAGAATGCGGTACTCTATTTAAATAACTTGGAGTCCTAATCTTGATTCACTTCCTTGTTTTAAGGCCATTGTATTACCTTGCTTCTCTCGGTTACCAGTTCATGTTTTATCGCAAGCTTGAATCCTGTTTACCGTGCTTATCTTCTTCAGTATCTTGGCTTCAGAAGAAGTTGTTTCAGGTATCCTACTTGTTCATGGTTTTTCCGCATTAGCATTATTCGATTCTGGTGCATCCCATTGTTTTATGGCGTCCAAGTTTATTGCTACACATTCGATTTATTGCACGACCCTGTGTAGTTGTTGGGACATACACACCGGGAACGAGAAAATCATATCTAGTAATGAGTGCAAGGATTGTTCAGTTGTTATCTGCGGACGAGAGTTATTTGCAGATTTCTTGGTGATTGATACTGGCAGTTTTGATGTTGTCTTGGGAATGGACTTTCTCGGCACTTTCCACGATCACATTGATTGTAGGGCAAAGAAAGTGATTTTCCAGATTCCCGGACATTCAGAGTTTGTTTTTGCTGGAAGTAGCGGTTCTGTTGGGCCAGTCGAGTTTAGGGCTAAGCCGAGAAGCGCTGTTCTTTCGTTGATGGAAGTTGATAAGGAGGAAGCGCCAGCTGTAGTTAGAGAGTTCATGGACGTGTTCGAGGACATCTCAGGTTTACCACCAAAACGAGATGTGGAGTTTGCGATCGAGCTTGTTCCTGGTGCAGCGCCAATCTCAAAGGCGTACATCCGATGGCACCAGTAGAGTTGGAAGAAGTCAAGAAGCAGGTTATTGAATTGCTAGAGAAGGGTTAGATTCTCAGCAGCAATTCACCTTGGGGGCTCCAGTTCTTCTAGTCAAGAAGAAAGATGGCACAAGGAGGATGTGCATCGACTATCGAGAATTAAACCGGGTGACTATTAAGAACAAGTACCTGTTCCTTCGCATTGATGAATTGTTCGAGCAACTCAGTGGCGCGAAAGTATTCTCGAAGCTGGATTTGCGATTCAGATATCATCAAGTTCGAGTTAAATCAGAGGATATCTGCAAGACTGCGTTCCAAACTTGATATGGATATTACGAGTATTTAGTGATGCCATTCGGAGTCACAAATACACCAGAGATATTTATGGACTTGATGAACTGAATCTTTTCTCCGTTTTTGGACCAGTTTATAGTGGTGTTCATCGATGATATTCTGGTCTACTCGAGGAGCCTAAGAAGAGCATATAGAACACTTGAGGATCGCACTGCTGATATTGAGGCATGAAAAATTGTATGCAAAGATGAGCAAGTGCGAGTTTTGGCTTGAAAAAGTGAAGTTTTTGGGGCACGTTGTATCCGGAGATGGAATCGTCGTTGATCCCAAGATGATTGCAGCAGTTCAAGATTGGTCGATTCTGAAGAACGTAGCAGAGATCAGAAGTTTTCTTGGATTTGCAGGATACTATAGAAGATTTGTGGAGAATTTTGCTCGATTGGCCGAGCCTTTGACCAAGCTTACACGGAAGGAGGTACCTGTTTTCCCCAATCAGAGCAAAGCTCTGTTCAAGTTTTCAAAATTTGAAATGAGCAGCGCTTCATAAGAGCGCCAGCACTCTGAGGCAGCGTTCATGTGCAAAGCACGAGTGCGCTAAGGGCGCCAGCGCTTTAAAGCAGCACACACGTGCAAAGCATGAGTGCGCTAGCGCAAAGAGCGCCAGCGCTCTGAAGCAGCGCTCACGTGCAAAGCATGAGTGCGGTAGCGCTGGAACTATATGTTCCCCACCGTCAGGTCAAAGATCCAATAAAGATGATAAATCATCAATTGACCAGAATGAAATTCTGTTAAGGAAAGATTCCTCAAAATCTTTCCAAACAAAAAGATTGTGCTCTGTAAATCAGAGCACCGTTGGATCAATGATCCAATGGTGATTAAAAAATCACTATAATACAAAATAAATTCTGTATGGGAAAAGATTTCCTAATCTTGTTAAAAAAAACAAGAATATTGCCTTCTGTAAACCAGAAGCCCTTGGATCAAAGATCCAACGATGGGGAAATCTCCAAATCAATTGGAGAAAAGATCTCCTTAACCGATTGAACAAATCAGCCTTCACTATATAAAGGCCCCGAGACTTCAAGTCTCAGATGGAGGAACCCCCCTATAAACTTTGAGAAATCTCAGAAAGAAGAGCAAGCTCTCGGTAAAAGAAGAACTTTCTTCAAGGAAAAAAAAAGAGATAAGAAAAATCTCATTAAAGAAGAAGAACATAATTCTTCTCACAGAACATAGATCTATAAGACTAAGGTCTTTTTACAAAAAGAGATCATGAACATCTCATTATAAAAAGGGGGGAGAATAATTCAATTCTCTTAGAATCATAGATCCATAAAGGCAAACCCTTTCACCAAAATAAGAGATTGAAATATCTCCTATAAAATAAGAACTTTGTTCTCAGAACCTTGAGACAATGTCTCTTATAAACGAGAATTTATTTCTCAGATCATAAAACTGATCAATAGCGCTTTGCGCTCATGGACTGGCGCACAGCGCCAAGCGCACCACGTGCTCCTCACGTGTGCGCTATATCACAGAAGCGCTTTGCGCTCATTAACTGGCGCCAGGTGCACCACATGCTCCTCACGTGTGTGCTATATCACAGAAGTGCTTTGCGTTCTTTAATTGACGCTAACGCCAAGCGCGCTACGTGTTCCTCAGGCGTGCGCTGATAGAACATAAACTGTTCTTTAAATAAAGCCCTAGAGCTATGATGAATTCTCAACATTCAATAAAAGACAGAAAGGTTGTCAGAACCCAAGTCAATGCTCAACATTGTCAAATGTTTAACATTTTCACTGAGTGGGCCGAGCCCAAGTAGGCCATAAACGCCTCATTCAGATTAATTGAGCTCATATGCTCATAAATTTCAGATCTTAGTCCCAATTGGACTACAGATCTCCCAACCAAAATTGGTTCAAGGGTACATCTCTTCACTTTTCTGATATTTATCGTTGTAATCCTTCAACGTCTTCAGAGAAGTGATGGGTCCTGACAACCAGACATTCCATGGACTATGATGTCCTTAACCTTGGACTATGGGGTCCTTAAACCCATGGACTATGATGTCCTTAACCTTGCACCGTAATGTCCCTAAACTAATCGACCGCAAAGTCTCTAAACTAAAACAATAGAGTTAAATGCTCTTTTGTTGGATCTAAATGATCCTGTTAAGTAGATCTTAGTCTAAAATTAGACTAACGTATCCTTAACAAATGGTTAAGTTGATCTTAGTCTAAAAATTAGACTAACGTGTCCTTAACAAACATTTAAGTTGATCTTAGTCTCAAATGAGACTAACGTATCCTTAAATCCAAACCAAAAACCCAAATCTAAGAAAATACAGATTTGGACTAATCCACGCCCTACGGGCGATAACATAAATTAGTCTTCGTATACAATCCACGGGCAACCAAAAATAAAACAAATACACATGACACGAAGTGACCATCTGGAGAAGGAGAAAGTTGTTACCGCGATGCGGTAGCATAATTAACTGCAGGGGCTTGCGCCTGCAGGGAAGAGTGTCCCCATAATCAAAAACCCCTCAAACGAGGGGGAATCTGACGAAGTCTGCTACAACGGCCGCATCCGTCTAAACCTTCGATACACGGTGCCATAAATCAACTTGGCATCTTCGGAGAGGTGGACGGATAAAACCAAATAGCATCTGCCCCCAAATTCAGGCAAGACGTCAGTCTTTCCCGGCTTTCGGCGGAGAACAGATTCTGGCACGCCCAGTGAGACCTTTTCCTCTTTCCACTCCACACTTCGTGTGTCGTGTTTTTCCCGTGATCAGATAATCGCGGTGTGTATATTTGTGGTTGCCCTTAGGGGAGGGGATACTGAAGTCGGCGCTCCGCCTTTATGAAGAATGGCGTTTGGTCGTACTGTCACGTCCCGAAAGTACGGAACATGACCGGTACTTAAACTACGAAACGTCTCGAGGCGTACGTAATCTAAGTAAGCCGAAAACCCAGAAATCCAAACCAAGAAAAGTAGTAGAGTGAAGGAAAACCAATTTAAAATCAAGTAGTTTTAATAGCATAAGCCGAGTTATGCGGTTTTTTTAAAAACATCAAAAATTTCCTGAAAATTTCGGCAAAGTCTCCTTTGTAAATACTGGCTCCCAAATGGGATACAACATGAATAGTATACGAAATCAATAAAAAGGCATCCCCAAGCGGAAGCTAGCTCTTCGTCAATCGACGGTCACAGCCACACAAGCAATATAATATACAACGCCAACGGCGAGGATCAAAATTCAAAAGGAAACTCAAAACCATAAGAAAACCACAGAAATATAACGCGCGACTCTAAGGTCGAAGGAATAACATTACTGGTCTCTATCTCAAATAAATACATGTTTGGTTGATGGAACTTCTAGATACAATAGAATAATGATATACAAGATATATAATGGGGGTACGATACAAGTAAACCCACCTACTAGCAAATCACCCGAACGAAACTATGCCCGCAAAGCCGTAATGAAACCTGTACGGCAAACCTGCAAGAAACTGGGGCACAACGGGGGTGAGTTGCCAACTCGTGAATAGAAAAACATCTACAGAAAGAAATCGCATAAATAACGCAACCTAGGTCAATGATCAGAATATATCCTCAAATATATGAATGACATGCAGCCTATAACAATGGCTAGGGTAATATCTAACCCGAGTGTGATCTCATGTGCCCGTGTCAGTGCCTCAGGTAGCAATATATCATATGAATGAGGTATGAATGCATGGAACAGAATGCATGTACTGACGAAAACTGCTTTCATAAATCAGTGAGATTTCTGTATTTTAAAAGTGAGGTACCATAAATGAAATCAGTATAAAACAGTGCCCAGCATCGACACAAAACAAGTGTCCAAATATCTCGATATCTCTGTATCACAATCGCTGTACCTCAATATCTCAAATCACAATATCTAGGGCGCCGTCAATCCAGACCGGCCCCTACCATCCATCTCAAGACCACGACGGTATCCTCCGGATATCCGACGCGTCGGGTAATATCACCGGTCGGTAGTGCTCCCCTGCCGGGCTCAACGTCAACAACACATTCCTCTTGCCCCGGTGTACCGCACCGGGCCCACCATGTACCCGAAACGGTTCCTCCACTCCTCGAATCGGGTCTCGAAATCCATCAGCAAACTCATGGTGGACGACTCATACATCATCGGAAAACCACACTTTTTATTTTAAAAGAGAGAAAAGGTTTATTTATGTTTTTGCGGTTTTCCTCCAAATCCAAGAAATCTCATGAAATCCGAATCCAAGTCATCAATAGCACGTAAACAGTGAATATAGGCATGAGAATCCATGAATGCGACACAACAGTGAATAATAACATGCATGAAGTAGTAGGCAATAACTACAATGTCTAACTAGCATATAAAGCAAGTACACTAATATCATGTCTAAACTATTAGCTAACAACCTATGTCAAATGAAATAGTATTTTCTAAAGTGTTCGTGACATGGCAATTACCGATGAAGATGTGTGTAAGCCGGCAAGTAAGTGTACGTGGTACATACGCGTCATCGGTAATGGTGCTGGTGTCCTAACAGCATGATATTAATAATGCAATAAGAAATTATAATATAAGTATGCAATGCGGAGCGAACAGTAAAAATGAGCGGGAGCTGAATACTAGACGCAACTATAACTAATCTGCACTAATCTAATATAAGTCCTACAAACGGTGCCTTTTGAAATAACACGAATCATGGGGTTTTGAAAATAGGGGCTACGGTGTTTTTAAGAAAAGATACGTTTTTGAAATATCCGTAGAATCCCTTGACCTGTCTTTTAAAATATGCATGATTCGTAAGCTTTGAAATGGTAAGAATCGAATCTAATCTAACAACTAAACTAAACTAAAGGGCTAAACTAACAAGATGGACTACAGGTAAGGAAACCGCCTAACATCTGAGTCGATACATATACATACCTGTATATATATTAGTTGGTGATCCCGCCTCAATAATATCATATCCGATACCATATCTATAATCAGACATCCCAAGTCAAGAGTGCGGATCAATCATCAAGATATAGCTCGTACGTAAATCCGTCGTACGGCATCCCCAAT
The DNA here is from genome assembly GCA_030015575.1 of Agapanthus africanus. Taxonomy (NCBI): domain Eukaryota; kingdom Viridiplantae; phylum Streptophyta; class Magnoliopsida; order Asparagales; family Amaryllidaceae; genus Agapanthus; species Agapanthus africanus. Next base: position 392,559,670 of record JASDDO010000018.1, read on the forward strand.
TCTGGGTACGGGTCAATATCACATTCATCATACTATTCACCTGGTATCCTCTTTATCAAATATCATGATCGGGTACTGATCTACGTCTAGTACAATACTGATATCGCCTAAGTATGCATGCACGTGTGTAAAACACTTTGTCAAGGACCCGCTACAACGTCATGTCGTATTTCAAATACGAACCCTGCTATATCACCGATCTCACGACCTCAAATCAAATCTCATCGACTCATCATAAATCCTAAGTACTATCCTCAAATCCGTATGTGAACACACAGTCCCATACCTATGTGAACACATAACTATATATTCCCGAATAAGCATAAAAGAAAGAAGAAAGTATGCAAGTATGGGTGGGTGTGTGCAAGTGTGGTGCGACCGCTACTCTAGGGTTTCGCGACACTCAATCGTCCAAGAACACCAAATATCCATATTCATCATCAATAACTCAAACAATATATAAACAATATATATATGTGTGTATACGTGTCCGTATACATCACCACGAACTACGGGGGTGCTATACGCCATCCACCCGACTTCTCCCCGTAGATATAAATCTACTCACCTGGTCCTCGCTCGCCGGTGCCGACGTCGCCACGCGTTTGCTGGTCGTCTCGAAGTCCACATGGGGTACCTACATATCATAACGCATCATATCGCATTAAAATCCGACTCATGACCAAAACGACGCACGAATCCCACATAGGTCAAAACCTATGGTTGCTTTCACAAATCGACCCAAAAACCCTCGACGTCGGTGTACAAACGCCAAACCATCGAGAAAGCTCCCAACACACTCATTTGTACAATTACAAGCACTAATTATAATATAAAATAGCTTAAAATTCACAAAAACCCCAATTTCACTTAAAAAGTCATTTTTTCCGAAAATCTAGCAAGCACAAATCACCGTTTTAGTACAAAACTCGATGTATAAACGAATCTAGCGGCCACAATATTCACTAAATATCTTAAATAAGTCATAAAAACAATTCGCATAATTTAATCTCATTAAATTCCAAAAACCCTAAAATTCTAGTTTACAAAATAACTAAATTTTAACAATTTTATAGCAAAAATACACAAACTACAATCTAGCTTGGATTTTCATAAACTAAAGTATTAAACTACACTTTAAAATGTTAATAATGCCATGAATACCCTAATTATATTTTTCTCATAATCAAATTCATGGTTTACAAAAATCTAGCTAGCAATATAGCTTAATTATTACAATTCCAAACTAACAATTTGCAAACTAGAAATTTGATTAGGTTTTCATTTCACAATATGAAGAACTACAATTGCAACCACAATTACATAATAAAAAAAAACCCTAACTTGAATTTCATAAACCCTTACTAAATTTTTCCAAACATACAATTAAACCCAAATTAAAAACTAATAATGCTTGATTTAAGATATTCAAACAACAATTTAACAAAAGGTCTTGATTTATACCTCACAAGATTAAGGATCTAGCATGCAAATCCTAGCCTCCAAAAGTAGCTTCCATGCTCCTAGATCCATGCTAGATAGGCAAGAAATAATGGGTAGGCGTTGGATTTGGGATTAGTGATGTTTTTATGTGGATTTTGAAGCAAATTTTGGAGGATTTTTGATATGAAGAGAGTGAGGATTCAAGAGAGGGGAGGGCTGTCCAGATTCGGCCAGGAATTATGAGGGATTGAGTGTGGTTGGTGTGTGTGAAGTCAAGGAGAGAGAAGGAACCCAAGTCAACACAAGACCATGCTTCAATTTTCTATTATTTCCTTTTCTTTCATTTTCTTTTCTTTAATCAAAAGAAGTGGGGAAAAGTTTTGGGGAGGGCTGCTGATTTCAGCAGAAAATAGGAGTAGAAATGAGGGTGTGTGAGTGTGGGTGAGGGAAAAAAAAGATAAATACTATACCCCAATTTCCCTTTACACTAATTTCACCGAAAAAAGCTTTTTTCTTCGATAATTTCTAAACCGTTTTGGCAAACGTTTTCATTTCAAAAACCACATGATAAAATTTTATTTAAAGTTTTATGATGCACAAAATTTGTTTCAACTCATTCCAATTCGTAATTTTCCCTAATTAAATGTATTAGTGACGGCTTAAAATAATAATAAAATAATTTTTTTCAGAAAATTTGAAATTTCACCAGTGGCTCAATAAACACCAAATACTAGCAATTACATAGCTAGAATATGTATATTTAATTTTTATAATAAGATATTTGTATTTTGACTTTTTACAGAAACCCCCCCTTATTTTACCGTTTTTTCGAAATTTCACCGAAACGATTTTCAAAACGTTACACCTACTTTAACAACACAAGCTCTGTCATTTCTGGTGGAGTCAAGTATGGGCCACTTGCAGGCTCAAATCTCTGCAATCCGGCTCTTCAAGAAATCAACGGGCTTCTCTTTGGATCGATGCTCCCACCTCCCACCCTCGGTGCCTCAACACTGATGGAGGAAGCCCAGAGGAAATCTGTCCTCCACAGGCTGGTTCTCTAAGCTGCAACTTTGCCGACAGAATCAGTTCTTCAACAACTGGCACTTGCCGAGGACCATGGTCGACGTAAGGGAAAGAATATTTAGGCTCTCAAAGGAAACAGGGGGCTTGAAGAAGCTCATCCAACAGCAGAGGTGATCCCGGCCGCACGACATGCTCGACGTCGCCACTGGCGCCGAGTGAGGAAAGTTGGGGGAAGTTCACCCTCTGGACTGACTCCGCCAGCTTCAACGGTGGAAGTTGATGTTGCTGTTCCAACTGGGAACATCTTTGAACTACTTAACAGGGTCCGCAAGAATTCTCCGATTGCTGTGCTGAAAAGATCTCCTTCACCTGTGGAGAATGCCACAAAGGCGAAACATGAACAGTCCCCTCAGCGGCTGTCCTCTAGAATTTACAAGGTCTGGTGTCAAGTCCAAGACTCGGTGATTGATCAAGATTACTCCCACCAACCGAAGAAGATAAAGATTCGGCAAGAGAAGGACCACTCTGTCGTACCACAGAAGGTGTCATCTACCTGGGTGCCCGCTGCAACGGCCCCCTCAACGTCACCAGTCCACAAAAAGAGAAGGCCGGAGAAGATCCCCGTGTCTACGACAAATGTCAAGGGCACTGAGCCTAAACGCCCTAAGTATGGGGGCATGGTGGTGCATACTGTTTATATGGCTTCCGGAAAAGAGGATAGCCGTATCTCTACGGGCCGCCGACCACTTACACGGTCTGTGACTAAGACTCAAGAGCAACAACAAAAGCTCTAAGAAATGCTGACAGCCATGGCTGCACTCACTGGACCAAAAGCAGGCGCGGAAACGTCGTCAGAGCAGCGTCATGAACAAGAAACCGATGCTGAGTTCCTCCGCAGAATCCTTGAGAAGAAGGACAAAGAGGCAGCGGAACAAGCTGCTAACATAAAACAAATGGCGCTTTTATTCCAAGACATGGTCGGGATGATATTACAGCCGGATCCTCCAGCTGAAGACCCTCCGATTATTCTCGAAGACGACAGAGGGGAGACATCAAATCCTCTTCCTTCTTGTTCAACAGCCAAAGAGGAAACGATCTCGAAAGCCGCCCTTGATGACTATATAGCTCAACAGATATCAGCTCATCAGGCGAGTGAAGAGGTTGGCCAAATCGTCAAGACTGGACGACCTTATCCGGGTTGGTACGACCAAATAAAGTACCGCCGGGATACACGATCCCTAAATTCCACGTGTATAAGGGGACAGGTAATCCACACCAGCACGTTGCTCAATTCAGGGCCTTATGCGGCAATACTGGGGGTGACGACAAACTGCTGTTTCGCTAGTTTGTTAGCAGCTTGTCGGAGACGGCGTTTGAATGGTACTCCGAGCTCCCGAACGACTCCATTAAGACATTTACGGAGATGGAACTACTATTTACACAGAGGTTCGCCAGCGCTAGCGAGTGCACCCCGATCACCGCGTTAATTAACGCCAGAGTAAAGCCAGGTGAAACATGGGTGCAGTATGCAATACGGTGGCGGAATCTATAGTCGAAGTGCGAGCAGCACATCGAAGAAGCGCTTGTAGTAAGCATGTTCGTAGGGACCCTCGACCCTCAGGCAACCATTTCACAATTCATGATGTTCTTCAAGCTAACTACTTTCCAGGACTTGATTGACAAACTGGCCCAAATGGATCAGATGGGTCATAGACCCTCTTCTTCGAAGTTGGAATCTCGGAACGAGAAAGGGAAAGGGAAAGCGACCTTCGTCGCTAATACTCAGCAGCAGCCCAGTGGACCAAAGCCAACTGATCGCTAAGATGAAAGACGGCGATTCTTCAATGAGAAACTGAAGCGCCCTTATTCGTTTCCCCGGGATAAAACGAGGAGACTGTTCAAGCTGGCGGTGCGCAACAGGCTCATCAACCTGCCGGATCCAAAACGCCCATTGCAACCCGGTGAGGCTAATAATCCTAATTATTGCCCCTATCACCAAGCGATAGGCCATCCAATCGATAATTGCTTCGTCTTCAAAGGGTGGATTGAAAGCCAATACCAACAGGGCAAATTCGCACTATCCGAGAATTGGAAAGTAAACCCGCCCCAGCTGCACACTCTTAAAAAGGCAGACACACCGGGGGCATCATGCTCTTTTGTAGAAGAAGCTCCATGGGAGGTCGTTCTTTCAGCTAAAACGAAAAGAATGATGAAGGATCTCCAAATATGCACGGCGATCAAATGGAAAAGTCCGCTGGAATCCGAAGTCATCAAGGGAATGCTGAAGCCGCACCCGACGCCAAAAAATGGTGGGGATGGTCAAAACGCCCATACCCAGCCGTCAAAGTCTTCGAAGAAGAAGAAGAAGACCAGAAAGCCCGTGAAGTTTGGTGACAAGCACACGGACCTGCAGAAACATATCGACGTGCTGGAAGAATATAACCAGAAAGCGCGGACCCCAGTCACACTCCAAGAGTTTCTCAACCACATCCTTGAGGACGGAAATGATGAAGGAGAAGACTCGTCGGATGAACCTAAGGATTATGTGGCAAGCTGCCACGTGATCTCTCGCTCATTAATAAATGGTGAAGAAGCTCCGGATGCAGAGAAACTGAGGGCAGATCCTGAGCCTGAACTCCTAGAACCGTTTAACGATATGATTGACGCATTTCTTAACGAAGCTCTTCTGAAAAGCAAAGCTGATCGAGAACGCGAAATGGCCATATTCGAAAAAGCCAAACGCCGGCGACTGGACAAAAGGTTAGAAACACTCCCACCAAGTCAAACCACTTCGGCCGCCAGCAAAAGCAGGTTCAAGATAAGGAAAAGGTTCGCTAAAGCTATATCGATGGGAATGAAGCTGCCACCCTCCGAAGGAAACACTTCTGATGAGATACACCTTAATGAAGAGGATGTGCATCCTAATTACTGTCATCGAAGGATTGCGCACCCTACTAAAGATGCAACGCCTTTAAAAATTGGTGGCAAGGGTATGTCGCTCACAGGCAACACTTCAATAGGATGAAGCGTAAAGCTCTTCGACAGCGGAAAAATGCGACAGATGAACGAGGAAGAGCTGCCGGCAACTGTCACATGGTTGATAACAGGGGATCACAAGTTCTTACCTTCAGGGGTGATTCTGAAGAAGAAATGACTCTCGGCCCTCTCTTCAAAGAATCCACCCCAGGAAAAGAGGAAGAACCGAAGAGCTGTGAGAACATTCAACTGCGCAATCGCACGTTACCTAAAAAGAATCTCGAACCCGCAAACAAGAGATCGAACAAAAAGGATAAGGGGAAAGAAAAGGTCCCTGAGGATATCGCCCTCGATGATTGAGTCGTCGAAAATCTAGCAGCCAAGGCCTCGCCCAAGAAAAACAAGGTGGATTACAATGTTCCGGCATACCTGAGGAAGATACCCTCACAGCTAAGCATTCTTGACACCCTTCTGCTATCTAAAGAGGCGAGAGATTCCCTGATCAAGGCACTACAAGAGCCCGAACAGTTTCAGGCTTTCCTCGCCGAAGAAAAGATGAAGGACAAGCTGGAAGAAGTGCACACAGCCGATATCACCTTCGGCGATGAAGATCTCCTCCTCGGGACGTGCTAGCATAACCGTCCCCTTTATGTCTCCAGATACTGTCATGATATTAAGATAGGCAAGATCCTGGTTGACAATGGGACCTCCGTCAATCTCCTCAATGTAAGAGTGTTGAAGGAAATCTGCATGAGCGTTCAGCACCTCACTCGTAATAAAATCACCATCTCCGGGTTTGACTCCCAGTCATCACGGACGCTCGGGTCTGTGATACTGACGTTACGCTTTGGGCTGCTCGTCACGGACATCAAATTTCACGTCATTGATGCTAAGACATGTTACAATGCTTTGCTCGGCAGGCCTTGGTTACATGAGTACAACATCATCCCTTCTACACAACATCAGTGTATGAAGTATTTCAAGGATGGTCTCGAGTATACCGTGACAGGGGAGTTGAACCCATTCTCCGTGAATGAAGTCCGAAAGTATGAAGATGCAAAATACTTCTTACCAGATTTTGAAGACATGGAAAGATGCCACAAACTGAAGAACAGAGCTATCACTACTATTCCGATCTTCAGGAGTGATACCGAGGTGGAAGAAGAAATAATTTATTCAGGGTTGCCCCAATGCAACAAACCAGGACCATCCAACCCTATTCTGGTCTTCGGCAGCGACTCTGAAGATGAGGTTAATGCAGTATTTTCTGTCCGGCCATCAATACAAGCCTTCGCTGGCGATGAACGAAGTTTGCAAATTGCCATAGTTCCGCAAGAGCATTACAAAGAGCTCGACGCACTTGATACCTATAGTGTGCAGGAACTGCAGACGTTCTACGTCCCTCCCATGCGAAAAGATGAAAAGACGATCCTCTTTTATCGATCCGCGGAAACCAAAGTAGAGAAAGAGATCTGGCATGGTGCCAATTCTACACTTGACAGGCTCCAGCCCATCCATCTTCCCAGATACTAAACAGAAAGATTGAAAAGGCTGTTAAGACGCCAAGGCGTACCCTTTAAACAGACCGCGCGACAAGCTCAATTCTACAACAGGATCTGGAACGTCTCCGGAACTCAGCGAAAGTTGCCCAATGGGAGAATGGAAACGATCCGGCTTGGATATGTTCAATCCAAGAAACGAGAGCAATTCTACGGCTCCTACGTTATACATGACTTTGATGAAGAAGGAGATGCTCTGTTAGAAGACGCTAACCCTGAACCAAAACGAGGTCTCGCCATGAAAGTGCCAACTCCGTCTTTCGAAAAACAGATGGATAGGCTAATAAAGGAAGCGGGTCAAAAGTCCGGGATGATCATAACCGCGAAATGGCCATCTATGAGAAAGCCATAACACAGCGCCTCCTTCAGCAGGCTACGAAAAATGATGATGCCCTTCGTCGCCAGCCCGTCACAAAGAAGACTCGACGCGATCGAAAACTGAGCAGCCGGGATCCGTCTCTTATAAAGAAGATGGGTCGAGCATATTCTTTTTCCCAAGACAAGACAAGGAAGATATTCGACCTCATCATGAAACATCAGAGGATTATGCTCCCGGAGTCCAAGCACCCCGAGCAAACAGACGTGGTCTCTCACCCAGACTATTGCTCCTATCACCGAGCAATAGGACATCCTCTCGAAGATTGCTTCATATTCAAAGACTGGGTCGAAGACCAATATCAACAAAGCAAGTTCGCTCTATCCAGCAGTTGGAGGATAACCCCGCCAAAGAAGCATGAACCGAAAGAGACATGTATAGCAAGAATAGAACCAGATCAACATCAGTCTTGGAAACGATCTCGTACCTGTCATGCGATAACGCTGTCAGAAGAAGAACCCGAGAATATGGATGACCTCTCTTGGTGCTTCGAAAATGATGAAGATGAGTTGATCTCAGAATTTCCACCAGCGCCAAAAGAGCTGGAAGATAGGATACATACTACTGCAGATAACCTCAGAAAAATCGACTTGGGGACGACAAACGACCCGCGGCTTACGTTCGTCAGTGAGTTGTTATCTGAAGAAGAGGTGGCTACGCTCAAAGACGTGCTCATGCAGTATAAAGACTACTTTGCATGGAACTATTCCGAGATGCCAGGATTAGATCCATAAATAGCCGTCCACAAATTGGCGATCTCTCCAGACATCAAGCCAATCAAACAAGCACCAAGAAGAATGCGGCTCGAACTTGAAATGAGCATCAACACCGAAGTCAAGAAGCTAATCGACTTCGGATTCATCCAAGAGGTTCAGTATCCTGACTGGATAGCCAACATCGTCCCAGTGATGAAGAAAAATAGGACAGTACGCATCTGTGTAGATTTTCGGGACCTCAACAAAGCATGTCCGAAAGATGACTTTCCCGTACCGGTTACCGAGCTAATGATAGACAACACGTCCACTCACGAAGTCTTCTTCTTCATGGACGGCTCATCAGGGTACAATCAAATAAAGATGCATCCCAAAGATCGAAAGCATACCGCTTTCCGGACTCCTCTGGGCATATTCTGCTACAAAGTGATGCCTTTCGGTCTAAAGAACGCCGGCGCTACCTATCAGAGGGCCATGACGAAGATTTTTTATGACCTCATATATGAATTCGTCGAATGCTATATCGATGACCTTGTGGTGAAAAGCAAATCGCACGAAGAGCATTGGGAGCATCTAAAAATAGTGTTGCAACGTCTTCGAAAATACAACTTGAAGATGAACCCTCTGAAATGCGCGTTTGGAGTCTCTTCGGGAAAATTCCTAGGATTCATCGTACGACATCGAGGCATCGAGATAGACCTGTCAAAGATCAAGTCGATCATGGAAATTCCCCCGCCAAGAACTCTCAAACAACTGCGGTCTCTCTAAGGAAAGCTCGCGTATATCTGGCGGTTCATAGCTAACCTCTCCGGCAAATATCGTCCCTACAGTCACTTGATGAAGAAGGGAACCTCGTTTGTTTGGGATCGCAAATGCCAAAGCGCGCTGGACAAAATTAAGCAATATCTACAGAATCCTCCGGTGCTAACCGCTCCGGTCAAGGGAAAGCCTCTCATTTTGTATACAACCGCCCTTGAGAGTTCCTTAGGCGCATTATGGGCACAAGAAAATGACCAAGGGAAGGAGAGGGCCCTTTACTATTTGAGTCGAGTTTTTCTGAGGGCAGAAAACAATTACTCTCCTATTGAAAAACACCGCCTGGCGTTGATCTTCGCAATAACTAAACTCAGGTACTATGCGTTGGCACATGAGGTTCATCTCATATCAAAGGTGGATCCTCTTAAGTATTTGATATCAAAAGCCATTCTAATGGGACGACTAGCTAAATGGGCCTTACTCTTAATGGAATTCTCGGTGACATACCGACCTCTCAAGGCAGTGAAAGGTTAGGCCATCGCCGACTTCCTCGCTGAGCATCCAGTACCTGCCGATTCTCCTTTGAACTGCGAATTGCCAGACGAGCACGCATTTGATATAATCGACGGGGAGAAAGGAGGGAATGATATCCGATGGGAACTCTACTTCGACGGAGCATCTTCTATGAAGAAGCGAAAGCACAGCTCCCCCATAATCAAGTCTGGGGTAGGCCTCATCTTCGTGACTCCACAAGGAGGGATAATGCGCTTTGCTTTTTCCTTAACAGAGCCGATGACGAATAATGAAGCCGAATATGAAGCTTTGATAGCAGGTCTTGAGATCGCTGTCGACATGGGAATTGAAAACCTCCTCATATACGGAGATTCCCAGCTGGTCGTTAGTCAAGTCAATGGCGACTATCAAACATGCAAACCGGAGTTGGTAAAGTACGGTGAGAGAGTGCAACAATTGCTGACTCAGATCCCTTCCTACTCCCTGGAAATCATACCACGCATGGAAAATAGCAAGGCAGATGCGTTAGCCAAACTCGCTAAAGAACTAGCTGACGAAAACCTCGTTGATATGAGGATCGTTTTGCAAAGTCGTCAGGTTCTTGCACCAGCAGAAATGTCTCCGAAGTCATCTGAAGAGAAAGAAGCGACCAAAGAAACAGCCCTACAAATAAAAGACCAGGAAAAGGCTGCGGATTAGAGAGAAGTCTTTATAGACTACTTCAAATTCCGTCGAACACCTGAAGATGCGTCCTCAAGATATCAGCTCATGAAATGAGCTCTATCCTTCGCCTTCGTCAATGATACGCTGTATAAGAGATCGTTCGACTCTCTATGGCTAAGATGCCTGGGACCGGAAGAAGTAAGGAGAGTCATCCAAGAAACTTACGACGGACTCTGCGGTTCTCATCAAGCCAGGCCGAAGATGAAACTGAAGATCAAAAGGATGGGCTACTATTGGACCACGATGATTCAATACTGCCTTGAATACGTGAAGCAGTGCCACTCATGCTAGATTTATGGAGACTTTATCCACCAACATCCAAATCCGCTATATCCAACGGTGGCTAGCTGGCCATTCGAAATGTGGGGAACTGACATAATCGGGCCCATCGAACCGGCATCATCCAGGGGACATCGGTTCATATTGGCGACAACTGATTATTTCTCTAAGTGGGCGGAAGCAATACCGCTAAGAGAAGTGAAGACGGAGAATATCCTCCATTTCTTCAAGACACATGTCATCTATCGGTTCGGCACTCCGCGACGGATTATCTCCGATAACGGTCCGGCCTACAGAAGCCACAAAATCAGCCGCTTCGCACAACAACATAATATAGACTGGAGATATTCTTTGGTCTACAATCCCCGAGCTAATGGTCTGGCTGAGGCTTTCAACAAGACCTTGACAAAGATCGTGAAAAAGATGGTGTCTCGAAATAAGAAGGACTGGCACGAGAGACTGCATGAAGCTCTCTGGGTGTATCGGACTACGTTCAAGACGGCCACAAACACAATGCCGTATGCATTGGTATTCGGCACTGAGGCAGTACTCCTTTTGGAGATAGAGTTACCCTCCTTATGAGTGACAGTTCATTAAGAGTTAACGGACGAAGAGAATACTCATCTTCAGCTTGAGGAGCTTGATGCCCTCGACGAAACCCGGCTCATGGCGCAACAAAACCTGGAGGCTTATAAAGCAAAGATGATGCGCTCATACGAGAGATTGACTAGGCCGAGAACATTCGCCAAGGCGAACTCGTGCTAGTGGTCAAGAGACCTATGATCCCCAATCGTGCCAAGCGGGGGAAATTCGAGCCGAACTATGAAGGCCCGTATATCATAGACAAGGTCTACCAAGGCAGGGCTTACTTGCTCATGGATATGCATGGCGAAAGACCCTTCAGGCCAATAAACGGTCAGTTCCTAAAGAAATACTACGCCTGATGAGTTACGACCTGGGTTAATGATAGATGACGACGCCTATGTCCGCTCGCTATCTTCCCAGGCCCGAACTCTAAAAGTGGTAGCCAACGAAGCCGTTGCAGCAACGGACCGAAATTTCCTAAAACTAACGACGGACCGAAACATTCTAAAACTAACGATGGACCGAAACGTCCCTAAACTAACGACTGACCGAAACGTCGTTAAATTACTACAAACTCGCGGCGTTCGCAGACTGACGTGGTAAAAAAAAACGGTACGTCCATAAGCGAGATAGGCACGGATGAAAACCCGAAAGGGCCCCGTGAGTAAAAACAGCAGGACTACCGGCGAGTTTGTGAAAACCCGAAAGGGCGCAATCTCGTTAAAAGACACTTGCAAGGTCCTCTCGACCCTGTAAGGAGAAAATACCTGCGTGAGATCCTTACGACTCACAAGGGAGCAACACACTTAGGAATCCTCACGATTCCTAAGGAGAAAACACACTTATGAGATCCTCACGACTCGTAAGGAGAATTCCCCTTTGAGACCCTCATGGCTCAAAGGATTCAAAAGCCTTAAGCTACAGGGATCTGAATCTGTTCTTAAGCCATCACATTTCCCAGACTACCCTACAAGTGTTTCAACATTGACCCTTGTATAAAATTCATGGGCACGAATAAACATTTCCCTAACAAAGTCCTACCAGCGATTAGGGATATGCTCACACGGTGAACAAACACTTATAGGTCCTCTCGACTTGCAAGGAGAAAACACTCTTGTAAGATCCTTACGACTTATAAAAGAACACACACTTAAGAATTCTCACGATTTTAAGGAGAAAACGCATCTACGAGATCCTCACGACTCGTAGGGAGAAACACCTTTATGAGACCCTTACGACTCATAAAGTCAAAAGCCTTAGTCGATAGGATCTTAACCCTGTTTGCTAAGCCACCTTTGTTCGAACCGACAAAGGCAAATGATGATTCACTCCTTACAATATCCCAGTTGCAGCGATGCTGATGCCTAAATCGGTATCAAATTCCAAGCCCTTTCACGGAAAATGATGATTCGCTCCTGGCAATATTCCAGTCGTAGCGATGCTGATGCTAAGATTGGCACCAGATTCCAAGTTCCACACTCACGATAAAAATCAGCGAGCCAAAAATGCATATGAAATAGCCGAAATGATGGGGCAACTTGCAACAAAATCAACAAGTAAAAATATATGCATACAAAATAACCGAAATGATTGGGCAACTCACAATAAAAAACAGCGAGTAGAAAGAAAAAAAACAGCCGAAATGATTGGGCACCGCGAAAAACAGCCGAAATGATTGGGCAATCGCAACTTTCGCGATATAAAAGCTGAAATGATAGAGTATCGTGGAAAGAAATAAAAAAAATAATGAAATATTTGCCCTGCAGGTAAGTCTATACTGACCCCTATATACAATCCATGGGCATAAACGAAAGGAAACCATATCATCCCACCAAGCTTTGGCAAAGGGAAGCCAGATCTCTGGCTACATCTACAGCCTAGAGATCACCAACAGCGTTCCTCCTCATTCCAACAGGATTCAGACGCGAAAATCAACCTTGGAGCCATGGCAAAGTCCCTGTTCCAAATCTCGACGGTTCACAGACAGCCTAGAGATCACTAACAACGTTCCTCCTCATTCCAATAGGATTCAGACGCGACAATCAACCTTGAAGCCATGGCAAAGTCCCTGTTCCAAACCTCGACGGTTCACATGTTGGATATATGTATGCCCTAGAGGCCATTATATGATAGTGGATGTATCTATACATGTATATATATTCAGTATACATTCTTGCTCGACATGATAGTATGCTATCTGGTTCTTCTTTATCTGACATGTTGATTTGATCATACTTATTATTCACTCATACATGCTGATAAAGCCCTGAGGATATTGGTTTGACTGCTCTGATTATGATGGAGATCATACTAGTGGGACATCTGTAGTCTATAAGCATATCCTGAAAAGTCCCTAGTCGTAGGTATATCGAGACGGGGCATTGATATACCATAGTAGACTGGCGTATATGATACTAGACCCATACGATGGGCGATGAATGTTCCCACATTCATCGATGTTTGACATAAAGATCATATACGGGTGCTCAGTAGTGACTGGGTACACTGGACGGACTCACCGAGAACTCCTATATGGAATTATATCTTTCGCCGGATAGCAGTTCTCAGGTGACACTGGTACAGGTTAGTCTGTAGACCCGAGATCGTCATGGAGTCTTGTGTGTTCTCCCACTGTACTTTGATTGCCACCCTACCACGGCTCTACTGAGTCATGCAAACAGGTGGCCGTTGGGTACAGTCCCGAGACACACGAAGGCAATGAGCGATAGGAGGGGTTTCGTCTCTCCCGGTATTGGGAGTTGATGCTGTACTGTGCCCGACTGGTTATATCAGTAAGTCCCTGGCCAGGGCTGCTGAGATTTGCTGATAAGCGTTATCAGTAGTTTCTCGATCTGTTATAGACCATTCACCGGCACGACTTATTAAGTTATTAGGGTCGACGTGACCATCCCTAGGCTCAATATGCAGCATATCTGACGAAGAGACCGGACTGTACGGTAGTGTTGCCGGTTGGCTCGACGGGGGTTGTAGCAGGTTCGCTTGTCTTCTTCTGATCGCTCAATACCCAGGTGGCCGTTACGTTTAGCTGACCGCTTGCGGCTTGGGGGTGCTTGATATGATCATCGCCTTCTGCCGGCGTATTGACGAGTCTTAGAGTCCCACGCAGGAGTTACCTAGTCCAGGCGAAACGTTGTGGTGCGCGTATGCGATATGCGCATGCACCCGATTATAATGTGCGTATATGATACCGTACATTGATCGGGCGGCTTGCTTTTGGTGGGGTCATATGTGATATGGCCGGATTGATAAATCAAGTGTTGATTTATCATTTAACCATTAGTTTTCTCACTTAAAACCTTTTCTTGGATGATGGATATGTGTATGCATGTATGTTTTTCTTTCTTTCTAGTTTCATGCACATATGGATGTGCATACATACATACATACATACACCCATCTATCATGGTTGTTTACACATGGAGATGGTGGCAATATGAGACTCACACCATGGATAAATCTTTTGTGTTTTATTTGATTTAAGATTTAAAACAAAATGGTAAAAGGAAAGGATAATCTTCACTTGCTTCTACACTCTTCCTTAACCTAACCATTCTCACCTACCCTTAACCTTAGATTAACCTTTCCTTACATGGTTTAAACCCTAATTAAATACCAACCAAGAGATTTAACCATGGTTTGAAGTGAGAAGGAATAAAATATAAAAGGATATATTTCATTTCTTTTCTTATGGTTATCTTTTTCATCTCAAGTTAATATATTGCCACCATCTTCTTCCTCCTTCATTTTTTGCTCTCTAGTTTCTTCTAGTGAGTAATATACACATAAAGATAGGTTTTTGAAGTGAGAATCTTAACCACAACTTCATTCTATACAAGTTTAGCCAACTTGTTTAGAGTGTTTTCTTCGATTCTCGAAGTTGCGAGCTTGGACGGGGAACTCCGGGTGGATCGTCGTGGACGCGAGAGGACTTCAAGAGGACCTCCATTCAACACCCAAGAGACCAAAGATTCCAGCAAAAGGGAGCTACAAAGGTTGTAGTCTAGAAACCCTTTCTTTATAAGTCTTTTGTTTCGTAACCCTAATTTTCTAGGATCGATTCCTTTGCATGCTTGTTTAGCACCATCAAAATTCAAACTTTAAGACATGTGATGCTTCAAACCTCATCATAGGGTGCTAGACAAACGTTACATTGGTATCAGAGCCGACCTAGAACATTAGGCGACGCTTTTACGAAGTAAAAATCCCGATCAGACAAAAAATACGATTTTTTGGACCCTCTCTGGACAAATTTCAAAATCTGACATTTTTCAGAATTAAAAATACTTAAAAAATACAGCAGGGAAAACTAAGAATAATGGTGAAAAACGATGCAGTGTACTGTTCATATGGCCGCGGAACCGCGGCAATTCCTTGCTTAGGCCGCGGATCCGCGGCCGTACACTGGAATCATGCTATGAAAATTGCACCATAATTCCTAGGTCTGCTAGTATACTGTTTTAGGTATGTTTAATCTGAATATAGTACTGTATTTTCTAGAGATGGTTTTGGACGCGTAGTTTTGATCGGTATTTTCATTTCGTAGTTTTTCCGGGTAAATTAGAAAGCATTGAAGTGTTTGAACGAGTATCATTTGCTCACTATTCACGGGATTTAAATGCTTTGGAGATACGCGCAAGTCTTTTTGTGGTGGTCCCTCTATAAGACAACAAACCTTAACTCGATTATGTGACTGTCTTGAACTGCCCTTTGAACCTTAGGGTTTGGGGCAGTACGGCGTGCCACATGTGAGGCGTTGGCTTGACCCTTCTACGGCTGGACCGCTACTACTGTGTCACACTCCAGGTGTTTGAACTCTGCTCAAGTGTTGGGCTTTAGTGAATCCTGGGTATTTGATCATTCGTTCGAAAACTTCAATACTGTCTGTTTATCCGGAATGTGATGCAATGTGTGGAATTCATATTACTAGACATGAAATACGGAATATGTGATATTTCGCATTTGTGATGTCTAAAGCGAATGTGGATTCCAGATATTGCAGTTTTGCATTTTCTTTTCTGTGACCGTAAGTGTAGTATGTTCGATATCGCCGGTTTCGTTGCTATACATCAACGACAATTGGGGTATGCATACTTACTTACGTTGATGATATGAGATATTATGTGTTGCTGAGATATGATGTGCAGGATTGTCGCGATTGAATAGCTGGGTTTTTTTTATGTGAGATGAGAGTTTTATATTTTCATTCATGTAAATTCAAATGTAATGTAATATTCTTTTATTTGGGGCACTTCCGGGTTGAGGTTGTGTCACCAGTGTTGTATATTATTTACTTTTCCGTATTAGAATGGACCCAAGGAGGGGAGCACAGGTGACCGGGTCCTGGGGTTCAGTGGGAGGCCATCTCGAGGAGTCGAGACCGGGTCTCCTAAACTCCAGAATTGGTAGGGTCACTTGCCGCTCTCGTAGGGGTCCAGGGTGTGGGCTTGGCTATTCATCGCGACTATGGAATCCGTATTTTCTATTCTGGCTAAATACTAAATACGGACGTCCTAGTATATCCCACGTTATATCTATGTTTCTGCTGCCTGTGTTCTGTGATATCTGAGACGAATGACATATTATATATATGATATATAGTAGACGTTGCTTATGTTTTACACCCGCGCTAGTCCCGTTCTGGTATGCCGTTAGTTAAGTAACCTAACGGTGCATAACGGAACATTGTGGCGAATGCGGATGGCATAAGCGTACGTGTTATTTTCGTTTCTTTTCTGTGATTGGCTTAAGGACTTAAATGATGGGATTACATTAATGAGATTAATGTAAAGAAAATAAACCTAAAAAGATGTTGTAGAATCGGATTTGAAAACCACTCGGCTATTTATAAAAAGGCTATATTTCAAAACTGCGGAGCTTAAGCCACTCCTTTTGAAAACCATTTGATTCTACAACGATATCAAGTTCAAAGCGTTAAAGATTTTCTTAAAAATCATCCGCAACCCTCCGTCATTTTAGGAAGTAGAGTACTTAGTATTCGTGCTACGTTTGTTGACTATAGTTAAGGCGTAGTGTACGGTAGCTAAGTGATGTCTTCCTACATTGCATATGATGCAGATTAATTAGGACATTCTTATGACTTTGTTGACCATAGTTAAGGGTCATATGAGTGGGTCTAATTGATCAAGAAATGACGGGTAGAACTTGACTGGTACTTATGATTTGTTGACCTTAGTTAAGGTCATAAGTACTTGGGGTAAAAACAACATCGGGAATTTCAATAGTTGAAATTTGCAATGAGATTGCATACCTTCCATGTGATGGTTGGATCCCGATCCCACTGTGGGCAATAGTTGCTCCTAGGAGAGTTTTACAGTTTACAATTAGCTAACTCATTAGGTGTCTAGAAAGGTGTTAACGGGGCTCCGCCTCTGGGAAAACGAGGTTTACTCTAATTAGGTCCGTGCGAAAGCACGGGGAACCTCCCTCAAGTACCGACACTGGCCTGGCTGAACGGTTAGCGAAGTTGTAGACTGTAATTAATCCTGGCTAGTTTTTCTTTTTAAGGTTTGAAAGAAAAACTCGATAAAAGCAGTGGGAAATATCGATTAGACAAGATAAAAACCAATCTGATCTATGCAAGAGCTTTCGCTGAGTGTATTCTTTTCTCTCTCTTAATGGCAGATACCCATGACTGGACTCAAGCTTCTACTAGATAGAAACAAACTGAATGGGACCAACTATAAAGACTGGCTGAGGAATCTGAAAATCGCCTTGACATATGATAAAGTATCATATGTCCTCACGGCTTCAGCCCCGCCCGTCCCAGGTCCAAAATCCTCAGTTGCGGACAAAGAAGTCCGCAAGACATGGGACGCTGATTGTGCCACGGCCAAATGCCTCGCGCTTGCATCGATGGACAATACACATCAAAAGCAGCACGAGAATATGGACATTCAAACCATATTGCTCCATACAAAGGAGTTGTATGCAGAGCAATCACGCGTATTGCGATACGAAGCATCAAAGAAATTGTTTCAGATGCGAATGGCCCCTGGCACACCAGTAGGAGACCATGTTCTGAAGATGATAGCTCTTATAGAAGAGCTTGAGGACCTTGGATGGACGATGGACGATGGACAATGAACAATATATAGATATTATTCTGCAGTCCCTCCCCTCCACCTTTGCTCAATTCATAGTAAACTTCAACATGCACGGCATGGAGAAGGAACTCCCTGAACTCCTTAATATGTTAAGGAGTGCAGAGAGCACTATGAAGTCAGCAAAAACTCCCGTTATGACTATTGGACAGTCTTCCTCTTCTCGCCCGAAAGCTAAGGCCAAGGGAAAGAAAAAGAAGAAACCCATTAATCCTAAGGGTGGAGTTAAAAAGGTGAAGGGAAAGGAAAAATCCAAGGCTGGAGACGCGGGGAAGGACGAATGTTTTCATTGCCACAAGACAGGACATTGGAAGCGCAATTGCACGGAGTACTTAAGTCTCAAGAAGAAGCATGGTGATGCTTCTGCTTCAGGTGCGTTTGTGACAGAAAACTGTTTTTCAATAAACTCTGCTTCCTGGGTATTAGATACCGGTTCAGGTTCTCACATTTGCAATTCTATGCAGGGGCTGAGAAATAGCAAAGTTTTGAAGACAGGTGACCATACTCTCCGCGTTGGAAATGGTTTACATACAGTCGCAGTGGGAGAGTATCACTTGGGGTTGCCATCTGGATGTATTTTGGTTTTGAATCCATATTATTTTGTACCAAGTATGCTATGTAATATAATATCCGTTTCTTTGTTGGACAATGAAGGATATAATTTTGTATTGCAGAACAATGTTATGAACATTCACCTGAATCAAATGTTGGTTGGGTATGGTACGCTTAATAACGGAATATATGTCCTAAATCAACAAACAGTTTTCAGTATACAACACACTAATAAAAGAAAACTTTCAGAATTAAATGAAGCTTTTCTTTGGCACTGTAGACTTGGTCATATTAACGAAACAAGACTAAACAAGTTACACAAAGATGGATATTTAAACTCTTTTGACTATAAATCTTATGCGACTTGCCAGTCTTGTATCAAGGGTAAAATGACCAAAACTCCGTTTAACGGACACGGAGAAAGAGCTACTCAGCTCCTAGCCCTCATACATAGTGATGTATGTGGGCCAATGTCTACACAGGCTAGAGGCGGTTTTTCATACTTCATTACAGTCACTGACGATTTCTCAAGATTCGGTCATGTATTTTTATTAAAGCACAAGTCCGAAGCTTTCGAGAAATTCATTGAATATAAACAAGAAGTAGAAAAACAAACTGGCTTGAATATCAAGATGCTTCGATCAGATCGAGGTGGTGAGTATCTCAGTACAGAATTTGCAAACTTCCTAAAAGAGAATGAGATTCTCTCTCAGCTCACTCCTCCTTACACACCACAGCACAACGGTGTGTCAGAACGACGGAATAGGACCCTATTAGATATGGTCCGGTCCATAATGAGTGACGCCGAGTTACCAGTCTCATTTTGGGGGCATGCATTGGAGACTGCAGCGTTTCTTCTAAACAGGGTTCCAACCAAAACCGTGTCTACCACGCCATATGAGATATGGCATGGGAAGAGACCATCTCTCAAGAGAATTAAGATTTGGGGTTGCCCGGCCTATGTTAAAAAGCAGAATCCGGACAAACTCGAGACACAGTCAGTCATGTGTAACTTTGTGGGATATCCAAAGAATTCTTATGGATATCTGTTCTACCACAAAGAGGAACAAAAAGTGTTAGTTTCTCAGTATGCCACATTCTTGGAAAAAGAGTTTTTCACAGATAAAGATGATGGCAAGGTGGTGGATCTAGAAGAGGTTCTGGAGACACAAACTACAAATGACGATTTGGTTGAACCGGCTGTTACAACAGAAACTGAAGAACCTCGGCCACTCCGTAGGTCTGGTAGGACTTCTCGCCCACCGGAGAGGTACTACGGTTTCCTCATTGATGGTGATAGAGAAGACTGTATCATGGATGATGATGATCCTACCAGTTTTCAGCAAGCTATCACGAGTAGAGACTCTGTGAAGTGGCTGGATGCCATGAGATCCGAAATGGAGTCCATGTACACCAACAAAGTATGGACTTTGGACGTTGTACCCCCTGGGGTAAAACCTGTGGGGTGCAAATAGATCTTTAAAAGAAAGATTGGTGTAGATGGGCAGGTGGAGACCTATAAGGCAAGACTTGTGGAGAAAGGCTTTCGTCAAAGACCAAGTTTGGACTATGACGAAACTTTTTCGCCCGTAGCCATACTTAAATCCATTCGGATCCTACTTGCTATTGCTGCTCACTACGACTATGAAATCTGGCAGATGGACGTTAAAACAACATTTCTAAATGGAGATTTGGAAGAATGCGTTTATATGGATCAGCTAGAGGGCTTCATTGACAGTGGGAGCAGCGAGAAAGCATGTAGATTGCTTAAATCCATATATGGGTTAAAGCAAGCATCTCAGAGTTGGAACATCTGTTTCGATGATGTTATCAAAGAGTTTGATTTCATCAAAAATCCAGATGAACCTTGTGTTTATAAGAAGACTGTAGGAAGAGCTGTCACATTCCTCGTATTGTACGTGGATGACATTCTTTTGATAGGAAATGATATTCCTATGCTACAGTCGGTTAAATCTTTCTTATCACTAAGGTTCTCCATGAAGGACCTGGATGATGCCACATACATCCTGGGCATAAGGATCTATAGAGATAGATCCAAAAAGTTATTGGGATTGTACCAAACCAGGTACATTGACACCATCCTAAAAAGGTTTAGTATGGAAGACTCCAAGCGGGGTGCCTTACCCGCTTGCCATGCGGTCACTCTCTCCAAGGATTCTTGTCCAAAGACCGATGAAGAGAGAGCTCGCATGAGAGTTATACCCTATGCTTCGGCAGTAGGATCTATAATGTATGCGATGTTATGTACACACCCAGATGTAGCTTATGCACTTAGTGTTGTAAGCAGGTATCAATCCAACCCAGGGGAGAACCACTGGATAGCTGTGAAGAACATTCTTAAGTACTTGCGAAGGACTAAAGAATTGTTCTTGGTGTATGGTAATGGAGATCTCCAAATGGAGGCCTTTACCGATTCGAGCTTCCAGAGCGATAAGGACGACAGCAAATCTATCTCTGGGTTTGTATTTACCCTCAATAGAGGGGCGGTGAGTTGGAAGAGTTCCAAACAAGATACCATTGCAGACTCTACGATGGAAGCTGAGTACATTGCTGCAAATGATGCCGCCAAGGAAGCCGTCTGGATGAAGAAGTTCGTCACGGAGCTAGGAGTAGTTCCAACCATTATTGATCCAATACCTTTGTATTGTGACAATAATGGGGCTATGGCGTTAGCCAAGGAGCCCAGATCCCATCAGCAGTCCAGACACATCCTGAGGCGTTTTCATTTGATCCGGGAGATTGTAGATCGCCGCGAGATCGAGATTAGGAGGGTAGACACAAAGAATAACACCGCGGATCCATTCACCAAGGCCTTCCCTCAGCCGCAGCATGAGCGACTTTTTGAGATGTTGGGTATGAGATACGCCAATAACTGGCCTTAGTGCAAGTGGGAGATTATTGGATATATGTATGCCCTAGAGGCCATTATATGATAGTGGATGTATCTATACATGTATATATATTCAGTATACATTCTTGCTCGACATGATAGTATGCTATCTGGTTCTTCTTTATCTGACATGTTGATTTGATCATGCTTATTATTCACTCATACATGCTGATAAAGCCCTGAGGATATTGGCTTAACTGCTCTGATTATGATGGAGATCATACTAGTGGGACATCTGTAGTCTATAATCATATCCTGAAAAGTCCCTAGTCGTAGGTATATCGAGACGGGGCATTGATATACCAGAGTAGACTGGCGTATATGATACTAGACCCATACGATGGGCGATGAATGTTCCCACATTCATCGATGTTTGACATCAAGATCATATACGGGTGCTCAGTGGTGACTGGGTACACTGGACGGACTCACCGAGAACTCCTATATGGAATTATATCTATCGTCGGATAGCAGTTCTCAGGTGACACTGGTACAGGTTAGTCTGTAGACCCGAGATCGTCATGGAGTCTTGTGTGTTCTCCCACTGTACTTTGATTGCCACCCTACCACAGCTCTACTGAGTCGTGCAAACAGGTGGCCGTTGGGTACAGTCCCGAGACACACGAAGGCAATGAGCGATAGGAGGGGTTTTGTCTCTCCCGGTATTGGGAGTTGATGCTGTACTGTGCCCGACTGGTTATATCAGTAAGTCCCTGGCCAGGGCTGCTGAGATTTGCTGATAAGCGTTATCAGTAGTTTCTCGATCTGTTATAGACCATTCACCGGCACGACTTATTGAGTTATTAGGGTCGACGTGACCATCCCTAGGCTCAATATGCAGTATATCTGACGAAAAGACCGGACTGTACGGTAGTGTTGCCGGTTGGCTCGACGGGGGTTGTAGCAGGTTCGCTTGTCTTCTTCTGATCGCTCAATACCCGGGTGGCCGTTACGTTTAGCTGACCGCTTGCGGCTTGGGGGTGCTTGATATGATCATCGCCTTCTGCCGGCGTATTGACGAGTCTTAGAGTCCCACGCAGGAGTTACCTAGTCCAGGAGAAACGTTGTGGTGCGCGTATGCGATATGCGCATGCACCCGATTATAATGTGCGTATATGATACCGTACATTGATCGGGCGGCTTGCTTTTGGTGGGGTCATATGTGATATGGCCGGATTGATAAATCAAGTGTTGATTTATCATTTAACCATTAGTTTTCTCACTTAAAACCTTTTATTAGATGATGGATATGTGTATGCATGTATGTTTTTCTTTTTTTCTAGTTTCATGCACATATGGATGTGCATACATACATACATACATACACCCATCTATCATGGTTGTTTACACATGGAGATGGTGGCAATATGAGACTCACACCATGGATAAATCTTTTGTGTTTTATTTGATTTAAGGTTTAAAACAAAATGGTAAAAGGAAAGGATAATCTTCACTTGCTTCTACACTCTTCCTTAACCTAACCATTCTCACCTACCCTTAACCTTAGATTAACCTTTCCTTACATGGTTTAAACCCTAATTAAATACCAACCAAGAGATTTAACCATGGTTTGAAGTGAGAAGGAATAAAATATAAAAGGATATATTTCATTTCTTTTCTTATGGTTATCTTTTTCATCTCAAGTTAATATATTGCCACCATCTTCTTCCTCCTTCATTTTTTGCTTTCTAGTTTCTTCTAGTGAGTAATATACACATAAAGATAGGTTTTTGAAGTGAGAATCTTAACCACAACTTCATTCTATACAAGTTTAGCCAACTTGTTTAGAGTGTTTTCTTCGATTCTCGAAGTTGTGAGCTTGGACGGAGAACTCCGGGTGGATCGTCGTGGACGCGAGAGGACTTCAAGAGGACCTCCATTCAACACCCAAGAGACCAAAGATTCCAGCAAAAGGGAGCTACAAAGGTTGTAGTCTAGAAACCCTTTCTTTATAAGTCTTTTGTTTCGTAACCCTAATTTTCTAGGATCGATTCCTTTGCATGCTTGTTTAGCACCATCAAAATTCAAATTTTAAGACATGTGATGCTTCAAACCTCATCATAGGGTGCTAGACAAACCTTACATCACAGACAAGCGAGAGAGCAAATCCTGGTCCCGTAGAACACGGCTAATGTCAATCCTGACCCCATGGGAAACGGCCAGAGCAAATCTTGGTCACGTAGAACACGGTTAAAGTCAATCCTGACCCCGTGGGAAACGACCAGAGCAAATCCTTGTCCCGTAGAACATGGCTAAAGTCAATCTTGACCCCGTGGGAAACAGCCAGAGCAAATCCTGGTCCCGTAGAACACGGCTAAAGTCAATCCTGACCCCGTGGGAAACAGCCAGAGCAAATCCCGGTCCTGTAGAACACGGCTAAAGTCAATCCTGACCCCGTAGGAAACTGCCAGAGCAAATTCGGGTCCCGTAGAACACGGATAAAGTCAAACCTGACCCCGTGGGAAACAGCCAGAGCAAATCCTAGTCCTGTAGAACACGGCTAAAGTCAATCCTGACCCCGTGGGAAGCAGCCAGAGCAAATCCTGGTCCCGTAGAACACGACTAAAGTCAATCCTGACCCCGTAGGAAGCGGCCAGAGCAAATCCTGGTCCCGTAGAACACGACTAAAGTCAATCCTGACCCCGTGGGAAGCGGCCAGAGCAAATCCTGGTCCCGTAGAACACGGCTAAAGTAAATCCTGGCCCCGTGGGAAGCGGCCAGAGCAAATCCTGGTCATGTAGAACACGGCTAAAGTAAATCCTGACACCGTGGGAAACGGCCAGAGCAAATCCTGGTCCCGTAGAATACGGCTAAAGTCAATCGTGACCCCGTGGGAAACGGCCAGAGCAAATCCTGGTCCCGTAGAACACGGCTAAAGTCAATCCTGACCCCGTGGGAAACGGCCAGAGCAAATCCTGGTCCCGAAGAACACGGCCCCTTGGGAAATGGCCAGAGCAAATCCTGGTCCCGTAGAACACGGCTAAAGTCAATCCTGACCCCGTGGGAAATGGCCAGAGCAAATCCTGGTCTCGTAGAACACGGCTAAAGTCAATCCTGACCCCGTGGGAAACGGCCAGAGCAAATCCTGTTCTCGTAGAATACGGCTAAAGTCAATTCTGACTCCGTAGGAAACAGCCAGAGTAAACCCTCGAACTCCCCGTCAAAGCAATGCTTTGACTTAGGAGCAGGTCAACTCATCAATCACTTATGAGTCCTCTCGATTTGTAAGGAGAAAATTCTCTTGTGAGATCCTTACGACTCTCAAGAGAGAACGCACATAGGAATCCTCACGATTCTTAAGAAGAAACCACACCTGCGAGATCCTCTCGACTCGTAGGGAGAAAAGTCTTTATGAGACCCTTACGACTCATAAAGTTGAAAAGTCTTAGGTGACAGATCCTAACCTTGTCTCCCAAGCCATCATTGCCTCGCAGAGAGGTCAAGGTAGATTTTCTACTGGCCACACTCTCCTAAGTCAAACATCGACAAGAAAGGAAACAACCACTTACAAGTCCTCTCGACTTGTGAGGAAGAAAATTCTCTCGTGAGATCCTTATGACTCTCAAGGGAAAAGCACACTTAGGAATCCTCACGATTCCTAAGGAGAAAATACACCTACGCGATCCTCTCGACTCGTAGGGAGAAAAGTCTTTGTGAGACCCTCACGGCTCATAAAATTGAAAAGTCTTAGGCAGCAGACCTGAACCTGCTTCCTAAGCCATCGCTACCTTGCAAGGAGACTAAGATGAAATGTTCTCTACTATCTATAGGCTACACTTGCTAAAATCACATGGCGATGACACAACGAAGAGAAAAAAGCAACAATAGAACAAAAAATGTGTATCTTTTATTCATGAATTCAATGGAGTACAAGTTGAATCATATGAAAGAATAAAAAATGGATACATATTATTCAAAGATTACAAGTGTTCAATCTATACAAAAACAGCTACTGAGGAGGAAGTGTCTTCAATAAGTCAGCTAGTTGTTCACGCACTCCTCTCAACTCCTTCTCATGATCGGCCGCCGCGGCCAGCTCTGCTTCAATTCGAGCCCGCTGCTGCAAGCATGATGAAACCTTCTCATCGATTTCCCGTTGGGCAGCTTCGCGACTCTGCGTAACCCGCTCAATGAAATCGAGCTTCCGCCTCAATGCTAGTCCGTCTGAAATACATCGCTGCAAATTATCAAAGACGGCTCTCAGTTGCGTGGCATTCGCTTCAACTTGGGTGCGTAGCCGAGCAAATTCACCTGAAGCCTCCTCACGTTCCTTCTGCCTCAAGGTCTCTTCTTGTTCAAAATAGCGGAGGAAGGACACGCTCTGCTCGACCCACGCAGCCCGCTGGGAGTTCAAAGCCAGAATCTCAAGAGCAGGACGCCTAAGCTCAAGCTCATGCAGGCAGGCCTCAATCTTTCTGCAGTGGTTAACCCAAGACTCAACGACGCCTTCGTTATGGAAGTTCACAAGCGTCGCCAACATTGGATTAACCTCGGCAGAAAAATCTGCAGCGAATGTAGGGGCCTCCGCGTCAAGCCTCTCGATGTATTTGCTCAACATACGCAGACCGGTCACAGCGCCTTTTGAAGATGGACGTCTAGAAAAGGGGCATGCCGGCATTGTGATGCGAGACTCGAACGGAGCTGGAGTCGGTGTGACCGCTACAAAATAAATCATAGTCAGATGTCGGCTCAAGAGATAAAGAAAATGCACGAACAATAGAGTCTACCATACCAGCTACGACAGGAGGCAGAGTCTGGAGTATTGGTGGCGTGACGATCCCCTCGTCCCCTCCTCCAATTTGTAATGCTACAATCAACTCAAAATTAACAACGGTCAGGTCGCTCGTCTAAGAAAAGAAGGGACGTCGGTTTAGAAAGCTATACTCACCGGCACCAGTAGGCAGAGTAACTTCCGACTGGAAGAAGAAGTGCGGATTCAACACTTGATACAGATGATCAAAAAGAACTCCTGCAAGATCACGATGATATATGGTCAGTACGCGAAAGATGCTGTCCTAATTTAAATCGCAAACCCATACCTTCCAGCATTTGAGAGGTATAAGAGGAGACAAAGGGGCAGCGACCGTCAGAGTGGCCGCTGGTGGTGCCTCTTCAGGTGTCACAACCTCAGCGCTCACCACACCTACATTCGAAAGGAAAAAATGTCATCGAAAGGGATTGCAAAATGAAAAGAATGCAATAACCCGAAACCTACCAGACCGGTCATCAGCCAAAACTGTGATGGAAGCATCACCAAGCATCACGACTTCTTCGATCTCAATTGGGGGGAGGGTTTCGCCACCCGTGGCTTCGTCCCCTGATTCCATGAGAGCCGTCGTAGCACTCGCAATGCCAGGCGATGGCGGGGAACCAAGGTGGAAAGAGCAGCAGTTGGAGCAGTCCCGGACTCTTGAGAAAGAGTAGCCGCTTCGGGCTCGGTAGTTGCCGTCATCTCGCCTGCTACCTCATCACCCGGACTTGGCCCTGCAGGGTATGATATATGAGAATCTGAAGATTAAACTCTAATAAAAGGACCCGGTATTATGTTACCTTGGGTTGGCTTTTCAATTGCTGCCCGAGCCGTGGGTACCGCCTGTCTATGAGTAGTAGACAGGGTGACCGGAGCACCCTCTGAAGAAGTAGGGACAGGGGAAGCAGCGCTTGAGCCTGCACCTACAGACAAGGTAGCGTTACGTTCTCTTGCTGCACGCCTCCTGCGCTTCCTTTCTGTCTGGGCCGTGAGAGCTGATCTTCTTAAGACCTCCGTCAAGGAGACATCATCCGAGCCAGGAGCTACTTCTGGAGCCGTTGTGGCATCCGTCATCGGTTGCTTAAGTGAAGCCTCTTTTGGCAATACTGGAGAGACTGAGACTTCGGTAGCCGGCCTGGGAAGAGTCTCCGCACCGCCCTGCGAAGTCGGCACTGCACTCGGGATAACCTGAGTAGAGGTAGTCCCTGCAATAAGATAGAAAAGAAGAGTTAGTTTACCCATAAAAACGGGAATGGAGGTGCGGTGAGCTGAAATGTACCGATGCCTAAGGAATCACGAAGCCTTTCTTCTTCCTTAAAAGTCTTGAGAGAAGCTGCGAGAGCCTCTTCAGTGGAGATGCGTGTTGAAGAAGAAGTGTCAGTCAAAGCATGATAATTAAAACGTAACAGCAAAAAGATACAACTGAAGTCTACCTGACTGCGCAAGGATGACTAGTCCTGCTTGGTGGCAAGTTAATCGCTCGAAAGCTGCAATAGCAGCCTCGAGGTCGGTATCATCCGGCGCCATAAATAAACCCTCATTGGTCCTATATTCGCTTAGGCCCTCGCTATAAGGAGCATGACGCTCCTAGCCGAATGCGACGTCTGCAGAAAGAATCGACTTCTTCTTCTTTTGCGAGCGAGTGCCCGTAGCCGCTAGCATGAGCTTGCGCTTAGCGTGCAACTTCGGACGGCGAGTCCCAATCTCCGCACCCAAGCCGAACTCAGAAGACGCCACGGCTGCCACTTCAATGGGAGCACGGGGTAGCGGTAGCTCAGGCATCTCATGTAACACCCTAGTTCATTTATACCAGTTCTAGTTCATGTATTTCTTTATTTATGGTATTTTCCTGATTTATTGTGTTTTGGGTGCGAATAGTATATTTGACATTTGTATTTGCATCCGACCCGACCCGCATGCTTGAAACCTGTCTTGATTCATGTTTATGATTTATCCTGACTTGTTACGTGGACTCGTGCACTTCCATATTTACATACTGCATATTGGCATTTATCTGGCATTTGCATTTTTTAACAATATACATTTTAAGTCACATAAAATATTTTGAAAATGCATTGCATGGCCTGCATGATACCCCTAACCCCGTGGTAGCATCCGTGCATCTTGTTCTCGTCTCGTTCAGTGAAACGGACGTGTTTGGATGGCTACGTGCACGTACGTGCATCCGTTTTTGGGGATATGCATTTTCGTTACCCGGACATTCATTTTGAATTTTGGTCGTCGCATATATTTTTCATATTTTGAAGCTAAATTTTAGACCCGACCCGGGCGTGTTTTGGACTAAGTTTGTATTTACTGGAAAATCAAATTTTATTAATATAATATTTTTATTAAAAATAAATCAACCGTTTAAAATTTACATAACTTACAAATCTTTTAATTTAATTTAAAATCTTTTTATAACAACTCCCTCCCCCCCTCTCTCTCCGACCCCACCCGCTCTCTCTCTCTCTTCTCTTTTCTCTCTTTCTCTTTCTCTTTCTCTTTCTCCCCGCAGCTCTCTCTCTCCTCTCGCATTCACTGTTCACTTCTCGGCTCTGGTCACCGCCCGCACGCTTAGCATCACCTCCCTTCATAAATCTCTTCTTTCCCTCCTTCTTCTTTCTTTTAAAGCCGAGCACCCCCACGAGAAAACCCATAGCTCCTCAACCTTAACCCTAAAACTTCATCACCTCTTTTCATCTCGACCTCACCCTCATCTCCTCCTCCTCGTCATCTCCTTCTTCTTCTTCCTCCATTCCCAAGCACCCTGCACATCAAGAACCCCAACAGAACCCATCACCGTCACCCTGCACACTTCGTCGCCGGCAATCTCTCAACCTCGCCGTCACCACCACCATCTCTTCCTCTCCCTCTCCTCTTCCCTTCTCCCTCCTACGCCAAATCCCTGCACACCCAACCCCATCCTTCACCTTCACCCGAGCCTGAACCCTAACCCCTCGAAGCCAAACCCTAGCCTTGTCGCCTCGCCGCCGTTGATCTCGTCGCCACCATCACCTCTCTCCTGACCCCTGTGCATAACCCCAGCAAGCCTCATTCCTTCTCTCTTCTTCTTCCTCCTCTTCTTTCTTTTCTTTTTCTTCATTTTCTTGATTTCTGGATTTCCAGCCATCGCCGGAGCCGTGCTTGACGCCGATGATCCAGACGACCCAGTAGACGTACCTTACCTGCGTGATCACCCTCTTGCATTGCTTGGATCTGTCCCATGTGCCGTGCGTGCGTTGCGACGTTTTACCGACGTCGGACGTGCCGTACATATCCGTTTCGCGATCCGTTGAGGCAAGTTTATCTTGCTACATGCTATGTTACTTTATTTACATCCATTTGAATAAATATAACACTTGTATTTCAAATCATGCATCCCATGTTTAGTTTTACAGTTTTACGACATCCGTATGCATCCGTACAAGTTATTTCACATCTAGTGCATGCAAACCTATCTTATTACATACTATTACTATATACTACACCAAATGGAATATTTACATCTCATGGTATTTAGTTGTGCCTCCTGCATTACCAGTTTATCATTTTTGCTGTTAAATAACGTCCGTGTGCATCCGTATCATTATTTACATGTCTAGTCGCATGCTAAATCACCTTGCTACATGTTAGGTATAGTATTATGCATCCATATGAGTAAAATGTTACCCGTTTATCATATTGTACATCCATACTGAAGTTTTACTGTTTTCGGATACCCGTTTGCATCCATATCATTTAAAATATATATAACTGCATCTATAGATCACATTAATTCATATTATTGTTGTAGTAACACCCCATGCTTAATAAAGTGCATCCTAATTAGTATTGGAACTGTAAATGTAACCCCTAATCGATATTTGTACATCCATACCATTAATTATATATCTATTCGCATACCATGGCACATTATTACATATTGTTATTATATCGACACCCCATACTTGATATTGTACACCCTACATAGTCATGATGTAACCCCTGATTGATATTTGTGCATCCATGCTTTTATTGTACCTCCGTATTTTCACCCTGATTCAATATTTGCTACAGTTTGATTATGAGCACCCGCTTGATACCTGTGCACTACTTGACATGACCTGATACACCACTACTTGACATGACTTGATACATGTACACTACCTGATTTGATCTGATATATCACTACTTAACATATTACCTGATTCTGTTTCTAATGATGACAATCCTGACATATTGTCCCGATGGACATATCCTGTTGTCTGTATAGACAAACCTATTCCTGCTTGATCCTGTGTTGGCATTAGCTTCAGATTTATCAATACCGGACTTGAACACATAACTTGGGGGTATGGGGAAATCAATGATGAAACATGACTTGTAACTCGACAGTTCGATGTTTATACTGATCAGTTTTAGGGGCTAGGCCAGCCCTGGGATGATGCTGATGACATCATTTATCTGTACATGTTACCTGTTTACTTCCTAGCGGTATGTCTCGGATTCAGCCCGAGAATCTTGACCGTAGTCCCGAGCATGCACGTGATACTATTGAGTTACATTGATGATTCATTAAATTGATTTCACAGACTTGAGAGTAGTTAACCCTGTAGCTTAGTTCAGATTACTCACTGCACGTCATATATGCTTTTACCCTTCACTGTTCCACATTCGTGTTACTGTTAGACTTTTATTACTGTTCATACTCATGCCTGCATATCCTGTTATCTCTTGATTATATTATTGTTGATATTATGACGCACTGACGTCTGGGTTTTGTATGGCCCAGATCCTCTACCTTTGCAGCTGACCGATCAGGAGTATTTCAGTGTACAGGCCGAGCAGTGAAGACCTGTTAGTATTTTAGTTTAGTTTTCTTCCAGCATTTTCATTCCTGATGTGAGCCCGTATTTGGTACGTACATTCCAGATTATTTTTGTTTATTGAATTTATTGCTTCCACATATTATTTTTTGACTCGTTTATTCTGGCTCATGGACATGTACTAGATAGTTTATTTCATTTTACTATTCTAGATATCTCTGGACAGCCGTAATGTGACTGTGGAGGGAAATTTCCTATCCACAGGTAGCATGGTTGGATCTGTCACGTGCCGATCTTTGCGCACTCTGGGAAGTAGGGCGTGACAGGGTTTGTTTGGTATCAGAGCATAGGATTTAGGTTTATCGGGTTGATTCTTTTGTAGTTGGGTATTGGACCCAATACACGAATCGGAGTACTCGTGATTAGGAACATGTCCTGCCACTTTACCCTCTTGCCATTCTTGAATCTTAGCTTCCTCCTGATCCTTGTCTTGACGATATGCAAACAACTTTGCATCTCGGCTTGTAACCTTTTGGTTCCCTATTGTTTCTCCCTGTTCGTTTGATTCTAATACTAGGATTTGGGCGACTTGAGTGGAGTTATGTAATTGTAATTATGTACCGTGGCATGGTTACAATGCGGTACTCTATTTAAGTAACTTAGAGTCCTAGTCTTGATTCCTTTCCTTGATTTATGGTCGTTGTTCCCGCTAAAAAATTTCTGCGCAAAAGAGCCCAAGGTATCAAATGGCAGCGATACGTTTAAGAAAATATGAACCAGTATTTTTCGGGCTGTCTTTTGATAAACTCCTGAATGAGAAACAACTAAATTCTTATGATACCAAAAGCGACTCGAAAAAGCCTTCGACTTGATATATTATAGGCTTCATAATTCATCTGGGATCAAAAGTTATGAGCAAATATGATATGCACGTGTAATCTAAGAAAGAAAATGCGAATCGGTATTTTCCGGGCTGCATTTTGACAAACTACCGAATGAGAAACAGCTAAATTCTGATTGTATCGAAAGCTTCTCTAAAAATCCTTCGATTTGATAAATTATGGGCCTCATAATTCATCCGGGATCAAAAGTTATGAGGCATCACGTGCGCACACGTGACCGGGCATCACGTGCCCACACGTGACCGGGCATCACGTGCAGACACGTGACCATTTACAGGAAAAGCCTATAAGCACTGAATAAAATGAATAATTAGAAATAATTAATCAGTGGGGTCACGTGCCAACACTTGATGGGCCTTTAAACCTACTGAAAAGAATTAAAGGTATAATAAAATAACAAGGAAAAGCCCCAATGGGGTATCACGTACCAACACGTGACTAAGGGTCACGTGCTGACACATGATAATTCCTAAGTTCTTTAAAACAACAGAATTAAATTTTGGTCAAATGCTTAATCAGGGGGTCACGTGCCAACACGTGATGGGTTCCTAAAGATCTGTGAATTAATAGAATTAAATTCTAATTAAGAGGGAATCAAAAACCCTAACTGGAAAATTATTTCTCTAAATCTTTGCAAACAAAAAAGTTGGTGCTCTGTAAAATGGAGTACCGTTGGATTAAAAATCCAATGGTGATTAAAAATCACCAATTTATGGAAAGATTTTATACAAGGAAAGATTTCCCTGAAATTTGTCAGGAATAACAGATAAAATATCCTTTGGATTAAAAATCCAATGGTGAATAAAATTCACTGAATGATCTAAAAGATCAGGTTGGTTACAAAAACAACCAAAATCTTTCAATGAAAGATTGACTAAACAAACCGATCCTTTTCTTTCTCCTATAAATAGGAGCCAAGAAGAGAAGAGAGGGAGATCTACTTTTTTTGGGGAAATAAACAACAACAGAGAGAAAAAATAAAGGAGAATTTAATTCTCAAGAAAGGAAAAAAGATTTTCTCATAAGAGAAAGAAACCCTAGGTGAGAAAGGGAAAGAGATCTAAGCTCCATATGACAAAGAGAATTTAATTCTCAATTTAAGGGTTTAACTCTTCTGAATAAGAACTTAGTTCTTCCTTTGGTTGAAGATCTGCAGAAGCAGATCTCCCCACAAGTTTAGAATTTAATTCTCATCGGGAAGATTCTGCCTGTTCCCCTCCGAACGGTGGCCAATACATGGGCGTCTTGCCTGAGATTCGGGGCAGATACTATTTGGTTTTATCCGTCCACCTCTCCGAAGATACCAAGTTGATTTATGGCACCGCGTATTGGAGGTTTAGACGGATGCGGCCGATGTAGCAGACTTCGTCAGATTCCCCTTCGTTAGAGGGGTTTTTGATTGTGGGGACGCTCTTCCCTGCAGGCGCAAGCCCTTGCAGTTAATTACGCTACCGCATTGCGGTAACAACTTTCTCCTTCTCCAGAATTTCACTTCGTGTCGTGGGTGTTTTTTTTGTTTGTGGTTGCCCGTGGATTGTATACGGAGACTAATTTATGTCGTCGCCCGTAAGACGTGGATTAATCCAAATCCGTATTTTCTTAGATTTGGGTTTGAGGTTTTGGTTTAAGGATACGTTAGCCATGTTTGTGGCTAAGATCAACTTAAACGTTTGTTAATGATATGTTAGTCCAGTTTGAGACTAAGATCAACTTAACGGGATCGTTTAGATCCGACAAAAGAGCATTTGGGCTCTATTGTTCCAGTTTAGGGACATAGTGGTCCATTGAATGTATGGCCGTCGGGACCCGTCACCTCTCTGACGACGTTGAAGGATTACAACGACAGATATCAGAGGAGTTCAGAGATGTACCCTTGAACCAAAGTTGGTTGGGAGACCTATAGTCCAATTTGGGACTAAAGTCTGTTTGAGGGTTTAAAGATACGTTAGCCCTATTTGAGGCGAAGATCAACTTAACGGGATCGTTTAGATCCGACAAAAGAGAATTTGGGCTCTATTGTTCCAGTTTAGGGACATAGTGGTCCATCATTCCCATTTTGGGGACGGATATTAATTTAAGGACACGTTAGCCATATTTGAGGCTAAGATCAACTTAAACGTTTGTTAAGGATATGTTAGCCTAATCTCCAGACTAAGATCAACTTAACGGGATCGGTTGGATCCGACAAGAGAGCAATTGGCTCCATTGTTCCAGTTTAGGGATATAGTGGTCCAACATTCCCATTTTGGGGACGGATATTAGTTTAAGGACACGTTAGCCATATTTGAGGCTAAGATCAACTTAAACGTTTGTTAAGGATACGTTAGCCTAATCTCCAGACTAAGATCAACTTAACGGGATCATTTGGATCCGACAAGAGAGCAATCGGCCCTATTGTTCCAGTTTAGGGACATAGTGGTCCAAGTTCCAGTTTAGGGACGTGGTGGTCCAAGTTCCAGTTTAGGGACGTGGTGGTCCATTGACAGTTTAGGGACATGATGGTCCATTGTTTAAGGACACTTGAGTCCGGGAGTTTAAGGACGCTTGAGTCCAGGAGTTTAAGGACTCTTGAGTCCATGAGCAATGTATGGTTGTCGGGACCCGTCACCTCTCTGACGACGTTGAAGGATTACAACGACGGATGTCAGAGGAGTTCAGAGATGTACCCTTGAACTGGATGTAAATTGATTTAAGGGAGCAGTCATGCTCAGCCAATTTAATTTGAGAACTTACGGCCAGAATTGGGCTAACTCCAGTTGAGAATGTTCAACATTTTATTTATCTCTGGCCTATTAGGCCTATGCTAGAGCTTTGCCCCTGTTTAATAATGCACTACATTTTATTTTGGCCTGTAAGGCCTATTTGATTTGGGCTCTGTCTCTTTATTTTGATGATGCAGAGCATCTGTTTTGGTCTGACAGACCTTTGTTTGGGCTCTGCCCTTTTTTAAAATAATGCATGGCATTTTATTAGGCATGTTAGGCCTTTTTAATTGGGCCCGGCCCTTCTTTTCAATAATGCAGTGCTACATTATCTGACAGTGGCCATGTGGCCTGTCAGGCGCTTTGCGCCAATTAATGAGCACAAGCGCGTGTGGAGGTGACACGTGTCATGCTCTGGTGAGCGCAAGCGCAGTTATTGTAGTGCGCTGCGCCAGTGCGCTGCGCTGTTGCGCTGCTGACACGTGGCGCGCTCTGGTGAGTTGCGCCAATTTCAGAAAACAATGCTCTATTTTAAAAGCGCATAGCGCAAGTTGTTATGGAGCTGACACGTGGCGCTCTCTGGTGGCTTGCGCCAACCCAAGAGCGCAACAGTGCAGATTTACAAGTGCAAGGCACTGTTTTAATATCTTGATCCAATTTTGAATTCAAAAAAAGAATCTTTTAAGATTCTAGAACCAGTGGTTCATCAAAAGGCAATGCCTTTGTACAGAAGTAAATTACTTCTTCTTTTTCAATATTATTATTATTTTATTGAAGATCTTTGATCTTGTTCTTAGATCATTGATCTTTTTTAGAAGAAGTTCTTTTATTCAAAGGTTTTTACCTTTTTCTTTCTCTGAGTTTCTTTCTCAAAGTTTTCTGATGATTTCTCTCTTTTTCTCTTTGTGTTTCTATGTGTTTTAGACTTGGGGTTTAGGGGCCTTTATATAGTGCCAATTAGTTTGTTAAGTCAGTTAAAGAGATCTTTCTCTGAGTGATTTAGGGATTTTCCCCCACCGTTGGATCTTTGATCCAAGGGCTTCTGTTTTACAGAAGACAATCTTCTTGTTTTAACAAGATTAGAAAGATCTTTCAGAATTTTTCTGTTTGGCGCAAGCGCAACTGCGCCAGCACAACTGCGCTGCCACGTGTCGCGCGGCGCAGAGCGCAGCGCAACTGCGCTGCCACGTGTCGCGCGGCGCAGAGCGTAGATCAGCTGAAGCGTTGCTTCATTTATTTTAACTTTAATTTTTAGTTTAATTTCAAAGCAGAGCTTTGCTCTGATTGGGGGAAACAGAAGCATTGCTTCGTTTCCCGTCTTGGAATTTGAATAGAGTTTTGCTCTGATTGGGGTAAACAAATGCCCCCCACCGTTGCGCTTACGTAGCCTCCAAACGTGAGCGCAGCAGTGGCAGAATTCCAACCGTCGTGCCATCCCTTGGAAGTTGAAACGGCTCTTCAACGCCTATAAATAGGACCTTTGGTCCCTCAGATGATTTTCATCTCTTCATAAGAATTTTGTTCAGAGCCCTGCTCTTTTTGTTCAAGAACTTTTAAGAGTTAAAACTCTAGAAAATTTTAGGTAAAAATTAATTTGGATTAAATTAAATCAATTTTAAGAGCCTTGCTCTCAATAAATCCCTGATCTAAAGAAGACCCATTTAGGGTTTCTTAGCAGAGCTTTGCTCTAAAGGGGTCTAAAGAGAACTAAGGAGAACCCTATTTGGGTTCCATTAATAGAGCTCTGCTCTCTAAAAGATTTTCCTTGTATTTTCTCATTTCATTAATGGAGCTTTGCTCCTTCCAAATCATATGAAGGAACTTTTAAGATGCTGTTTCATGGATCTTGGAGGTTTTAAGATGGAATTTTATTTTTGATGAATCATATCATCTTTTTAGAGCAGAGCTCTTCATGTTCTTGGGTAACACATGACCCTCATCCTCAATGAGTAAAAAAGAACGAACAAGACTAGGTCACGTGCTCCCACGTGACCCTTAAACAGATTCCTAAAAATAAAAAGGAATTAGTCTGGAGGCAATGCCTCACATGCTCACACGTGACCCTCAAAACAAAAGGGAACAAACCCAAAGGCTGAATCAATTTTGGGCGCCCTCACGTATCCCCACGTGACCCTTAATAAACACTTTAATAAATCAGTGCATGGGTACCCATCACGTGCCCACACATGATGGCCGTGAAGACTTAAGTGTTTAACACTTATTTGAATATTCTGGGAAGAAAATAAAGGAAGTCTGACCCCATCTTCAGATGCCTCACGTGACCCCACGTGACCAATTCAATTTTAGTGTTTAACACTACTTTAAGCGCTTCGTCTTTAGTGTTTAACACTATTTTCAGCACATCACGTGGGAGCACGTGATCGCCAAGTATGCTTTAGTGTTTAACACTATTTTCAAACCAGACTTAGCCCAAATCAGCTAAGTTTTCTAGAGACAAGATCTCCCCTTTGATTGAACCCCAACTACATTCTTCCAAACTTGATCATTTCATATGTCATTCAAAATAAAGCCCCAGAGCTATAATGAATGGTTAGTGCTCAGCCAAGGACAAAATGTTGTTAAAGCCCCCAAACCCCTGTTTAGCATTGCTAAATAATAGGAGGGCTGAACCAAGACAAATGTTCAACAGTTCAACAAAGGGTCAACATTTCAAACTTAATTGGACTTAGTCCAAGTTGGCCATAAGTCCTCAATTCAGATTTAACTGAGCCAATGTGCTTATAATCTAATTAATTGATCTTAGTTCTAAATTGGACTATAGATTTCCCAATCAACTTTGGTTCAAGGGTACATCTCTTCACTCCTCTGAAATTTATCGTTGTAATCCTTCAACGTCTTCAGAGAGGTGACGGGTCCCGATAACCAATCATTCCATGGACTGTAGGGTCCTTAAGCCCATGGACTATGATGTCCTTAATCTCGGACTGTGGTGTCCTTTAAACCCATAACTATGATGTCCTTAACCTCGGACTGTGGGGTCCTTTAAACCCATGGACTATGATGTCCTTAACCTCGGACTGTGGGGTCTTTTAAACCCATGGATTATGATGTCCTTAACCTTGGACCACCATGTCCTTAAATTGGTAATCGACCGCAATGTCCCTAAACTAAACAATAGAGCCCAAACGCTCTCTTGTTGGATCTAAATGATCCCGTTGAGCTGATCTTAGTCTAAAATTGGACTAACGTATCCTTAACAAATGTTTAAGTTGATCTTAGTCTCGAATGGGACTAACGTATTCTTAAACCCAACCCCAAACCCAAATATAAGAAAATACGGATTTGGACTAATCCACGCCCTACGGGCGACAACATAAATTAGTCTCCGTATACAATCCTCCGGCAACCAAAAACAAAACAAACACCCACGATATGAAGTGACCATCTGGAGAAAGAGAAAGTTTTTACCGCGATGCGGTAGCGTAATTAACTGCAGGGGCTTGCGCCTGCAGGGAAGAGCGTCCCAACAATCAAAAACCCCTCAAATGAGGGGGAATCTGATGAAGTCTGCTACATCGGCCGCATCCGTTTAAACCTTCGATACACGGTGCCATAAATCAACTTGGCATTTTCGGAGAGGTGGACGGATAGCCCCAATTAGCATCTGCCCTCGAAATTCAGGCAAGACGGACCTGCGTGGTTGCGTCTCCGTGTTTCGGCGGGGAACAGATTCTGGCACGCCCGGTGGGACCTTTTCCTCTTTCCACTCCACACTTCGTGTGTCGTGTTTTTCCGCCATCAAATAATCGCGGTATATATGTTTGTGGTTGCCCTTCGGGGAGGGGATACTGAAGCCGGCATTTCGTCTCTATGAAGAATGGAGTTTGCTCCAACCTTAGCAACTCAGGCTCTGTCATATCTGGTGGAGTCAAGTACGGGCCACTTGCTGGCTCAAATCTCTGCAATCCGGCTCTTCAAGAAATCAACGGGTTTCTCTTTGGGTCGATACTCCCACCTCCCACCCTCGATGCCTCAACGCCGATGGAGGAATCCTAAAGGAAGTCTGTCTTCCACAGGCTGGTTCCCCAAGCAGCATCTTTACCGACGGAATCAGTCCTCAAACAACTGGCACATGCAAAGGACCACGGTTGACGCAGGGGGCAGAATATTCAAGCTCTCAAAGGAAACAGGGGGCAGGCTCAGCAAAATCCTGAAGCTAATCAAATCCCGGCCGTAAGGAACGGCCAACGTCGATATCAGCGTCATACAAAATGAGCTGGGGGCAGTCCTCTGCATGGTCCTGTTTCAACCCCAGTGGTGAATGTTGTTGTTCCAACTGGGAACAGCTTCAAACTGTTGTGAAGGGTCAGACAAAATTCTCCTACCGCAATACTGAAGAAGTCTCCGTAGCCCATGGAGATCCCATAAGAGCAGAAACAAGTTCGCTCGCTAAGACAACTTTCTTCATTTATATATAAGGTGTGGAAGCAGGTGAAGGGGACTCACCCCAAGACGGATCCTGATACAGCGGTTTCTATCAAAACCAAAGCAACTTTTCACAAAAAAGAAGAGAGGCTTAATAAATCACAAGTGCCCGAAGCAAACTCCAAAGGCCAAGACTCCAAACACCCCAAGCCTGGGGGAATGGTAGTTCACATAGTCTACATGGTAAATTCCAAAGATGAAGTTTGAGCTTCTACTAGTCACCGACCTCAAACCCGGTCCCTGACAAAATTTCAACTGCAATGTGAAAAGTTGCAGAAGATGCTCGCTCAGGCGACAGCAAACGCTAATCCACCGTCTAAGGAAAATCCCAACGGCGCACCCAAAGAAAGAATAGAGAAGGAGTTGGAT
Source organism: Agapanthus africanus (assembly GCA_030015575.1). Taxonomy (NCBI): domain Eukaryota; kingdom Viridiplantae; phylum Streptophyta; class Magnoliopsida; order Asparagales; family Amaryllidaceae; genus Agapanthus; species Agapanthus africanus. Next base: position 392,599,201 of record JASDDO010000018.1, read on the forward strand.
AATGATTTCCTAAAGCGCGCTCTGAAAAAGAAAGATGAAGAAGCGGCAGAAATGTCCATTAAAATGAACCAGATGGCCCTTCTATTCCAAGATATGGTGGGCATGATGATCCAGCCAGACCTTTCAGCCGAAGATCCCCCAGTAATAATTGAAGATGAGAGAGGAGAGAAATCAAATCCTCTGCCGGCTCTATCAACAACCAAGGAGGAGACCATCTCCAGAGCCACCCTGGATGACTATATCGCTCAACAGATACGAGCTCATCAGGTAAGCGAAGCGGTCGACCAAATTGTTAAGACTAGACGACCCTATCCAGGTTGGTACGACCAAATAACGTACCCGCCGGGATATACGATCCCTAAATTCTATGTATATAAGGGGATAGGGAATCCACACCAGCACGTTGCTCAATTTAGAGCCTTGTGCGGCAACACCGGAGGTGACGACAAACTGCTGCTTTGCCAGTTCGTTGGTAGCTTGTCGGAGACAGCATTCGAGTGGTACTCTGAGCTTCCGAACGACTCCGTTAAGACATTTGCAAAAATGGAGTTACTGTTTACACAAAGGTTCGCAAGCGCTAGTGAACGCACCCCAATCACGGCGTTGATCAATGCCAGGGAGAAGCCGGAAGAGACATGGGTGCAGTATGCAATCCGGTGGCGGAACCTATGGTAGAAATGCGAACAATGCATAGAGGAAGCTCCTGCAGTGGGCATGTTTGTGGGAACCCTCGATCCTTGGGCGACCATATCCCAATTCATGATCTTTTTCAAGCCGACCACCTTCCAGGCCTTGATCGACAAGCTAGCCCAAATGGACCATAGACCGTCCTCCTCAAAGACGGATCCTCGGAATGAGAAGGGGAAAGGGAAAGCAACCTTCGTCGCCAATGCTCAACAACAGCCGAATGGCCCGAGACCGGTTGTTCGCCAAAGCAACAAGCGGCAATCCCTTGATGAGAAGTTGAGACGTCCTTACTCGTTTCCCCAAGATAAAACAAGGAAACTGTTCGAACTAGCAGTGCGTAACGGGCTCATCACTCTACCGGAGTCGAGACACCCACCACAACCGAACGACGTCAACGATCCCAATTACTGCCCCTACCATCGAGTATTGGGCCATCCACTCGAAGATTGCTACGTCTTCAAAAATTGGGTTGAAGTCCAATACCAGCAAGGCAAATTCGCGTTGTCTGAAAATTAGAAGGTGAACCTGCCACAACCATTTGCTCCAAAAAAGATGGACATGTCGGGGCATCGTGCTCATTCATAGACGAAGCTCCATGGGAAGTTGTTCTTTCGGCAAAAACTAAAAAAATGCTGAAAGATCTTCAAACATGTCCGGCGATCAGGTGGAAAAGTCCGCAAGAACCGGAGATTATCGAGGGGATGCTTAAACCACGTCCAACATTGGGAGTTAATAGTGATGGTGGACAAAACATTCAGGCCCAGCCGTCAAAGTCTTCGAAGAAAAGAAGAAGACCAAAAAGCCCGTGCAGTTTGATGACAAGCGTACGGATCTGCAAAAACATATTGACGCGCTGGAGGAATACAACCAGAAGGCATGAACCTCAGTCACTCTTCAAGAGTTTCTCAATCACATCCTTGAAAGTGAAGATAACAACAATGATGAGGGAGACGACTCGTCAAAGGAACCCGAAGATTATGTGGCAAGTTGCCACATGATCTCTCATTCGGCGTTAACTAACAAAGAAGCTCACTCGGCGATAGAAGACAGCATAAAAGAGTTGGGGGCAGGATCGAAGCCAAAACCCTTGGAACCGTCTGACGAGATGATCGACTTGCTACTGAACGAAGCCTGTCAGAAAATCAAAGCCAATCGAGAGCGCGAACTGGCTATATTCGAAAAAGACAAACGCCGACGACTGAATGAAAAGGTCGAAGGCACCCCAACCAGATCGAAGCATCCCTATTGCCAGCAAAAGCAAGCTTAAAGTAAGGAAACGATTCGCTCAACAGATACGAGCTCATCTGGTAAGTGAAGCGGCCGACCAAATTGTTAAGACTGGATGACCCTATCCGGGTTGGTACGACCAAATAACGTACCCGCCGGGATATACAATCCCTAAATTCTATGTATATAAGGGGATAGGGAATCCACACCAGCACGTTTCTCAATTCAGAGCCTTGTGCGGCAACACCGAAGGTGACGACAAACTGCTGCTTCGCCAGTTCGTTGGTAGCTTGTCGGAGACAGCATTCGAGTGGTACTCTGAGCTTCCGAACGACTCCGTTAAGAAATTTGCAGAAATGGAGTTACTGTTTACACAAAGGTTCGCAAGCGCTAGTGAACGCACCCAATCACGGCGTTGATCAATGCCAGGGTGAAGCCGGGAGAGACATGGGTGCAGTATGCAATCCGGTAGCGGAACCTATGATAGAAATGCGAACAATGCATAGAGGAAGCTCCTGCAGTGGGAATGTTTGTGGGAACCCTCAGTCCTTAGGCGACCATATCCCAATTCATGATGTTTTTCAAGCCGACCACCTTCCAGGCGTTGATCGACAAGCTGGCCCAAATGGACCAGATGGGCCATAGACCATCATCCTCAAAGACGGATCCTCGGAATGAGAAGGGGAAAGGGAAAGCAACCTTCGTCGCCAATGCTCAACAACAGCCGAGTGGCCCGAGACCGGTTGTTCTCCAAAGCAACAAGCGGCAATCCCTTGATGAGAAGTTGAGACGTCCTTACTCGTTTCCCCGAGATAAAACAAGGAAACTGTTCGAACTAGCAGTGTGCAACGGGCTCATCACTCTACCGGAGTCGAAACACCTACCACAACCGAACGACGTCAACGATCACAATTACTGCCCCTACCATCGAGTATTGGGCCATCCACTCGAAGATTGCTATGTATTCAAAAATTGGGTTGAAGTCCAATACCAGCAAGGCAAATTCGCGTTGTCTGAAAATTGGAAGGTGAACCCGCTACAACCACATGCTCCAAAAAAGATGGACATGCCGGGGGCATCGTGCTCATTCATAGATGAAGCTCCATGGGAAGTTGTTCTTTCGGCAAAAACTAAAAAAATGCTGAAAGATCTTCAAACATGTCCGGCGATCAGGTGGAAAAGTCCACAAGAACCGGAGATTATCGAGGGGATGCTGAAACCACGCCCAACATTGGAAGTTAATAGTGATGGTGGACAAAACATTCAGGCCCAGCCGTCAAAGTCTTCGAAGAAAAAGAAGAAGACCAAAAAGCCCGTGCAGTTTGATGACAAGCGCACGGATCTGCAAAATCATATTGACGCGCTGGAGGAATACAACCAGAAGGCGCGAATCCCAGTCACGCTTCAAGAGTTTCTCAATCACATCCTTGAAAGTGAAGATAACGACAATGATGAGGGAGACGACTCGTCAAAGGAACCCGAAGATTATGTGGCAAGTTGCCACATGATCTCTCATTCGGCGTTAACTAACAAAGAAGCTCACTAGGCGATAGAAGACAGCATAAAAGAGTTGGGGGTAGGATTGAAGCCAAAACCCTTGGAACCGTCTGACGAGATGATCGACTTGCTACTGAACGAAGCCTGTCAGAAAAGCAAAGCCAATCGAGAGCGCGAACTGGCTATATTCGAAAAAGCCAAATGCCGACGAATGAATGAAAAGGTCGAAGGCACCCCAACCAGATCGAAGCATTCCTATCGCCAGCAAAAGCAAGCTTAAAGTAAGGAAACGATTCGCTAGGGCCCTGTCAATAGGAATGAAGTTGCCCTATTTCAGAGGAAATTCTCCTGGCAGTATACACCTTGATGAAGCGTACATACATCCTAACTTCTGCTTATACCATCAGAAGATTGCACACCCTACCAAGGAGTGCATAGCCTTTAAAAACTGGTGGCAAGAATATGTTGCCCACCGACAACACGTTCAACGAGTGAAGCGCAAGGCTCATCGGGAACAGAAAAGCACGACAGATGAGCGCAAAAGAGCCGATGGCAACTGTCACATAGTCGACACCAAGGGATCGCAAGTTATCACCTTTGGAAGCGACTCTGACGAAGAAATCGCCCTCAGCGCTCTCTTCAAGGAATCCACCTCCGACACAAAAGATGCGAAGATTTGCGAGAAAATCTAGCTGCGTAATCGTACGTTGCCCGAAAAATCTCGGACCTATGACCGAAATGTCGTTAAACTACTACCAACCTGTGGCATCTTCAGGCTGACGTCGTAAAAAAAAAGGTACATCCATAAGCGAAATGGGCACGGATGAAAACCCGAAAGGGCTCCATGAGTAAAAACAACGGAACTACCGGCGAGTTTTGTGAAAACCCGAAAGGGCGCAATCTCGTCAAAAGACACTTGCAAGGTCCTTTCGACCCTGTAAGGAGAAACCACCAGTTAGTTATATGTATGCCCTAGAGGCCATTACTATACATAGGATGTATATTGTAGTGGATGCTGGGACATATATAGGGAGGACTTTCTTGCTCGACATGATAGTATGCTATCTGGTTGCTCTTTACCTTAACGTGTATACTGATTGTCTCTCTGTTACATGTTGGTAAAGCCCTTGGGATGTGTACTTGACTACCTGGACTATGATGCAGATCATACTAGTGGGGACAGACAGTCTATAAGTACATCCTTCAAAGTCCCTAGTCGTGGGTGTATCGAGACGGGGCATCGATATACCAGAGTAGACTAGCGTATACCTTCTCGACCCATACAGATGGGCGATGGATGATCCCATATCCATTGGTGTTTGACATCAGAGATGATATACGGGTGCTCAGTGGAGACTGGGTACACTGGACGGACTCGCCGAGAACTCCCAGATGGTATTATACCTTACGTCAGATGGCAGTTCTCTGGTGACACTGGTACAGAGTAGTCTGTTGACCCGAGATCGTCATAGAGTCTTGTGTGGTTCCCACTGTGCTTTGATTTCCACCTTACCACGTCCAAGAGGGAGTGCAAAACGGTGGTTTTTGGGTACAGTCCCGAATCACATGGAGGCAATGAGCGATAGGAGGGGATTCGTCTCTCCCGGTATAGGGAGTTGATGTTGCGCTGTGTTCGATTGGCTATAACCGGAAATCCCTGGCCAGGGTTGCTGAGATTTACTGGTAAGTGTTACCTGTAGTTTCTCGAACTGTTATAGATCTCATATCGACACGACTTATCGAGCTATTGGGGTCCGACGTTTACCACCCCTAGGCAAGATATGCGGCATATCAGACGATCAGACCGGACTGTACGGTAAGTGTTACTGGTTGGATTCACAGGAGTATGAGCGGGCTTGCTCGTCGATCTTCTGATCGCTCAATACCCGGGTGGCCGTTACGTTTAGCAGACCGCTTGCGGCTTGTGGGTGTTTGATATGATCATCATCTGCTGCCGGCGTATTGACGAGTCTTTAGAGTCCTACACAGAGGTTTCCTGGCTCAAGCGAAACGAAATAGTAGCGCATATGAGATATGTGCGGGACCGAGAATAATGCGTGTATGTGATACCGTATTCTATTCTCGCGATGAATGTATCGATTGGTTATATTCGATATAATCTAGATATCGAATCAAGGATTGATTCGATAAGCCGATACATTGGATACTAGTCGGTTATGTGCGACATGACCGGATCATTGAATCAAGTGTTGATTTAATGATTTAATGTATAATTATATATTTGATATATTACTTTGCATTAACTAGTATTGGTTCACTTTATATGGATTTTCTCACTTGGATGTACAAGTTGTATATGTGATATACTTTTTGTGCAAATGATTGTATCATGTTTGATGATGCATGTTTACTTGAGTTTGTGTAAAGATTGAACCATGGTTATTTAAATGGTTAGGGTTTTGGTTTTCTTATTTATTTATTTATTTATTCTTTATGGAAAATAATAAGCATAAAGAAAAATGGTGGCTTTCTTTGGATGGATATTGAAGCTTCATGAAGCTTTGACTAAGTCACCATTTTTGTCTTCATGCTTAACCCTAACCATTCACTTAACCCTAGTTCATTCTCTACACTTGACCATGGTTGGATTATGATAAGTATTCAATTCTTTTTCTATTTTGAATAACTTATCATAAACTGATCATAATATTCATCTTCTTCTTCTTCTTCTTGAAGAAGAAAACCTAGTGTCCATCAATGGTGATTGATGAAAAAGAGTGAGAAATCCAATTCTAAAGTGAACCCACTTCCTATTTCTTCATCCTCTACCTCTTGCCAAGTAGTAGAGTGTGTTTCTTTCACAAGTTTTCATGGCTTGGTGAAGGTGGAGCTTGATCTTGTGATGCCTCGACGTAGATCATCTTCGGCATCGTCGTCGATGACCTAGCCCGCTTTTTCTCCGATGGAGCCGACGCTAGAGCCCGGGATTTGATTTGGACAGCGAGGAGACATCATCGCGGAGCCATGGAGGTGGAGAACCGGATCTACAAAGGTTGTATTTCCGTTCTTTTAGTTTAGTTGTAAACTAGTTGCTTTGGTCGCCTAAATTTCTAGTTAACGATCTTGTCTAGGGTTTCTCGGCACCGTAATTTTTGAAATTGGCATGGTTGATGCCTTGTGAGACCTCTTGAGAGTGCCTAGGAACCCTACAGTGGTATCAGAGCCTAGCTAGAGCCTTAGGCGACGCGTAGACGAAGTTTGAAACCCGATCGACCCGAAACCCTAATTGGAATTTGCTCTCTGGACATTTTTGAAATTCGGGGATTTTTCAGAATTAAAAATATGCAGAAAAACCAGCAGGAATTTATAAGAATTACTGTGAAGTTCTATGATCTAATTCCATAAAAGTGCGGCGGAACTGCGGCATTAGCATGCTAATGCGGCGGTTCCGCGGCCCTTTTGTCTCTTCTCCCATTAAATTTTGCACAGTAATTCCTATTTAGCAGTGCTGGTTTTCCTGGGAATTTTTAATCTGAAATCAAGAGTTGAGTATTTTGGGTTGTATTGGGAGTTCGTACATTCGATCGGATTGTCAAATTTTGTCAATGTGTTTTTCCGGATAATTTTAGAATATGTTAAAAAAGTTCGACCGGATATAAATACCCAATTTTTCCCCTGTCGGGAAATTTCCAAGTGTTGGATTTTTCCGTGGTTTAAAGACGTTCTAAGTAGTGCAAGTAACGCGATGGTCCCTCCAGAAGACAACAAACCTTAACTCGATTATGTGACCGTCTTGAACTGCCCTTTGAACCTTCGGGTTTGGGGCAGTACGGCGTGCCACATGTGAGGCGTTGGCTTGACCCTTCTACGGCTGGACCGTTGGTACTGAGGCACGAACTGAATGTTTTTAGACTTGTTTCATGTGTTGATCAGTATCGGGAAAACTTGGGTGTTTGAATGTTCGATCGGAAAGTTTAACATTTTCTAATTATCTGGAATGTGATACAACAATTGGAATTCACAATAAGTTATGAGATAACTGAATGAATGTTATAAATCTAGCGGTTTAGTCTCACTTGATCGGTTGCCACGGAATTTTGATGTGATCAAAAGTCCGTCGCAATCACGTAGCGTACGCGGATACTCGCCGGGTAAACTTAATAGACAGCCTCGCTCCATAGCCCCGACCAAGTGACTGTAGGAGAACCCCGTCGCCGAAAGCATCCGTTCGGGTGCTAGCGGTAGCGGTGTTCCGCCTTGGTGCACTTCATCGACGGTATCAGAGGTGCGGCCGCCTACTAAAGTTTGCGACGAGCATTCGATCTGAATGTCGGGAATCCTGTTGAATTGCCCGACTTTATATTGAAAAGTGTTTTCGATTTTGAGACTAAAATGCGGGGTTTATAATTGTTAGGCATGCGATGTCTAAGGAATTCATTTGATTAGGCATGCGATGTCTATGCAGGTTGCGGATTCCAACTGTTGTAGTTTTACACTTTCTTTTCTGTGACCGTAAGTGTAATATGTGATATCGCCGGTTTCGTTGCTATATGTCAACGATAATTGGGATGGACATATTTACTTACGTTGATGACATGTGATGTTATGTGTTGCTGGATATGTTATATTGGATCGTCGTGTTTGAATAGCCGGGGTTTTTTTTATGTGAGATGAGTGTTTTTTCATTTTCATTCATGTAAAAACTTGTATGTAATATTCTTTTATTGGGGCACTTCCAGGTTGCGGAAGATGTCACCTTTTGTATATTATCTACTTTTTTGCACTAGGATAGACCCAAGGAGGGGAGCACAAGTAACCGGGTTCTGGAGTCCAGTAGGAGACCAACTCGATGAGTCGAGTCCGGGTCTCCTAACTCTAGAATTGGTAGGGTTGCTTGCCGCTCTCGTAGGGGTCTAGGGGTGTGGGTTTGGCTATTCATCGCGACCGTGGAATCCGTGTTTTATACTGGCTCGTATTGAAAACACGGACGTCCTAATATATCCAATATTTCATATGATTCTTCTGCTGCTATATCTGTGATGTGATCATGTGATATGTTCTATGATGGATACTATATATAGTATATTTGATATATTATATAGGCGTTACTTATGTTTTACACCCGCGCTATCCCTGCCCCGCTCTGCCGTTAGTTACCTAACCTAACGGTGCACGAGGGGACATCGAGACGAATGCGGATGGCATAAGTGTACGTCGTATTTATCTGTAATGTTTAGGTAACTTTAATGATGGGACTTCATTAATGTGATTAATGAAATAAAAGAAACCTAAGATGTTGTAGAATCGAATTTCAAAATAAAACAGGTAGCTACAGTTCTTGCTTTGCACAGCGATATATATGATATATCCTGCACCTTATTCGATGAGGAAAGGACCGAGATCCCTTCACCGGGAGTGACTCCTTTAGCAATAACTGGCAGATGCTACACACTCGGTTTGTCTTTTGATTGCTTTTAAGAGTTTTTGCTTTGCACAGCGGTATATGTGATATATCCTGCACTTCATTCGACGAGGAAAGGACCGACGATCCCTTCACCGGGAGTGACTCCTTTAGCAAAACTAGAAAAGCCTCAAAAGCACTCCATTTTAAAATCATTTGATTCTACAACGATATCAAATTCATTACGCAATAGGTTTTCAGAAAAACCTGTTGTAGCCTTCCGTCATTTCAGATAAATCCTGTTTAGTATTCGTGCTGCGTTTGTTGATCTTGTCAAGGCGCAGTGTGCGGTAGCTAACCAATATTTATCTGCTTATGCATATGATGCAGATTGGGTTAGGGTAGTCGTGCGGCCTTGTTGACCTTGCCAAGGGTCGTGCGGGTGGGTTTGATTCAATCAAGAAATGACGGGTTGAACTTGACTTGCGGTCTATGGTTTGTTGACCTTGTCAAGGTCATAGATCGTTCGGGGCAAAATATTATCGGGAATTTCAAGTGTTGAAATTTGCAATGAGATTGCATACCTTCTATGAGATAGTTGGATCCCGATACCCGCTGCGAGTAAGAGTTACTCCTGGGAGAGTTTTACACATTACAATTAGCCGATCAAGTAGGTGTCTAGAAAGGTGTTAACGAGGTTACGCCTCTGGGAAAACGAGGTTTACTGTAATTAGGTTCGTGCGAAAGCACGGGGGACCTCCCTCAAAGTACCGACACTGGCCTGGCTGAAAGATTGGCGAACTTGCAGTGTGTAATTAATCCCGGCTAGTCTTTCCTTTTAGGGTTTGAAGGAAGATTTGATAAAAACAGTGGGAGCCATCCTGATTAGATAAAATAATAACCAATCTGATCTTGAAAGAGCGCACGCTGAGTGTTTTCTTCTCTCTCTCTCCAGGTAGCGACCATATCACGCCTTAATCAAGATAATAATACGGATTATTGACCGAACCCGCTTGTTATACTGAGCTGGGGAACGTTGGTCCCGCTCCAACTTATAATTGTTATAAGACAGAGCAGGAAATAGGGGATTACCAGAATTCCCGTGCCACCCAAACGAAGAGAGTGCATGCTGATGCATCATCTTCGGGTGTGTTCATTACAAAGAACTGTTTCTCCGTATCCTCTACGTCCTGGGTATGTGATACCAGATCAGGATCCCAGATATGTAATCTGTTACATAGGGCTACAGAAAGGTAGAAAAACTGAGAACGGGTGATAAGTTTCATGAGGCAGAAAACGGGGCAAGTGTTGCAGCCAAGTCTGTTGGTCACTGTCACCCTGTATTACCAATACATTGATTCTGAACGAATGTTATTAGATACCGAACCTGATATACAAAATCATATCTGTCTCTTTATTAGTAAAGAAACGGTAAAATTTTGTATTGTTGGATAATGTTTTGAACATTTCCTATATCAAAAGTTGATCGGTTCAGGCACGTTATCTAAAAGCGTTGATGTTCTAAATCAAACTACAGTTCTTAGTATACAGAACACACACAAGAGGAAGAGTTCAGAAATGAACAAATCCTTCTTGAGGTATTATAGACTAAGTCATATCAATGCGACCCGACTAGCTTAAGTTACATATAGATACATATTTAAATTAGTTTGAATTTACATCTTGTGAAACTCGCCAGTCATGTCACAAAGATAAAATGACCATAGCTCCGTTTATTGGAAACAGAGAAAGAGTTATGTAAACTCTTGGGATGATACATGTTGATGTATGTAGATCCCCTGTCTACACATGCCAAGACCGGTTCTTTGTACTTCATTACATTCTCTGATGATTTCTCAAGATTCAGACCTATGTTCCTGTTGAAACACAAGTCCGAACCTTTTGAGATATTCACAGAATATAAGTTAGAAGTAGAGAACCAATAACAGGTATAAGTATTATGTCCTTTGATGAGATCGAGGAGGAGAATACTTGAGCACGGAAATCCTGGATTATTCTAAAGGAGAATGAGATTCTCTCTCAGCATTACTCCTCCGTATACACCATAGCACGATGGTATATCGGGGTGGAGCAATAGCACCCTATGTGATATGGTGTGCTCTATGATGAGTACTACTGAGTTACCTTTTTCCTTTTGATAGTTATGCACTTGAGAAGCTGCATACCTATTGAATAGGGTTCAAATCAAATCAGTTGCCTGCCACTTCATATGTGATATGGAAAGGGAAGAGCCCATATCTTAAGATGGTTAAGATTTGGGGTTGTCTAGCCTATGTCTAAAAGCAAAATCCGGACAAGCTCGAGGCAAGGTCTGTAATGTAGAACAGGAAAGGTTCCAGCTATACAAAACTGCAGCTGAAGATTTGACAGAACCAAAGGATTCAATAGTTATCAACGAACCTCAGCCTCTCCGCCGATCTAGTAGGGTTTCTCACCCACCTGAGAGATATTTCGGTTTCTCTATGACAGTGGGAGCGAGGATTGCATCATGAGATGATGACCCAACTAGTTTCGAGCTGGCCATCAGGAGTAAGACTCTGTAAGAATGGCTGGATGCTTAGTGATCTGAGATGGAATCCTTATACACCAACAAAGTATGGACTTTGGTTGCAATATCTGAAGGGTTAAATCCCCATCAGGAGCAAGTATATCTTGAGAAGATTACTTGGTGTAGATGGAAAAGTTGAGACTTTCAAAGCTAGACTTGTTAAAGGTTTTCGTCATTGCCCAGGCGTGGATAATGATGAAACCTTTTTCCAGTATCTATGCTTAAGTCCATCTAGATTCTACTTGCCACGGCTACATACCATGACTACGATATCTGGTGGTTGGGTGTCATGACAGCTTTTCTAAATGATGTTTTAGAAGAGGGAGTCTATAAGTACACAGCCAGAGGGCCTCGTAGACAGTGGGAGCAGCGGAAACGTGTGCAAGATGTTTTATAGGATAAAGCAGGCATCGCGGAGTTGGAACATCTATTTTGATGTGGTAGTCAAAGAGTTTGACATCATCAAAATGGTAGATGAACCTTGTATAAACAAAAAGGTAGTAGGGAGTATGGTGACAATCCTCGTAGAGTACGTGGATGACATACTCTTGATAGGGAAGGAGTTTCCTATGCTACGCTCGATCAATCTCCGCTTATCACAATGATTCTCCCTATAGGATCAAAGTGATGCCTCCTAAATCCTGGGTTTTGGATCTATGAGATAGATCTAATTGGATGTTAGAATTCTCACTAGTTGTAGTGAGATGGTATCAATTGGCCCTGAGGAGAATCACTGGAAGTGTTCCAAGGTGATAAGGACGACTGAATGTCAGTCACAGGCATTGTCTTTACCCTCAGTAGAGGGACGGTATGTTGGAAGAGTTCCAAGATAGATACCGTGACATACTAGATGATTAACGCTGAATACATCGCTACTTAAGATGCTACCAAAGAGGCTGTTTGGGTGTATATTGGTTCATGAGATGAACTACGTTCCAACCATTGTGAGACAATGGAGTTGTGGCTTAGGCCAAGGAACGCCGGTCCCATCAGTGATCCAGACATATTCTAAGGCAGTGTCACCTGATCATGGAGATGGTTGATCTCCAGGGTGATCGAGGTTAGGAGAGTAGACTCAGAGGACAACACGGCGGATCCACTCACAAAGGCCTTTTCCCAGAAGAGAGACTTTTATGGGATGGTTGAGTATGAGATACTACAACCACTGCTATCAGATGGCCCTAGTGCAAGTGGGAGATTGTTAATTATATGGTGGACAAAACATTCAGGCCCAGCCGTCAAAGTCTTCGAAGAAAAGAAGAAGACCAAAAAGCCCGTGCAGTTTGATGACAAGCGTACGGATCTGCAAAAACATATTGACGCGCTGGAGGAATACAACCAGAAGGCATGAACCTCAGTCACTCTTCAAGAGTTTCTCAATCACATCCTTGAAAGTGAAGATAACAACAATGATGAGGGAGACGACTCGTCAAAGGAACCCGAAGATTGTGTGGCAAGTTGTCACATGATCTCTAATTCGGCGTTAACTAACAAAGAAGCTCACTCGGCGATAGAAGACATCATAAAAGAGTTGGGGGCAGGATCGAAGCCAAAACCCTTGGAACCGTCTGACGAGATGATCGACTTGCTACTGAACGAAGCCTGTCAGAAAATCAAAGCCAATCGAGAGCGCGAACTGGCTATATTCGAAAAAGACAAACGCCGACGACTGAATGAAAAGGTCGAAGGCACCCCAACCAGATCGAAGCATCCCTATTGCCAGCAAAAGCAAGCTTAAAGTAAGGAAACGATTCGCTCAACAGATACGAGCTCATCTGGTAAGTGAAGCGGCCGACCAAATTGTTAAGACTGGATGACCCTATCCGGGTTGGTACGACCAAATAACGTACCCGCCGGGATATACAATCCCTAAATTCTATGTATATAAGGGGATAGGGAATCCACACCAGCACGTTGCTCAATTCAGAGCCTTGTGCGGCAACACCGAAGGTGACGACAAACTGCTGCTTCGCCAGTTCGTTGGTAGCTTGTCGGAGACAGCATTCGAGTGGTACTCTGAGCTTCCGAACGACTCCGTTAAGACATTTGCAGAAATGGAGTTACTGTTTACACAAAGGTTCGCAAGCGCTAGTGAACGCACCCAATCACGGCGTTGATCAATGCCAGGGTGAAGCCGGGAGAGACATGGGTGCAGTATGCAATCCGGTAGCGGAACCTATGATAGAAATGCGAACAATGCATAGAGGAAGCTCCTGCAGTGGGAATGTTTGTGGGAACCCTCAGTCCTTAGGCGACCATATCCCAATTCATGATGTTTTTCAAGCCGACCACCTTCCAGGCGTTGATCGACAAGCTGGCCCAAATGGACCAGATGGGCCATAGACCATCATCCTCAAAGACGGATCCTCGGAATGAGAAGGGGAAAGGGAAAGCAACCTTCGTCGCCAATGCTCAACAACAGCCGAGTGGCCCGAGACCGGTTGTTCTCCAAAGCAACAAGCGGCAATCCCTTGATGAGAAGTTGAGACGTCCTTACTCGTTTCCCCGAGATAAAACAAGGAAACTGTTCGAACTAGCAGTGTGCAACGGGCTCATCACTCTACCGGAGTCGAAACACCTACCACAACCGAACGACGTCAACGATCACAATTACTGCCCCTACCATCGAGTATTGGGCCATCCACTCGAAGATTGCTATGTATTCAAAAATTGGGTTAAAGTCCAATACCAGCAAGGCAAATTCGCGTTGTCTGAAAATTGGAAGGTGAACCCGCTACAACCACATGCTCCAAAAAAGATGGACATGCCGGGGGCATCGTGCTCATTCATAGATGAAGCTCCATGGGAAGTTGTTCTTTCGGCAAAAACTAAAAAAATGCTGAAAGATCTTCAAACATGTCCGGCGATCAGGTGGAAAAGTCTACAAGAACCGGAGATTATCGAGGGGATGCTGAAACCACGCCCAACATTGGAAGTTAATAGTGATGGTGGACAAAACATTCAGGCCCAGCCGTCAAAGTCTTCGAAGAAAAAGAAGAAGACCAAAAAGCCCGTGCAGTTTGATGACAAGCGCACGGATCTGCAAAATCATATTGACGCGCTGGAGGAATACAACCAGAAGGCGCGAATCCCAGTCACGCTTCAAGAGTTTCTCAATCACATCCTTGAAAGTGAAGATAACGACAATGATGAGGGAGACGACTCGTCAAAGGAACCCGAAGATTATGTGGCAAGTTGCCACATGATCTCTCATTCGGCGTTAACTAACAAAGAAGCTCACTAGGCGATAGAAGACAGCATAAAAGAGTTGGGGGTAGGATTGAAGCCAAAACCCTTGGAACCGTCTGACGAGATGATCGACTTGCTACTGAACGAAGCCTGTCAGAAAAGCAAAGCCAATCGAGAGCGCGAACTGGCTATATTCGAAAAAGCCAAATGCCGACGAATGAATGAAAAGGTCGAAGGCACCCCAACCAGATCGAAGCATTCCTATCGCCAGCAAAAGCAAGCTTAAAGTAAGGAAACGATTCGCTAGGGCCCTGTCAATAGGAATGAAGTTGCCCTATTTCAGAGGAAATTCTCCTGGCAGTATACACCTTGATGAAGCGTACATACATCCTAACTTCTGCTTATACCATCAGAAGATTGCACACCCTACCAAGGAGTGCATAGCCTTTAAAAACTGGTGGCAAGAATATGTTGCCCACCGACAACACGTTCAACGAGTGAAGCGCAAGGCTCATCGGGAACAGAAAAGCACGACAGATGAGCGCAAAAGAGCCGATGGCAACTGTCACATAGTCGACACCAAGGGATCGCAAGTTATCACCTTTGGAAGCGACTCTGACGAAGAAATCGCCCTCAGCGCTCTCTTCAAGGAATCCACCTCCGACACAAAAGATGCGAAGATTTGCGAGAAAATCTAGCTGCGTAATCGTACGTTGCCCGAAAAATCTCGGACCTATGACCGAAATGTCGTTAAACTACTACCAACCTGTGGCATCTTCAGGCTGACGTCGTAAAAAAAAAGGTACATCCATAAGCGAAATGGGCACGGATGAAAACCCAAAAGGGCTCCATGAGTAAAAACAACGGAACTACCGGCGAGTTTTGTGAAAACCCGAAAGGGCGCAATCTCGTCAAAAGACACTTGCAAGGTCCTTTCGACCCTGTAAGGAGAAACCACCAGTTAGTTATATGTATGCCCTAGAGGCCATTACTATACATAGGATGTATATTGTAGTGGATGCTGGGACATATATAGGGAGGACTTTCTTGCTCGACATGATAGTATGCTATCTGGTTGCTCTTTACCTTAACGTGTATACTGATTGTCTCTCTGTTACATGTTGGTAAAGCCCTTGGGATGTGTACTTGACTACCTGGACTATGATGCAGATCATACTAGTGGGGACAGACAGTCTATAAGTACATCCTTCAAAGTCCCTAGTCGTGGGTGTATCGAGACGGGGCATCGATATACCAGAGTAGACTAGCGTATACCTTCTCGACCCATACAGATGGGCGATGGATGATCCCATATCCATTGGTGTTTGACATCAGAGATGATATACGGGTGCTCAGTGGAGACTGGGTACACTGGACGGACTCGCCGAGAACTCCCAGATGGTATTATACCTTACGTCAGATGGCAGTTCTCTGGTGACACTGGTACAGAGTAGTCTGTTGACCCGAGATCGTCATAGAGTCTTGTGTGGTTCCTACTGTGCTTTGATTTCCACCTTACCACGTCCAAGAGGGCGTGCAAAACGGTGGTTTTTGGGTACAGTCCCGAATCACATGGAGGCAATGAGCGATAGGAGGGGATTCGTCTCACCCGGTATAGGGAGTTGATGTTGCGCTGTGTTCGATTGGCTATAACCGGAAATCCCTGGCCAGGGTTGCTGAGATTTACTGGTAAGTGTTACCTGTAGTTTCTCGAACTGTTATAGACCTCATATCGACACGACTTATCGAGCTATTGGGGTCCGACGTTTACCACCCCTAGGCAAGATATGCGGCATATCAGACGATCAGACCGGACTGTACGGTAAGTGTTACTGGTTGGATTCACAGGAGTATGAGCGGGCTTGCTCGTCGATCTTCTGATCGCTCAATACCCGGGTGGCCGTTACGTTTAGCAGACCGCTTGCGGCTTGTGGGTGTTTGATATGATCATCATCTGCTGCCGGCGTATTGACGAGTCTTTAGAGTCCTACACAGAGGTTTCCTGGCTCAAGCGAAACGAAATAGTAGCGCATATGAGATATGTGCGGGACCGAGAATAATGCGTGTATGTGATACCGTATTCCATTCTCGCGATGAATGTATCGATTGGTTATATTCGATATAATCTAGATATCGAATCAAGGATTGATTCGATAAGCCGATACATTGGATACTAGTCGGTTATGTGCGACATGACCGGATCATTGAATCAAGTGTTGATTTAATGATTTAATGTATAATTATATATTTGATATATTACTTTGCATTAACTAGTATTGGTTCACTTTATATGGATTTTCTCACTTGGATGTACAAGTTGTATATGTGATATACTTTTTATGCAAATGATTGTATCATGTTTGATGATGCATGTTTACTTGAGTTTGTGTAAAGATTGAACCATGGTTATTTAAATGGTTAGGGTTTTGGTTTTCTTATTTATTTATTTATTTATTTATTCTTTATGGAAAATAATAAGCATAAAGAAAAATGGTGGCTTTCTTTGGATGGATATTGAAGCTTCATGAAGCTTTGACTAAGTCACCATTTTTGTCTTCATGCTTAACCCTAACCATTCACTTAACCCTAGTTCATTCTCTACACTTGACCATGGTTGGATTATGATAAGTATTCAATTCTTTTTCTATTTTGAATAACTTATCATAAACTGATCATAATATTCATCTTCTTCTTCTTCTTCTTGAAGAAGAAAACCTAGTGTCCATCAATGATGATTGATGAAAAAGAGTGAGAAATCCAATTCTAAAGTGAACCCACTTCCTATTTTTTCATCCTCTACCTCTTTCCAAGTAGTAGAGTGTGTTTCCTTCACAAGTTTTCATGGCTTGGTGAAGGTGGAGTTGATCTTGTGATGCCTCGACGTAGATCATCTTCGGCATCGTCGTCGATGACCTAGCCCGCTTTTTCTCCGATGAAGCCGACGCTAGAGCCCGGGATTTGATTTGGACAGCGAGGAGACATCATCGCGGAGCCATGGAGGTGGAGAACCGGATCTACAAAGTTTGTATTTCCGTTCTTTTAGTTTAGTTGTAAACTAGTTGCTTTGGTCGCGTAAATTTCTAGTTAACGATCTTGTCTAGGGTTTCTCGGCACCGTAATTTTTGAAATTGGCATGGTTGATGCCTTGTGAGACCTCTTGAGAGTGCCTAGGAACCCTACACCACCTGCGTGAGATCCTTACGACTCACAAAGGAGAAACACACTTAGGGATCCCCACAAGTCCTAAGGAGAAATTACACTTACGAGATCCTCACGACTCGTAAGGAGAACCCTCTTATGAGACCCTCACGGCTCATAAGATTCAAAAGCCTTATGTTACAGGGATCTGAACCTGTTCTTAAGCCATCACAACCCACAGACTGCCCTACAAGCGGTTCAATATTGACCCTTGTATACAATCCACAGGCATTGAATAAACATTTCCCTAACAAAGTCCCACTAGCGACTAGGGATATGCTCACACGGTGAACAAACACTTGTAGGTTCTCTCGACTTGCAAGGAGAAAACACTCTTGTAAGATCCTTACGACTTATAAGAGAACACACACTTAGGAATCCTCACGATTCCTAAGGAGAAAACGCACCTACGAGATCCTCACGACTCGTAGGGAAAAACACCTTTATGAGACCCTTACGGCTCATGAAGTCAAAAGCCTTAGTCGACGGGATCCTAACCCTGTTTGCTAAGCCACCTTTGTTTGACATCGATAGAGGCAAATGATGATTCGCTCCTGGTAATAGCCCAGTTGTAGCGATACTGATGCCTAAATCGGTATCAAATTCCAATTCCTTTCATGGCAAATGATGATTCGCTCCCGGCAATATTCCATTCGCAGTGATGCTGATGCTAAGATTGGCACCAGATTCCAAGTTCCATACTCGTGGCAAAAAGTCAACGAGCCAAAAATGCATATGAAATAGCCGAAATGATGGGGCAACTTGCAACAAAATCAGCAAGTAAAAATATATGCATACAAAAACAGCCGAAATGATTAGGCAACTCGCAATAAAAAGCAGTGAGTAAAAAGAAAAATAGCCGAAATGATCGGGCACCACGAAAAATAGCCGAAATGATTGGGCAATCGCGACTTTCACGATATAAAAGCTAAAATGATAGAGCATCGCGGAAAGAAAACAAAAAAATAATATAAAATGAAACTTTTGCCCTGCAGGTGAGGTCACATTGACCCCTGTATACAATCCATGGGCACAAACAAGAAGGGAACCCTATCGTCCCACCAGGCTCCATCAGAAAGCGAAGCCAAATCTCGACAGTTCATAGACAACCTAGAGACAACCTCGATATTTGTCACAATATTCAGACATAATGCCAACAAACGAAGCAAAGGAAGATCCCTAGCTTCAGGGTCTCGACGTCAACATCGACAACTTAGAGATCACCAACGGCGTTTCTCCTCACTCCAACCAGATGCAGACGTGACGTCAACAACCGACCTCAGAGTCGCAACGAAACAGAGCCATGGCAAAGTCCCTAGTTCCAAATCTCAATGGTCACATCTACGGCCCGAAGACCAACAATGGTGTGCCTCCTCATTCCAGCAGGACACAGATGCTACACCATCAATCGGAGCCACGGCAAAGTCCCCAGTTCCAAGACTTTACAGTTCACAGACAACCTGGAGTCAACTAATGACCTCCCTGCCGGATCAACGCTCCATCTTAGAAACAAGTCAACCAACCCTAGGGAAATCAGTGTCCTTGGCAACCTCCTCGATTCAGGGAAATCAGCGTCCTCGACGAGAGCATTTCAATTCACGTCGACCCGCAGAGAAATCAGCGTCTTTGCAGGAATACCTCGATTTGTTTCAACTCCGAGGAAATCAGTGTCCTTGGCAAAACCTCGATTCGCGTCGACCCGCAAAGAAATCAGTGTCTTTGTAGGAATACTTCGATTCGTATCAACCCCAGGGAAATCAGTGTCCTTGGCAAAACCTCAATTCGCGTCGACCCGCAGAGAAATCAGCGTCTTTGCAGGAATACCTCGATTCGTCTCAACCCTAGGGAAATCAGTGTCCTTGGCAACCTCCTCGATTCAGGGAAATCAGCGTCCTTGACAAGAGCATCTCGATTCTCATCGATCCCCAGAGAAATCAGCGTCTTTGCAGGAATACCTCGATTCGTTTCAACTCCGAGGAAATCAGTGTCCTTGGCAAAAAACTCGATTCAGGGAAATCAGCATCCTTGACGAGAGCACCTCGATTCGCGTCGACCCGCAGAGAAATCAGTGTCTTTGCAGGAATATATCGATTTGTCTCAACTCCGAGAAAATCAGCGTCCTTGGCAAAAACCTCGATTCAGGGAAATCAGCGTCCTTGACGAGAGCATATCGATTCACGTCGACTCGCAGAGAAATCAGCGTCTTTGAAGGAATAACTCGATTCGTCTCAACCTCAGGGAAATCAGTGTCCTTGGAAACCTCCTCGATTAAGGGAAATCAGCGTCCTTGACGAGAGCATCTCGATTTGCATCGACCCGCAGAGAAATCAGCGTCTTTGCAGGAATACCTCGATTCGTTTCAACTTCGAGGAAATCAGTGTCCTTGGCAAAACCTCGATTCAGGGAAATCAGCGTCCTTGACGAGAGCATCTCGATTCGCATCGACCCGCAGAGAAATCATCGTCTTTGCAGGAATACCTCGATTCGTTTCAACTCCGACGAAATCAGTGTCCTTGGCAAAAACATCGATTCAGGGAAATCAGCGTCCTTGACGAGAGCATCTCGATTCGCGTCAACCCGCAAGGAAATTAGTGACTTTGCAGGAATACCTCGATTTATTTTGACTCCATGGAAATCAGTGTCCTTGGCAATCTCCTCGATTCAGGGAAATCAGCATCCTTGACGAGAGCATCTCGATTCGCGTCGACCCGCAGAGAAATCAGCGTCTTTGTTGGAATACCTCGATTCGTCTTAACCCCAGGGAAATCAGTGTCCTTGGCAACCTCCCCGATTCAGGGAAATCAGCGTCCTTGACGAGAGCATCTCGATTTGGATCGACCCGTAGAGAAATCAGCGTCTTTGCAGGAATACCTCGATTCATTTCAACTCCGAGGAAATCAGTGTCCTTGGCAAAAACCTCGATTCAGGGAAATCAGCGTCCTTGACGAGAGCACCTCGATTCGTGTAGACCCACAGAGAAATCAGTGTCTTTGCAGGAATACCTCGATTCGTTTCGACTCAAGGGAAATCAGTGTCCTTGGCAAATACCTCGATTCAGGGAAATCAGCGTCCTTGACGAGAGCGTCTTGATTCGCGTCGACCCGCAGAGAAATCAGCGTCTTTGCAGGAATACCTCGATTCGTCTCAACCCCAGGGAAATCGGTGTCCTTGGCAACCTCCTCGATTCAGGGAAATCAGCGTTCTTGACGAGAGCATCTCGATTCGCGTCGACCCGCAGAGAAATCAGCGTCTTTACAAGAATATCTCGATTCGTCTCAACCCCAGGGAAATCAATGTCCTTGGTAACCTCCTCGATTCAGGGAAATCAGCGTCCTTGACGAGAGTACCTCTATTCGCATCGACCCACAAGGAAATCAGTGTCTTTGTAGGAATACCTCGATTCGTTTCAACTCCGAGGAAATCAGCGTCCTTGGCAAATACCTCGATTCAGGGAAATTAGCGTCCTTGACGAGAACATCTCGATTCGCGCCGACCCGCAGAGAAATCAGTGTCTCTGCAAGAATATACGACGTCAGTAAAGCGGAGCCGTGGCAAAGTTCCCAGTTCCATCACTCAGCGGTGCACAGACAACCTAAAGTCAACCCTCGACCTCCCTATTGAAGCAATGCTTTGATTCGGGAGTAGGTCAACTCATCAATCACTTACGAGTCCTCTCGACTTGTAAGGAAAAAAATTCTCTTGTGAGATCTTTACGACTCTCAAGAGAAAACACACTTAGGAATCCTCACGATTCCTAAGGAGAAAATACACCTACGAGATTCTCTCGACTCGTAGGGAGAAAAAAATCTTTATGAGACCCTCACGGCTCATAAAGTTGAAAAGTCTTAGACAGCAGATCTGAACCTGTTTCCTAACCCATCGCTTCTTATCTCGATTCAGGGAAATCAGCGTCCTTGGCGAGAACCTCTCGATTCGTTTCGACCCGCAAGGAAATCAGTGTCTTTGCGAGAATCTCTCGATTCGTCTCAACTTACGGGGAAATTAGTGTCCCTACGCATAAAGAAAATTCTCTTGTGAGATCCTTACGACTCTCAAGAGAAAACACACTTAGGAATCCTCACGATTCCTAAGGAGAAAATACACCTACGAGATCCTCTCGACTCGTAGGGAGAAAAAAAATCTTTATGAGACCCTCACGGCTCATAAAGTTGAAAAGTCTTAGGCAGCAGATCTGAACCTGTTTTCTAAGCCATCGCTTCTTATCTCGATTCAGGGAAATCAGCGTCCTTGGCGAGAACCTCTCAATTCGTTTCGACCCGCAAGGAAATCAGTGTCTTTGCGAGAATCTCTCGATTCGTCTCAACTTGCGAGGAAATTAGTATCCCTATGCATAAAGAAAATTCTCTTGTGAGATCCTTACGACTCTCAAGAAAAAACACACTTAGGAATCCTCACGATTCCTAAGGAGAAAATACACCTACGAGATCCTCTCGACTCGTAGGGAGAAAAAAATCTTTATGAGACTCTCACGGCTCATAAAGTTGAAAAGTCTTAGGTAGCAGATCTGAACCCGTTTCCTAAGCCATCGCTTCTTATCTCGATTCAGGGAAATCAGCGTCCTTGACGAGAAAATCTCGATTCGTTTCGACCCGTAAGGAAATCAGTGTTTTTGCGAGAATCTCTCGATTCGTCTCGACTTGCGGGGAAATTAGTGTCCCTACGCATAAAGAAAATTCTCTTGTGAGATCCTTACGATTCTCAGGAGAAAACGTACTTAGGAGTCCTCACGACTCCTAAGGAGAAAAGACAGCTACGAGATCCTCATGACTCGTAGGGAGAAAAGCCTTTGTGAGACCCTCACAGCTCATAAAGTTGGAAAATCTTAGGCAACAGATCCTAACCCTGTTTCCTAAGCCATCGCTACCTTACAAAAAGTTTAAGATGAACTGTTATCTACCATCTATGGGCCACACTTGCCAAAGCTACATGGCACTGAAATGGAGAAGTTACTCATGAGTATATAAACTACTTCATGCCAGAGTAAAACATAAAGAAATAAAAGGGTGTGGCTCATGGAGCTGAGGGTTTGAAACTATATCCCTTAAGAGTCGAGATTTCAGTCAATGATAAATGACGACGCTTGTGTCCGCTCGTTATCTTCTCAGATCAAGATCCTTAAAATTATATACCAACCCAAAACTGGTCATACGCTATGAATTATTATGCACTACTTCACCCACGTATATACTTACGTGGGTAAAATAGTGGGGGGCATTTGTTCCCGCTAAAAAATTTCTGCGTAAAAGAGCTCAAGGTATCAAATGGCAGCGATACGTTTAAGAAAATGTGAATCAGTATTTTCCGGCCTGTCTTTTGACAAACTCTTGAATGAGAAACAGTTAAATTCTTATTATATCGAAAGCGTCTCGAAAAAGCCTTCGATTTGATATATTATCGGCTTCATAATTCATCCGGGATCAAAAGTTATGAGCAAATATACTATGCATGTGTAATCTAAGGAAGAAAATGCGAACCAGTATTTTTCGGGCTGCATTTTGACAAACTCCCGAATGATAAACAGATAAATTCTGAAGGTATTGAAAGCTTCTCTAAAAATCCTTCGATTTGATATATTATGGGCCTCATAATTCATCCGGGATCAAAAGTTATGAGACATCACGTGCTCACACGTGACCGGGCATCACGTGCCCACACGTGACCGGGCATCACGTGCAGACACGTGACCATTTATAGGCAAAGCCTGTAGCCACTGAATAAAATGAATAATTGGAAATAATTAATCAGTGGGGTCACGTGCCAACACGCGATGGGCTTTTAAACCCACTGAAAAGAATTAAAGGTATAATAAAATAACAAGGAAAAACCCTAATGGGGCATCACGTGCCAACACGTCACCAAGGGTCACTGTAGGGTTCCTAGGCACCCCAAGGAGGTCTCACAAGGCATCAACCATGCCAATTTCAAAAATTATGGTGCCGAGAAACCCTAGTGTACGGATCGTTGGCTAGATGTCTAGGCGAAAAGTAAACTAGTTAACACTTAACTAAGAGAATACGGAAATACAACCTTTGTAGATCCGGTGCTCCACCTCCATAGCTCCGCAATGAAGTCTTCTCGCTGTCCAAAGTAAATCCCGGGCTCTAGCGTCGGCTTCATCGGAGAATAGACGGGCTAGGTCATCGACGACATGCCGAAGATGATCTACGTCGAAGCATCACTGGATCAAGCTCCACCTTCACCAAGCCATGAAAACTTGTGAAGGAAACACACTCTACTACTTGGCAAGAGGTAGAGGATGAAGAAATAGGAAGTGGGTAGACTTTAGAATTGGATTTCTCACTCATTCTCATCAATCACCATTGATGAAGAATGGTTTTCTTCATGAAGGAAGATGAAGAAGAAGAAGAAAATATATGATAAGTTATTATCAAAAGAATAATAAATTTATCCTTATCATAATATTAACCTAAGTTAAGTGTAGAGAATTGACCAAGGTTAAAGAATGGTTAGGGTTAAGGAGATGAGACAAAAATGGTCACTTAATGAATGCTTCATGAAGCTTCATGTTGCAAACAAAATAAGCCACCATTTTTCTCTCATTTCTTTTCCTTTTTCCAAAAATAAAAGGATTAATAAATGAATAAGTAAAACCCTAATTATCCACTTAACCATGGTTTAAATCTTTACACTTAACCAAAAAGATATGTATCATCAAACATGATACAAACAAGTGCACAAAATCATATCGCATATGTAATGCGCACATCCGAGCGAGAAAATCCATTTAAAGTGAACCGATACTAGTTAATGCAAAGTAATATATCAAATATATAATTATGCATCAAATCATTAAATCAACACTTGATTTAACGATCCGGTCATATCGTATATAACCGACTAGTATTCAATGCATCGGTTTATCGAATCAACCCTTGATTCGATAACTAGGATATATCGCATATAACCTAATCGATACATTCATCGCGAAAATGAAATACGGTATCACATACACGCATTATTCTCGGTCCCGCACATATCTCATATGCGCTCCTATTTCGTTTCGCTTGAGCCAGGAAACCTCTGTGTAGGACTCTAAAGACTCGTCAATACGCCGGCAGCAGGTGATGATCATATCAATCACCCACAAGCCGCAAGCGGTCTGCTAAACGTAACGGCCATCCGGGTATTGAGCGATCTGAAGATCGACGAGCAAGCCCGCTCACACTCTAGTGAATCCAACCAGTAACACTACCGTACAGTCCGGTCTGATCGTCTGATATGTCGCATATCTCGCCTAGGGGTGGTAAACGTCAGACCCCAATAGCTCGATAAGTCGTGTCGATATGAGGTCTATAACTATTCGAGAAACTACTGGTAACACTTACCAGTAAATCTCAGCAACCCTGGCCAGGGATTTCCTGTTATAGCCAATCGAACACAGCGCAACATCAACCCCCTATACCGGGAAAGACGAATCCCCTCCTATCGCTCATTGCCTCCATGTGACTCGGGACTGTACCCAAAAACCACCGTTTTGCACGCCCTCTTAGACGTGGTAAGGTGGAAATCAAAGCACAGTGGGAACCACACAAGACTCTATGACGATCTCGGGTCAACAGACTACTCTGTACCAGTGTCACCAGAGAACTGCCATCTGACGTGAGGTATAATACCATCTGGGAGTTCTCGGCGAGTCCGTCCAGTGTACCCAGTCTCTACTGAGCACCCGTATATCATCTCTGATGTCAAACACCAATGGATATGGGATCATCCATCGCCCATCTGTATGGGTCGAGAATGTATACGCTAGTCTACTCTGGTATATCGATGCCCCGTCTCGATACACCCACGACTAGGGACTTTGAAGGATGTACTTATAGACTATCTGTCCCTACTAGTATGATCTACATCATAGTCCAGGTAGTCAAGTACACATCCTAAGGGCTTTACCAACATGTAACAGAGAGACAAAAAGTATACACGTTAAGGTAAAGAGTAACCAGATAGCATACTATCATGTCGAGCAAGAAAGTTCTCCCTATATATGTCCCAGCATCCACTACAATATACATCCAATGTACAGTAATAGCCTCTAGGGCATACATATAACTAACAATCTCCCACTTGCACTAGGGCCATCTGTAGCAGTGGTTGCAGTATCTCATACTCAACCATCCCATAAAAGTCTCTCTCTGGGAACAGGCCTTTGTGAGTGGATCCGCTGTGTTGTCCTCTGAGTCTACTCTCCTAACCTCGATCTCCCTGAAGATCAACTATCTCCATGATCAAGTGATACTGCCTTAGAATATGTCTGGATCACTGATGGGACCGGCGTTCCTTGGCATAAGCCACAACTCCATTGTCACACAATAGGAGGAACATAGTTCATCTCATGAACCAATATACATCCAAACAGCCTCTTTGGTAGCATCTTAAGTAGCGATGTATGCTGCCTTTATCGTCTAGTATGTCACGGTATCTAGCTTGGAACTCTTCCAACATACCGTCCCTGCACTGAGGGTAAAGACAATGCCTGTGACTGACATTCAGTCGTCCCTATCACCCTGGAACCCTTCCAGTGATTCTCCCCAGGATCATGTGATACCATCTCACTTCGACAAGTGAGAATCCTAACATCCATTTAGATCTATCTCATAGATCCAAAATCCAGGAGTTAGTAGGTATCATTATGATCCTATATGGAGAATCATTGTGATAAACGGAGATTGACCGAGCGTAGCATAGGAAACTCTTTCCCTATCAAGATTATGTCATCCACGTACTCTACGAGGATCACCACCATACTTCTTACTACCTTTTTGTTTATACAAGGTTCATCTACCATTTTGATGATGTCAAACTCTTTGACTAATCCATCAAAACAGATGTTCCAACTCCGCGATGCCTGCTTTAATCTTATAAAGCATCTTGCACACGTTTCCACTGCTCCCACTGTCTACGAAGCCCTCTGGCTGTGTACTTATAGACGCTCTCTTCTAAATCATCATTTAGAAAAGCAGTCAAGACACCCAACCACCAGATATCGCAGTCATGGTATGTAGCCGTGACAAGTAGGATCTGGATGGACTTAAGTATAGCTACTTGAAAAGGTTTCATCATTATCCATACCTGGTCAATGATGCAAACTTTTAACAAGTCTAGCTTTGAAAGTCTCAACTTTTCTATGTACACCAAGTAATCTTCTCAAGATATACCTGCTCCTGATGGGGATTTAACCCTTCAGATATAGCAACCAAAGTCCATACTTTGTTGGTGTATAAGGATTCCATCTCAGATCGATAAACATCCAGCCATTCTTACAGAGTCTCACTCTTGATGGCCAGCTCGAAACTAGTTGGGTCATCATCTCATGATGCATTCCTCGCTCCCACTGTCATAGAGAAACCGAAGTATCTCTCAGGTGGGTGAGGAACCCTACTAGATCGGCGGAGAGGCTGAGGTTCGTTGGTAACTATTGAATCCTTTGGTTCTTTCAAATCATCAGCTGTAGTTTGTATAGCTGGAACATTTCCAGTTCTACATAACTGACCTTGCCTCGAGCTTGTCCGGATTTTGCTTTTAGACATAGGCCGGGCAACCCCAAATCTTAACTAACTTAAGATATGGGCTCTTCCCTTTCCATATCACATATGAAGTGGTAGGCAACTGATTTGATTTGAACCCTATTCAATAGGTATGCAGTTTCTCAAGAGAATATCTCCCAAAAAGGAAACAGGTAACTCAGTAATACTCATCATAGAGCACACCATATCATATAGGGTGTGATTGCTCCGCCCCGATATGCCTTCGTGCTATGGTGTATACAGAGGAGTAATGCTGAGAGAGAATCTTATTCTCCTTTAGAATAGTCCAGTATTTCCGTGCTCAAGTATTCTCCTCCTTGATCTCATCATAGGACATAATACTTATACCCTTATATTGGTTCTCTACTTCTAAATCATATTCTGTGAATATCTCAAAAGGTTCAGACTTGTGTTTCAACAGGAACATATGTCTGAATCTTGAGAGATTATCAGAGAATGTAACGAAGTACTAAGAACCAGTCCTGGCATGTGTAGACAGGGGACCTTACATACATCAACATGTATCAATCCCAAGAGTTCACTAACTCTTTCTCTGTTTCCAACAAACAGGGCTATGGTCATTTTACCTTTGTGACATGACTGGCAAGTTTCACAAGATGTAAATTCAAACTCATTTAAATATGCATCTTTATGTAACTTCAGCTAGTCGGGTTACATTGATATGACCTAGTCTACAATGCCTCAAGAAGGATTCGTTCATTTCTGAACTCATCCTCTTGTGTGTGTTCCGTATACTAAGAACTGTAGTTTGATTTAGAACATTAATGCTTTTAGATAACGTGCCTGAACCGATCAACTTTTGATATAGGAAATGTTCAAAACATTATCCAACAATACAAAATTTTATCGTTTCTTTACTAATAAAGAGACAGATATGATTTTGCATAACAGGTTCGGTATCTAATAACATTCGTTCAGAATCAATGTATTTGTAATACAGGGTGACAGTGACCAACAGACTTGGCTGCAACACTTGCCCCGTTTTCTGCCTCATGAAACTTATCACCCGTTCTCGGTTCTCTACCTATCTGTAGCCCTATGTAACATATTACATATCTGGGATCCTGATCTGGTATCATATACCCAGGACATAAAGAATACTGAGAAACAGTTCTGTATAATGAACACACCCGAAGATGATGCATCAGCATGCACTTTCTTCGTTTGGGCGGCATAGGAATTCTGGTATTCCCCAATTTCCTGCTCTGTCTTATAACAATTATAAGTTGGAGCGGGACCAACGTTCCCCAGCTCAGTATAACAAGCGGGTTCGGTCAATTTTCCGTATTATTATCTTGATTAAGGCGTGATATGGTCGCTACCTTGAGAGAGAGAGAAGAAAACACTCAGCGTGCGCTCTTACAAGAATAGATTGGTTATTATTTTATCTAATCAGGATGGCTCCCACTGCTTTTTATCAAATCCTCCTTTCAAACCCTAAAAGGAAAGACTAGCCGGGATTAATTACACACTACAAGTTCGCCAATCTTTCAGCCAGGCCAGTGTCGGTACTTTGAGGGAGGTCCCCCGTGCTTTCGCACGAACCTAATTAATGTAAACCTCGTTTTCCCAGAGGCGTAACCTCGTTAACACCTTTCTAGACACCTACTTGATCGGCTAATTGTAATGTATAAAACTCTCCCAGGAGTAACACTTACTCGCAGCGGGTATCGGGATCCAACTATCTCATAGAAGGTATGCAATCTCATTGCAAATTTCAACACTTGAAATTCCCGATAATATTTTGCCCCTAACGTGCTATGACCTTGACGAAAGCCAACAAACCATAGCCCGCTAGTCAAGTTCAACCCGTACATTTCTTGATTGAATTAAACCCACCCGCACGACCCTTGACGAAAGCCAACAAAGCCGCACGACTACCCTAATCCAATCGCATCGTATACTGGCAGATAAGCAGCATATAGCTACCGCACACTGCACCTTGACGAAAGCCAACAAATGTAGCACGAATACTATATACAACTTATCTGAAATGACGGAGGGCTACGACAGGTTTTTCTGAAAACCTATTGCGTAATGAACTTGATATCGTTGTAGGATCGAATGAATTTTGAAATGGAGTGCTTTTGAGACTTTTCTAGTTTTGCTAAAGGAGTCACTCCCGGTGAAGGGATCGTCGGTCCTTTCCTCGTCGAATGAGGTGCGGGATATATTATATATATCACTGTGCAAAGCAA
Source organism: Agapanthus africanus (assembly GCA_030015575.1). Classification (NCBI taxonomy): domain Eukaryota; kingdom Viridiplantae; phylum Streptophyta; class Magnoliopsida; order Asparagales; family Amaryllidaceae; genus Agapanthus; species Agapanthus africanus. Next base: position 392,628,715 of record JASDDO010000018.1, read on the forward strand.
AAACTCTTAAAAGCAATCAAAAGACAAACCGAGTGTGTAGCATCTGCCAGTTATTGTTAAAGGAGTCACTCCCGGTGAAGGGATCTCGGTCCTTTCCTCATCGAATAAGGTGCAGGATATATCGTATATACCGCTGTGCAAAGCAAGAACTGTAGCTACCTGTTTTATTTTGAAATTCGATTCTACAACATCTTAGGTTTCTTTTATTTCATTAATCACATTAATGAAGTCCCATCATTTAAGTACCTAAACATCACAGATAAATACGATGTACACTCATGCCATCTGCATTCGCCTCGATGTCCCCTCGTGCACCGTTAGGTTAGGTAACTAACGACAGAACGGGGCAGGGCTAGCGCGGGTGTAAAACATAAGTAACGCCTATATAATATATCATATATACTATATAATGTATCTATCATAGAACATCACATGATCACATCACAGATATTGCAGCAGAAGAATCATATGAAATATTGGATATACTAGGACGTCCGTGTTTTCAATACGAGCCAGTATAAAACACGGATTCCACGGTCGTGATGAATAGCCAAACCCACACCCCTAGACCCCTACGAGAGCGGCAAGCAACCCTGCCAATTCTAGAGTTAGGAGACCCGGACTCGACTTCTCGAGTTGGTCTCCCACTGGACTCCAGAACCCGGTTACTTCTGCCCTCCTCCTTGGGTCTATCCTAGTGCGGAAAAGTAAATAATATACAAACGGTGACATCTTTCGCAACCTGGAAGTGCCCCAATAAAAGAATATTACATACAAGTTTTTACATGAATGAAAATGAAAAACACTCATCTCACATAAAAACCCCCGGCTATTCAAACACGACGATCCAATATAACATATCCAGCAACACATAACATCACATATCATCAACGTAAGTAAATATGCGCATCCCAATTGTCGTTGACATATAGCAACGAAACCGGCGATATCACATATTACACTTACGGTCACAGAAAAGAAAGTGTAAAACTACAACAGTTGGAATCCGCAACCACCTCAGACATCGCATGCCTGACCAAATGAATTACTTAGACATCGCATGCCTAACAATTATAAACCCCGCATTTTAGTCTCATTATCGAAAACACTTTTCAATATCAAGTCGGGCAATTCAACAAGATTCCCGAAAAACTGATCGAATGCTCGTCGCAAACTTTAGTAGGCGGCCGCACCCCTGATACCGTCGACGAAGTGCACCAAGGCGGAACACCGCTGCCGCGAGCACCCGAACGGATGCTTTCGGCGACGGGGTTCTCCTTCAGTCACTTGGTCGGGGCTATGGAGTGAGGCTGTCTATTAAGTTTACCCGGCGAGTATCCGCGTACACTACGTGATTGCGACGGACTTTTGATCACATCAAAATTCCGTGGCAACCGATCAAGTGAGACTAAATTGCTAGATTTATAACATTCATTCAGTTATCTCATAACTACTTGTGAATTCCAATTATTGTATCGCATTCCGGATAAACAGAAAATGTTAAACTTTCCGATTGAACATTCGAACACCCAAGTTTTCCCGATATAGATCAACACATGAAATAAGTCTAACAACATTCAGTTCGTGTCTCAGTACCAACGGTCCAGCCGTAGAAGGGTCAAGCCAACGCCTCACATGTGGCACGTCGTACTGCCCCAAACCCGAAGGTTCAAAGGGCAGTTCAAGACGGTCACATAATCGAGTTAAGGTTTGTTGTCTTCTAGAGGGACCATCGCGTTACTTGCACTACTTAGAACGTCGTTAAACTACGGAAAAATCCAACACTTGGAAATTTCCCGACAGGGGAAAAATTGGGTATTTATATCCGGTCGAACTTTTTAACATATTCTAAAATTTATCCGGAAAGCAACATAGACAAAATTTGACAATCCGATCGAAACACCGAGTCCCCAAAACAACCCCAGAAAATTCAACTGTTGAATAAAATTTAAAAATTCCCATAAAATCCAGCATTATCAATTAGGAGTTACTGTGTAAAAGATATTAAATAAGGTGGACGTACGGCCGCGGAACCGCCGCATGAGCCTTGCTCATGCCACGGAACCGCGGTGGAATAGTGGAATTGGTCCCACGAATTTCACAGTAACTCTTATATATTCCTGCTGAATTTTTTAGCAATTTTTAATTTGGGAAAATCCCAGAATTTGGAAAAAGTCCAGAGAGCTATTTTGGGAATGGGTTTTCGGTTCGTCCGGCTTTCAAACTCCGTCTAAACTTCGCCTAAGGCTCTAGCTAGGCTCTAATACCACTGTAGGGTTCCTAGGCACCCCAAGGAGGTCTCACAAGGCATCAACCATGCCAATTTCAAAAATTATGGTGCCGAGAAACCCTAGTGTACGGATCGTTGGCTAGATGTCTAGGCGAAAAGTAAACTAGTTAACACTTAACTAAGAGAATACGGAAATACAACCTTTGTAGATCCGGTGCTCCACCTCCATAGCTCCGCAATGAAGTCTTCTCGCTGTCCAAAGTAAATCCCGGGCTCTAGCGTCGGCTTCATCGGAGAATAGACGGGCTAGGTCATCGACGACGTGCCGAAGATGATCTACGTCGAAGCATCACTGGATCAAGCTCCACCTTCACCAAGCCATGAAAACTTGTGAAGGAAACACACTCTACTACTTGGCAAGAGGTAGAGGATGAAGAAATAGGAAGTGGGTAGACTTTAGAATTGGATTTCTCACTCATTCTCATCAATCACCATTGATGAAGAATGGTTTTCTTCATGAAGGAAGATGAAGAAGAAGAAGAAAATATATGATAAGTTATTATCAAAAGAATAATAAATTTATCCTTATCATAATATTAACCTAAGTTAAGTGTAGAGAATTGACCAAGGTTAAAGAATGATTAGGGTTAAGGAGATGAGACAAAAATGGTCACTTAATGAATGCTTCATGAAGCTTCATGTTGCAAACAAAATAAGCCACCATTTTTCTCTCATTTCTTTTCCTTTTTCCAAAAATAAAAGGATTAATAAATGAATAAGTAAAACCCTAATTATCCACTTAACCATGGTTTAAATCTTTACACTTAACCAAAAAGATATGTATCATCAAACATGATACAAACAAGTGCACAAAATCATATCGCATATGTAATGCGCACATCCGAGCGAGAAAATCCATTTAAAGTGAACCGATACTAGTTAATGCAAAGTAATATATCAAATATATAATTATGCATCAAATCATTAAATCAACACTTGATTTAACGATCCGGTCATATCGTATATAACCGACTAGTATTCAATGCATCGGTTTATCGAATCAACCCTTGATTCGATAACTAGGGTATATCGCATATAACCTAATCGATACATTCATCGCGAGAATGAAATACGGTATCACATACACGCATTATTCTCGGTCCCGCACATATCTCATATGCGCTCCTATTTCGTTTCGCTTGAGCCAGGAAACCTCTGTGTAGGACTCTAAAGACTCGTCAATACGCCGGCAGCAGGTGATGATCATATCAAACACCCACAAGCCGCAAGCGGTCTGCTAAACGTAACGGCCACCCGGGTATTGAGCGATCTGAAGATCGACGAGCAAGCCCGCTCACACTCCAGTGAATCCAATCAGTAACACTACCGTACAGTCCGGTCTGATCGTCTGATATGTCGCATATCTCGCCTAGGGGTGGTAAACGTCAGACCCCAATAGCTCGATAAGTCGTGTCGATATGAGGTCTATAACTATTCGAGAAACTACTGGTAACACTTACAAGTAAATCTCAGCAACCCTGGCCAGGGATTTCCTGTTATAGCCAATCGAACACAGCGCAACATCAACCCCCTATACCGGGAGAGACGAATCCCCTCCTATCGCTCATTGCCTCCATGTGACTCAGGACTGTACCCAAAAACCACCGTTTTGCACGCCCTCTTAGACGTGGTAAGGTGGAAATCAAAGCACAGTGGGAACCATACAAGACTCTATGACGATCTCGGGTCAACAGACTACTCTGTACCAGTGTCACCAGAGAACTGCCATCTGACGTGAGGTATAATACCATCTGGGAGTTCTCGGCGAGTCCGTCCAGTGTACCCAGTCTCTACTGAGCACCCGTATATCATCTCTGATGTCAAACACCAATGGATATGGGATCATCCATCGCCCATCTGTATGGGTCGAGAAGGTATACGCTAGTCTACTCTGGTATATCGATGCCCCGTCTCGATACACCCACGACTAGGGACTTTGAAGGATGTACTTATAGACTATCTGTCCCCACTAGTATGATCTGCATCATAGTCCAGGTAGTCAAGTACACATCCTAAGGGCTTTACCAACATGTAACAGAGAGACAAAAAGTATACACGTTAAGGTAAAGAGTAACCAGATAGCATACTATCATGTCGAGCAAGAAAGTCCTCCCTATATATGTCCCAGCATCCACTACAATATACATCCAATGTACAGTAATGGCCTCTAGGGCATACATATAACTAACAGTCACGTGCTGACACGTGATAATTCCCGAGTTCTTTAAAACAACAGAATTAAATTCTGGTCAGATGCTTAACCAGGGGGTCACGTGCCAACACGTGATGGGTTCCTATAGATCTATGAATTAATAGAATTAAATTCTAATTAAGAGGGAATCAAAAACCCTAACTGGAAAAATATTTCTCTAAATCTTTGCAAATAAAAAAGATGGTGCTCTGTAAAATGGAGCACCGTTGGATTAAAAATCCAATGGTGATTAAAAATCACCAATTTATGGAAAGATTTTATACAAGAAAAGATTTCCCTGAAATTTGCCAGGAAAAACAGATAAAATATTTTTTGGATTAAAAATCTAATGGTGAATAAAATTCACTAAATAATCTAAAAGATCGGATTGGTTACAAAAACAACCAAAATCTTTCAATGAAAAATTGACTAAACAAACCGATCATTTTCTTTCTCCTATAAATAGGAGCCAAGAAGAGAAGAGAGGGAGATCTACTTTTTTGGGGGGAAATAAACAACAACAGAGAGAAAAAAGAGAAGAGAATTTAATTCTCGAGAGAGAAAAAAAGATTTTCTCATAAGAGAAAGAAACCCTTGATGAGAAAGGGAAAGAGATCTAAGCTCCATAAGACAAAGAGAATTTAATTCTCAATTTAAGAGTTTAACTCTTATGAATAAGAACTTAGTTCTTCCTTTGGTTGAAGATCTGCAGAAGCAGATCTCCCCACAAGTTGAGAATTTAATTCTGATCGGGGAGATTCTGCCATGCAGATCCAAAACTTAGAGGGAGAATTGAGTTTAAGGAATTTAATTCCCCCAAATTTATAGGAATTTAATTCCTCCAAATGAAACTAGGGTTTAACCCTATACGAGAATTTAATTCTCCCAAATTCATAGGAATTTAATTCCTCCAAATGAAACTAGGGTTTAATCCTATATAAGAATTTAATTCTTCCAAATTCATAGGAATTTAATTCTTCCAAATGAAATTAGGGTTTAATCCTATATAAGAATTTAATTCTTTCAAAACACATGGGAATTTAATTCCTCTAAAATGAAATTAGGGTTTAACCCTAAAACGGAATTTAATTCTTAAAAGAAAAAGAGACTTAAAGCTCTCCATGCATATAAAGATCAAAGTATCTAACATGATCATGTGGTAACACATGACCCTCATCCTCAATGAGTAAAAAAGAACGAACAAGACTAGGTCACGTGCTCCCACGTGACCCTTAAACAGATTCCTAAAAATAAGAAGGAATTAGTTTGGAGGCAATGCCTCATGTGCTCACACGTGACCCTCAAAACAAAAGGGAATAAACCCAAAGGCAGAATCAAATTTGGACGCCCTCACGTGTCCCCACGTGACCCCTAATAAACACTTTAATAAATCAGTGCATGGGTACCCATCACGTGCCCACACATGATGGCCGTGAAGACTTAAGTGTTTAACACTTATTTGAATATTCTGGGAAGAAAATAAAGGAAGTCTGACCCCATCTTCAGATGCCTCACGTGACCCCACGTGACCAATTCAATTTTAGTGTTTAACACTACTTTAAGCGCTTCGTCTTTAGTGTTTAACACTATTTTTAGCACATCACATGGGAGCACGTGATCGCCAAGTATGCTTTAGTGTTTAACACTATTTTCAAACCAGACTTAGCCCAATTCAGCTAAGTTTTCCAGAGACAAGATCTCCCCTTTGATTGAACCCCAACTATATTCTTCCAAACTTGATCATTTCATATGACATTCAAAATAAAACCCCAGAGCTATAATGAATGGTTAATGCTCAGCCAAGGACAAAATATTGTCAGAGCCCCCAAACCCCTGTTTAGCATTGCTAAATAATAGGAGGGCTGAACCCAGACAAATGTTCAACAGTTCAACAAAGGGTCAATATTTCAAACTTAATTGGACTTAGCCCAAGTTGGCCATAAGTCCTTAATTCAGATTTAACTGAGCCAATGTGCTCATAATCTAATTAATTGATCTTAGTTCCAAATTGGACTATAGATTTCCCAATCAACTTTGGTTCAAGGGTACATCTCTTCATTCCTCTGATATTTGTCGTTGTAATCCTTCAACGTTTTCAGAGAGGTGACGGGTCCCGATAACCAATCATTCCATGGACTGTGGGGTCCTTAAGCCCATGGACTATGATGTCCTTAACCTCGGACTATGGGGTCCTTTAAACCCATGGACTATGATGTCCTTAACTTCGGACTGTGGGGTCCTTTAAACACATGGACTATGATGTCCTTAACCTTGTACCACCATGTCCTTAAACTGGTAATAGACCGCAATGTCCCTAAACTAAACAATAGAGCCCAAACGCTCTCTTGTTGGATCTAAATGATCCCGTTGAGTTGATCTTAGTATGAAATTGGACTAACGTATCCTTAACAAACGTTTAAGTTGATCTTAGTCTCGAATGGGACTAACGTATCCTTAAACCCAACCACAAACCTAAATCTAAGAAAATACGGAGTTGGACTAATCCACGCCCTACGGGCGACAACATAAATTAGTCTCCGTATATAATCCACCGGCAACCAAAAACAAAACAAACACCCACGACATGAAGTGACCATCTGAAGAAGGAGAAAGTTGTTACCGCGATGCGGTAGCGTAATTAACTGCAGGGGCTTGCGCCTGCAGGGAAGAGCGTCCCCACAATCAAAAACCCTTCAAATGAGGGGGAATCTGACGAAGTCTGCTACATCGGCCGCATCCGTTTAAACCTTCGATACACGGTACCATAAATCAACTTGGCATCTTCGGAGAGGTGGACGGATAGCCCCAATTAGCATCTGCCCTCAAAATTCAGGCAAGACGGACCTGCGCGGTCGCGTCTCCGTGTTTCGGCGGGGAACAGTCATGATATTACCTTGCTTCTCTTGGTTTCATTGCTTACCAGTTCATATTTTATCGTTAGCTTGAATCTTGTTTAACGTGCTTATCTTCTTTAGTGTTTGGCTTCAGAGCAAGTTGTTTCAGGTATCCTACTTGTTCATGATTTTCCCGCATTAGCATTATTCGATTCTGGTACATCCCATTGTTTTATGTCGTCCAAGTTTATTGCTGCACACTCGATTTCTTGCATGACCCTATCTAGTTGTTGGGACATACACACTGGGAATGGGAAGATCATATCTAGTAGCGAATGCAAGGATTGTTCAGTTGTTATTTGCGGACGGGAGTAATTTGCAGATTTCTTAGTGATTGATACCGGCAGCTATGATGTTGTTTTAGGAATGGACTTTCTCAGCACTTTCCACGCTCACATTGATTGTAGGGCAAAGAAAGTGATTTTCCAGATTCCCGAACATCCGGAGTTTGATTTTGCTGGAGGTAGCAGTTCCGTCGGGCCAGTCGAGTTTAGGGCTAGGCCGACAAACAATGTTCTTTCATCAATGGAAGTTGATAAGGAGGAAGCGCCAGTTGTAGTTCGAGAGTTTATGGATGTGTTCAAGGACATCTCAGGTTTACCGTCAAAACGAGATGTGGAGTTCGCGATCGATCTTGTTCCTGGTGCAGCACCAATCTCAAAAGCGTACTATCCAATGGTACCAGTGGAGTTGGAAGAAATCAAGATATAGGTTACCGAATTACTAGAGAAGGGTTGGATTCGTAGCAGTAATTCACCTTGGGGAGCTCCAGTTCTTCTAGTCAAGAAGAAAGATGGCACAAGGAGAATGTGCATCGATTATTGAGAATTAAACCGGGTGACTATTAAGAACAAGTACCCGATCCTTCGCATTGGCAAATTGTTCGAGCAACTTAGTGGCGCGACGGTATTCTCGAAGCTGGATTTGCGATCCGGATATGATCAGGTCCAAGTTAAATCAGAGGATATTTGAAAGACTGCGTTCCGAACTCGATATGGACATTACGAGTATTTAGTGATGCCATTCAGAGTCATGAATGCACCGGCGATATTTATGGACTTGATGAACCGAATCTTTTCACCGTTCTTGGACCAGTTTATAGTGGTGTTCATCGATGATATTCTGGTCTACTTGAGAAGCATTGAAGAGCATGCAGAACACTTGAAGATCGCACTGTAGACATTGAGGTAAGAAAGATTGTATGCAAAGATGAGCAAGTGCGGGTTTTGGCTTGAAGAAGTGAAGTTTTTGGGGCATGTCGTATCCGGAGATGGTATCGCCCTTGATCCCGAAAAGATTGCAGCAGTTCGAGATTGGTCGATTCCGAAGAACGTAGTAGAGATCTGAAGCTTTCTTGGACTTGCCGGATATTACAGAAGGTTCGTGAAGAATTTTGCTCGTTTGGCTGAGCCTTTGACCAAGTTTACGCGTAAGGAAGGACCATTCGTATGGATGGATAAATGTGCGTTTGCTTTTGAGGCGTTGAAGCAAAGATTGATTACCTCTCCTATTTTGACCGTACCAGACGGTTCCAGAGGTTTGGTGATTCACAGCGACACATCTAGAAAAGGTTTAGGATGTGTTTTGATGCAACATGGGAAGGTTATAGCTTATGCATCGCGGCAGTTGAAGACCCATGAGAAGAATTACCCAACTCATGATTTGGAGCTTGCAGCAGTGATTTTTGCTTTGAAGATTTGGAGACACTACTTATTGGGCGAAAGGGTCGAAGTATTCACTGATCACAAAAGCCTAAAGTACGTGTTCACACAGAAAGAGCTTAACATGAGGCAGCGCAGATGGTTGGATCTGATGGCTGACTGTGATCCTGATCTTAAGTACCATCCGGGAAAAGTTAATGTTGTGCCGAATGCACTTAGTCGGTTGCCAGCAATTCAGATGTTGACTGCACAGAAGGAGCTAATCAAAGATTTTCGGAGATTCGAGTTGGAGATCGTGCTACCGCATTCTTCGGGACAGTTGATGCAGTTGCAAGTACAGTCGTCGTTGATTGAGAATATTAAAGCAGCGCAGTCACAAGACCCAAGATTGCAGAAATTTTGAGAACAGGTAGAAGCTGGACTTCGTATGGACTTGTTAATTCATGAAGATGGTTCGTTGCGATATGGTAGCCATTTGTGTGGGCCAAAAGGATATATTCGCGAAGAAGTTATGAAAGAGGTGCACAGTTTCGCGTATTCCGTACATCCAGGAGGCACGAAAATGTACCGCAATCTAAGACAGCATTTCTGGTGGAAAGGCATGTAAAGGGAGATTGCTCGCTTTGTAGCAAAGTGCTTGGTGTGTCAGCAAGTTAAGGATGAACATCAAAGGGTTGCTGGTTTATTGCAACCGCTTCCGATTCCTCAATGGAAGTGAGAACATATAACCATGGATTTTGTGACAGCTTTACCGCGAAATCCAAAGGGCAACAATGCAGTTTGGGTGATTGTTGATCGATTGACCAAGGCAGCTCATTTCATACTATTTCGAGTTGGTCAATCAACGGAAGCATTGGCAGAACGATACATGCAGGAGATTATGAGATTGCATGGAGTACCTGTGAGCATCGTGTCCGACCGTGACACCCGATTCTTATCGCACTTCTGGAGGAGTTTACAGGAAAGTTTAGGGACGCGATTGAAGTTTAGCACCGCTTATTATCCTCAGACAGATGGCCAGTCGGAGAGAACGATCCAAACTCTTGAAGACATGTTGAGAGCTTGCATGTTGGACTTCAAGGTTTCGTGGGAGAATCATCTACACTTGGTGGAGTTTTTTTACAATAACAGTTTTCAGGAGACTATTCAGATGGCTCCATTCGAAGCATTGTATGGTTGCAAGTGTCGTTCACCTGTTTGTTGGGACGATGTTGGCGAACGAAGATTGTTGGGACCGGATTTGATCATGCAAACAGTAGAGAAAGTTAACACTATCCGTAATCATATGAAGGCAGCATAAGATCGGCAGAAGAGTTGGGCTGACACATCGAGAAGATCTCTAGAGTTCGCTATTGGTGATCTGGTATTCTTGAAGATATCACCAACTAGAGGAGTGATTCGTTTTGGGAGTCGAGGCAAGCTTAGTCCTCGACTCGTGGGGCTTTTCGAGATTTTGGAGCGTGTCGGAGAAGTGGCTTATCGATTGGCTTTACCACAATCTTTGGCGAATGTTCATGATGTGTTTCATGTATCTCAACTCCGTAAGTATGTTCAAGATGAAACACACGTGCTGGATCATTCAGAGCTGACTGTAAGGGAGGATTTGACCTTTGAGGAGTGACCGATGTCGATTGTTGATTGAAGAGTAAAGGTCCTTAAGAACAAGGTTATCCCTCTCGTACTTATTTCTTGGGGGAATCGCTCGCACGGAGAATCGACTTGGGAACGTGAAGACGAAATTCGACAGAAGTTTCCACACCTATTCTTGTAGATTCATGTTTGTTTATCTTTTCTTGTTCCTGGAATTTCGAGGACGAAATTCTTTTTATAGTTGGGTATAATGTAACACCCTAGTTCATTTATACCAGTTCTAGTTCATGTATTTCTTTATTTATGGTATTTTCCTGATTTATTGTGTTTTGGGTGCAAATAGTATATTTGACATTTGTATTTGCATCCGATCCAACCCGCATGCTTGAAACCTGCCTTGATTCATGTTTATGATTTATCCTGAGTTGTTACGTGGACTCGCGCACTTCCATATTTACATACTGCATATTGGCATTTATCTGGCATTTGCATTTTTTAATAATATAACATTTTAAGTCACATAAAATATTTTGAAAATACATTGCATGGCCTGCATGATATCCCTAACCCTGTGGTAGGATCCGCGCATCTTGTTCTCGTCTCGTTTAGTGAAACGGACGTGTTTGGATGGCTACGCGCACGTATGTGCATCCGTTCTTGGGGGTATGCATTTTCGTTACTCGGACATTCATTTTGAATTTTGGTCGTCGCATATATTTTTTATATTTTGAAATTAAATTTTAGACCCGACCCGGGCGTGTTTTGGACTAAGTTTGTATTTACTAGAAAATCAAATTTTATTAATATAATATTTTTATTAAAAATAAATCAACTGTTTAAAATTTACATAACTTACAAATCTTTTAATTTAATTTAAAATCTTTTTATAACAACTCTCTCTCTCTCTTTGTCACGACCCGAAGGTACGGAACGTGACCGGCACTTAAATTACGAAACGTTTAAAGGCGTAACGTAATCTAAGTAAGCCGAAGCCCAGATATCTAAACCATTTAAAAGAAGAAGTGTGGGAAAACAAGTTTAAAAGCAATATCAAATTTTCTCAAAAATTTCGGCAGAGTCTCCTTTGTAAAAAATGGCTCCAAATGGGTACAAGCAAGAATAGTATATATAAACAATAAAATGGCATCCCCAAGCGGGAGCTAGCTTTACGCCAAAAAGCGGAAACAACCACACAATGCACTAAAATATACAACGCCGAAGGGCGAGGCTCAAAACTCAAAAGAAAACCAAATCCACCAAAACCGTTATAATACAAGTGCGACTCTAAGGTCGAAATGAAAACAACTGGTCTTCTAAATCTATCAAGTAATACAAGTCTGGTTGATAGAGCTTACTATATACAAATGAAATAATAAAAGTATAACGGCGGTCCTGATACAAGTGAACCAACCTACCAAGAAAATCACCCTGAATGAAATGATGTGCCAGCAAGCTGCCAAGGAAACCTGTACATCGAAACCTGTAAGAAAAAATTTGGCACAACGGGGGTGAGTTGCCAACTCGTGAGTAGAAGACATCTGCGAGTAGAAATCGCATGCACGATGATCTCCTAGGTCATAATAATATACTTAATATAACACTAGTCATCTAGTGATGGCAGGGTAATAATCTATGCGTAAGTGCAATGCTCAGTGCTCGTATCAGTGCCTCAAGTAGTAACATGTCATGTGTATGAGTATGCATGCACCATGAATGTAAAACAATCAACCATGAAATCTGGATATATCTGTATAAGAAATCTTTAACTTATATCAAAGTAAACTTTGTATGGTAATCTGAAACATCATCAATGAAATCCATGGAAAACCGTGTCAAGTATCGACACAAAACATGTAAATCTCAAAGTCTCAATACCTCATAGTCTCAATATCTCATAATCTTAATATCTCATAGTCTCAATATCTCGGGCTCCGTCAGTCCGGATCGGCCCATATCATCAAATCTCAAGACAACGGTCGGTATCCTCCGGATATCCGCCGCGCCAGACATCACCGGTAGGTAGTCTTCCCCTGCCAGGCTTATCGTCTACAACTCGATCTTCTTGCCCCGGGATACCATACCGGGCCCATCATGTACCCGAGACGGTTCATCCACTCCTCGAATCGGGTCTCGAAATCCAACAAAAAACATGAAATCTCATGGTGGACGACACATACATCACGAGAAAACCGCAACTTGCATTTTAAAAATGATGATACTAAGCTTTTATTAAATTCTTGCGGTTTTCCCCTAAAATCCAGAAATCTCATAGAAATCCAAAATCCCAAAATCATGAGTAAGTAAATAATGAGCATCGGCATAAGCCCCAGAATACTGCATGATAATATGAAGATGTGAATGCATGAAGTGTTTAAGTAATAAATGCAATGCCTAAACTAGCACAAGAGCGTAATCACACAATATTATACTGGACTAGTATTTAGCTGATTATATCGATAAAAGATAATATGTTCTAAAGTGTACGTGACATGGCAATTACCGATGATGTGTGTGTGGACCAGCAAATAAGTGTACGTGGAACAAGCGCATCATCGGTAATGGTGCTGGTGTCCTAACAGGCAGAGTTTCATATTAGCTAAAGAAACATATGTATGAATATACAATGCGATGAATACAACATGAATATAACGGTGAATGTGTAGTAAACGCACAACTAGAGAATACATAATAAATACGAGTCATACAGTTGTTGTTTGAAAAAGCACGATTCGTTAGTTTTGAAAATAAGTATGACGCGAGCCTAAACTAATATCTACCTAACCAGCTAAGGGACTAACTAAAGAAACTAGTCGAAAGGTAAGAAGAATCCTCCTAAAGTCTGAGTCGACATTTCTAGTAGTCGGCGATCCAGCCTCAATAGCGTCACGTATATAGTACGACTTCCTCGAGTCAAGATTGCGGATCAATCATCATATCTATGCCTCGTACAGTAAAATCCACCGTACGGCATCCCAAAATAGGGGTACGGGTCAACTATCACATATATACATCATCGTTCGTATAGTAACATCATCCAACAATATCATGATCAAGGGTACTGTACTATAATCGCATACATCCCAATATCATCAAACATATATTATCGTCTGTGTAAATATACATCGTCAAATGATCCACTAAAATATCATATCATATATCATATCGTGATTAAGTCACATATTACAATCCGGGTTCTATTCTAGAGTCTCGTACATTCCAATGCCATCAACACATATTATCATTTATATAAATATATTTTATATAATCTCATTACCCCAACGATCTGCTACTATCATAACACATCTCATGTCATAACTCGATCATATATCCAATAAATCACGGCATCAAGCCTAGTCATATCGACTCATCCCCATGTATCATATAACATCCTCATATCACATGTATATGTTGTATATATATATATACCTACACACATTCCTACACACACACACACACACACACACACACACACATATACACCAAGTCAAGTTTAGGTGTGTGCGTGTGTGTGTGTGTCTACATGAAACCTACGAATTCCCTCCAAGGCAGTCATCCTCTGGTTAAGTCTTTCTAAATCAGTTTAGTCCAACCTAAAGTCTTCAATAGGACCCTACTCGCCAAGAATCTAAGGTCACGTCCGACTTCCTAATAACAGTACGTAATATCCTTATTCTACGTTTGCGGGGTTGCTATACGCCATCCACCCGACTTTCCCCGTAGATATACATCTACTCACCTGGTCCTTGTCTGTCGAAGTCGATGTCGCCGTCCTCTTCTTCATCGTCCGAAGTCCACGTGAGGGGTACCTATACGCAAACATATATAATATCGTAAACCGAAATCATGGATAAAACCCAAAACGGCGCATGAAACGCGTCATAGGTTAAAACCTATGACCCGCTCATGCAAATGAACCAAATACCCCTCGATATCGGTGTACAAACACCGATTGATCGAGATAAAACACAAACGTACAAATCATAGTTCCAAAACTCACTAATTATAATATAAATAGGGTTTAAATCATCAAAACCTTAAAATTAATCAAATCGTTTTATTTCGTAAAAACCTAGAAAGCACTAAATTTTCGTTTTAATTCGAAACTTGATGTTTTAACAAAACTAATGGCCATAATATTCACTAAATATCATAAATAAGTCATACAAATCATTACTATATTTTTATCACACTAATTTGTATAAATCCAAAAATTCTAGTTTGCAAATTTATCCAATTTTAACACCTTTAAAGCAAAATTTCACAAATCATCAACTAAACTAAGTTTTGCATGATCTAAGTTGCTAAACAACAAACTAAAATGTTAATAATGTTATGAAAACCATAATTAGATTTTAATCTCGATTATTTAATCAATTTCTAAAACCTAGTTTGCAAAATAGCATGATTATCACAATTTTAACTAACAAATTAGCAACTAGTAACTAGATTAGGTTTTGCATTCCACTAACATATTAATCGACTCATTAAAACCATGAGTAATTGATAAAAATTCTCACTAGAATTTTATCTCAGCTATATATATCTTTTACAAAAACCTAGTTAGCAAAATTAAACAATTTTGACAAATTAATTGTAACAATTTACAATTTAGCTTCTATATTAGGTTTGGCATTACCTAACATGTTAAACTATACATTGCATACTTAGTGATGAAGTACAAAAAACCCTAACTTGATTTAAAAACCCTTTCTTGAATTTTCAAGTTAGCAATTAGAACCCTAATTAAATACCGAAATTCATTAAATTGAAGTAATTAAATATCAAGTGACAATTGGTTTAAGATTATACCTCAAAAACATAAGATCAAACATGCAACTTGATCTCCAAAATGCTAACTTTGCTCCAAGATCCATGCTAGATAGGCCAAAGAATAATGGGTAGAGATTGGATTTGGATTTTGAGGTTTTATTTTGGATTTTTGATGGATTTTTGGAAGTGTTTTGAGTTGGAATGAAGTGGGAAATTTTTGGGGCAGCATGGGAGGGGGAGGCTCGGCTAGGTATTTTTGGGAGTAGGGAGAGAGAGAAATGGGTGGATGAGTGTGTAGAAATTTCCATATTAAACACATCTTTTAAGTCTTTTCAATAATTTCTTTATTTTCCTTTTTCTAATAACTCATTCTATGATTTTCTAGAACCCTCATGACAACTCCAATTCATATCAAAGTAATATGTTACATTTTGTTTTAGTGTGTCATGGTGCACCATTTTGTAATTAACCCATTTCTAATTTGTAATTTACACTAATTTAATGTATAATTAAAAGCTTATGTAAATATTGAAAATTAATTAATTACGGAAAATATTTTAGAAGACTAATAATTTATAAGTGATCAAATAAATACCAAATACTAGTAATTACATAGTTAAAATAGGAGTATTTAAATTTATATTGAAAATTAATTATAGTTGGGTTTTACATAAAATACGGATTATTTTACCGATTTTCAGAAAATGCATCTAAAGGATTTTATTTATTTATTTATTTATTTTTGAAACATTACACTCTCCCTCTCTCTCCGACCCCACCTGCTCTCTCTCTCTCTCTCTTCTCTCTTCTCTCTTTCTCTTTCTTTCTCTCCCCACAGCGCTCTCTCTCTCTCTCTCCCCTTTCTCTCTCCTCTCACGCCTCTCTCTCTCTCCTCTCGCATTCACTGTTCATTTCTCGGCTCTGGTCACCGCCCGCGCGCTTAGCATCACCTCCCTACACAAATCTCTTCTTTCCCTCCTCCTTCTTTCTTTTAAAGCCGAGCACCCCCACGAGAAAACCCACAACTCCTCAACCCTAACCCTAAAACTTCATCACCTCTTTTCATCCTCGACCTCACCCTCATCTCCTCCTCCTCGTCATCTCCTTCTTCTTCTTCCTCCATTCCCAAGCACCCTGCACATCAAGAACCCCAACAGAACCCATCACCGTCACCCTGCACACTTCGTCGCCGGCAATCTCTCAACCTCGCCGTCACCACCACCATCTCTTCCTCTCCCTCTCCTCTTCCTTTCTCCCTCCTACACCAAATCTCTGCACACCCAACCCTAGCTTGCACCTACACCCGAGCCTGAACCCTAACTCCTCGAAGCCAAACCCTAGCCTTATCGCCTCGCCGCCGTTGATCTCGTCGCCACCATCACCTCTTTCCTGACCCCTGTGCACAACCCCAGTAAGCCTCATTCCTTCTCTCTTCTTCTTCCTCCTCTTCTTTCTTTTCTTTTTCTTCATTTTCTTGATTTCTGGATTTCCAGCCATCGCCGGAGCCGTGCTTGACGCCGACGATCCAGACGACCCAGTAGACGTACCTTACCTGCGTGATCACCCTCTTGCATTGCTTGGATCTGTCCCATGTGCCGTGCGTGCGTTGCAATGTTTTACCGACGTCGGACGTGCCGTACATATCCATTTCGCGATCCATTGAGGAAAGTTTATCTTGCTACATGCTATGTTACTCTATTTACATCCATTTAAATAAATATGACACTTGTATTTCAAATCATGCATCCCATGTTTAGTTTTACAGTTTTACGACATCCGTATGTATCCGTACAAGTTATTTCACATCTAGTGCATGCAAACCTATCTTGTTACATACTATTACTATATACTGCACCAAATGGAATATTTACATCTCATGGTATTTAGTTGTGCCTCCTGCATTTACCAGTTTATCATTTTTACTGTTATATGACATCCGTGTGCATCCGTATCATTATTTACATGTCTAGTCGCATGCTAAATCACCTTGCTACATGTTAGGTATAGTATTATGCATCCATATGAGTAAAATGTTACCCGTTTATCACATTGTACATCCATACTGAAGTTTTACTGTTTTCGGATACCCGTTTGCATCCATATCATTAAAATATATATAACTGCATCTATAGATCACATTAATTCATATTATTATTGTAGTAACACCCCATGCTTAATAAAGTGCATCCTAATTAGTATTGGAACTGTAAATGTAACCCATAATCGATATTTGTGCATCCATACCATTAATTCTATATCCATTTGCATAGCATGGCACATTATTACATATTGTTGTTATATCGACACCCCATGCTTGATATTGTACACCCTACATAGTCATGATGTAACCTCTGATCGATATTTGTGCATCCATGTTTTTATTGTACATCTATACTTTCACCCTGATTCAATACTTGCTACAGTTTGATTATGAGCACCCGCTTGATACCTGTGCACTACTTGACATGACCTGATACACCACTACTTGACATGACTTGATACATGTACACTACCTGATTTGACTTGATATATCACTACTTGACATATTACCTGATTCTGTTTCTAATGCCGACAATCCTGATGTGTTGTCCCGATAGACATATCCTGTTGTCTGTATAGACAAACCTGTTCCTGCTTGATCCTGTGTTGGCATTAGCTTCAAATTTATCAATACCCGACTTGAACACAAAATTTGGGGGTATGGGGAAATCAATGATGAAACCTAACTTGTAACTCAACAGTTCGATGTTTATACTGATCAGTTTTACGGGCTAGGCCAGCCCTGGGATGCTGCTGCTGATATCATTCATCTGTACAAGTTCCCTGTTTACTTCCTAGCGGCACGTCTCGGATTCAGCCCGAGAATCTTGACCGTGGTCCCGGGCATGCACGGGATACTATTGAGTTACATCGACGATTCATTAAATTGATTTCAAAGACTTGAGAGCAGTTGTAACAACCCAAAGTTTCCAATACAAGTTTTTTACAAAAGAAATTTTTTTAAAGGGGTATTTATTGCCTGAGCACAAGACTTAAGTAATTAATTAGCAATTTAATTACAAGAAAGAGTTTGTAGCTCATTGGTAATACCTTGCATTGCTGAACCAAGCCACTAGAGTTCAAATCCCCTGCCCCACATTATTTTTAATATTATTTTGTTTTAAATCCTTTGGAAGCCCAACAGTCCACACACCATAACTTCCAAAAATTGAACTACACTTTAAAAACTAAATATACCAGAGGACCCACCTGAAGACCGCCCACCTCCTCGACGCCCGACTCGGGCCGGCGCCGTCGGCCGGACGGCCGAGTCCCTAACACCAAAAATCTGTCTTTTCGTATAACTAACCCCCTGCATACTTTAAATGTTTAGATCGGTTCCAGAAACCTTTGAAATACCCTATTTACTCCAATTTTTAATGAATTTTCTATATTTTTATATTTTTTATTTAAAAACCCTTCACCTATCCTACCCCTAGCCTACCCTATAAATACACCCCCTCCCCTCTACCCTCTCATTCCAAAAATCCTAAGCTCACTCTCTCAAAATTTTCCAAGAGTTGTGTACTTTGAAAACAAGCTCGCGGCGAAGCTCCGACGAAATTCCGGCGACGTTTTTAGGAACTACCGGTGACGACGCAATGCATCGGCAATCCCTTTAGTTCCCCCTCACTCTAGTGTAATCGAAAACCCGTAAGTCCCTTTCTATCTCTTTCTTCCCTATTCAAGAAAATACGGAATTACAAACCCGACGGAATCAAAACAAATCCGATTTCCGATTCGGTTTTCTATAAATTTCACTTCTTACTAATACAATCATAATTAAACATCCTTATGTTGACTACTAAACACTAATCAAAGAATTTGAACAAGTTTCACTACATGAAATGATAGCTTTCTCAATTTACCGTATTTTTCGCTTAAATACCACAATGTTTCACTTTTTCATTTAACACCATCAACTTGCTATACATTTATAGTGGATCACGAGGTAACGACCTACCTCCTCACACACTTACATACAACCTAACACGATACCATTGATGTAAGTCCACGTTACCCACCCCGGTGCTTACGGGGAGGCGGAATAGATAAAAATCGAATTTTTAACACAAGGTAACATGGACTAAAACTTGAGGATCTTTGCCAAATCATTGCTAACAAACTACAAGAGCTTCTATCTACTATGCAAGGAGATTATACATCATGCTACTAGTCCATCGGGTCTTCTCCGCTACTCTCTTCGTCTCCGTAGGCTCCATGGGTCGATCCGGATCTTGGTCACCTCCGCGGCCTCCTTGAGTCGAAGACGATCCACCTGAGAGTCTGTAATCCAAACTCCGCCTCAAGCCGAGGTAACTAGGGAAACAAGTTTGCTATCCTTGATGTCCTAGGTGGTGTAGAAGATGATGGTGGATTTGTTTGTCTATTTTGTTTCTATTTTTCTCAACACATGAGAGCTATAGAAAAATCAAGAGAGGAAGAAGAAGGAGGAACCATGGGAGCTCTCACTTGAAGAGAGAGAGTGAGAAGAAGAAAAAATGATCCATATCCTAAATAATTACTAATCTCTTATCATGATAAAGGTGATGGTTACATTGATTTGACCATTATCATCTCAAATCAAATCCAAAGCCAAAAGCAAAAGAAGGATCTAGTGCTCTCAAGAAAAGTCCAAGTCAACAATGGTCAACTAGGTCAAATGGTCAAGTATGGTCAAATGGTCAAAGCAATTAGCCATAACACAATTATCATTAAAGAGATTAGTAAATATTTTCCTCACCTCATAATGGTTTTGACCGAACCAACGGTCAAAACCCTAATGAGGCACCTCCTTCTTCTTCGCTCCTCACAACCGTGCATACACACCCACATCCGCATTCCGTAGAATGCGAATGCAAAGAAGAAAAAACTAATCCATCCATACAATAGTAGGATCCGGCTTAAACCAAAGCCCACTAGCATTGTCTGCCCGAACAGCATACGCGCACAAGTGCACGTAAGTGATCGTAGCCCTGCCGTAAAACCATACGGCCTCTACACCTTTCGCCCAGTATAGAGAAACTCTCTATGTGGGACTCTAAAGACTCGACACTACGCTGGTAGTGGGTTTAACCATAGACCGCAAGCGGCACTAACTGTACGTAACGGTCTCCAGGTAGATGTCGATAAGAAGGCCGATGAGGTAAACCCATCCGAACTCCTACTGAGCCTGAATGTGACAATCTCCGTACAGTCCGGTCTATTCGTCTATGAGTATCGCATGTCGGGCCTAGGGGGTGGTAAACGTTAGACCCCTAATAGCGGTACAAGTCATGCCGGAGTGTAGCCCAGAACACCCTGAGAAACTACTGGAAACACTACCAGTAATTCTCGCTTGCCCTGGCCAGGGACTTTGTGTAATGGCTCTCCTAGACACAGCGCGATATCAACCCCCAATACCGGGAGAGACGAATCCTATTTAACCGCTACTGCCTCCAAGTGCTTCAGGACTGCACCCAACTACTACCTGTTTGCACGACTCTTTTGAGCCGTGGTAGGGTAGTAATCAAAGTACAGTGGGAACACATTCGAGGCGAAGTAGCAGTGTCAAGTCGACGGACTAAGCTGTACTCCTGTCACCTGGGAACTGTTATCTGACGATAGGTATAGTACCAACCAACAGTTCCCGACGAGTCATGTCCAGTGTACTCGTAACCTTAACCTAACGAGCACCCGCATATTATATCCAGTATGACGTACTGATGGCTGTGGGACAGACCATCTCCCCTGCTGGAATGAGAAGCGCATACGATAGTCTACTCCGGAGTATCGATGCCCTGTCTCGATAATCCTACGACCAGGGACCTGTATAAGGATGTGCTTGTAGATTACCCAGCCCCCACAAGTGTGACTGCCATCACAACGCTGGTAATCAAGCAAAGATCCTAAGGGCTCCACTAATATGTATAAGCGTTATGCTAAAAGAAACACATGCACATATTAAAGTAGAAAAAAACCAAGTAGCATACTACCATTTTGAGCAAGATTGTCTATACAACTGTGAATATCCTAAGCTTCCATTAAGTAATATATAAACTAGTATGATACAGTAATGGCCTCTAGGGCATATACACTAACAATCTCCCACTTGCACTAGGGCCTTGTACTGGCGTATCGAAGACCTATCATCTCGATCAGCCGCTCGAACTGAGTCTGGGGTATGGCCTTCGTAAATGGATCTACAGTGTTATTCTCCGAATCTACTCTCTTCACCTCGATCTCCCGGCGATCTACGATCTCCCTGATCAGGTGGTACCGCCTCAAAATGTGTCTAGACTTCTGATGGGACCTGGGTTCCTTCGCTAAACCTATAGCGGCGTTGTTGTCACAATACAGCGGTATTGGATCAACAATGGTAGGAACCACCTGAAGCTCCGTGAGGAACTTCTTCATCCAGACAGCTTCTTTTGCGTCATCGCAAGCAGCTATGTACTCCGCTTCCATAGTTGAGTCAGCAACGGTTTCCTGCTTGGAGCTCTTCCAGCAAACCGCCCCTCCATTGAGGGTAAAGACATAACCCGACATGGACTTGGAGTCATCCTTGTCACTCTGGAAGCTGGAGTCAGCAAAGGCCTCGATCTGGAGGTCTTTTCCGCTATACACCAAGAACATCTCTTTAGTCCTTCTCAGGTACTTGAGAATGTTCTTTACTGTTATCCAGTGTTTCTCCCCTGGGTCCGACTGATACCGGCTTACAACGCTTAATGCGTATGCTACATCTGGTCTGGTACATAATATCGCATACATTATAGAGCCTACCGCAGATGCGTAGGGTATAGATGACATGCGAGCCCTTTCCAAATCAGTCTTGGGAGACATATCATTGGAGAGGGTGATTCCGTAACAAGCCGGCAAATTACCGTGTTTTGAATCTTCCATACTGAATCGTTTCAGTATGGTGTCGATGCACCTGGACTGTGAAAGTCTCAACATCCTCTTAGATCTATCACGATAGATCTGGATCCCCAGAATGTACTTGGCATCGCCCAGGTCCTTCATGGAGTACCTCTATGACAAGAATCCTTTGACTGACTATAGCATAGGAATGTCATTTCCTATTAGGAGAATGTTATCCACGTACAAGACGAGAAATACCACAGTTCTCTCTACAATCTTACTGTAAATGCATGGTTCGTCCGGATTTTTGATAAAGTCGAATTCTTTGACAATATCATCAAAGCAGATGTTCCAACTCCGCGATACCTGGTTCAGTCCATAAATGGACTTAAGCAACTTGCACACTTTACCGCTGCTCCTACTCTGAATGAAACCCTCCGGCTGATCCATATAGACGCACTCTTCCAAATTTCCATTTAGAAAAGTCGTCTTTACGTCCATCTGCCAGATCTCATAATCGTGGAAGGCAGTAATGGCAAGAAGGATCCGAATGGATTTGAACATAGCCACTGGAGAAAAGGTTTCGTCATAGACCAAACCAGGTCTTTGACAAAAACCCTTTGTAACAAGTCTAGCTTTATAGGTTTCAACTGCCCATCTACACCAATCTTTTTTCTGAAGATCCTGTTTCCCCCAATCAGAGCAAAGCTCTTTTTGAATTTCAAAAAATTCAAAAATTGAAACAACGCTTCAAATTTCTTGCTCTGCGCGCAACGTGCCACGTGTTAAAAGCTGACACGCCAGCGCAGCGTCCAAGGCAGCGCGCCCAATCAGAGCAAGGCTCTACTTAAAGTAAAAAAACAAAAGATGCAAGGCTTCAGATGATTTGCACTCTGCGCTGCGCGACACGTGGCTAGCACAGTTGCAGCACGACACATGGCAGCGCAGTTGCGCTGCGCGACACGTGGCAGCGCAGTTGTGCTAGCGCACTTGCGCTGCGCTCTGCGCTGCACGACACGTGTCAAGCGCAGGCGCATTTGTGCCAAACAGAATTAAAATTCCAGTAAGATCTTTCTGTTCTTGTTAAAACAAGAAGATTGTTTTCTTTAAAACAGAAGCCCTTGGATCAAAGATCCAACGGTGGGGAAAATTCCCCAAATCACTCAGAGAATGATCTCTTTAACAAATTTAACAAATTAATGGGCACTATATAAAGGCCCCTAGACCCCAATTCCAAAAGGAACAGAAAGAAAAACACAACACAGAGAGACAAAAACACAGAAACAAAGAGAGAACTCTAAAGAATTTTGAGAAGAACTCAAAAAGAGGAAAAAAGGTAAACCCTTTGAATAAAAAAGAAGAATTTCTTCTGAAAAGATCATTGATCTAAGAACAAGATCAAGGATCTTCAATAAAAATATAATAAATAACAAAGGCATTGCCTTTTTATGAACCATTGGTTCTGGAATCTTAAAGATTCTTTTCTTGAATCCAAAATTGGACCAAGATATTAAAACAGTGCCTTGCACTTGTAAATCTGCACTGTTGCGCTCCTGGGTTGGCGCAAGCCACTAGAGAGCGCCACGTGTCAGCACCAGAATAACTTGCGCTATGCGGTTTTAAGATAGAGCATTGCTATCTGAAATTGGCGCAACTCACCAGAGCGCGCCACGTGTCGGCAGCGCAACAGCGCAGCGCACTGCGCTTGCGCTCACCAGAGCGTAACACGTGTCACCTCCACATGCGTTTGCGCTCAATAATTGGCGTAAAGCGCCTGACAGGCCACATGGCACTCTGTCAGTTTAATCAATGCTCTGCATTATTTACAGAAGGGCCAAGCCCAATTAAAAAGGGCCTAACAGGCCTAATAAAATGCAATGCATTATTTTAAAAAGGGCAGAGCCCAAACAAAAACAGATGCTGTGCATCATTTAAAAGGGACAGAGCCCAAATCAAAAAGGCTTAGCAGGCCAAAGGAAAATGCAGTGCATTATTAAACAGAGGCAAAGCCCTAGCACAGGCCTAATAGGCCAAAGATAAAAACGTTGAATATTCTCAACTGGACTTAGCCCAATCATGGCCGTAAGTCCTCAAATTAAATTGACTGAGCAAGACTGCTCTCTTAAATCAATTTACATCCGGTTCAAGGGTACATCTCCGAACTCCTCTGACACCTATCGTTGTAATCCTTCAACGATGTCAGAGAGGTGACGGGCCCCGACAACCACACATCAATACGGACTATGGGGTCCTTAAACCCATGGACTTATGCGTCCTTAAACTAATGGACTAATGCGTCATTAAACACACCCATACGGACTATGGGGTCCTTAAGCCTATGGACTTATGCGTCCTTAAACTATTGGACTAATGCGTCCTTAAACACATCTATATGGACTATGGGCTCCTTAAACCCATGGACTAATGCGTCCTTAAACTAATATCCATCCCTAAAACGGGAACGATGGACCACCATGTCCCTAAACTGGCAATGGACCGCAATGTCCTTAAACTTCCTATGGACCACCATGTCCCTAAACTGGCAATGGACCGCAATGTCCTTAAACTACCTATGGACCACTACGTCCCTAAACTAGAACAATAGAGCCCCCAAACGCTCTTTTGTTGGATCTAAACGATCCCGTTTAAGTTGATCTTAGTCTCAAATATGGCTAACGTATCCTTAAACATTCAAACAGACTTTAATCCCAAATTAGACTATAAGACCCCCAATCAACTTTGGTTCAAGGGTACATCTCCGAACTCCTCTGACACCTGTCGTTGTAATCCTTCAACGTCGTCAGAGAGGTGACGGGTCCCGACGGCCATACATTCAATGGACCACTATGTCCCTAAACTGGAACAATAAAGCCCCTAAATGCTCTTTCCGTTAAGTTGATCTTAGTCTCAAATCAGACTAACGTATCCTTAACGAACGTTTAAGTTGATCTTAGCCTCAATATGGCTAACGTATCCTTAAACTATAACACCAAACCCAAATCTAAGTAAATACGGATTTGGACTAATCCACGTCCTACGGGCGACGGCATAACTTAGTCTCCGTATACAATCCACGGACATCCACAAACAAAACAAACACACACGACACGAAGTGAAATTCTGGAGAAGGAGAAAGTGGTTACCGCGATGCGGTAGCGTAATTAACTGCAGGGGCTTGCACCTGCAGGGAAGAGCGTCCCACAATCAAAAACCCCTCAAGCGAGGGGGAATCTGACGAAGTCTGCTACATCGGCCGCATCTTTCTAAACCTCTGATATACGGTGCCATAAATCAACTTTGCATCTTCGGAGAGGTAGACGGATAAAACCAAATAGCATCTGCCCCGAATCTCAGGCAAGACGTTCAGTCTTGGCCGCCGTTCGGAGGGGAACAGATTCTGGCATGCCCGATGAGACCTTTTTCTCTTTCCACTTCACACTTCGTGTGTCGTCTTCGCGAACGAATCACGGTTTGTTAATGGTTGCTTTTGGGTTTCAAGTTACTAAGATTTGGTCTTTTGCCTGGTGCAGAAATCAAGGATCAATGGCCTCCAACTGCTCGAGCTGCTCCAAATGCAAGTGCAACCAACGCTCCCGCCTTACCTGGAGGTGTAGCCTATGGGCCTCAAGCGGCCTCCATCCTTGCCATGCCGGTGGAACAAGTGACTCAGGCCACCACTGGTCTGTTTTTCGGGACCATGCTCCCGCCATCAAGCTTCACTATTCCAGTGCCCGTACCGGAAGTGCACAAGAAGTCGGTCTTCGATCGGCTCACTGCTACAACGGCCCCTTTCAACGGGTCGTCCAATATTAAGCCGGCAGCCTCTGTCTTTGCCAGGCTGAACCAGAACCCTGATGGGCCCTCCAAGAAGCCCATGAACCCTGAAATGGTCGTCCCGAGGAAGACAGCCACCTCTGCTCCTGAAGTCGTCAAGGCGGCTTCTCCTGTTAAAGAGTCGGTCTTTTCAAGGCTGACCATTCCGACTCCTGCTCCTGCTCGAGGGTCTGTCTTTGACAGATTGATCATCGCCACTCAAAGGACAACATCAGTATTTAAGAGGCTGGCACCGGCAGCGCCTCATCTGGGCAGGGGGCAAGACGAAACTATCCCTATTGTCGAGCCAGTCCCAACAGCTCGACACGCTCGACGTCGCCATTGGCGCCGAGTAAGGAAGGCCGGGGGCAACTCCCCTTCAGGGCTAACTCCACCGGCTCCGATGGTGGAAGTTAATGCTGTTGTTCCAACTGGGAACAACGAACCGCTAAGGATGGTACGCAAGAACTCTCCGACTGCCACACTGAAAAGATATCCTCCACCTGCGGAGAGAGTTACAGAAACAAAGCTGGAGCAGCCCCCTCAACGGCTGTCCTCCAAAATTTATAAGGTCTGGCGGAGGGTTCAAGAGTCCGTAATCGACCAAGATCACTCTCGCCGGCAGAAAAGGGCGAAAGTGCAGGAAGAAAAGAACCATCCTGTCAAACAACAAAGGACGACAACCGCCAGGGTGCTCGCTGCAACGGCCCCCTCAACTTCAACGGCCCACAAAAGAAGAAGGCTGGAGAAGATCCCCACGCCTGCAGCAAATGTCAAGGCAGTGAACCTAAACACCCTAATTCCGGGGGCATCATGGTCCATACCGTCTACATGGCGTCTGGTAAAGAGGACAGCCGTACATCTACAGGTCATAGACCGCTTACGCGATCGGTGACCAAAGCTCAGGAGCAACAGCAGAAGCTCCAAAAAATGATGAATGCGATGGCCGCACTCACTGGGCCAAAAGAAAGCCCTGAAGCGTCGTCAGATCAACGCCAGGAGCAAGAAACTGACGTTGAGTTCCTTTGGAGAATATTAGAGAAGAAGGACAAAGAGGCTGCGGAACAAGAAGCCAACATAAAGCGAATGGCCCTCCTATTCCAGGACATGGTGGGTATGATGATCCAACAAGATCCTCCTGCTGAAGATCCTCCGATCGTCCTTGAAGACGACAGAGGAGAAACGTCAAATCCTCCACCGGCTCTGTCTACAGCCAAGGAGGAGACAATCTCCAAAGCTGACTTGGACGAATATATAGCTCAGCAGATACGGGTTCATCAGGCGACTGAAGCAGCCGGTCAGGTCGTAAAAATGGGACGACCATATCCGAGATGGTACGATCAGATCAAGTACCCGCCGGGTTATACAATACCGAAATTCCATGTCTATAAGGGGACGGGCAATCCCCACCAGCATGTTGCCCAATTCAGGGCGCTTTGCGGCAACACCGGTGGTGATGATAAATTGTTGCTTCGCCAGTTCGTTGGTAGCTTATCGGATACAGCATTCGAGTGGTACTCCGAGCTCCCAAACGACTCTATCAAGACATTTGCGGAGATGGAGCTGCTGTTTACCCAGCGATTCACAAGCGCCAGCGAACGCACCCCGATAACGGCATTGATTAACGCCAAGGTGAAGCCAGGCGAGACGTGGGTCCAATATGCGATATGGTGGCAGAACTTATGGTCAAAAAAATGCGAGCAACGCATAGAAGAGGCTCCGGCAGTAGGCATGTTTGTGGGAACCCTCGATCCGCAGGCGACCATATCTCAATTCATGATGTTCTTCAAGCCGACTACCTTCCAGGCCCTGATCGACAAGCTAGCTCAAATGGACCAGATGGGCCATAGACCGCCCCCTCCAAAGCCGGACTCTCGAAACGAGAAGGGGAAGGGAAAAGCGATCGTCGTTGCTAATGCTCAACAACAACTGAGCAACTTGAAGCCGGTGGTCTGTCAAAATAATATGCGTCCGCACGTACCCCTTGAGGAAAGGCTAGGACGTCCTTACTCGTTCCCTCGAGATAAAACGAGAAGACTGTTCGAGCTGGCATTGCGCAACCGACTCATAAATCTACCAGATCCAAGGCGTCCGTCACAGCCATAAGACGTCAATGATCCCAATTACTGTCCTTATCACCGAGTACTGGGTCATCCGATCGAGGATTGCTACGTCTTCAAAAATTGGATTGAAGACCAGTACCAATAGGGCAAGTTCGTGTTGTCCGACAGATGGAAGGTGAATCCGCCGCAGCCTCACACCCCTAAAAGGGTGAATACGCCGGGGGCAACGTGCTCCCTCATTGAAGAAGCTCCATGGGAGGTTAAGCTATCAGCCAAAACAAAGAGGATGCTGAACGATCTTCAAACATGCCCAGCGATCAGGTGGAAAAACCCGTTGGAATCTCAGATCATTGAAGGGATGTTGAAGCCGCGCCCAACTCCAAAGATCGATGGTGGTGGCCCAAGCACTCACAACCAGCCGTCAAAATCTTCGAAGAAGAAGAAGAAGAAATCCAAGAAGCCCGTGAAGCCTGGCGACAAGCGCACAGACTTACAAAAGCAGATTGACACGCTGGAGGAGTACAACCAGAAAGCACGGACTCCCATCACACTCCAAGAGTTTCTCAACCACGTCTTTCAAGAGGAAGATGAGGGAGACAGCTCATCGGATGAATCCGAGGAATACGTGGCGAGCTGTCATATGATCTCCCACTCATTTACAGACGATGAGGAAACTCCTTGCGCTGAGAAGCTAGGGGCAGATCCTAAACCGGAAATTCTGGGGCCATCGGATGAAACAATTGACGCATTCCTCAATGAAGCTCTGTTGAAAAGTAAAGCTGATCGGAAACGCGAGGCGGTCATATTTGAAAGGGCTAAGCGCCAGCGACTTGACGAAAGAGTTGAGACGCTCCCGCTGGAGCAAAATACATCCACCACAGATAAAAGCAAATTCAAGACGAGGAAAAGGTTTGCTAAAGCCATATCAATGGGTATGAAGCTACCACCCTCTGAAGGAAATATTGCTGGTGAAGCAGAAATGCACCCTTCCTACTGCTTGTATCATCGGAAGATTTCGCACCCCACCGAAGAGTGCAAAGCCTTCAATAGATAGTGGCAGGGATATGTTGCTCACCGACAATATTTTAAGCGGGAAAAGCGCAGAACTCGTCGGGAGCGGAAAAATACGACCGAGGGGCTTAACAGAACTACCGGCGATTGTCGCATGGTTAACGCCGGGGATCGCAAGTTCTCACGTTCGGGAGCGACTCTGACGAGGAAATGGCTCTTAGCCCCCTCTTTAAAGAGTCCACCTCGGGAAAAGAAGAAGATGTTGGAGATAGTGCCCTCAGAGTCAATTATTGGATCACAGGCACGTGATTGCAATGATTGAGGGAGGACCTATCCCGGTACGACAGTCTTACTCGAGATGATAGTATGCTATCTGGTTTACCTTTATCATCGTGTACTGCTTCAGGTGACCTGACAAGTCGCTATTGCACGTTGGTAGAGCCCCTAGGATTCTTGCTTGACCACCAGCAGTATGAGGGCGATCATATAAGTGGGAGCTGGGGTCTATAAGCACATCCTTAAAAGGTCCCTAGTCGTGGGAGTTTCGAGACAGGGCATCGATTCTCCAGAGTAGACTAGTGTATACAGTCGAGACCCCGACGAGGGACGGTGGCCGGTCTCACAGGCCACTGGTGTCAGTTGGTTCACCTAAGATGTATACAGGTGCTCATTGGGTTATGAGTACACCAGACAGGACTCGCCGGGAACATGCTAGTTGGTCTTATACCTGACGTCAGATAGCAGTTCCCAGGTGACATGTGTACAGATTAGTTCATCGACCTGGGGATCGTCATTTGTCTCGTGTGAGTTCCCACTGTGCTTTGATTACTACCCTACCACGGCTCAAAGGAGTCGTGCAAACAGGTTTTAGTTGGGTACAGTCCCGAGCCACATGGAGGCAGTGAGGGGATCTTCGGGGGTTCGTCTCTCCCGGTATTGGGGGTGAGGTCGCGCTGTGTCTAGGAAAGCCATTACACGAAGTCCTTGGCCAAGGCAGGAGATTTACTGGTAGGTATTCCAGTAGTATCTCAGGGTGTTCTGGGCTACACTCCGACACGACTTGTACCGCTTTTGGGGGTCTGACTTTTACCCACCCCCTAGGCCCGACATGCGATGCTCATAGACGAACGGACCGGACTGTACGGATATTGTCACTGACAGGCTCAGTAGGGTGTCAGGATGAGTTCGCTCATCGACGTCCCTTTTAGTCAATAGCTGGTGGCCCGTTACGTATTGGCTTATACCTCTGACGTGCTAGTGGTTAAATCCACAGCCATAGTATTGACGAGTCTTTAGAGTCTACCACATTTTCAGTTACTCAGCTTTCGGGCGAAACGCTGTTGAGGCCGTATGGAGATATGGCAGGGCCCGATCAGATACGTGCGGTATTGCACGGATCAGGATCGGACGGTTTGTACTAGAGGCCGTATAGTTATATGGCAGGGTTCGATCGGATACGTGCGGTATTGCACGGATCAGGATCGAACGGATATTACTAGCCGGCTTTGGTTTAAGCCGGATCCTAGTTTAGTACAGTGTAGATTTTGTCTCATTGCATTTGTATCCGGACAGAATACAGATGCGGGTGTGTATGCACAGTATCGGGGTTTTCCTGTAATTTATTACGGGACCAGTTTTCTGGAGTTGCCAGTTTGCATTCCGTTCCGGCCGGTTTTCCTTTGTTCTTTCCCGGCCGGACTTTTCCGATGGAGGGGGTTATTTGCAATTGTGCAAATAACTTTTGGGGAGGGGGTTTCTTGCATATGTGGGATTATGATTTGACCATCATCATTCTTTTTACATCACTTGCATTATTCATCATGGTGCATTTATGTGATTAGAATGGGTATGGGTTTAAGTATGGTTGATGTTTGGATGTGGTCACCACTTCTTTTCTCCTACCATCACCTCCCTCTTGTATTTTGTTCTCACTCCACCACCTTTTCCCAGATGATTTTGGCTGGCCACAAATTTGGGAGAGGGAGAGAAAGGTTCATTTTTGGTCTATCATTTGTTCATCTCATTTCCTTGCAAAATTGATAGCATCCTTTCCCTAAAAAGTTCATTCTTCCCTCCACATCAAATGGCAACCAATACCCCAAAGTGAGACATGCACTCTACACTATATTCTACAGCACATCTTGGGCACGTCGACTTGCCAGCTTCGTGCCCGAGTTGCCTCGGTATTGAGGCGGGAGCCCGTAAAAGATGCAGGCGATGTGGTGCCCTTCCGGCGAGGAGGCGACGACCGGAGTTTCCGCGGGAGATCGGGACGATGACAAGAAGACCGGAGGACTCGGATCACTCGGTATATCTCTTCCCATCTTGTAGTTAGCTAGAACTAGTTTAATGGTACGATCCGGTGTTTAGTGCGCGGTGGTGCCGGTTTGCAAAGTTCGCAAAATTAAAGTTTATCACCGTTTCCGCATTTGGTCGTCGGATTGACGGCCGGGGCGCCGCCGTGCACTTACAGAAGAGCCCAAGGTCTGCGAAAACATCCGGCTACGTAATCGTACGCTACCTGAAAAAAATCTCGGACCCTCAAATAAAAAAGATAAAGGGAAAGAAAAAGTCTCTGAGGATATCGCCCTGGATGACCAAGTCATGGAAGAGCTAACTGCTAAAGACCCGCCAAAGAAAAATAAAGTGGACTACAACGTTCTGGCACATTTGAGGAAGCTACCTTCGCAGCTCAGCATTCTTGATGCCCTTTTACTATCAAAAGAGGCAAGGGATTCATTAATCAAGGCACTACAGGACCCCGAGCAATTCCAAGCTTTCCTTGCCAAAGAAAAGATGAAGGATGAGTTGGAAGAAGTGCACACGGCCGATGTCACTTTTGGTGACGAGGACCTTCTGCTTGGGACGTGCGAACACAATCGCCCTCTCTATATCTCAGGGTATTGCCATGATATAAAGATAGGAAAAATCCCGGTCGACAATGGATCTTCTGTTAATCTCCTTAACGTGCGGGTGTTAAAGGAAATCCGCATGAGCGTCCAGCACCTTGCTCGGGATAAGATCACCATCTCCGGGTTTGATTCTCAATCATCACGAACTCTTGGATCTGTGATACTGATGCTACGCTTTGGGCTGCTCGTCACAGATATTAAATTTCACGTCATAGACGCCAAGACATGCTACAATGCTCTACTCGGCCGACCATGGTTACACGAGTACAACATCATCCCTTCTACATAGTATCAGTGTATGAAATATTTTAAGGATGGTCTCGAGTATACCGTGACGGGGGAACTGAACCCGTTCTCCGTGAACGAAGTCCGCAAATATGAAGATACCAAATACTTCTTACCGGATTTCGAAGACACGGAGAGGTGTCACAAGCCGGAGAACAAAGCTAACGCCACCATCCCTGTCTTCGGGAGTGATACCGAGGAGGAAGAGGAGATAGTTTATTCGGGCCCTCCCCAATACAACAAGCCAGGACCATCCGCTCCTACGTTGATCTTTGGTAGTGACTCGAAAGATGAGGTCCATGCTGTATTCTCTGCTCGGCCTTCAATACAAACATCCGCTGACGAAGAGCAAAGCCTGCAAATCGCCATGGTTCCACTTAAACACCATAAAGAACTGGATGCGCTCGATACCCACAGTGTAGAGGAACTGCGGACGTTCTATGTCCCTCCCAGGCGAGAAGGCGAAAAGGCAATTCTATTCTACCGCTCTGAAGAAAACAAAATAGAGAAAGAAATCTGGCACGGTGCGGATCCTACGCTTGATAGGCTTCAGCCCATCCGTTTGCCTAGATATTATACAGAAGGATTGAAAAGGCTGTTGAAGCGCCAGGGGATACCCTTCAAACAGACCGCTCGAAAAGCCAAATTCTATGACAGGGTCTGGAACGTTCCCGGAACTCAGCACAAGTTGCCTAGTGGGAGGATGGAAACAATCGGGCTTGGGTACATTCGATCCAAGAAACGAGAGCTGCTCCGCGATTGCTACGTCGTGCATGACTTCAATGAAGAAGCGGATGCTCAATAGGAGGACGCTAATCTTAAACCAGTAAAAGTTCCTGATGCAAAGGTGCCCAGTCCGTCATTCGAAGAACAACTGAACAGGCTTATAAGGGAAGCTGGTCAAAAAGTCCGAGACGACCATAATCGCGAAATAGCCATCTATGAGAAATCCAAAACGCAACGCCTCCTCCAACAGGCCGTGAAAGATGAAAATGCCGCTCCCTGTCAACCTATTGTAAAAAAGGCTCGACGCAGAGGCAGAAACAAGTCGAAAAGCGAAAAAGGCGCTCGACAGCAACAAAGCGGGATTAAGAAGCCACGCAGTCGGGAATCGAGCGGTCCAGATCTGTCCCTTGTAAAGAAGATGAGTCGAGCATACTCTTTTCCTCGAGACAAGACAAAGAAGATACTTGACCGAGCTCTAAAACATCAGATGCTTACACTGCCAGAGTCCAAGCACCCCGAACAGGCAGGCGAAATCTCACACCCGAACTATTGCTCTTATCACCGAGTAATAGGTCATCCTCTCGAAGATTGCTTCACCTTCAAGAACTGGGTTGAAGATCAGTATCAGCTCGGCAAGTTCGCTTTATCTGACAGTTGGAGGGTAACGCCGCCACAGAAGCACGAACCCAAAGCCACGAAAGCAGAACCAGACCCACATCGGTCTTCGAAGCGAGCTTGTACTTGTCACATGATAACAATATTAAAAGAAGAGCCCGAGAATATGGATAACCTTTCCTGGTGCTTCGAAAACAGCAACGATGAGGTGATCTCAGAATTTCCACCAGCACCGAAAGAGCTGGAAGATGGAATACATACTACTGCAGATAACCTCAAGAAAATTGAGTTGGGGACGGCGAACGACCCATGACCGACATTTGTCAGCGAGCTGCAATCTGAAGAAAGGGTGGCTGCGTTAAAAGACGTGCTTGTACAGCATAGAGATTGCTTCGCATGGAACTATTCTGAAATGCCAGAACTAGATCCAGAAATTGTTGTGCATAAACTGGCGATATCCCCGGACGTCAAGCCAGTCAAACAGGCGCCGAGATGAATGCGGCTCGAGCTTGAGATGAGCATCAATGCCGAAGTCAAGAAGCTGATCGACTCTGGGTTTATTCAGGAGGTTCAGTATCCCGATTGGATCGCCAACATCGTCCCGGTGATGAAGAAAAATGGGACAGTGTGCATATGTGTGGACTTCCGGGATCTCAATAAAGCCTGCCCGAAAGATGATTTCCCAGTGCCAGTCACCGAACTGATGATAGACAATACGTCCACTCACGAAGTCTTCTCCTTCATGAACGGCTCATCAGGATATAACCAGATAAAGATGCATCCCGAAGACCAGAAGCACACCGCCTTCAGGACTCCGCTAGGCATATTCTGCTACAAGGTGATGCCCTTCGGTCTAAAGAACGCCGGCGCCGCTTATCAAAGGGCTATGACAACGATCTTCGATGACCTTATTCCTAAAATCGTCGAATGCTATATCGACGACCTCGTGGTTAAGAGCAAGTCATACGAAGAGCATCTGGAGCATCTGAAGACCGTATTTCAACGTCTTCGGCAATACAACTTGAAGATGAACCCTCTCAAATGCGCATTCGGGGTCTCCTTGAGCAAATTCCTGGGATTCAGCGTCCGACACCGAGGTATCGAGATAGATCCGTCAAAGATCAAGGCGATCATGGAGATGCCCCCGCCAAGGACTCTCAAACAATTGCGGTCTCTCCAAGGAAAGCTCGCGTATATCCGGCGGTTTATAGCTAATCTCTCTGGGAAATGCCATCCTTACAGCCACTTGATGAAGAAGGGAACTCCGTTCATTTGGGATCACAAATGCCAGAGCGCGCTGGACGAAATCAAGCAGTACCTGCAGAACCCGCCAGTGCTGGCTGCTCCGGTGAAAGGAAAACCTCTTATTCTTTATACAACAGCCCTCGAAGGTTCCTTAGGCGCATTATGGGCACAAGAGAACGATCAAGGGAAGGAGAGGGCTCTCTACTATTTGAGTCGAGTTCTTCTGGGGGCAGAAAGCAATTATTCTCCCATCGAGAAACACTGCCTAGCGTTGATCTTTGCAGTAACAAAGCTCAGGCACTATGCATTGGCGCATGAAATTCGGCTCGTATCGAAAGTGGACCCTCTTAAATATTTAATGTCGAAGGCCATATTGACAGGGAGGCTCGCTAAATGGGCCCTACTCTTGATAGAGTTCTCGATAACCTATCAGCCTCTCAAGGCGATGAAAGGCCAGGCCATCGCCGACTTCCTCGCTGAGTATCCGATACCTTCCGATTCTCCTCTGAATTGCGAATTGCCAGACGAACATGCATTTGACACGATCGACGGTGGTGATACCCGATGGGAGCTTTATTTCGATGGAGCATCCTCCATGAAGAAGCGCAAACAAAGTACCCCTATAATCAAATCGGGGGTAGGCCTCATCTTCGTAACTCCCCAAGGAGGGATAATGCGCTTTGCTTTCTCTTTAACGGAGCCAAGGACGAACAATGAAGCCGAATACGAAGCTCTGATAGCAGGCCTCGAGATCGTCATCGACATGGGAATTGAAAATCTCCTCATATATGGAGACTCTCAACTGGTCGTCAGTCAAGTAAATAGCGACTACCAAACGTGCAAACCAGAGCTGGTGAAGTACGGCGAAAAGGTGCAACAACTGTTGACCCAAATTCCCTCCTGCACTTTGGAAAACATACCGCGTGCGGAAAACAGCAAAGCGGACGCATTAGCCAAGCTCGCTAAAGAACTGGATGACGAGAATCTCGATGACGTCAGGATTGTGGTACAAAGCCGTCGGGTGCTTGCCCCGGCGGAAATATCTCCGGATTCATCCGAAGAAAAGGGAGCGACTGAGCAGACGACCCTGCAAATAAAAAACCGGGAAAAGGCCGAGGATTGGAGAGAAGTCTTTATAGACTACTTCAAATACCGTCGAACGCCCGAAGATGCGTCCTCAAGACATCAGCTTATGAAACGAGCTCTGTCTTTCGCCTTCGTCAATGATACTATGTACAAGAGGTCGTTTGATTCTCTGTGGTTGAGATGCCTAGGACCTGACGAAGCGAAAAGAGTCGTTCAGGAAGTTCATGACGGACTCTGTGGTTCTCACCAAGCAAGCCCAAAGATGAAGTTGAAGATTAAACGGATGGGTTACTACTGGCCCATGATGATTCAAGACTACCTTGAATATGCGAAGCAATGCCACTCATGCCAAATCCATGGAGACTTCATCCACCAGCATCCAAATCCACTACATCTAATGGTGGCTAGCTGGTCATTCGAAATGTGGGGAACTGACATAGTCGGCCCTATCGAACCAGCATCGTCCAGGGGACATCGTTTCATCCTAGCGACGACTGACTACTTCTCTAAATGGGCAGAAGCAGTACCGCTGAGGGAAGTGAAGACGGAGAATATCCTCCATTTCTTCAAGACGCACGTCATTTACCGGTTTGGAACTCCGCGACGGATCATCTCCAATAACGGGCCAGTCTACAGAAGCCACAAGATCAGTCGCTTCGCGCAGCAGCATAATATAGACTGGAGATATTCCTCGGTTTATAATCCGCGAGCTAATAGTATGGCCGAGGCCTTCAACAAGACCTTAACAAAGATCATGAAGAAGACGGTATCCCGAAATAAGAAGGACTGGCATGAGAGATTGCAAGAAGCTCTTTGGGCGTATCGAACTACGTTCAAAACGGCCACGAGCACAACGCCGTACGCGTTGGTATTCGGTTCAGAAGCAGTACTCTCCCTCGAGATAGAGCTACCCTCTCTACGAGTGGCAGTCCACTACGAGCTGACGGACGAAGAAAATGCTCACCTTCGGCTTCAGGAGCTTGATGCCCTTGATGAAACACGGCTCATAGTGCAACAAAATCTGGAGGCTTATAAAGCAAAGATGACGCTCTCATATGAAAAATTGACCCGGCCGAGGACATTCCGCCAAGGCGAGCTCGTGCTAGTAGTCAAAAGACCTATCATCCCCAATCGCGCTAAGCGGGGAAAATTCGAGCCAAACTATGAAAGCCCGTACATCATAGACAAGGTCTACCAGGGTGGAGCCTATCTACTCATGGATATGCACGGTGAAAGGCTTTTCAGGCCAATAAATGGCCGCTTCCTAAAGAAATACTACGCTTAATGAGCCACAGCCTAGGTCAATGATAGATGACGATGACTATGTCTGCTCGCTATCTTCCTAAGCCCAAGCTCTATAAGTAGTAGCCGGCCTTCTTCAATGATGGACCGAAACGTCCTTAAACTAATGACGGACAGAAACGTCCTAAAACTAGCTGTTGACTGAGATGTCGATAAACTATGGTGGATTGAAACATCACAAAGCCGATATAAAAA
The DNA here is from genome assembly GCA_030015575.1 of Agapanthus africanus. Taxonomy (NCBI): domain Eukaryota; kingdom Viridiplantae; phylum Streptophyta; class Magnoliopsida; order Asparagales; family Amaryllidaceae; genus Agapanthus; species Agapanthus africanus. Next base: position 392,666,243 of record JASDDO010000018.1, read on the forward strand.
AAAGATAAAAAATATAATAAACGGTATTTCCATAAGTAAAATGGGTACAGATGAAAACCCGAAAGGGCTCCGTGAGTAAAAACAGCAGGGCTACTGGCGAGTGTTCGTGAAAACCCTAAAAGACGCGACCTCGTAAAAAAAAGGAATAAAAAGAGTAAAAATATAAACGGTATGTCCATAAGAAAAATGGGCACGGATGAAAACCCGAAAGGGCTCCGTGAGTAAAAACAGCAGGACTACCGTCGAGTGTTTGTGAAAACCCGAAATGTCGCAACCTCGTTAAAGGACATTTACAGGGTCCTCTCGACCTTATAAGGAGAAACCACCCGCATGAGATCCTTACGACTCACAAGGGAGCAACACACTTAGGGATCCTCACGATTCCTAAGGAGAAAATACACTTACGAGATCCTCACGACTCGTAAGGAGAACTCTCTTATGGGACCCTCACGGCTCATAAGATTTGAAAGTCTTAAGTTACAGAGACCTAAACCTGTGCTTAAGCAACCCCTACAACTTTCGATATTGCCCTACAAGTGGCTCAGCACTGACCCTTGTATACAATCCACGGGCGCGAATAAACATTTCCCTAACCAAGTCCCACCCGTGACTGGAGATATGTTCGCATGGTGAACAACCCTTGTAATTCCTCTCGACTTACAAGGAGAAAACCCGTTTGTAAGATCCTTACGAGTTACAGGGGAACATACACTTAGGAATCCTCACGATCCCTAAGGAGAAAACACACCTACAAGATCCTCACGACTTGTAGGGAGAAATACCTTTGTGGGACCCTTACGGCTCATGAAGTCAAAAGCTTTAGTCGACAGGACCTTAACCCTGTTCGCTAAGCCACCTTTGTTCGACATCGACAGAGGCAAATGATGATTCGCTCCTGGCAATATCCCAGTTGTAGCGGTGCTGATGCCGAAATCGGTGTCTAATTTCATGTTTACGGCGAAAAGCCAGTAGGCCGCACGTGTTGGATATAGTGCCCTCAGAGTCAATTATTGGATCGCAGGCACGTGATTGCAATGATTGCGGAGGACCTATACCGGTAGGACAGTCTTACTCGAGATGATAGTATGCTATCTAGTTTGCCTTTATCAGTCGTGTATAGGTTTAGGTGACTGATCACTATTACACTTTGATAGAGCCCTTAGGATCTTGCTTTACTACCAAAGTATGATGGCGATCATATACGTGAGAGTTGGGTAGTTTATAAGCATATCCTTAATTGTGGTCCCTGGTCGTGGGAGTTTCGAGACAGGGCATCGATATTCCGGAGTAGACTAGTGTATACAGTCGAGACCCCGACGAGGGGCGGTGGCCGGTCTCACAAGCCACTGGTGTCAGTTGGATCACCTAAGATGTATACAGGTGCTCATTGGGTTATGAGTACACTGGACAGGACTCGCCGGGAACCTGCTAGTTGGTATTATACATACGTCAGATAGCAGTTCCCTAGTGACATGTGTACAGGTTAGTTTATCGACCTGAGGCCGTCATTTATCTCGTGTGAGTTCCCACTGTGCTTTGATTTCTATCCTACCACGGCTCAAAGGAGTCGTGCAAACAGGTAGTTTTTGGGTACAGTCCCGAGCCACATGGAGGCACGTGAGCGGATCGGCAGGAGATTCGTCTCTCCCGGTATTGGGGGTGAGATCGTGCTGTGTCTAGGAGAGCCATTACACAAAGCCCATGGCTGTGGCAGGAGATTTACTGGTAGGTACTCCAGTAGTATCTCAGGGTGTTTTTAGGCTACACTCCGACACGACTTATACTGCTATTGGGGGTCTGACATTACTAGCCCCCTAGGCAGATATGCGATACTCATAGACGAACGGACCGGACTGTATATACATTGTCACTGTTAGGCTCAGTAGGGTTTTCGGATGAGTTCGCTCATCGGCATCCCTTGAGGTCAGTCCATAGGCAGCCGTTACGCACAGCTAGTGCCGCTGACGGCTTGTGGTTAAACCCACTGCCAGGGTACTGACGAGTCATTAGAGTCCCCCACAGACAGTTTCCCTAGTTCGGGCGAAACGTTGTAGAGGCCGTATGGTTTTATGGCAGGGTTCGGAAAATACATGTGCGTTTACGTAAGTGTCATATTTCGGGCTGATGATACTGGTCGGCTTTGGTTTAAGCCGGATCCAAGTATTATATTGAGTAGATATAATATCTTTGTCTCAGTTGCATTTGTATTCGGTCGTAATACAAATACGGGTATATTTATACAGTTACGGGGTTGTCCTGAAATTCGTTTCAGGATCGCTTTTGGAAGTTACCAGTTTCCAGTTTCCGTATTTTACATTCGGTTAAATGCGGATTTTTCTTTCTGTCACTCGGGTGAGTCGTGCTTCTAGAAGCTTCTAGATTGGTGACTAGGTTCATCAACCTTTGTTTGCATTAAATGAATTGATGACTAGGTTAAGATGTGTCATCCATTTCATTAATGCATTTTGTTCTTGCTTAGATATTTTCTTCTTGATAAGCTTTTAGTTTATGGTCACCACTTGGTTCCTACACTCACCCTCCCTCTATATTTTGGCCGGCCCCCTTGTGAGTGAGAGAGAGAGAGAAAGATTTCATTTTGGAAAAAGACTATGGTTTAAGGTGTATGGAAATTTGATAATTTTTTTCTCATTCCATTTCATTTCGAGTGGCAACTTCATTAACCGATCGTCCACGGCTTTGGACGAAGTGAGACAAAGTGTTCTACTCATTCTCTACATCAATCTTGATCGTCTCTTTTAGCAAACTTGACGACCGAGTTGCCTCGAGTCAGAGGCGGGAGCCCGTTTAAAGAATCGTTGAGGTGGTGCCACCTGGACGAGCAGATCGGAGATCGATGAGATCGGAGCAGCCGCAACAAAGCGTGGGATGATGGTTAAAGAACGAAAGACTTGGATCGTTCGGTATAACCCTTCTACCCTCTTTACAGTTTGTTAGTCTAGCAATAATGGCAGATCCGGGTTATAGTATACGATAGCGCCAGTTAAAAGTTTTTGTTCCGCATTTGGCGTCTGTTAGACGGCCGGGGCGCTACCGTAGACTTACAACCATTATGCTTTACTAACTTGTGCTAACGCGTTTAAAACATCGATCGGACCAAATATCAAAAACTACAATTTTTCCATTCACAGTTTCTGTCGATTTTAAATCAAGTCCAAAAATTATTTTACATATCACAGAAAGTTGTGCAGGGTTTTATAAGCTGTCTGTAGAAATTTGGTCACGTGACCTCACCAGACCACCGCGGATCCGCGGTCAAACCTAGGGTTTGACCGCGCATCCATGGCCAATATATGGGATCAGTGGTCTAACTTTCTACAGTGTCTTCTTCTGTGGAAATTGGGGTTTTTGGTATATATCTTTTGGGCCCATATTTTGTTACTGTACAGCAGATGTTCGTGGGGCCCACTTCGTGATATTTAGTCGATCGAAATTTAAACATGTTAGTTTACAGTACTTACATTGTATTTCCGACCGTGAATGTCATTTGATCGGTAAACCGCGTCTGATTGCTATAGTTCTTTTAGACGGGTTTGCGAACGTGACATTCGCGTTGATGTTCTGTGTTGTGCTGTGATGTTGCGGATTTGTCGTGGTGGATAGCAGTGTGCAATGGTAGTGCAGTTTGGATTTATTTGTACATTTGATATTGTGGGGCGAGCGTCCAACATGTGGACTGCCGTCACTGCCTCGGGCACGACCAGGTTGAGGTCGATAAACCCGTTGTACATATTTTTCATTTCTGTACTAGGTTTACCCCACAACGGGGTGCATGGATAGCCGGGTTCTGGAAGGCAACGGGTCCGCATCTCATGGCTTTGAGAGGAAGAGGGGCCTCACTCTAGAATTGGCAGACTATTCGCCGCACTCGTAGGGGGTACAGGTTGACCCAAGGAGAGGTGCTCAAGCTACCGGATTCCGTGAAGTGAGGGGTGGTCCATTCACTATTCTGTAAGGGGGCTGCCTCGCTTCAGGTTTGGTGGGTAACTTGCCGCACCCGTAGGGGTCTAGGTTTCATTGCATAGGCTATCCACACGACCAGGGGAACGTCGGGTTTCAGCAGCGGCTCTGTGAAACCCGGGGATCCCAGATTATCTGTATTGTTCTGTGATACTTATTACTTTTCTGTAATGTTGCATATTATCACGCCTTGAGCGATTATTGTATATTGGTATATATATACTAGTAGATGTTGTATATGTTTTGCACCTGCGCTAGTCCAGCCCCGCTCTGTCATTAGTTAAGTAACCTAACGGATGATGACGGGACCCAGTGACGAATGCGGATGGCATATACGTTCATTTTATTTTCGTTCTTTTCTGGTGTGATTGTTGATGGGACTGCGTTGATTCTGATCAATGCAAAGGAAAACAAACCTATTTGGAGTTGTTGGAACAATTTTAAAAAGTGTTATTACAAAGATGTTTCCTTTTGTTTTGCATAGCGGTATTCGGTGTGAATATCCTGCACCTCATTCGACGAGGCAAGGGCCGATATCCCTTCACCGGGAATGACCCCTTGGGCAGAAGTTTGCGTCAAGGTAATAACTTCACTATAGTCGATTACAAGTTGTTTTGCATCGTGGTATTCGGTGTGAATATCCTGCACCTCATTCCACGAGGAAAGAGCCGAGATCCCTTCACCGGGAGTGACCTCTTTAGCAAAAGGTTTTCGCCACTATATTTTTATAAAAAGCTATCAGGTTCCTTCAGCGATATCAAGTTCATTACGTTAAAGGTTTTTCGCCAAAAACCAGCCGTAGCCCTCCGTCGTTTCTTATGGATGATCAGTAGTATTCAAGCTATGTTTGTTGGCTTTCGTCAAGGCATAGTGTTTGGTAGCTGCTGGGGTGTTCATTTGTTGCATAGATAGATGAGTTAGTTTGGGACAGTCGTATTACCTTGTTGGCTTTCGTCAAGGGTATGTATGGGTGGGTTCAAATTAACAAGATAATGACGGGCAGAACTTGACATGTGACTTATTATTTTTTGGCTTTCATCAAGGTCATAAGAACATGGGGTAAAAATCATATCGGGAGTTTCTAAAGAAACTGAAACTTGCCAAGTATGCGCATACCTTCTGGAGTGTGAGTAACGTGAGTGGATTCCGTCACGTTATCATGCGATGAGAGTTGGATCCCGATTCCCACTGATGAGTTGGTTTACTCTTCGGGTGATCCCGATTGATTCTTCTTTCAGGTTTGGAGGAGAATTTGACAGGACAGTGGGAGGTTTCCGGATTAGATAAAGTGATAACCATTCTGATCTAGGTTAGAGTGCACGCAGAGTGTTTCTTTTCTCTCTCTTTTTGGCAGCGACCTTTGACCGACCCTAGACTATGACTCAGTGACCAAGTTGACCGAATCTTCTTAAAATACTGGCTTTTGGATTGTCTGAGTTGCATAAGTCATTGCCACTCCTTCTTTTACCCTTTGAATTTCTCAGAACACCCCGTATTACTACGGACATCCACTTCCATTGGATAGATCCATCGTATGGTTATATACGAACTCGAAGGGATTTCTTCGAGGATGGATCAAGGTTCAGGAGAAATAGAATTGGTTTATTCAGTTGTCTTTTATTATCACCTTCTCTCAGATTGCGAGGGCTCCTTGGTTTAGAAGAGTACACCTATTACGCTTATTGGATAGTCTTATTCCAAACCATAGGCAGGCGCCGAAAGGTAGGGAATGAAGAAAACCAATTAGCCTAAGTAGGGTGTACAGAAGGAAATAAATAAAGACAAAATAAAGGGATTAGAAAGAGGGCAAAGTAAATTGCGACTGATATCATTCACGACCAAACCGCGTACTTCATCGCCACTCCTATTTCACCTTTAATGGAATAAGGTATTATTCGGTAGTCTTTTATCATCACCTTCTCTCAAGTTGCGAGTACTCCTAGGATTAGGAGGGTACACCTATTATGCTTACTGGATAGTCTTCTTCCAAACCATAGGCTGGTGCCGAATGGTAGGGAGGGAAGAAAACCATTTAGCCTAACGAAGGTGTACAGAAGGTAATGACTAAAGACAAATAAAGGGATTTGGAGAGATGGCAATGAAATATACGGTTAAAGTCATGAATTGGATTATGGAAGAGGCATTACTAGGAATACCAGGATACCCTACGAAACATTTTCATGTTTCAGTGCATTGTTAAACGAAAACTGTTCCCGATTAGATACTTACTCCAAGGGTATGTATTTACCAGGTTTCATTCTCATATCTGTATGGTTTTACAGATGATGAGTGGGAGTAAGTTATTGGGAATTAGGTAATTATCCTCATTATATCAGAATTCGTTGTAATTGGTGATATTTGAGGAAATCGCTTGGATACAGTTTTCAACCTACGACGCACAGGTTATGAGTTATTGAACTCAGCGGACTTATACAGAGTATTGTATGTTGTCCAGTGTCCATCAGGACAAAGGGGTAGGTCTCGTACTATATTCTGTTTACTTATGACTTCTCTAGTTGTTAGACAAGTGTTTCGTAGAAATACAAGGTCTAAGTTTTGAGAAGTTGTGGGTATAAGAATAAAGTAGAGAACCAGATGTCACAAGTATCGGGATTCTTCAAAGAGATCGAAGATATAGATTCTTGTGATTGGTATTCAGATGATAGTAATGATTTTGAGAAACTTGTTTCTCTTTCAGGTTACTCATAATTGGATGGATTTCTAAGTTGAGTAATGCTGATTAGCCTCTTTCCATTAAGTTGATATGCACTAGAGACAGCTGCATGATTGAATATGGTTCTAATTAAATAAGTGCCAAAGTTTCTATATTGGATATAGAATGGTTCATATCTTAACGATATTAAGGTACGGGGAGTTGTCCAGCTTATGCTTAAAACCAAACTCTGGATAACTCAGGGCACGTTTCTGTAATGGCAGTTTGTGGGTTGACCCTAGCTGTAACGAGGGTTGATTTTCTACCATCTGGAAGATCAATAGTGATATTTTTCTTGACTCACCACAGTTTTAGTAAAATGGATTTTTTCAGAAAACAGTAATCGGAGTATGGTAGAACTGGAAGTGATTCCAGAACCGCGAACGATTACGGAAAATTTAATAGGACCTATATATTCAATCAGGTTTGACATTCCATTAGCCACTCCGCAGATATGGTGGGTAACCTCAGACACTCGAGAGGTACTCCGGTAGCCTCAAGGACGGTGACAGGGAGGTTCTTGTTTACCCAGACTTGGCACTACTGTTGTTCCAGACTATAAGACCAGGCAGGAGGTTAAGTATAGTGTTGTTCTAAACTAGCTTTAGAAGTGCACGCATATATTATTCTGCCAGAGGGTTGTTGTGGTCAGTGGGAGCAGCGGAAGCATAGTGGGCAAGTAGCTTATGTCTATTTATAGACTTGAGCAGTTATAGTGAAGATAGATCATCTAATTTTGATGAGACGGTCATGGGTTTGACTTCATCAGAATAGGGAATGGATCTGTTAAGAAGGTAGTAGGGTGCGATGTCCTGGTATTTGGATGACATACACAGATTAGGAAGTAAAATTCCTATACTACGATCGGTTGTACTGTGGTCGTCACATAGTTGTTTCTCCAGACAGGATATGGATATAATATATGATATTCTGGTTTCTAGATCTATGGTTTTAGATCTAGATTTGGGTAGTTTCCCAATGTGGGTACTTTGACAGTATTCTAATGGTTTTTAGAATAGATGACTCCTGGCATGGTGGTGTACCTGCAGGTGATGGAGTCACCCTCTCTAAAGAAGTCTTACAGACTAAAGGGGAGAGGGATGTGCATGATTGGCAGATCACTTGCTTAGGCAATTGAGTCAATCGTGAGATATCAAGTACCACACCAGATATTGTTTTTGCACTAGATGCAATAAGTTTGTATTAATCCAATCCTGGAGAAACATAAGGAAGCACTTTTAGAACATAAGTGGATGCTCTACGGATTTGATGACGGCGGCCTCCTTCGGGAGACGGTTATCATTCCAGGCTTCAAAGGTGACATGGTTGACAGAGTGATTGTCAGAGTTATAGTTTTCCCTCTGACGAGGGACAGTATTATGGACAGGTGGTCCAAGAGGATACTGTGGGAGGCACGGTGCTGGATACTGATTAGGTTCAGTGATCGATACAGTCTAAGAAGTTTGGATTTGGAGTTCATTTATGAACTAGGTCCCATCAGATATTCAGACATATTCTAAGACAGGTATTACTCAATTCGGGAGATGGCTTTCTCCGCAAACTTGAGATTAAGAGAGATATAGAATGAAACTTCAGGGCGGATCCACTCACTGAGGCTATTTCTCGAACACAATAGTTTTACAAACGGGCTTTGTGAAACTGATTAGTAGAGGAGTTGGATGTTCGGTTTCACACGGGCTGTGAGTAGTCGACATCGCAATAATTAGCCTTGAGTGCAAGTGGGAGATTGTTGGATATAGTGCCCTCAGAGTCAATTATTGGATCGCAGGCACGTGATTGCAATGATTGCGGAGGACCTATACCGGTAGGACAGTCTTACTCGAGATGATAGTATGCTATCTGGTTTGCCTTTATCAGTCGTGTGCAGGTTCAGGTGACTGATCACTGTTACACTTTCATAGAGCCCTTAGGATCTTGCTTTACTACCAACAGTATGATGGCGATCATATACGTGAGAGTTGGGTAGTTTATAAGCATATCCTTAATTGTGGTCCCTAGTCGTGGGAGTTTCGAGACAGGGCATCGATACTCCGGAGTAGACTAGTGTATACAGTCGAGACCCCGACGAGGGGCGGTGGCCGGTCTCACAAGCCACTGGTGTCAGTTGGATCACCTAAGATGTATACAGGTGCTCATTGGGTTATGAGTACACCGGACAGGACTCGCCAGGAACCTGCTAGTTGGTATTATACATACGTCAGATAGCAGTTCCCTGGTGACATGTGTACAGGTTAGTTCATCGACCTGAGGTCGTCATTTGTCTCGTGTGAGTTCCCACTGTGCTTTGATTTCTACCCTACCACGGCTCAAAGGATTCGTGCAAACAGGTAGTTTTTGGGTACAGTCCCGAGCCACATGGAGGCACGTGAGTGGATCGGCAGGTGATTCGTCTCTCCCGGTATTGGGGGTGAGATCGTGTTGTGTCTAGGAGAGACATTACACAAAGCCCACGGCCGTGGCAGGAGATTTACTGGTAAGTACTCCAGTAGTATCTCAGGGTGTTTTTAGGCTACACTCCGACACGACTTATACTGCTATTGGGGGTCTGACGTTACTAGCCCCCTAGGCAGATATGCGATACTCATAGATGAACGGACCGGACTGTATATACATTGTCACTGTTAGGCTCAGTAGGGTTTTCGGATGAGTTCGCTCATCGGCATCCCTTGAGGTCAGTCCATGGGCAGCCGTTACGCACAGCTAGTGCCGCTGACGGCTTGTGGTTAAATCCACTGCCAGGGTACTAACGAGTCATTAGAGCCCCCACAGACAGTTTTCCTAGTTCGGGCGAAACGTTGTAGAGGCCGTATGGTTTTATGGCAGGGTTCGGAAAATGCACGTGCTTTTACGCACGTGTCATATTTCGGGCTGATGATACTGGTCAGCTTTGGTTTAAACCAGATCCGAGTATTATATTGAGTAGATATAATATCTTTGTCTCAGTTGCATTTGTATTCGGTCGTAATACAAATACGGATATATTTATATAGTTACGGGGTTGTCCTGAAATTCGTTTCAGGATCGCTTTTGGAAGTTGCCAGTTTCCAGTTTCTAGTTTCCGTATTTGACATTCGGTTAAATGCGGATTTTTCTTTCCGTCACTCGGGTGAGTCATGCTTTTAGAAGCTTCTAGATTGGTGACTAGGTTCATGAACCTTTGTTTGCATTAAATGAATTGATGACTAGGTTAAGATGTGTCATCCATTTCATTAATGCATTTTGTTCTTGCTTAGATATTTTCTTCTTGATAAGCTTCTAGTTTATGGTCACCACTTGGTTCCTGTAGGGTTCCTAGGCACTTTAAGGAGGTCTCACAAGACATCAACCATGCCAAATTCAAAAATTTCCGGTGCCGAGAAACCCTAATACGGATCGTTGACTAGAGATTAGGCGAAACTACAAGCTACTAAACTACTTTAGTGCTAAGTGAACGGAAATACAACCTTTCTAGATTCGGTCCTCCACCTCCATAGCTTCGTGATGAAGTCCCCTCACTGCGATCATCGGATCCCGGGCTCTAGCGTCGGCTTCATCGGAGAAATGGGCGGGCTAGGTCGTCGATTTCGATGTCGAAGATGATCTACGTCGAGGCAACACAAGATCAAGCTCCAACTTCACCAAGTCATGAAACTTGTGAAGAAAACACCCTATACTACATGGCAAGTGGTAGAGGATGAAGAAATAGGAAGTGGGTTCACTTTAGAATTGGATTTCTCACTCTTTTTCTCAAATCACCATTGAAGCTAGCAAGCTTCTTTCTTCTTTTTGAAGAAGAAGAAGAAGAAAAAGAATATGATAAGAATTATTGGAAAATAGAAAATAATTCATTCTTATCATATTAGCAACCATGGTTAAGTGTAGAGAATAAACTAAGGTTAGGTGAATGGTTAGGTTTAGCATGAAACAAAAATGGTAGACTTTTTCAAAGCTTCATGAAGCTTCAATGTAAAACAAAGCAAGCCACCATTTCTCTTTTTGCCAAAAGAAATAAATAAATAAATGAATAAATAAATTAAAACCCTAACCATTTACTTAACCAAGGTTTAAACTAAACATACACCCAAACATGCATGTATCATCAAACATGATACAATCAAGTGCACAAAAAATATATCACATATACAACTTGTGCACATCAAGTGAGAAAATCCATTTTAAGTGAACCAATACTAGTTAATGCAAAGTAATATATCAAATATATAATTATGCATTAAATCATTAAATCAACGCTTGATTTAACGATCCGGTCATATCGCATATGACCGACTAATATCCAATGTATCGACTTATCGAATCAATCCTTGATTCGATAACTAGGTTATATCGCATACAACCAATCGATACATTCATCGCGAGAATAGAATACGGTATCACATACACGCATTATTCTCGGTCCCGCACATATCTCATATGTGCTCCTATTTCGTTTCGCTTGAGCCAGGAAACCTCTGTGTAGGACTCTAAAGACTCGTCAATACGCCGGCAGTAGGTGATGATCATATCAAACACCCACAAGCCGCAAGCGGTCTGCTAAACGTAACGGCCACCCGGGTATTAAGCGATCAGAAGATCGACGAGCAAGCCCGCTCATACTCCTGTGAATCCAACCAGTAACACTTACCGTACAGTCCAGTCTGATCGTCTGATATGTTGCTTATCTTGCCTAGGGGTGGTAAACGTCAGACCCCAATAGCTCGATAAGTCGTGTCGATATGAGGTTTATAATAGTTCGAGAAACTACTGGTAACACTCAACCCTGGCCAGGGATTTCCGGTTATAGCCAATCGAACACAGTACAACATCAACTCCCTATACCGGGAGAGACGAATCCCCTCCTATCGCTCATTGCCTCCATGTTATTCGGGACTGTACCCAAAAACCACCGTTTTGCACGCCCTCTTGGACGTGGTAAGGTGGAAATCAAAGTACAGTGGGAATCACACAAGACTCTATGACGATCTCGGGTCAACAGACTACTCTGTACCAGTGTCACCAGAGAACTGCCATCTGACGTGAGGTATAATACCATCTGGGAGTTCTCGGCGAGTCCGTCCAGTGTACCCAGTCTCCACTGAGCACCCGTATATCATCTCTGATGTCAAACACCAATGGATATGGGATCATCCATCGCCCATCTGTATGGGTCGAGAAGGTATACGCTAGTCTACTCTGGTATATCGATGCCCCGTCTCGATACACCCACGACTAGGGACCTTGAAGGATGTACTTATGGACTACCATGTCCCCACTAGTATGATCCGCATCATAGTCCAGGTAGTCAAGTACACATCCTAAGGGCTTTACCAACATGTAACAGAGAGACAATTAGTGTACACGTTAAGGTAAAGAGCAACCAGATAGCATACTATCATGTCGAGCAAGAAAGTCCTCCCTATATATGTCCAAGCATCCACTACAATATACATCCTATGTATAGCAATGGCCTCTAGGGTATACATATAACTAACAATCTCCCACTTGCACTAGGGCCATCTGATAGCAGTGGTTGCAGTATCTCATACTCAACCATCCCATAAAAGTCTCTCTCTGGGAAAAGTCCTCTGAGTCTACTCTCCTAACCTCGATCCCCTGGAGATCAACCATCTCCATGATCAGGTGATACTGCCTTAGAATATGTCTGGATCACTGATGGGACGGACGTTCCTAGGCATAAGCCACAACTCCATTGTCACACAATGGGAGGAACTAAGTTCATCTCATGAACCAATATACACCCAGACTGCCTCTTTGGTAGCATCTTAAATAGCGATGTATCCAGCCTTTATCGTCTAGTATGCCACAGTATCTAGCTTGGAACTCTTCCAACATAGCGTCCCTTTACTGAGGGTAAAGACAATGCATGTGACTGACTTTCAGTCGTCCTTATCATGCTGGAACCCTTCCAGTGATTGCCCCCAGGATCGATTGATACCATCTCACTACATCTAGTGAGTATCCTAACATCCAATTAGATCTATCTCATAGATCCAAAACATAGGATTTAGGAGGTATCAATTTGATCCTATATGGAGAATCATTGTGATAAGCGGAGATTGACCGAGCGTAGCATAGGAAACTCCTTTCTTATCAAGAGTATGTCATCCACGTACTCTACGAGGATCTTCACCATACTCCCTACTACCCTTTTGTTTATACAAGGTTCATCTACCATTTTGATGATGTCAAACTCTTTGACTAACACATCAAAACAGACGTTCCAACTCCGCGATGCCTGCTTTATCACATAAAACATCTTGCACACGTTTCCGCTGCTCCCACTGTCTAGGAAGCCGTCTGACTGTGTACTTATAGACGCACTTTTCTAAAACATCATTTAGAAAAGCAGTCATGGCACCCAACCGCCAGATGTCATAGTCATGGTATGTAGCCGTGGCAAGTAGGATCTGGATGGACTTAAGCATAGTCACTGGAAAAAGGTTTCATCATTATCCACGCCTGGTAATCTTCAACTTTCCATCTACACCAAGTAATCTTCTCAAGATATATTTGCTCCTGATGTGGATTTAACCCTTCAAATATAGCAACTAAAGTCCATACTTTGTTGGTGTACATGGATTCCACCTCAGATCACTAAGCATCTAGCCATTCTTACAGAGTCTCACTCCTGATGGCCAGCTTGAAACTAGTTGGGTCATTATCTCATGATGCAATCCTCGCTCCCACTGTCATAGAGAAACCGAAGTAACTCTCAGGTGGGTGAGGAACCCTACTAGATCGGCGGAGAGGCTGAGGTTCGTTGGAATCTACTGAATCCTTTGGTTCTATCAAATCATCAGCTGCAGTTTGTATAGCTGGAACATTTCCAGTTCTACATAACAGATCTTGCCTCGAGCTTGTCCGGATTTTGCTTTTCAGACATAGGCTGGACAACCCCAAATCTTAACTAACTTAAGATATGGGCTCTTCCCTTTCCATATCATATATGAAGTGGTAGGCAACTGATTTGATTTGAACCCTATTCAATATGTATGCAGCTTCTCAAGCGCATAACTCCCAAAAGGAAATTGGAAACTCAGTAGTACTCATCATAGAGCACACCATATCATATAGGGTGCAATTGCTCCGCCCCGATTTACCATCGTGCTATGGTGTATACGGAGGAGTAATGCTGAGAGAGAATCTCATTCTCCTTTAGAATAATCCAGGAATTCCATGCACAAGTATTCTCCTCCCTGATCTCATCATAGGACATAATACTTATACCCGTATTTTGGTTCTCTACTTCTAACTTATATTCTGTGAATATCTCAAAAGGTTCGGACTTATGTTTCAACAGGAACATATGTCTGAATCTAAAGAGATCATCAGAGAATGTAATGAAGTACAAAGAACCGGTGTTGGCATGTGTAGACAGGGGACCTACATACATCAACATGTATCATCCCAAGAGTTTACTAACTCTTTCTCTGTTTCCAATAAACAGAGCTATGGTCATCTTATCTTTGTGACATGACTGGCAAGTTTCATAAGATGTAAATTCAAATTAATTTAAATATGCATCTATATGTAACTTCAGCTAGTCGGGTCGCATTGATATAACCACAATACCTCAAGAAGGATTCGTTCATTTCTGAACTCTTCCTCTTGTGTGTATTCTGTATACTAAGAACTGTAGTTTGATTTAGAACGTCAATGCTTTTAGATAACGTGCCTGAATTGATCAACTTTTGATATAGGAAATGTTCAAAACATTATCCAACAATACAAAATTATATCCTTTCTTTACTAATAAAGAGACTGATATGATTTTGTATATCAGGTTCAGTATCTAATAGCATTTGTTCAGAATCAATGTATTGGTAATACAGGGTGACAGTGACCAACAGACTTGGCTGCAACACTTGCCCCGTTTTCTGTCTCACGAAACTTATCACCCGTTCTCAGTTCTCTACCTTTCTGTAGCCCATGTAACGGATTACATTTGCGGGATCCTGATCCGGTATCTAATGCCCAGGACGTAGAGGATACTGAGAAACAGTTCTTTGTAACGAACACACCCGAAGATGATGCATCAGCATGCACTTTCTTCGTTTGGGCGGCACGGGAATTCTGGTAATCCCCTATTTCCTACTCTGTCTTATAACAATTATAAGTTGGAGCGGGACCAACGTTCTCCAGCTCAGTATAACAAGCGAGTTCGGTCAAATATCCGTATTATTATCTTGATTAAGGCGTGATATGGTCGCTACCTGGAGAGAGAGAGAAGAAAACACTCAGCGTGCGCTCTTTCAAGAATAGATTGGTTATTATTTTATCTAATCAGGATGGCTCCCACTGTTTTTATCAAATCTTCCTTCAGACCCTAAAAGGAAAGACTAGCCGGGATTAATTACACGCTACAAGTTCGCCAATCTTTCAGCCAGGCCAGTGTCGGTACTTTGAGGGAGGTCCCCCGTGCTTTCGCACGAACCTAATTACAGTAAACCTCGTTTTCCCAGAGGCATAACCCCGTTGACACCTTTCTAGACACCTACTTGATCGGCTAATTGTAATGTGTAAAACTCTCCCAGGAGTAACAATTACTCGCAGCAGGTATCGGGATCCAACTATCTCATAGAAGGTATGCAATCTCATTGCAAATTTCAACACTTGAAATTCCCGATAATATTTTGCCCCAAACGATCTATGACCTTGACAAGGTCAACAAACCATAGACCGTAAGTCAAGTTCAACCCGTCATTTCTTGATTGAATCAAACCCACCCGCACGACCCTTGACAAGGTCAACAAGGCCGTACGACTATCCTAACCCAATCTGCATCATATGCATAAACAGATAAATACTGGTTAGCTACCGCACACTGCGCCTTGACAAGGTCAACAAACGCAGCACGAATACTAAACAGGACTTATCTGAAATGACGGAGGGCTACGACAGGTTTTTCTGAAAACCTATTGCGTAATGAACTTGATATCGTTGTAGAATCAAATGATTTTAAAATGGAGTGTTTTTTAGGCTTTTCTAGTTTTGCTAAAGGGGTCACTCCCGGTGAAGGGATCGTCGGCCCTTTCCTCATCGAATGAGGTGCGGGATATATCATATATATCACTGTGCAAAGCAGAAACTATTGAAGCAATCAAAAGACAAACCGAGTGTGTAGCATCTGCCAGTTATTGCTAAAGGGGTCACTCCAGGTGAAGGGATCGTCGGCCCTTTCCTCATCGAATGAGGTGCAGGATATACCATATATACCGCTGTGCAAAGCAAGAACTATAGCTACCTGTTTTAATTTTGAAATTTGATTCCACAACATCTTTAGGTTTCTTTTACTTTCATTAATCATATTAATGAAGTCCCATCATTTAAGTATTTAAACATCACAGATAAATACGACGTACACTTATGCCATCCGCATTCGCCTCGATGTCCCCTCGTGCACTGTTAGGTTAGGTAACTAACGGCAGAGCGGGGCAGGGCTAGCGCGGGTGTAAAACATAAGTAACGTCTATATAATATATCATATATACTATATACAGTATCTATCATAAAACATCACATGATCACATCACAGATATCGCAGCAGAAGAAACATATGAAACATTGGATATACTAGGACGTCCGTGTTTTCAATACGAGCCAGTATAAAACACGGATTCCACGGTCGTGATGAATAGCCAAACCCACACCCCTAAACCCCTACGAGAGCGGAAAGCAACCCTACCAATTCTAGAGTTAGGTGACCCGGACGACTCCTCGAGTTGGTCTCCCACTGGACTCCAGAACACGGTTACTTGTGCCCTCCTCCTTGGGTCTATCCTAGTGCGGAAAAGTAAATAATATACAAAAGGTGACATCTTCCGCAACCTGGAAGTGACCCTTTAAAAGAATATTACATACAAGTTTTTACATAAATGAAAATGAAAAACACTCATCTCACATAAAAAAAACCCAGCTATTCAAACACGACAATCCAATATAACATATCCAGCAACACATAACATCACATGTCATCAACGTAAGTAAACATGCGTATCCCAATTGTCGTTGACATATAGCAACGAAACCGGCGATATCACATATTACACTTACGGTCGCAGAAAAGAAAGTGTAAAACTACAACAGTTGGAATCCGCAACCTTTATAGACATCGCATGCCTAATCAAATGAATTCCTTAGACATCGCATGCCTAACAATTATAAACCCCGCATTTTAGTCTCATTTATCGAAAACTCTTTTCAATATCAAGTCGGGCAATTCAACAAGATTCCCGACATCCTGATCGAATGCTCGTCGCAAACTTCAGTAGACGGCTGCACCCCCGATGCCTCCGACGAAGTGCACTAAGGCGGAACACCGCTGCCGCGAGCACCCGAACGGATGCTTTCGACGACGGAGTTCTCCTATAGTCACTTGGTCAGGGCTATGGAGCGTAGCTGTCTATTAAGTTTACCGGCGAGTATCCGCGTACGCTACGTGATTGCGATGGATTTTTGATCACATCAAAATTCCGTGGCAACCGATCAAGTAAGACTAAAGTTCTAGATTCATAACATTCATTCAGTTATCTCATAACTACTTGTGAATTCCAATTATTGTATCACATTCCGGATAAATAGAAAATGTTAAACTTTCCGATCGAACAATCGAACACCCAAGTTTTCCCGAAACAGCTCAACACATGAAATAAGTTTAAAAGCATTCACTTCGTGCCTCAGTACCAACGGTCCAGCCGTAGAAGGGTCAAGCCAACGCCTCACATGTGGCACGCCGTACTGCCCCAAACCCGAAGGTTCAAAGGGCAGTTCAAGACGGTCACATAATCGAGTTAAGATTTGTTGTCTTCTAGAGGGACCATCGTGTTACTTGCACTACTTGGAACGTCATTAAACTACGGAAAGATCCAACACTTGGAAATTTCCCAACAGGGGAAAAAGTGGGTATTTTTATCCGGTCGAACTTTTTAACATATTCTAAAAATACCCGGAAAAAAAACACAGACAAAATTAGACAATCCGATCGAATCTCCGAATTCCCAATACATCCCAGAAAACTCAACTCTTGAGTAAGATTTAAAAATTCCCAGAAAATACAGCACAAAAATATAGGAATTACTGTGCAAAAATGAATGGAAGAAGCGGCTAAGTGGCCGCGGAACCGCCGCATTAGCCATGCTAATGCCGCGGTTCCGCCGCTCTTTGATCGAATCAGAAGCACGTGCTTCACAGTAATTCTTAGAAACTCCTGCTGATTTTTCTGCATATTTTTAATTCGTAAAAATCCCCGATTTCAAAAAATGTACAGAGAGCAATTTGAGATTAGGGTTTCGATTCGATCGGACTTCTAACTCCGTCAACGCATCGCCTAAGGCTCTAGCTAGTCTCTGATACCACTGTAGGGTTCCTAGGCACTCTAAGGAGGTCTCACAAGGCATCAACTATGCCAAATTCAAAAAATTCCGGTGCCGAGAAACCCTAATACGGATCGTTGACTAGAGATTAGGCGAAACTACAAGCTACTAAACTACTTTAGTGCTAAGTGAACGGAAATACAACCTTTGTAGATCCGGTCCTCCACCTCCATAGCTCCGTGATGAAGTCCCCTCGCTGCGATCATCGGATCCCGGGCTCTAGCGTCGGCTTCATCGGAGAAATGGGCGGGCTAGGTCGTCGACTTCGATGTCGAAGATGATCTACGTCGAGGCAACACAAGATCAAGCTCCAACTACACCAAGTCATGAAACTTGTGAAGAAAACACCCTATACTACATGGCAAGTGGTATAGGATGAAGAAATAGAAAGTGGGTTCACTTTAGAATTGGATTTCTCACTCTTTTTCTCAAATCACCATTGAAGCTAGCAAGCTTCTTTCTTCTTTTTGAAGAAGAAGAAGAAGAAAAAGAATATGATAAGAATTATTGGAAAATAGAAAATAATTCATTCTTATCATATTAGCAACCATGGTTAAGTGTAGAGAATAAACTAAGGTTAGGTGAATGGTTAGGTTTAGCATGAAACAAAAATGGTAGACTTTTTCAAAGCTTCATGAAGCTTCAATGTAAAAAAAAGCAAGCCACCATTTCTATTTTTGCCAAAAGAAATAAATAAATAAATGAATAAATAAATTAAAACCCTAACCATTTACTTAACCAAGGTTTAAACTAAACATACACCCAAACATGCATGTATCATCAAACATGATACAATCAAGTGCACAAAAAATATATCACATATACAACTTGTGCACATCAAGTGAGAAAATCCATTTTAAGTGAACCAATACTAGTTAATGCAAAGTAATATATCAAATATATAATTATGCATTAAATAATTAAATCAACGCTTGATTTAACGATCCGGTCATATCGCATATGACCGACTAATATCCAATGTATCGACTTATCGAATCAATCCTTGATTCGATAACTAGGTTATATCGCATACAACCAATCGATACATTCATCGCGAGAATAGAATACGGTATCACATACACGCATTATTCTCGGTCCCGCACATATCTCATATGTGCTCCTATTTCGTTTCGCTTGAGCCAGGAAACCTCTGTGTAGGACTCTAAAGACTCGTCAATACGCCGGCAGTAGGTGATGATCATATCAAACACCCACAAGCCGCAAGCGGTCTGCTAAACGTAACGGCCACCCGGGTATTGAACGATCAGAAGATCGACGAGCAAGCCCGCTCATACTCCTGTGAATCCAACCAGTAACACTTACCGTACAGTCCGGTCTGATCGTCTGATATGTCGCATATCTTGCCTAGGGGTGGTAAACGTCAGACCCCAATAGCTCGATAAGTCGTGTCGGTATGAGGCTATAACAGTTTGAGAAACTACTGGTAACACTCAACCCTGGCCAGGGATTTTCGGTTATAGCCAATCGAACACAGTACAACATCAACTCCCTATACCGGGAGAGACGAATCCCCTCCTATCGCTCATTTCCTACATGTGATTCGGGACTGTACCCAAAAACCACCGTTTTGCACGCCCTCTTGGACGTGGTAAGGTGGAAATCAAAGCACAGTGGGAATCACACAAGACTCTATGACGATCTCGGGTCAACAGACTACTCTGTACTAGTGTCACCAAAGAACTGCCAATTGACGTAAGGTATAATACCATCTGGGAGTTCTCGGCGAGTCCGTCCAGTGTACCCAGTCTCCACTGAGCACCCATATATCATCTCTGATGTCAAACACCAATGGATATGGGATCATCCATCGCCCATTTGTATGGGTCGAGAAGGTATACGCTAGTCTACTCTGGTATATCGATGCCCCGTCTCGATACACCCACGACTAGGGACCTTGAAGGATGTACTTATGGACTACCATGTCCCCACTAGTATGATCTGCATCATAGTCCAGGTAGTCAAGTACACATCCTAAGGGCTTTACCAACATGTAACAGAGAGACAATTAGTGTACACGTTAAGGTAAAGAGCAACCAGATAGCATTCTATCATGTCGAGCAAGAAATTCCTCCCTATATATGTCCAAGCATCCACTACAATATACATCCTATGTATAGCAATGGCCTCTAGGGCATACATATAACTAACAGTTCCTACACTCACCCTCCCTCTATATTTTGGCCGGCCCCCTTGTGAGTGAGAGAGAGAGAGAAAGATTTCATTTTGGAAAAAGACTATGGTTTACGGTGTATGGAAATTTGATAATTTTTTTCTCATTCCATTTCATTTCGAGTGGCAACTTCATTAACCGATCGTCCACGGCTTTGGACGAAGTGAGACAAAGTGTTCTACTCATTCTCTACATCAATCTTGGTCGTCTCTTTTAGCAAACTTGACGACCGAGTTGCCTCGAGTCAGAGGCGGGAGCCCGTTTAAAGAATCGTTGACGTGGTGCCACCTGGACGAGCAGATCGGTGATTGACAAGATCGGAGCAGTCGCAATTATGCGTGGGATGATGGTTAAAGAACGAAGGATTCGGATCGTTCGGTATAACCCTTCTACCCTCTTTACAGTTTGTTAGTCTAGCAATAATGGCAGATCCGGGTTATAGTATACGATAGCGCCAGTTAAAAGTTTTTGTTCCGCATTTGGCGTCTGTTAGACGGCCGGGGTGCTACCGTTGACTTACAGCACGTGCGTACGAAATAGCCGAAACGATGGAGCAAATCGCAATAAAAAGCAGCGAGTAAAAATAAAATAAATAGTCGAAATGATTGGGCACCGCGAAAAATAGCCGAAATGATTGGGCAATCGCGACCTTCGCGATATAAAAGCTGAAATGATAGAGCATCGCAGAAATAAAACAATAATATAGAAAAAAAATGAATGAAACTTCTGCCCTATAGGTGAGATCACGTCGATCCCTGTATACAATCCAAGGGCACAAACAAAGAGGGCACCATACCTTCCCAACAGGTTCCGCCAGAAAGCGAAGCCAAACCTCGACGGTTCACCAGCAACCTAGAGACAACCGCGACATTCGTCTCAATACAGCAGACGCAATGCCAGCAAACGAAGCGAAGGCCAAATTCCTAGCTTCTGGGTCTTAACGGCAAGTCATGTAAAGCCTGAAAGACAATCGGAGATCATCTCGCCACAGTGCAGAGCGGTCACCACCTCGACATTCGTCTCGATACAGGAGACGCAGTGCCAGCAAACGAAGTGAAGATCAAATTCCTAGCTTCACGGTTTTGACGATAACTTATATAAAACCTGAAAGACCACCACAGATCAGTTCAACTTCCAGGGAAACCAGTGTCCTTGGCAAATACCTCAATTCAGGGAAACTAGCGTCCTTGATGAGAGCACCTCGATTCGCGTCGGCCCGCAGAGAAACTAGCGTCTTTGCAGGAATACCCCGATTCGTTTCAACCCTGAGGAAACCAGTGTCCTCGGAAAAATACTTCGACTCGGGGAAACCAGTGTCCTTGACGAGAACCTCTTGATTCGCGTCGACCCGCAGAGAAACTAGCGTCTTTGCAGGAACACCTCGACTCGTTTCAACACCAGGGAAACCAGTGTCCTTGGCAAATATCCTCGATTCAGGGAAACCAGCGTCCTCTATGAGAGCTTCTTGATTCGTGTCGGCCCGCAGAGAAACCAGTGTCTCCGCAGGAATACTCCGATTCGTTTCAACTTCGAGGAAACCAGCATCCTCGGCAAAATACTTCGACTCAGGGAAACCAGTGTCCTTGACGAGAACCTCTTGATTCGCGTCGACCCGCAGAGAAACTAGCGTGTTTGCAGGAACACCTCGACTCGTTTCAACCCCAGGGAAACCAATGTCCTTGGCAGCATCCTCGATTCAGGGAAACCAGCGTCCTTGATGAGAGCTTCTTGATTCGCGTCGGCCCGCAGAGAAACCAGTGTCTCCGCAGGAATACTCTGATTCGTTTCAACTTCGAGGAAACCAGCATCCTCGGCAAAATACTTCGACTCATGGAAACCAGTGTCCTTGACGAGAACATCTTGACTCGCGTCGACCCGCAGAGAAACTAGCGTCTTTGCAGGAATACATTGATTCGTTTCAACCCTAGGGAAATCAGTGTCCTTGGCCAATACCTCAATTCAGGGAAACTAGCGTCCTTGATGAGACCCTGCAAGTCGGCCTAAAACGGTCTCTTGCATATTATTCACGGGTCTCACTCTCCAAAGTCGAATCTCGACAAGGAGGGAAACAACCGCTTTTGCGTCCTCTCAACTCGTAAGAGGGAAAATTCTCTTATAAGATCCTTACGACTTGTAACAGAAAACACACTTAGGAATCCTCACAATTCCTAAGGAGAAAATACACCTACGAGATCCTCTCGATCCGTAGGGAGAAAAGTCTCTATGAGACCCTCACGGCTCATAGAGTTGAAAAGTCTTAGGCAGCAGATCTAAACCTACGGCCTAAGCCATCGCTATCTCTTGAAGAAACCAAGGTGCTTACTCTATTATCTCTCAACCATGTTTATCAAGATAGCATGCTGATAATAAGAGAGGGGTGAAAGCAAAGAAATGATACAAGACATTGCAAAGAAAAAATGTGTATCTTTATTCATTAATTCAATCAAGTACAAGGTGAATTATACAAAAGAATAAAGAATGGATACATCTTATGCGAAAAAGAAAATTTTTACAAGTATATCAATACAAGGGTAGCTACTGGGAAGGAAGCGTCTTAAATAGCCCTATCAGTTGTTCGCGCACTTCCTTCCATGCTTTCTCCTGATCGGCCACCACCACCAGTTCTGCTTCCACTTGAGCCCGCTGCTGCAAGAAGGATGCAAGCTGCTCCCCAACGGCCTGCTGAGCTGCTTCGCGGCCTTGGGCATCACGCTCGGCGGCATCGAGCTTCCGCTTCAGGTTTAGCCCATTAGAAATACGCTCCAGAAGGCCCTCGAACATAGCCTTCACCTGGGCAGCGTTCGCCTCAACCTCAGCGCGCAAACGAGCCGTCTCACTTGAGGTCTCTTGGCATTCCCCCAGCCTTAAAGCCGCTTCTTGTTCCAAGTGGCGGAAGTAAGAAGCACTTTGCTCAATCCATGTTGCTCGTTGATTGCTTGCGGCTAAGGTCTCGGGAGCAGGGCGCATAAACTCCGATTGATGCAGGCGGACCTCAATTTCCCTGCAGTGATTAACCCAAAGCCCGACGACGCCTTCATCATGAAAATTTACAAGCGCCGCCAAATTCGGGTTAACCTCCGCAGCGAAATCCGCAGCAGATGGGGGAGCGTCCGCGTTAAGCTCTTCGACGTATCCGCTCAGCATGCCCAAGCTTATCACGGTACCCTTTGAAGACGGACTTCTCAGGAAGGGGCCTGCCGGCATTATGACACGAGACTCAAAGGGTGCCGGAATCAGAACGACAGCTGAAAAGGTAAAATACGATTAGATGACGGTTCAAGAAACGTGAAAAAGTCATCGATGGGATAGTTTACTATATTAGCTGCGACAGGCGGCAAGGCCGGGAGGGCCGGTGGTGCGACCGATCTTTCATCACGTCCTTCGATTTGTAGCACTGCAATCAGGACAAGGAAAAGTCAGAAATAATTCCATTACTGAAAAAAGAAAGACATCAATTGGAAACTATACTCGCCAGCGCCACTGGAGGAAGAAGCGAGTTCAGATAGGAAGGAGAAGTGCGGGTGCAACCCCTGGTAGAGATGATCAAAAAGCGCTCCTGCAAAGACGCAATAGTACAACATTAGTACATAAATTATGCGGCCGAAAGATGAAACTGATGGGTCACGAATCCGTACCTTCCAACATCTGCGATGGTATGAGAGAAGGCTGAGAGGTGGCCACCGCCAAGGCAGTAGTTGACGGCACCCCCTCGAGCAATGGAGCGTCAGCACTGACCGCACCTGCGTTAAAAATAAAGATACACATGTCAGGAAGGATTGCAAGATAAAAAAAAGGGACAGTAACCCAAAATTTATCTGATGAGCCGCCAGCCGAAACGGAGGCGTCTCCCTCCTCCATCGATATGAGTCCACCGCCCGTGGCCTCATCACCCGACTCAACGGGGGCTGTCGACGTGCTCACACGGCCAGGAGACGGCGGAGGACCGTAGACGGGTAGAGCAATGATTGGAGCATTTCCAGACTCTTGAGAAAGAGCGGCTGGCTTGTCCCCGGGAGTCACGCCCGTCTCACCTGCTACTCCTTCAGGCTCGGCGGGCGCTGCGTCCACCGTCGCCATGGGGTCGCCGGTCTTAGGCGCTCCATCCGCCGCTGCCCCAAGCTCGGTTGTAGCAGTCGTCTCATTTGCCGCTACCTCAGGCTCGGCATCAACGATCTTCTCTGGTGCAGTTCCCTCAGCCCCCGGCTCAGGTCCAGCAACCCCGGCGGTGTCGCCCACCGTCAGCTCGGGTTCAGTCGGTGCCTCTTCATCTGTCCCCTAAGGTTCGACGGTTTCCGCCTCCCCTTCGGTTGGACTTAGCCCTGCAGGACAAGATATATAAGAGCAGACAAGTTTACAATTCTTACAACAAAATCTTGAAAAATACATTACCCGAGGTGGACTGATCGTTGGCCTCCTGAACTGCACGCGCCACCTGTCTGTGAGAGGTAGACAAGGTGACCGGGGGCTCTTTCGAGGGAGTATCAGCACGAGGAATGGTGCTTGGGCCCGCTCCCATGGCCAAAGAAGCTCTGCGTGCCTTCGCCTCACGCCTCAACCGCTTTCTCTCCTCCTGAGCCGTCAAGACGGAGCTCTTCAAAGCTTCCTTCATTGAGGCGTCATCGTCCGTGAACAGAGATGCCTCCAAATTCTTCAAGGCATCCCTCATCGACTTTTCGAGTCGAGGCTCTTGCGGCAGCCCTGATGAGGCCGGAACATCAGTGGCTGGCCCGGGAAGAGTCTCCGCGTCACCTTACGGGACCGGCATTGTGGTTCCTACGATGAGAAAAAGAAAGGGTTAGATCGACCATAACAAAAGGAGAATAAAGACTTAATGAATCGAAATGTACCGAGGCCTAAGGACGCCCTGAGTCGTTCCTCCTCTTGGAAAGTTTTGAGGGAAGCAGCAATGGCCGCTTCAGTGGTGATGCCTGTTTGAAGAAAAGAGAGGAAAAGCATTAGTCAAAGACAATAATAAATGTACGATGCAATAAAAAAAAATGCGACTAGTAATTACCCGATTGTGCAAGCTTAGCTAGCCACGCGTCGCGCCTCACCAGTCGCTCTGAAGCTGCGATGGCGGCCGCCAGATCAGTATCATCTGGCGGCATAACCAATCCTTTATTGGTCCCATACTCGCCCAAGCCCTCGCTATAGGGAGCATGAGGTCCCTGACCGAACGCAACGTCAGCTGAGAAGAGCGACTTCTTCTTCCTCTTCTGCCCGCCAGCCTTGGGTGCACCCAAGATCAACTTGCACTTTGCAGGCACTTTAGGACGGCGGGTCCCGATATCTGCGCCCACGCCAGACTCCGGCGAAACCACATTTACCGTCTCCCCTGGAGCACGGGGCGCTGGTGGCGTATCCACAGTATCAGGAGGCGGCAATCCGCGCGGAGGGCTCAACACGCGCGGTGGCCCAGCTCCAGCATCTTTCAGCGGAGGAATGACCGGGGTCCTTAGCTTCAGGGGAGCCTTACGGTCGCCGCCAGGAAGCGCACCCTTGCGGTCAACCAGCATGCGCTTCTCCATATAGATAACTGGACCCATTGCATGCTCGTACCAAGCCACGTACGCGTTGAGGACCTTGGGAACGCAGCTCGGCTCGCTGATGAAGAAATAGGAGCCCGTGTTAAGCCGCATGAAATGGTGCATTGCACTCCTTATCCCCTCCCGGCTGGCCGCGGGCTCTTCCAAAAACGCTTCCATCGGGATCCCATAGTGATAGCTCGATTGTTGAGCGAACTGGTGGGGGTTATACCTCATGAAAAGTGCCGCATCGTTCTGCATGAACACCAGGTAGCCCGGCCGAATGGAGTAGAGATGAAGAATCTCCCGGGCTTTCAGTACGGAGGCCCCGTCCTTGAAGTCGTCGCGCAGCGCCACCACCGACTTGGAGGTCTCTGAGCCTATGGTTATGACTTTATCCAAAAAAGAAACCTTCGCTCCGACCAGGTGTGGACGAAGGAGCAACCACCTAGCCTCCCGCGGAGGCGCAACCACGATTGAGGCACCGACCAGCCGCATGAGTCTTGGGAGTCTGCACTTCTCAAAAAACGGAGGGATCTTATAGACGCCGAACACCCCATGCACATGCATTTCCATCCACGAGGTGAAGTAGTGCATCGGGAAATTAGCAGGCTGCACCCCAGGTTCATTAGCGTCCGCCGCCACGCTAAGTCTATTATATAGGTGAGCCAACCCGGCGATTCCTATTGTCAACTGCAGGCCAGCCACCATCCGATGCGCTGGGTAGAAAACGGACGGACGCATGTGGCGCGGGTGCATGGAGAGCGCGAAGCTGCACAGCCACAATCCTAGGAACCCTACAAAAAAGGTCTCCTCATCCATGCCCGAGACGGCGATTTCTGACAAAGGCATGACGGCGGCGCCGGGGAGATAAAAGTCCTTTTGGTCGTCCTCCGATGTTGGTCGACGGTCCAAGCCGAAGCTGAAAGGGTCATCAAGCTTGGCGAACTTCTCGCTCCACTCCGATAGAAACTCCGGTCGAATGAAGCGGGCAATAAAATCTGCGAAACTGGCTCCCCGGACCCCTGATTCCAGATAGAGCCCTTCATATATGTCCAGCACCTTCACTAAGCCCGGAAACTGGTGCTGGATAGCATTCTCCGGCGTCAGATCAAACACCAGCGGCTTGGTGGCGAAGACGTATTCGTCAGGAGGAAGCATCTCCTCGTAATGCTCCCCCCTCATTGGCAGACCCGAGATCTCGGCGAACTCTTCCAAGGAGATAGAGACTTCCCTGTCCGTCATCAGGAAGGTGTGGGTGGGGATATTCCATTGTTCGATAAAAGCCATAATCCACCACGTTAGAGGAGAGGGATACTCGAAAAGTGAGACGTAGATTGCCAAATACAAACCAATCATCATCAGATGAGTCCTCTTCGTCGATAAGATGTACCGGGCCCACTGCAAATATCCGGCGGGTGGTCGCAGGGTCAATCCAATGTTATAGGCCTATCCCCAAGGGCGTGCTTCACCCTGACATATTCGCCTCCCCAAAATATCTATTGCCGGCGGCGGCTGCACGGGAATAGCACCAATCGCAGGTTGGAGAAGATCATCCGAATTCCATTCTTTGACCTCCACGGCATACTTCACCGGGGGTTCATCCGCATAGGGGATCGAAAATATGGGCTCAGACGGCGTAGCGGAACCGAAGCTTCAGCGACCTTGGATGATCTCGTTATACCACCTACCCCACAGGTGAAGGTTCTTGTGCTTGGGGTCATGATCCTTGATGAGAGCGAGCACCTCTCGGTCCACTGGTGCCTGGGGAAATCCTCCCTCCGAGCGAACAAACGGGAAAGACAAATCAGCAGACATGTTTCCTGCGGAGGGACAAAAATCAGCCGTCGGTGTTGTAATTCCAACGCTTGGCATTTTAAAATTTATACCACATTGCAACGCAGTGGGTAGGGGACCAAAAGGGGACCCACAAAATCTGGATGACAGTGCATCAGTTAATAAGACAGCCCCATCATTGGATGAGACTGTCAATTAATCCCCAAGAGAGTATTCTCATTAATGAAAAATCCCTAGAGACAAGGAGAAAATCTCCACTTTCAGAGCAAAGCTTTGTCACAGAGTGACACTTGTCAAACTCTGGTCTCAAGGGAATAAAATTCCTTAAAAGAGCCTAGCTCTGTAATAATAATGAGAAAATCTATTAAAAGAAATTTTTTTTAACTCCTAAAGATTAAAAATTTGGGGTCTTAAAAATCCATGAAAACTGTTTAAAATTTCTCCATTTTTAGATCAAAAAGTTCTATGTTTGGTCCATGAGCAAAGCTCTGTTCATGGGTTAAAAACCCTAAAACAATATCTCCTTAAGATCTATGGATTCTTGAGAGCAAGGCTCTGTTGGTGAAACCCCAAAGGGGTTTTCTTTAGATCAAAGATCTATGAGAGCAAGGCTCTGTTGGTTAAGATTGATTTAAATTAATTTAAATTAACTTTACCTAAAGTTTTTCTAAAAAAGTTCTGACTTTGGAAATGAGAGTAAGGCTCTGAAGTTCTTGAAAACAAGAGCAAGGCTCTGAAAACTCAAATTCTTGAAGATGGTAATTATTTACTGAGAACCAGGGGTCCTATTTATAGGCGCTTGCGCCCTTTCAACTCACCAGTTGATCCAATGGCTAGGATCTTGCCACCGCTGCACTCACGTGTGCGCCACGTGAGCGCAACGGTGGGGGGGCATTTGTTTCCCCCAATCAGAGCAAAGCTCTGTTTGAAGTTCAAAAAATTCAAAAATTGAAGCAACGCTTCAAATTCCTTGCACTGCGCGCAACGCGCCACGTGTCAAAATCTGACACGCCAGCGCAGCGCCTAAGGCAGTGCGCCCAATCAGAGCAAGACTCTACTTAAAATAAAAAAATAAAAGAAGCAACGCTTCAGTTGCGCTGCGCTCTGCGCTGCGCGACACGTGGCAGCGCAGTTGCGCTGCGCTCTGCGCTGCGCGACACGTGGCAGCGCAGTTGCACTAACGCAGTTGCGCTGCGCGACACGTGGCAGCGCAGTTGCGCTAGCGCAAGTGCGCTGCGCTCTGCGCTGTGCGACACGTGTCGAGCGCAGGCGCATTTGCGCCAAACAGAATTAAAATTCCAGTAAGATCTTTCTGTTCTTGTTAAAACAAGAAAATTATCTTCTGTAAAACAGAAGCCCTTGGATCAAAGATCCAACGGTAGGGAAAATTCCCCAAATCACTCAGATAATGATCACTTTAACAAATTTAACAAATTAATGGGCACTATATAAAGGCCCCTAGACCCCAATTCCAAAAGGAACAGAAAGAAAAACACAACACAGAGAGACAAAAACACAGAAACAAAGAGAAAACTCTAAAGAATTTTGAGAAGAACTCAAAAAGAGGAAAAAAGGTAAACCCTTTGAATAAAAAAGAAGAATTTCTTCTGAAAAGATCATTGATCTAAGAACAAGATCAAGGATCTTCAATAAAAAATATAATAAATAACAAAGGCATTGCCTTTTTATGAACCATTGGTTCTGGAATCTTAAAGATTCTTTTCTTGAATCCAAAATTGGATCAAGATATTAAAACAGTGGCTTGCACTTGTAAATCTGCACTGTTGCACTCCTGGGTTGGCGCAAACCACCAGAGAGCGTCATGTGTCAGCACCAGAATAACTTGCGCTATGCGCTTTTAAGATAGAGTATTGCTCTCTGAAATTGGCGCAACTCACCAGAGCGCGCCACCTGTCGGCAGCGCAACAGCGCAGCGCACTGCGCTTGCGCTCACCAGAGCATAACACGTGTCACCTCCACATGCGCTTGCGCTCAATAATTGGTGCAAAGCGCCTGACAGGCCACGTGGCACTCTGTCAGTTTAATCAATGCTCTGCATTATTTACAGAAGGGCCAAGCCCAATTAAAAAGGGCCTAACAGGCCTAATAAAATGCAATGCATTATTTTAAAAAGGGCAGAGCCCAAACAAAAACAGATGCTGTGCATCATTTAAAAGGGACAGAGTCCAAATCAAAAAGGCTTAGCAGGCCAAAGGAAAATGCAGTGCATTATTAAACAGGGGCAAAGCCCTAGCACAGGCCTAATAGGCCAAAGATAAAAACGTTGAATATTCTCAACTGGACTTAGCCCAATCATGGCCATAAGTCCTCAAATTAAATTGACTGAGCAAGACTGCTCTCTTAAATCAATTTACATCCGGTTCAAGGGTACATCTCCGAACTCCTCTGACACCTATCGTTGTAATCCTTCAACGACGTCAGAGAGGTGACGGGTCCCGACAACCACACATCAATACAGACTATGGGGTCCTTAAACCCATGGACTTATGCGTCCTTAAACTAATGGACTAATGCGTCCTTAAACACACCCATACAGACTATGGGGCCCTTAAGCCTATGGACTTATACGTCCTTAAACTAATGGACTAATGCGTCCTTAAACACATCTATATGGACTATGGGGTCCTTAAACCCATGGACTAATGCGTCCTTAAACTAATATCCGTCCCTAAAACGGGAACGATGGACCACCATGTCCCTAAACTGGCAATGGACCGCAATGTCCTTAAACTACCTATGGACCACCATGTCCCTAAACTGGCAATGGACCGCAATGTCCTTAAACTACCTGTGGACCACTACGTCCCTAAACTGGAACAATAGAGCCCCCAAACGCTCTTTTGTTGGATCTAAACGATCCCGTTTAAGTTGATCTTAGCCTCAAATATGGCTAACGTATCCTTAAACATTCAAACAGACTTTAGTCCCAAATTGGACTATAAGACCCCCAATCAACTTTGGTTCAAGGGTACATCTCCGAACTCCTCTGACATCTATCGTTGTAATCCTTCAACGTCGTCAGAGAGGTGACGGGTCCCGACGGCCATACATTCAATGGACCACTATGTCCCTAAACTGGAACAATAGAGCCCCTAAATGCTCTTTCCGTTAAATTGATCTTAGTCTCAAATCAGACTAACGTATCCTTAACGAACGTTTAAGTTGATCTTAGCCTCAATATGGCTAACGTATCCTTAAACTAAAACACCAAACCCAAATCTAAGTAAATATGGATTTGGACTAATCCACGTCCTACGGGTGACGGCATAACTTATTCTCCGTATACAATCCACGGGAATCCACAAACAAAACAAACACACACGACACGAAGTGAAATTCTGGAGAAGGAGAAAGTGGTTACCGCGATGCGGTAGCGTAATTAACTGCAGGGGCTTGCGCCTGCAGGGAAGAGCGTCCCCACAATCAAAAACCCCTCAAGAGAGGAAGAATCTGACGAAGTCTGCTACATCGGTCGCATCCGTCTAAACCTCCGATATACGGTGCCATAAATCAACTTGGCATCTTCGAAGAGGTAGATGGATAAAACCAAATAGCATTTGCCCCGAATCTCAGACAAGACGTTCAGTCTTGGCCACCGTTCGGAGGGGAACAGATCCATTTGCAGCCTACAGGTTTTACCCCTTCTGGAGTAATGTCCAAAGTCCAAACTTTGTTGGTGTATATGGACTTCATCTCGGTCCGCATTGCATCCAGTCATTTTACTGAGTCACCGCTCTGAATGGCTTACTGGAAGATAGTAAACTCATCATTTTCAATGACACAATCCTTTCGATCCCCGTCTATGAGAAAACCGTAGTATCTCTCGGGCGGATGAGACTGCCTACTACTCCTGCGAAGTGGCGTAGGGATGTCCGGTTCTCCTGAACCCTCTGGTTCTACCAAGCTTTCAGTAATAGTTTGTGGTTCTGGAATTTCTTCCAGTTCTATTGCGCTCACACTTATCTGATTTTCTAAAAAATTCAGTTTCCAAGAAGTGGGGATGATGAGAAACAAAAACTTTTTGTTCCTCTGCGGAATAGGAAAGATACCCCGTGGAGTTCTTGGGGTATCCCACAAACTTACACAGTACTGAGCGTGCCTCGAGCTTGTCTGCATGCTGCTTCTTTACAAAAGCTGGACATCCCCATGTCTTAAGATACTTAAGACAGGGTTTCTTTCCACTCTACATCTGATATGGAGTGGTGGGCACAGTCTTGGTTGGAACCTTGTTCAAAAGATATGCAGCTGTTTCCAGTGCATAACCCCAGAAAGATTGCGGTAACTCAGCCTTACTCATCATGGAACGAACCATATCCAATAGAGTTCGATTCTGTCTTTCCGATACACCGTTGTGTTGTGGTGTGTATGGAGGAGTAAGTTGAGAGAGAATTTCATTCTCTTTTAAGTAGCCCAGAAACTCGGCACTCAAGTATTCACCACCTCGATCAAATCTCAGTGTCTTGATACTTTTGCCTGTTTGTTTTTCAACTTCATTCTTGTATTCCCAAAATTTCTCAAAGGCCTCGGATTTATGCTTCATCGGGAAGACATGTCCATACCTAGAGAAATCATCCGTAAAAGTAATGAAGTATGAATAACCACTTCGCGTATGTGTAGACATTGGACCACACACGTCACTGTGTATGAGTCCCGAGAGCTCGCTCGCTCTTACTCTGTGTCCAGTGAACGAAGTCTTTATCATCTTTCCCATGAGACAAGATTCATAAGTAGTATAAGACTGATACTCAAACGGATTCAAGTATCCCTTTTTATGTAACTTTTTAACCGTGTCTCATTAATGTGATCCAGTCTACAATGCCATAAGAAAGCCTGATTTGTGTCCAGAGACTTTCTTTTAAGTGTGTTTTGGACACTGAAAACCTGAGCTTGATTCAATACGTATATCCCATTTTCTAATGTACCTGACCCAATCAGAACTTGATTTAGGTGGATGTGGACCACATCACTTACAAAAGTAAAATCATATCCTTCCTTAGAAAGTAAAGATACAGATATGATATTACAAGTCATACTAGGTACATACAAACAGTTACATAGAATCAATATCTGCCCACTTGTCAATCCAAGGTGATATTCCCCTACGGATTCAGCGTCCACGCTCATTCCGTTGGCAACCCTGAGAGTCATATCACATATCCTGATAACTCTACGGTTTCTCAAAGCCTGTAATGAATTACAGATGTGAGATCTTGATCCGGTATCCAATACCCAGGAGTAGGGTAATTGACATACAATTTTCTACTACAAACACACCCGATGCCGAAGCCACAACATGCTTCGAATCCTGGCTACTGGATTTGCTAGCCCTGCAATCCTTCTGCCAATGTTCATTCCCGTAACAATAGGAATGTCCCTCCTTTACTACATCCAGTCCCGAATCTTTTGCCCTTCCCTTTCCTTCTTCTTCCCTGGTTTCCTTCAGGGTATAAGTAGAGGGCAGAAACTGTAGAATCAAGTCAGTACTTGACCCGTTCTTCAACGTGGTCTTCAGGTTTGTGAGCTCATCAAAATAGCTAGTCTCTGTAAGGACGTTGTCCTCTACAGATGACCCGAAAGCCAATCTCGCTTGAAGCAATTCGTTC
Source organism: Agapanthus africanus (assembly GCA_030015575.1). NCBI lineage: Eukaryota > Viridiplantae > Streptophyta > Magnoliopsida > Asparagales > Amaryllidaceae > Agapanthus > Agapanthus africanus. The sequence continues at coordinate 392,699,461 of JASDDO010000018.1, forward strand.
GAGGTCTCATATCTTGCGATACGAGATTGCTCTCCATATAAATCTTTGTTATGGGGAAAGATAGAAACTAAGTCTATCTTCTCGTGCTGTCTCTGGTATGCACCATCAACTGAGGCCAACACGAGGCACTTGGCATTCGCACAGTCTTTTTCCGATGTCTTACGGATGTCAATATCCGTGACAGGGGAAACTGGTCCTGAGACGGCAGGGGTTTGATTAGTTAGGAGGTGTCCCAGCTTGTCATGGGTAATGGACATCTGGACAGACCTTTTCCAGTCATTACAGTCAGATTCAGTCATTTTATTATCTAGATGTAACCTATGTCTGGTCACTGGGTCGCTGCAATTAAGAGAGAGAGAAGAAAACACTTTAGCATGATGCTCTTGCAAGTTTAGATTGGTTTTTAGTTTATCTAAACAGGATAGCTCCCACTGTTTCTCGAATCATTCCTCAAACCATAAAAGAAGAATTAGTCGGGATTGATCTCACCGTAAAATACTTGCTTAACCGTTCAGCCAGGCTGGTGTCGGTACTTCGAGGGAGGTTTTACGACGCTTTCGCGGAGTTCCTTAATTAAATAACCTCTTTTCCCTATGGGCGTAGCCCCGCTAACACCTTTCTAAACACCTACTTGGTTTATAGCATTGATCGTTAAGTGAAAAGTTTTTCGAGGAGTAGCGGATACTCACAGTAGGATGGGGATCCAAATATCATTGTGAGATAATGCTGAAGGAATCCTACCAACATTATCAAACTCCAAATGGTATGCAGCACTAGCAAGTTTCAGTTTCTTTAGAAACTCCCAATGTGGATTTTTGCCCCATGCTCTTATGACCTTGACGAAGGCCAACAAATCATAAGTCACATGTCAAGTTCTACCCATCATTGTCCAGGTTAATTTGAACCCACCCGTATATACCCTTGACAAAGGTCAACAAGGTAATACAACTGTCCCAAACCAACGCATCTATCTATGCCACATATGAATACCCAACAGCTACCAATCACTATGCCTTGACAAAGATCAACAAACATAGCTTAAATACTATTAAATATTCATATGAAATGACGGAGGGCTACGAATGATTTTGGCGAAACCGTGAACGTAGTGAACTTGATATAATCGAAGGAACCTTGATAGCTTTTAAAAGGAGTGGTTTAAGCTCCGTATTTTTAAAAGTTTTCTGTTTTTTTGAAAAAACCGAGTGGTTTTGAAATTGTTCCAACGATTCAGCTTTGGTTTATTTTTCTTTGCATTAATATAATGCGTCCCATCAATTAATCCTACCATTGCAGAAAACAACGAAAATATGACGTACGCTTATGCCATCCGCATTCGCCACTGGGCCCCGTCATCACCCGTTAGGTTACTTAACTAACGACAGAGCGGGGGCTGGACTAGCGCGGATGCAAAACATAAGCAACGCCTACTAGATATCATTTATAGATATATAAATTCGTCAAATGCAATGATAGCCATTCCAGATCACAGATGAACACATTGGATATGCTAGGAATCCGCGTTTCGTTCGAGCCTGCAACGAAAGACGGATTACACGGTCGCGATGAATAGCCAAACCCTATCCTAGACCCCTACGGGTGCAGCAAAGTACCCACCAAGTACCCGAAGTGAAGCAACCTCCCTCAACAACTTGAGTAGGCCACTCGGCACTTCAAAGTACCCGGTAGTTTGTGCACCCCACCTTGGGTCTATCCTAGGAGCAAAAATAGTAAAAGAAATAATATACAATGACGGCTACAACCTCAACCTGGATGGGCGGCCATAAAACAATATTATATCAAATTACAAATTTTACATTGAATGAAAAATGAAAACTCTCATCTCACATTCCCGGCTATTCATCATGACAATCCAACAAGTTCATATACACAAACCAACATCACAGATCACATATATGTATAACCCGCACTAATCGACGTATAGCGATTAGTAGACGTTCAGTACATATATCATATCACAGAAGATCCGATTAGCAAAAGTACTATGAATTTCGATCGATAACTTGATATGAAACTACCCCAAGCACAACACAGTACTCAGCATAAACTGGGCAGAAACAAACTATCTTAAAAATCACAAAATACAAATATGGACAGGAAGCAGGAAAACTGAGTTGACTCGGCTTCGACTCGGCCGCGGATCCGCGGCCAAACCCATGGTTTGGCCGCGCTTCCGGGGCGGTCTGACTGATTCATGGTCTCAATTTTCTTGTGTGTCCTTCAAAAAGCCTGCACGTATTTTTAAGGTCCCTGGAAAAATTTTTGGACCAGTTTTTAAAATCGACAGAAAAGTGCAACTTTTGATGTATTTTGCGATTTTTTTCAGCGATCGAATTTCTAACAATTTGCTAACAAGTTAGTAATGGTTTAGCGAGTCTCTGATACCACTGTAAGTCCACGTTACCCACCTCGGTGCTTACGGGGAGGCGAAATAGGTAAAAATCGAATTTTTAACACAAGGTAACATGGACTAAAACTTGACGATCTTTGCCAAACCATTGCTAACAAACTACAAGAGGTTCTATCTACTATGCAAGGAGATTATACCTCATGCTACTAGTCCATCGGGTCTTCTCCGCTACCCTCCTCGTCTCCGTAGGCTCCATGGGTCGATCCGGATCTTGGTCACCTCCGCGGCCTCCTTGAGTCGAAGACGATCCACCTGAGAGTCTGTAATCCGAGCTCCACCTCAAGCCGAGGTAACTAGGGCAACAAGTTTGCTATTCTTGATGTCCTAGGTGGTGTAGAAGATGATGGTGAATTTTTTTGTCTATTTTGTTTCTATTTTTCTCAACACATGAGAGCTATAGAAAAATCAAGAGAGGAAGAAGAAGGAGGAACCATAGGAGCTCTCACTTGAAGAGAGAGAGTGAGAAGGAAAAAAAAATGATCCATATCCTAAATAATTACTAATCTCTTATCATGATAAAGGTGATGGTTAAATTGATTTGACTATTATCATCTCAAATCAAATCCAAAGCCAAAAACAAAAGAAGGATCTAGTGCTCTCAAGAAAAGTCCAAGTCAATAATGGTCAACTAGGTCAAATGGTCAAGCATGGTCAAATGGTGAAAGCAATTAGCCATAACACAATTATCATTAAAGAGATTAGTAAATATTTTTCTCACCTCATAATGGTTTTGACCGAACCAACGGTCAAAACCCTAATGAGGCACCTCCTTCTTCTTCGCTCCTCACAACCGTGCATACACACCCGCATCCGCATTCCGTAGAATGCGAATGCACAGAAGACAAAACTAATCCATCCATACAATACTAGGATCCGGCTTAAACCAAAGCCCACTAGCATTGTCTGCCCGAACAGCATACGCGCATAAGTGCACGTAAGTGATCGTAGCCCTGCCGTAAAACCATACGGCCTCTACACCTTTCGCCCAGTGCAGGGAAACTCTCTGTGTGGGACTCTAAAGACTCGACACTACGCTGGTAGTAAGTTTAACCACAGACCGCGAGCGGCACTAGCTGTACGTAACGGTCCCCAGGTAGATGTCGATAAGAAGGCCGATGAAGTAAACCCATCCAAACTCCTACTGAGTCTGAATGTGACAATCTCCGTACAGTCCGGTCTGTTCGTCTATGAGTATCGCAAGTCGGGCCTAGGGGGCGGTAAACGTCAGACCCCTAATAGCGGTACAAGTCGTGCCGGAGTGTAGCCCAGAACACCCTGAGAAACTACTGGAAACACTACCGGTAATTCTCGCTTGCCCTGGCCAGGGACTTTGTGTAATGGCTCTCCTTGATACAGCACGATATCAACCCCCAATACCGGGAGAGACGAATCCTATCTAACCGCTACTGCCTCCAAGTGCTTCGGGACTGCACCCAACTACTACCTGTTTGCACGACTCTTTTGAGCCGTGGTAGGGTAGTAATCAAAGTACAGTGGGAACATACTCGAGGCGAAGTAGCAGTGTCAAGTCGACGGGCTAAGCTGTACTTCTGTCGACTGGGATCTGTTATCTGACGATAGGTATAGTACCAACCAATAGTTCCCGACGAGTCCTGTCCAGTGTACTCGTAACCTAACGAGCACCCGCATACTATCTCCAGTACGACGTACTGATGGCTGTGGGACAGACCATCTCCCAAGCTGGGATGAGAAGCGCATACGATAGTCTACTCCAGAGTATCGATACCCCGTCTCGATAATCCTACGACTAGAGACCTGTATAAGGATGTGCTTGTAGATTACCCAGCCCCCATAAGTGTGACTGCCATCACAACGCTGGTAATCAAGCAAAGATCTTAAGAGCTCCACTAATATGTATAAGCGATATGCTAAAAGAAACACATGCACATATTAAAATAGAAACAAACCAAGTAGCATACTACCATTTTGAGCAAGATTGTCTATACAACTGTGAATATCCCAAACTTCCATTATGTAATATACAAACTAGTATGATACAATAATGGCTTCTAGGGCATATACACTAACAATTGAAACCTTAGAATATGAGAAAACAAGAATTTACATTTAAATACCATATACTTAATAAAACTATCATAAAAGATTTAGAGTTGACACACTTTTAAATAAATACCTTTTATTAGGAAAATACGATAAGTTGTGGACATCGGTCGTTTATCTAAACCTGACTTTATGGTGTCTAGGCTAGGCAAGTGAGAAAGGTAACTTTAAAAGACCCGACTCATGGTGATTCGTGAGCGGATCCCTCCTTTCCTCACTTGTACATACCTGGCCACAATTGACGGTGAAGAGGCGATTTGAGGTATCTAACAACTTGTCGTTTAGACCATTTAGAAATAGGCTAGTTGACTTAGAAAACCCTAGAATCTAAAATACGGAAAACTGACATTTTTACAAATAAATACATTTTACTTTATAAAACCGTTTTCTAAAGGATTTAGTATTTTATAATCTTTGCAAAGCGCCGCTACAACCCATTTTTGGGGAACCTGTTCGGGGTGGTGCGGATTATCGCACATCCTCGGGCTTAGTAGTGCAAGATTCAGACCTCCGCAAGGAGCATTCGGTCTCGAAAGATTTAAAATACGACATCTTAAGAAAATAATATTTTTAGAATATAAAATATATATATTAAAATTATTTTTATTATAAATATATGTATATTTATCATTAAAATACCTATTTTGTTATGAGATAAATATTCCACCTTTTCTACAAATCCCAAGAATAAATTTACACTAAAATACCATGAATTTCAAATAAATCAATATTACAGATAAATACCTTTATTTATGAAACTAGGATATTTTCACTAGAAATATCACAATATAAAATCCACACTCATTACAACTCTAAAGATGAATAATAAATACTTGGGGAGTATTTTAAAAAGTATATAAAAGTATATTTTACATAAACCCCCCTCAAGTTTATAAATTACCCTAAGGACCCTAGCAATTAAAAGTTTAAGAAATAATCAAGATTTCGACTTACATTTCTAATTGTCTGACTCGAGTTTGAGTCTGATTAATCTAACTTGAATATAATTCAGGTCAATCTACAATCTACAATATTCCAATTCAATAGAAACACATGAATCCATGAATTCAATTATCAATCTATATGACTTAACTGAACCGAACCATGGATATATTCCACTTATATGATTCTCTGGTTATTCCATTTACAAGACTCTACAGTTATATCCGTTTACCGATATCATGGTTTCGGTCGGTCAATCAATTATACAATCAATACAATTTACAAAACAAACAATACAATCAAAACACTGCGGGGTTTAAGGGGTAGACTGGTAAATATTTCAAAGGTGGCACGAGGTGGTCACTTAAGACGTAATTACATCCATTCCATTGTTCCGTGGTATTATCGGCGGAGCCTTGTACTACAAGTTACCAAGGTCCCTAGTATAAGTGGGACTCCCCTCGTATACACTGGCATCTTCTGCACTAGGCTACAAACAACAACGTTAATACAACATTACAATATTATAATACAACATTAAAAGCTACTCTCTCTCTCTCTTACTCTCTGTCTATTTCTCCTTTATCTTTGGGATTTACCGAGCAACCTGTTCGCTGACGACATTATATTTCTTTCTTGTTTGAATGTCGTCAGGTGGTTTGGACCCGGCGGAGATCGAGCCATCTGCAGAAGACTTGGACCAGTTTGCTGAAAAACCAGAGCTCTAGTTTCATTGTACATTTTCCATTCAATACTTTTCATTTCCTGTTATGCCATTGTTTAGGTATCGTTTTATTTCAGTTGTAGTTTCTTTTCATGCATTGTACAAAAGAATGTTAATAAATAAAAGTTGTTGTTTTTATTATATCTTGTCTCTTGTGTATTTTCTTTTATATTGCTTAGTTACGCTTAGCGTATTTGCTTCTGAGTAAATACGTAGCGGACCAGTCCCGTCCTCTTCGATGTATACTGGGAAGCGGGGCGTGACAGGTTTTGTTTGGTGGCCCATGCAGGTCAGAGCTGTATGGAACCCTAAGCAATATAAAACACAAGAAGCAGCAATTAAAACATTCTTTACAATTCATGTTCCTTGAATCTTACAATTTCATATTCCTTGAATCTTATCTTTCATATTCTTTGAATCATATATTTTGAATCTATCCTAACACAAAATTCCCTCACCTCTTTTACAATTTTATCAAAACCTTCGCATTCTTTCATTTCTTCACACATTATTCACATTTTTAAAACCCTTGCACCACATTGTTATTTTTCACATACTGTTAGCACACCAGCACCAAACTTTCCTTGGATTTGTTACACTTTCTTTTTACAAATTTCGAGGACGAAATTTTTATAAGGTGGGTAGAATGTAACAACCCAAAATTTCTTATACAAGTTTTTTACAAAAAAAAATATTTAAAGGGGTATTTATTGCCTGAGCACAAGACTTAAATAATTAATTAGCAATTTAATTACAAGAAAGAGTTTGTAGCTCATTGGTAATACCTTGCATTGCTGAACCAAGCCACTAGAGTTCAAATCCTCTGCCCCACATTTTTTTTAATATTATTTTGTTTTAAATCCTTTGGAAGCCCAACAGTCCACACACCATAAATTCCAAAAATTGAACTACACTTTAAAAACTAAATATACCAGAGGACCCACCTGAAGACCCCCCACCTCCCCGACCCCCGACTCGGGCCGGCGCCGCCGGCAAGACTCAGCCAGACGGCCGAGTCCCCAACATCAAAAATCTGTCTTTTCGTATTCCTAACTCCCCTGCATACTTTAAATGTTTAGATCGGTTCCAGAAACCTTTGAAATACCCTATTTACTCCAATTTTTAATGAATTTTCTATATTTTTATATTTTTTTATTTAAAACCCCTTCACCTACCCTACCCCTAGCCTACCCTATAAATACACCCCCTCCCCTCTACCCTCTCATCCCAAAAATCCTAAGCTCACTCTCTTAAAATTTTCCAAGAGTTTTATAGTTTGAAAACAAGCTTGCGGTGAAGCTCCGACGAAATTCCGGCGGAAATTCCGGCGGCGTTTTTAGGAACTACCGGCGACGACGCAACGCATCGGCAATCCCTTTAGTTCCCCCTCACTCTATTGTAATGGAAAACCTGTAAGTCCCTTTCTATCTCTCTCTTCCCTATTCAAGAAAATACGGAATTACAAACCCGACGGAATCGGAACAAATCCGATTTCCGATTCGGTTTTCTATAAATTTCACTTATCACTAATACAATCATAATTAAACATCCTTATGTTGACTACTAAACACTAATCAAAGAATTTGAACAAGTTTCACCACATGAAATGATAGCTTTCTCAATTTACTGTATTTTTGCTTAAATACCACAATGTTTCACTCTTTCATTTAACACCATCAACTTGCTATACATTTATAGTAGATCACGAGGTAACGACCTACCTCCTCAAACACTTACATAAAACCTAACACGATACCATTGAAATTTTAGAATACGAGAAAACAAGAATTTACATTTAAATACCATATACTTAATAAAACTATCATAAAAGATTTAGAGTTGACACACTTTTAAATAAATACCTCTTATTAGGAAAATACGATAAGTTGTGGACATCAGTCGTTTATCTAAACCTAACTTTGTGGTGTCTAGGCTAGGCAAGTGAGAAAGGTAACTTTAAAAGGCCCGACTCACGGTGATTCGTGAGCAGATCCCTCCTTTCCTCACTTGTACTTATCTGGCCACAATTGGCGGTGAAGAGGCGATTTGAGAAATCTAACAACTTGTCGTTTAGACCATTTAGAAATAGGCTAGTTGACTTAGGAAACCCTATAATCTAAAATACGGAAAATTGAAATTTTTACAAATAAATACATTTTACTTTATAAAACCGTTTTCTACAAGATTTAGTATTTTATAATCTTTGCAAAGCGCCGCTACAACCCATTTTTGGAGAACCCGTTCGGGATGGTGCGGATTATCGCGCATCCTTGGGCTTAGTAGTGCGAGATTCAGACCTCTGCAAAGAGCATACGGTCTTGAAAGATTTAAAATACGACATCTTAAGAAAATAAGATTTTTAGAATATAAAATATATATATTAAAATTATTTTTATTATAAATATATATATATTTATCATTAAAATACCTATTTTGTTATGAGATAAATATTCCACCTTTTCTAAAAATCCCAAGAATAAATTTACACTAAAATACCATGAATTTCAAATAAATCAATATTACAGATAAATACCTTTATTTATGAAACTAGAATATTTTCACTAGAAATATCACAATATAAAATCCACACTCATTACAACTCTAAAGACGAATAATAAATGCTTGGGAAGTATTTTGAAAAGTATATAAAAGTATATTTTACATAAACCCCCTCAAGTTTATAAATTACCCTAAGGACCCTAGCAATTATAGGTTTAAGAAATAATCAAGATTTCGACTTACATTTCTAATTGTCTGACTCGAGTTTGAGTCTGATTAATCTAACTTGAATATGATTCAGGTCAATCTACAATCTACAATATTCTAATTCAATAGAAACACATGAATCCATGAATTCAATTATCAATCTATATGACTTGACTGAACCGAACCATGTATATATTCCACTTATATGATTCTCCAGTTATTCCATTTACATGACTCTACAGTTATATCCATTTACCGATATCATGGTTTCGGTCAGTCAATCAATTATACAATCAATACAATTTACAAGACAAACAATACAATCAAAACACTGCGGGGTTTAAGGGGTAGACTGGTACGGAATATGTTAAAGGTGGCACGAGGTGGTCACTTAAGACGTAATTACATCCATGTCGTTGTTCCGTGGTATTATCGACGGGGCCTTGTACTACAGGTTACCAAGGTCCCCGGTATAAGTGGGACTCCCCTCGTATAAACTGGCATCTTCTGTACCAGGCTACAAATAACAGCGTTAATACAACATTACAATATTATAATACAACATTAAAATCTACTCTCTCTCTCTCTCTCTTACTCTCTGTCTATTTCTCCTTTATCTGTGGGACTTACCGAGCGACCTGTTCGCTGACGACATTCTATTTCTTTCTTTTTGAATGTCGTCAGGTGGTTTGGACCCGGCGGAGATCGAGCCATCTGCAGAGGACTTGGACCAGTTTACTGAAGAACCAGGGCTCTAGTTTCATTGTACATTTTCCATTAAGTACTTTTCATTTCCTGTTATGCCATTGTTTAGGCATCGTTTTATTTCAGTTGTAGTTCCTTTTCATGCATTGTACAAAAGAATGTTAATAAATAAAAGTTGATGTTTTTATTATATCTTGTCTCTTGTGTATTTTCTTTTATATTGCTTAGTTACGCTTAGCGTATTTACTTCTGAATAAATACGTAGCGGACCAGTCCCGTCCCCTTCGACGTATATTGGGAAGCGGGGCGTGACAGTAGTTAACCCAGTAGCTTAGTTCAGATTACTCAGTGCACGTCATATATGCTTTTACCCTTCACTGTCCACATTCGTGTTACTGTTAGACTTTTATTACTGTTCATACTCATGCCTGCATATCCTGTTATCTCTTGATTATATTATCGTTGATATTATGGCGCACTGACGTCTGGGTTTTGCATGGCCCAGATCCTCTACCTTTGCAGCTGACCGATCAGGAGTATTTCAGTGTACAGGCCAAGCCGTGAAGACCTGTTAGTATTTTAGTTTAGTTTTCTTCCAGCATTTTCATTCCTGATGTGAGCCCGTATTTGGGACGTATATTCCAGATTATTTTTGTTTATTGAATTTATTGCTTCCGCATATTATTTCTTGACTTGTTTATTCTGGCTCATCGACATGTACTAGATAGTTTATTTCATTTTACTGTTTTTGATATCTCTAGACAGCCGTAATGTGACTGTGGAGGGATGTTTCCTATCCACAGGTAGCATGGTTGGCTCTGTCATGTGCCGATCTTAGCGTACTCTGGGAAGCGGGGCGTGACATCTCATGTGGTACCACAACCGCACCGACCTCTCTCAAAGGAGGACGAACGATGGTCCGTTGCTTCAAAGGAATAGCTGGATTACCAGCAGGGACTGCACCCTTACGATCAAGCAACAACTTCTTTTCCTCCCTGATGACAGCACCCATTGCATGTTGGTACCATGCCACGTACACGTTCAACACATTGGGGACGCAACTTGGCTCACTAATAGAAAAGTTAGAACCAGTGTTGAGCCTCATGAAATGATGTAACGCGCTGCGGATGCCTTCTTCTGTGGCGAGCGGCTCAGCTAGAAAGGCTTCAAGCGGAACACCCTGATTGTAGCTAGATTGTTGGGCAAAACGATGCGGGTTGTATCTCATAAACAACGCCGCATCATTCTGCCTAAACACCAGAAAGCCTGACCTGATCGAATATAGGTGGAGAATCTCCTGAGCTTTCAAGGTAGAGGCGCCATCTTTAAAGGTGTCCCGCAGCGGCTGCACCGCCTTCGCGGATTCTTTGCCGATACTTAAAACCTTGTCAACAAAGGTCATGCCATCCCCAACGGTACGCGGGCGAAGGAGTAAGCCCCGAGCCTCTCATGGAGTCGGTTCCAAAATAGAAGCGTTAACCAGCCGTAGCAGTCGAAGAAAGTTATGTCTTTCATAAAAAAATGGGCATTTTGTGAATTCCAAAGGCGCCAAGCATATGCAACTCAAGCCATGAGGTGAAGTAATGCATTGAGAAGTTCACAGGCTGCACCCTTGGTTGAGCAGTATCTGCCGCTAGGCTAAGGCCGTGATACAAATGGGCTAACCCAGCGACCCCGACGGCCACTTTCACCCCAATAACCATTCGATGCGCTGGATAGAAGACAGACGGCCTCATACGGCGAGGGTGCATCGGAAGCGCAAACCAGCTCAGCCATAGCCCGAGAAACCCCAAAAAGAACGTTTCTTTGTCGATCCCAGGAGCTGCAAGCTCTGCAAAAGGGACGACCGGGGTGTCGGGGAGAAAGAAACTCTTCTGATCCGCCTCCGCCGTCGGCAGGTTGCCCAAACCTAAGCCAAAAGGATCGTCAAGTTTGGCGAACTTCGCGGCTTCCTTCGACAGTACTTCGGAGCGGAGAAAACGAGCGATAAAATCCGTAAAATTAACCCCACGGCTCCCAGACTCGAGAAATAGGCCCTCGTAGATATTCAACACCTTAATCAAACTTGGTGATTGATGTTGAATGGCATTGTCCGGGGTAAGGCCCATCATCACCAACTTGGCGGCAAAGACGTACTCATCATGAGGAAGTAGTTCCTCATAATGCTCTCCTCTAACAGGAAAGCCAGAAATCTCCACGAACTCCTCTAAAGAGATGGAGACTTCCCGATCCAACAAAAGGAAGGTGTGAGTTGGAACGTTCCATTGTTCCAAAAAGGTTTTTACCCACCATGTAGGAGGCGTGGAGTACTGAAAGAGAGAAACATAAACTGCGGGATACAACCCGAGCCTCAGCAACTACAACCTCTTGGTGGACAGAATGTACCGGGCTCACTGTAAATATCCGGCTGGGTGACGGGGAGTCAAGCCTATGTTGTATGGCCGTCCCCAAGAGCGCGACTCACCCTGACATATACGCCGTCCTAGGATATCCAATGCCATTGGAGGATGTACGGGTATCGCAGCCAAAGAAGGCTGAAGGAGACCATCTGAGGTCCAATTAACCTCCTCCACGGTATAGTTCACCGGGGGTGGGTCGGCGTAAGAGATCGCCAAAATGGGCTCCGAGGGTACCGTGCAAGAAAAGCTCCGCCGACCCCTGATGATTTGGTTGTACCATATTCCCCATAAATGAAGATTCTTGTGCTCCGGATCATGATCTTTGATCAGTGCAAAAACTTCTCGGTCTACGGGCGCTTCGGGGAATCCGCCTTCCGAACGGACGAACGAAGGAAGTGTCGAAAGACATAGTACCTGCGCAGAAAAGAACAAATATTCAGCCGCCAATGCTACAGATTAAGTTCCATCACTAGGTACTTTAAATCCGTACCGCACTGCAATGCAGTAAAAAGGAACCAAAGGGGACCCACATAATCTAGATGACAGTTCATCATTAATGAAGCAGTCTCATCATTTGATGAGACTGTCATTAAATGGGAAAATTCTTAAAAGATTCTCATTTAATGAGAACTTCTCGGGCCAAGGAGTAAATCTCCCATTGAGAGCAGCGCTCTATAACAGAGTGACATCTGTCAACTCTGATGATGAAAGGAATAAAAATTCCTCAAGAGCCTTGCTCTGTAAAAATGATGGATAACCCATCAGAAAACTTAAAATAAATTTTTTAATGAATTAAAATTCTGAGATCTTCAAGATCTATGAACAAACTCTAAGAGTTTTCATGAAAGATTAATAAATCTATATGATTTGAAAAGAGCAAAGCTCTGTTGATGGGTTAGGAAACCCTAAGAAAGATCCAAGATCTAACAAGAGCAAAGCTCTGTTGAGAAACCCTAAAAAAGGTTTTCTTGAAGATCTATGATCTAAGAAGAGCAAAAGCTCTGTTAATAGGTGAAACCCTAGTTTATTGACTAATCTTTTTAAAGATTTGATCTTTTAACTAAAAAGTTGACAGAGTTCTGTCTTTAAGAGAGTTCTTAAAACAGAGAGCTATGCTCTAAAGGAGAAATTGATTCCCAGAAAACAAGAAAGAAGATGAACAAAAGTCGTCTTAAGGGCCAAAGGCCCTATTTATAAGCACTGAGAGCCGTTTCAACTTCAAAGTTGATCTAATGGTAGAGATGCTGCCACCGCCGCACTCACGTGTGAGCCTCGTGAGTGCAACGGTGGGGGGCATTTGTTTCCCCCAATCAGAGCAAAGCTCTGTTCAAGTTTTCAAAATTTGAAATGAGCAGCGCTTCATAAAAGCGCCAGCGCTCTGAGGCAGTGCTCACGTGCAAAGCACGAGTGCGCTAAGGGCGCCAGCGCTCTGAAGCAGCGCACATATGCAAAGCACGAGTGCGCTAGGGCAAAGAGTGCCAGCGCTCTGAAGCAGCGCTCACGTGCAAAGCACGAATGCGCTAGCGCTGGAACTAAATGTTCCCCACCGTCAGATCAAAGATCCAATAAAGATGATAAATCATCAATTGACCAGAATGAAATTCTGTTAAGGAAAGATTCCTCAAAATCTTTCCAAACAAAAAGATTGTGCTCTGTAAATCAGAGCTCCGTTAGATCAATGATCCAATGGTGATTAAAGAATCACTAAAATACAAAATAAATTCTTTATGAGAAAAGATTTTCTAATCTTGTTAAAAACAAGAATATTGGCTTCTGTAAATCAGAAGCCCTTGGATCAAAAATTCAACGATGGAGAAATCCCCAAATCAATTGGAGAAAAGATTTCCTTAACCGATTGAACAAATCAGCTTTCACTATATAAAGGCCCCGAGACTTCAAGTCTCAGATGGAGGAACCCCCCTATAAACTTTGAGAAACCTCAGAAAGAAGAGCAAACTCTCGGTAAAAGAAGAACTTTCTTCAAGGTAAAAAAACAGAGATAAGAAAAATCTCACTAAAGAAGAAGAACATAATTCTTCTCATAGATCATAGATCTATAAGACTAAGGTCTTTTTACAAAAAGAGATCATGAATATCTCATTATAAAAGGGGGAGAATAATTCAATTCTCTTAGGACCACAGATCTATAAAGGCAAAGCCTTTAACCAAAATAAGAGATTGAAACATCTCTTATAAAATAAGAACTTTGTTCTTAGAACCTTGAGACAAAGTCTCTTATAAACAAGAATTTATTTCTCAGATCATAAAACTGATCAATAGCGCTTTGTGCTCATGGACCGGCGCACAGCGCCAAGCGCACTACGTGCTCCTCACATGTGCGCTATATCACAGAAGCGCTTTGCGCTTATTAACTGGCGCTAGCGCCACGTGCTCCTCACGTGCGCGCTATATCACAGAAGCGCTTTGCGCTCATTAACAGGAACTAACGCCAAGCGCGCCACGTGTTCCTCACGCGTGCGCTGATAGAACATAAATTGTTATTTAAATAAAACCCCAGAGCTATGATGAATGCTCAACATTCAATAAAAGACAGAAAGGCTGTCAGAACCCAAGTCAACGCTCAACATTGTCAAATGTTTAACATTTTAACTGAGTGGGCCGAGCCCAAGTTGGCCATAAACCCCTCATTCAGATTAATTGAACCCATATGCTCATAAATTTTAGATCTTAGTCCCAATTGGACTACAGATCTCCCAACCAAAATTGGTTCAAGGGTACATCTCTTCACTCTTCTGATATTTTTGTAATCTTTCAACGTCATCAGAGAGGTGACGGGTCCCGACAACCAGACATTCTATGGACCATGGGGTCCTTAAACTCATAGACTATGATGTCCTTAACCTTGGACTACGGGGTCCTTAAACCCATGGACTATGATGTCCTTAACCTTGGACCATAATGTCCCTAAACTAATCGACCGCAAAGTCCCTAAACTAAAACAATAGAGTTCAAAAGCTATTTTGTTGGATCTAAATGATCCTGTTAAGTAGATTTTAGTCTAAAATTAGACTAACGTATTCTTAACAAATGGTTAAGTTGATCTTAGTCTAAAAATTAGACTAACATATCCTTAACAAACGTTTAAGTTGATCTTAGTCTCAAATGAGACTAACATATCCTTAAACCCAAATCTAAAAAAATACAGATTTGGACTAATCCACGCCCTATGGGTGACAACATAAATTAGTCTCCGTATACAATCCACGGACAACCAAAAATAAAACAAACACACATGACACGAAGTGGCCATCTGGAGAACGAGAAAGTTGTTACCGTGATGCGGTAGCGTAATTAACTGCAAGGGCTTGCTCCTGCAGGGAAGAGCGTCCTCATAATCAAAAACCCCTCAAACAAGGGGGAATCTAACGAAGTCTGCTACAACGGCCGCATCCGTCTAAACCTCCGATACACGGTGCCATAAATCAACGTGGCATCTTCGGAGAGGTGGACGGATAAAACCAAATAGCATCTGCCCCCAAATTCAGGCAAGACGTCAGTCTTGCCCGGCTTTCGGCGGAGAACAGCACCGTTCGTATGGACGGATAGTTGTGCGTTAGCTTTTGAGGTATTGAACTAAAGGTTGATAACCGCTCCTATTTTGACCGTACCATACAGTTCCGGAGGATTGGTGATTCACAGCAATGCATCTGGGAAAGGTTTGGGATGTGTTTTGATGCAGCATGAGAAGCTTATATAGCCTACGCATCGAGACAGTTGACGACCCATGAGAAGAATTACCCAACTCATGATTTAGAGCTTGCAGCAGTGATTTTCGCTTTGAAGATTTGGAGACACTACTTACTCAGCGAAAGGGTCGAAGTATTCACCGATCACAAAAGCCTAAAATACGTGTTCACACAGAAAGAGCACAACATGAGGCAGCATAGATGGTTGGAGCTGATGGCTGACTATGATCTCGATCTCAAGTACCATCCGGGGAAGGTTAATGTAGTGTCGGATGCGCTTAGTCGGTTGTCTGCAATTCAGATGTTGACTGCATAGAAGGAGCTTATCGAAGATTTTCGGAGATTCGAGTTGGAGATCGTGTTACCACATTCTTCGGGACAGTTGATACAGTTGTAAGTACAGTCGTCGTTAATCGATACTATTAAAGCGGCGCAGTCATAGGATCCAAGATTGCAGAAGTTTCGAGAACAGGTTGAAGCGGGACTTCGAACGGACTTGTTGATTCATGAAGATAGTTCGTTACGATATGGTAGCCATTTGTGTGTGCCGAAGGGAGATATTCACGATGAAGTTATGAAGGAAGCGCACAGTTCCGCATATTCCGTACATCCAGGAGGCACGAAGATGTAACATGATCTACGACAGCAATTCTGGTGGGAAGGCATGAAAATGGAGATTGCTCGTTTTGTAGCGAAGTGCTTGGTGTGTCACCAAGTTAAGGCTGAACATCAAAGGGTAGCTGGTTTATTGCTACCACTTTCGATTCCCCAATGGAAGTAGGAACATATAACCATGGATTTCGTGACAGCTTTACCGTGGAGTCCAAAGGGTAACAATGCAATTTGGCTGATTGTTGATCGATTGACCAAGGCAGATCATTTCATACCGTTTCGAGTTGGTCAGTCGACGGAAGCGTTGGCAGAGTGGTACATGCAGGAGATTGTGAGATTGCATGGAGTACCTGTGAGCATCGTTTTCGACCGTGATACCCGATTCTTATCACACTTCTGGAGGAGTTTACAGGAAAGTTTGGGAACACGATTGAAATTTAGCACTGCTTATTATCCCCAGAAAGATGGCCATTCGGAGAGAACAATCCAAACTCTTGAAGATATGTTGAGAGCTTGCATGTTAGACTTCAAGGGTTCGTGGGAGGATCATCTACACTTGGTGGAATTTTCTTACAATAACAGCTTTCAGGCGACTATTCAAATGGCTTTATTCGAAGAATTGTATATCCGCAAGTGTCGCTCACCCGTCTGTTGGGACGATGTTGGAGTACGAAGATTTTGAGACCGGATTTGATCGTGCAAACCGTGGAGAAAGTTAATACTATCCTGAATCACATGAAGGCAGCACAAGATCGGCAGAAGAGTTAGGCCGATACATCGAGAAGACCTCTAAAGTTTGCTGTTGGTGATCCTGTATTCTTGAAGATATCACCGACTAGAGGAGTGATTCATTTTGGGAGTCGAGACAAATTTAGTTCTCGATTCGTGGGGCCTTTCGAGATTATTGAGCGTGTTGGAAAATTGGCTTATCGATTGGCTTTATCACCATCTTTGGCGAGTGTTCATGACGTGTTTCATGTATCTCAATTCCGTAAGTATAGTCGAGATGAAACACACATGCTAGATCATTCGGAGGTGACTGTAAGGGAGGATTTGACCTTTGAAGAACGACCGATATCGATTGTTGATCGAAGAGAAAAGGTTCTTAACAACAAAGTTATCCCGCTCATACTTGTTTCATGGGGGAATCGCTCGCACGGAGAATCAACTTGGGAACGAGAAGACGAGATTCGACAGAAGTTTCCACACCTCTTCTCGTAGATTCATGTTTGTTTTTCTTTTCTTGTTCAGGGAATTTCGAGGACTAAATTCTTTTTGTAGTTGGGTATAATATAACACCCTAGTTCATTTATACCAGTTCTATTTTAGGTATTTCTTTATTTATGGCTATTTCTTGATTTATTGTTGTTTGAGTGTGAATAGTATAATTGGCATCTGTATTTGCATCCGACCCGACCAGCTTGCTGGAAACCCGTCTTGATTACTGTTTATGATTTATTCCGGCTAGTTATGAGAATTCATGCACTTTCATGTTGTTTATACTGCATACTTGCATTATAAATCTAGCATCTGCATTTTTTTATAAAACAAGTAAACTCAAATAAAATATTTTTAAAATATCTTGTATGGCCTGCATCATATCCCTAACCCTGTGGTAGCATCCGTGCATCGTGTTCTCATCCCGTTTAGTGAAACGGACTCGTTTGGATAGCTACGTGCACGCTACGTGTATCCGTTCTTGTGGGTATGCTTTTTTGTGATCCGGTTATCATATTTTGGTTTTGGTTAATACGTATATTATCCGTATTTTGAAACCGTAATTTTAGACCCGACCCGAACGTGTTTTGGATTATTTTTGTATTAGCCAAAATCTCAAATTTAACTAATATTATATTCTTATAATATAATCTGTTAATATATAAGTTTTTATATATATTTTTAACTAAAAATATTTTTAATATTTTCTAATCTTAACTAATAACCAATCTCTGCCACTCTTATATATATATATATATATATATATATATATATATATATATATATATATATATATTAATTATTATTTCTTTTTTTTTTATTTTTTTTATTTTTATTAAACCCCATACACAGACCTCTCTCTCTCCTTCTTCTTAAAATTTCTTTTCTTCGTCTCATCACGAGAACTCAACCCATGCTCGCGCTCACCCATGCCCTGCCCTCGTCGCCGCCTATCCCAGCCTCGCCTTCACCACCACCCTCACCCTAGAATTCTTCTCCACCTACTCGACCACCTCCTCCTCACTTCCGTCACATTCGCGACGACCCACGATCGTGAGGAAACCCTTGCTTGTCCCAGCTTCGTCGTCGTAGCCCCCTTGCCGTCGCCGTCTCAACGCCCTCGTCACCACGACCTCCTCCTTCCCTCTCTCTCCTTCACCTCCGACTACAACCCCAAGCCTCGACCATGAAACCCACTGCAACCCATCACCCGAGCACCCCTGCACACCTCGCCACGGAGCTCCGACTACTTCGTCGTCGCCTCCACACCCTCTCCACCACCTCTCATCCCTCTCCCTTCTCTCCAAACACCCCAGTCCTTTTCCCTGCTCTAAGCCCGATCCCCGACTTCAAGAACCGTGATCCATTACCTTGCCGGAAAACCCTTGCCTACATCCTCACCATCGACGGCCCATCGTCAACGTCACCCCTCGCCTTCCTCTCTGATCCTAGTGCACCAAACTCACAGCCTTCTTCATCTTCTTCTTTTTCTTCTTCTCCTTGCTTTTTTTATTTCTTGGTTTCCGGTGATCGCCGGAGCCGTGCCGCTGCCAACGATCCGAGCAATCTAGAGGATGTTCCCAGCCAGCGTGGTCACCTTCTTGCTTTGCCTAGCCCTGTCCCATGTGCGCGTGTGTACATTGCGACGTTTACCCGAAGTCGGACGCTGCGTATACACCCCGTCGTGAGATCCGATCAGGCAAGTTTATCTTGCTACATGCTATATTATTATATTTGCATCCATATTAATAATAATATTACATGTTCATTGCATTGTGCATCCCTGTTACTGTTTTACTATTTTCGGATAGCCGTACGCATCCATATCATTAATTACATATCTGGTTGCATGCAAGTTAGCTTGATACATGCTATATTATTATACTTGCATCTATATTAATAAAAATATTGCATATTTATTGTATTGTGCATCCATGT
The DNA here is from genome assembly GCA_030015575.1 of Agapanthus africanus. NCBI lineage: Eukaryota > Viridiplantae > Streptophyta > Magnoliopsida > Asparagales > Amaryllidaceae > Agapanthus > Agapanthus africanus. Next base: position 392,718,925 of record JASDDO010000018.1, read on the forward strand.
TACAATTTTACCATTTTTCCGATATCCGTTCGCATCCGTATCATTTATTGCATATCTAGCTGCATGCCATATCATATAATTTCATGTTGTTGTTATGTTAGTACCCCATGCTTGATAACGTGCATCCTACGTAGTCATGGAGTTGTAGATGTAACCCCTGATAGATATTTGTACATTCGTACTTTTATCGTGCATCCGTACTTGCTACAGTTTTATTACGAGCATCCGTTTGATACCTGTGCACTACCTGTCATGACCTGATACATCACTACTTGACCTGTTACTTGATTCTGTTACTAATGCTGACAATCCTGACATGTTATCCTGACGGACGTATCATGTTGTCTGCATAGACAAACCTGTACCTGCTTGATCCTGTGTTGGTATTAGCTCCAGATTTATCAATACCTGACTTGAACATATAACTTGAGGGTAAGGGAAAATTAATGATGAAACCTGACTTATAACTCAACAGTTCGACGCTTATACTGATCAGTTTTGGGGGCTAGGCCAGTCCCGGGATGATGTTGCTGACATCATTCGTCTGTATATGTTTCCTGTTTGTGCTTAGAGGCATGTCTCGGATTCAGCCCCGAGAGTCTGGACCGTGGTCCCGGGCATGAATGGGATACTATTGAATTACATCGACGATTCATTAAATTGATTTCAAAGACTTGAGAGTAATTAACCCAGTAGCATAGATTACTCACCGCATGCACATACACTTCACTGTTCTATATTCGTGTTATTATTATACACTTATTACTGTTCATACTCATGCCTGCATATCTTGTTACCTCCTGATTATATTTTTATTGTTTGATATTATGACGCACTGACGTCTGGGTTTTGCATGGCCCGGATCCTCTGTCTTTTTCGCAAGCCGAGCAGTGAGGATCCTGTTAATATCTAGTTTAGTTTAGTTTTATTTCAGTACTTTCATTTCCTGATGTGAGCCCGTATTTGGGACGTGCTTTCTTGATGCTATTGTTTATTGGATTTATTGATTCCGCATATTATTTCTTGACTCGTTTATTCTGGCATATGGACATGTACTAGATAGTTTATTTTTATTTTACTGTTCTTGATATCTTATAGACAGCCGTAATATAATTGTGGAGGGATAACCACAGGTATCATGGTTGGCTCTGTCACGTGCCGGTCTTAGCGCACTCTGGGAAGCGGGGTGTGACAGCGTCAGAATTATCCTGGAAGCTCATGCCCGCTGTGAACGCATCAGGATGATCCTTTGGGTCGGACTTCCCGTCAAAGAGAGCCACCTTGGACGGCTTGTTCTTGGAGGAAACTCATTCGGCAGGCAATTCCTCGGTGAAGGGCTTTATGAGAGAATCCGTGGAATATTTAGCCCGTTCACCAGATGGAGGGCCGTCTCGTCGCATGCCTTCGAGCTTCTTTTCGAGGGCTTCGAGACGGTTGTGATACCCTGAGAATTCGGCACAGCCGGAGTGGTGGTCATTTCCACCCCTGGTCTGTGCGGTAGTACGACTTCGATTCCGCTATCAAATTTCTTAGATCCTCAGGCGATGTCCTTCTAGAGTAGCCTTGACGCGAGCTGTGTGCATGGTCCCGGCGAGGGAGAGGCCGTCGGTCGCGCCTGGAAGTGGGCGAGCTGACCGACACCTCCTCGGGTGGCGCGAGAGCACGATGGGCATCGTAGCGATGGTCTCTTTCTCGTGACCGCGGCGTAGAGCCGTGCGGTACCCAGCGGGTCATGGAATTAGTCGCTTCATGGGAGCCACGGTTGCTCGAGTTGGCACGCTAGTGTTCGGTGGCGTTGAGGGGAGCAATGTTATTCACTCTTCTGCCAACGCCGTGATCCCTGGGAGGAGGAACTGCGATCTGGTGATCATGGCCCGCCAACTGAAAGCGGATGAGGGCGTCCACCATCGATGTGAGTCTGTCGATCTACACCGATAGGGCGTTGAGGATGTTTAGAAAGGGAGCAGAACCGACAGCGCCTCCGTTGTGGGGAGGCGGCGGCTTGTACTAGGATCGTCAAGGTTCTCGCTCGCCATTAGGCCGAAGGCGGAAGACCAACTTTTATTGGTGGAACAAAATAAGTTTTTCGTTCCCACAGACGGCGATAACTGATGGAGGTTGTGATCTCCTTCAGATGTTGTCTTCCTTTGATCCGCAGCGAGTGGTGATGAGTAGCTGAGATTGAATCTGAGGGTTTCCCCTTGGTGCGTGTAGATCTCAATGGGTTTGATTTGAGGATAAAGCCGAGCTACCTGCAAGAAAGTCCTGGGGTGGTTGTACCACCAAGGACCCTCTGACGATCAAGTTAGTCAAAATATTTGGGCAGAGTAACGGCTTATTAGGGTAAAATTGCCTTACCTGAGTCGTCTGAGAGAGGGGTTTATATAGGGGTCGCGTGGAGCGAGCCGGTGCGAGATCTCCGCCGTCAGTTACGCCCATACGTTACGCCCACGTTAATGGCAGTATCCGCTCATTAATAGGGGAATGAGCCTACGTGGGACACGGGACGTGGGGCGGCGGATATCTCGCTTTGGAGAGATACGCGGAGCCGTTGCGGAAGCGCTAAGGCCTTACGTTCTCAGTTGATCGGCTGGGGAAGGCTTAGCTCGGCGTGAGGCTTGGAGACGAGCCGAGAGGCCGAGGAAGCTCAGCTCTGTAATAGCTCGGAGACGAGCACAGGAGAATGGGCACCATTTCGGCGGCTAGGTCGCTCTTGGGTAAGAGGCGGAATGTTGGCTCAGGGATAAGCTGGGGAAGGTCATCAATGCTCCGCGCTGATTTTACCTCGGTAGCCCTCCAGGAGTCCAGTGAGCTGTCGTGGATGGCACGTCATTCGCGACGTGCTGCGATCTAAGGAATTCCACTTCTGAGCAGCATCACTCTTTATGACCATTAGAATAGAACACCAACAGAGGCAATAACTCTGAGCTTAAATTTGAAATGAAACCCAATGTGAATATATTCGAGGATAAAATGAAGCCAAAAAACGATAGGAATTAGAATTTTAAATCTAAGGGTATGGAAATTCAATAAGAACGCTAGTTGTCCTAATCAATACCAGAATTAGCATATCGAGCTTCTAACCAAAAATGTATGAAGAAGTTTTGATTTTTCTGTAGAAGATCAATTAATCACATGGCTACTAAATGCTACTATAAGAAGACAAAACCGCTGAAGGAACCCACCAAAACAGAATAGTGAAAATGAAGGATATACTAGACATAAAGTGAACATGTTTCAGAAGATATCTAAATCTTTTACGTTTTCTATACAGTTAGTGTTAGATGAATATCCTAACAAAGTGATTTATAGTTATAACCATGTTATATCTTATCATAACTAGCAGATTACTTTGTTGTAACTGATTTGTTATCTTGGTTGTTTTAGTTTTTACTGATTAGCTGTATAATTTGTTAGTTGTAATAGTATTGAAACTATATAAATAAAGGTTGATATGGAGACATGAGATTAACACAATCTCCGCCATTTTTCTATACACAACCTCATTTCTTTATCTACTTGCATGGTATCAGAGCGTCTGATCATGTGACACCTACATTAAAACATATTCATCCCTCCTTCACACCACAACTTCAAATTTCCCCCCCTAATTTTCCTTTGAATCATGGCAGAGAGAAGATTTTAAGCTAGCTAAGTTCTTATCTGTACTTGGGTCTGAATATCAGCATGTGAGAAATCAGATATGAGCTAGTTCTGAGCTCCCTACACTCAATTCAGCCTATGCGAGGGTTCCACGAGTTCTTACATCTTCAAATGGTGATGGATCTTCAACCAATGACCATGCTCTAGTTGGGCAAGTTGGCTTTGTATCTAATACCAGAGGTCATGATCAATCTAATAGAGGTCGTGGTAGAGGCAGACTCAGTGTAACGACCCCAAAATCCCCGTACCTTTATATTTCACTTTCTTTTTAAAAGCCCGCTTTCTCTTCGAATGTTGGTATATATTCAATTCTTGTTGAATATATGCAAGAACAAGCATGTATCCCATTGGTTAAATTCTTGTATTGTTATTTGCATAGGCCACATGTTCGAAACCCGGTCTTGCAAGTATTTTTTAAAAAACCCTCGCATAATCTACAAAGGGGACATTTCAATTCCTTTTTTAAACTCCCATAATAAATTAAAATTATTATGGAAAGTTATGGTGAACATAATCACCCTTTATTTTTCCTCACCCTCCTCCTTCATTCTCATCTTTAAATCTCATCAACACCCTTTATTCCTTATTCTCTTTATTTTCTTCTTTCTCTTCATTTCTCACACTGAAAATTCAAAGGAGAATCCCTAACCAAACCATCCATCTACACCTTAAGAGTTCTAGGCCTTTTGTCATCATAAGAGCGCAATTGTCCACTAAGATTCAAAGCGAACCGATTAATTGTTCCTCCCATATCGTAAGTGCCCTCTCTTTTATTTTGTTTTGTTTCTCTAAATCTTATGTAGAGAATACTTCTAGGAAACTAAACTTTATCTTATCTTGATTGTGAAGGGTTCCCTAAAGCTTGCGGCCAATGCGAAAGTGTAATGAACAACAAAAATTTCAAGCGGGCGATAGGAAACCAAAACATAGATATCGTTCCAAAGACTAAACTAGCAAAACAAACATACAATATTACGAAATTACAACCTTTGTCGCGTGTCCACCCAATCGTGGAAGACCCCTCCAAACTCCTTGTAGACCGTCGGGAATAAGTTTGAGAGGGGACCGCCCTTACCAAAAATGATCCACCCGAGAGAAACCAGTCTAAATTCCAACTTCACATCCATTAATACAAGTGAAGCAACTAAAGATCCAAGTTTGCTTGAAATGGATGCTTAGGGATGTATGATTTTTCTATAATCTTTTCACTCAATTTTCATAGCTTATGAGAGCATGAAGGAGGAGATGAGGAGAGGACAGAGAAGCTCAACATAACCAATAAGCAAGTCTTTTGTATCCAAACAAAATAATGAGAGGACTATATTTTAAAACTATAAAGAAAATATGTCATTCTCTTTTCTTTATAAAATAATGAAGCCCAATATGCTTTCCTGTACGCCTCACCCTCCATCTCATTTATTTGATTTTCTAAAAAGTAAATCAAGAAATGAGGTGTCTTCCTTGTAGAAGTATTCTATATAAATACGGAATAAAACCCCGGTATATATATCGAAATACATACGCGCGTATCCGAATAAAAATATGGTTAATCAAGAGAGAGAAAATGAATAGTGAACATAATACTAGAATATATATATATATATGTATATGTATGTATGTATGTATGCATGCATGTATAAATTATTAAATCACTACTTGATTTAATAATCCGGTTTAATCCTAAACCGGCTAGTATCATTAACCGTCCAATTAAAATCTGTGTAGCTAGTACACGTATTTAATCGGACCCATGCATGTACCCACGTATGACCTCTACATCTTGTCGTCTGAACCGGGAAAACCCTCTGTGCGGGACTCTAAAGACTCGACAATACGCTGGCAGTAAGTAACTGGTATAAATCCATAACCATAAGTACGTCAGCGGCACTAGCTATACATAACGGTTACGCAGGTATATACCGAAAGGGAAATCGATAATCAAATCTTTTCGTGCCCTACTGAGCATGTGTGTGACAATCTTCGTACAGACCGGTCTTTTCATCTAAGAGTATCGCATATCTGGTCTAGGGGATGGTAAATGTCAGACCTCTAATAACCCGATAAGTCGTGTCGATGTGGCTCAAGACCATCCGAAAAACTACCGATCTCACTATCAGTAAATCTCAACTGTCCTGATCAGGGTCTTATGGTGTTGGTCAACCGAACACTGCGTGACATCGACTCCTAATACCGTAAGAGACGAATCCCTGACTATCGCTTACTGCCTCCATGTGGTTCGGGACTGTACCCAACTAAAAGCTATTTGCATGAATCCTTTGGACCATAGTTGGGTAGTAATCTAAGTACGGCAGGAACTCATACAAGACAAATGACGATCTCAAGTCAAAAAACTAATATGTACTCATGTCACTAGAGAACTGCTATCCGACGATAGGTATAATACCATCTAAAAGTTCTCAGCGAGTCCGTCCGGTGTACTCACCTCCATTGAGCACCTGTATACTATATTAGGTGACACAGCACCAATGGCTTACGAGACCGGCCACCGCCCTTCGTCGGGGTCACAAAATGTATACACTAGTCTACTCCTGAATATCGATGCCCATTCTCGATACTTTCTCGACTAGGGACATTTAAAGATATGCTTATGGACTACCTAGCTCCCACGTATATGATCGCCATCATAATAATAGTAGTCAAGTAAGAATCCTACGGGCTTTATCATTATGTATTAGCGATATGTAATAACCAATAAAGCGTATACACATCAATGACAAAAACAAACCAGATATATAGCATACTATCATCTCGAGTAAGATTGTTCTATCTGTATATGTACTCCTTCAATTACAATAATCGCCTACTCGTAATTACAATAATTGCCTTGAGGGCACTATATCCAACAATCTCCTACTTGCACTTAAGGCAATTATTGCGGTATTGCATACCCACAGCTGGTGTACTACCGAATACCCAACTTCTCTACTAATAAGTTTTGCAAATCGTGTTTGAGAAACATTCGTGTTTGAGAAATAATCTCAGCGTGTGGATTCACTCCAATGTTTCTAACCTTACCTCTCTATATCTCAACTTCACGGAGATCAACTATCTCTCGAACTGAGTGAAACCTGTCTTAGAATTTGTCTGGATATATGATGAGACCAAGTTTATAAATGAACAATTTTATCCAACAAACTTCTTAGGCTATATCTTCCGCTGATCATAATCAACATCATGCGCCATGCCTATCTCAGTATCCACCTGGATCCCTTTCCAACATACTTCCCCTCAAAAGAAGATAAACTTATAATTCTGACAGCCACTCTGTCATCCAGGTCACTTGGGAAGCTAGAACCGGTAATCGCCTCTTGTAGGAGGCTATCATTACCATACACCAAGAACATCATCATATGTTCTTTATTGCTTCTCTCTATTTCTCCAGGATTAGGTTAATATATGCTTCTATAGCAAGTGAAAAAGCAATATCTGGTTTGGTACATGACATCACATGATTGACCTAATTGCTAAAGCAATTATAATGTCATTCAAGCGTGTCTCTCTCTTCATCAGTCTAGAAGACATCTCTTTAAAGAGGTTGACTCCATCACATTCGGGTAAACTACCACGCTAGTAGTCATATGTTCTAAACCACTTTATTATGGTATCCAAGTACTCCGATTAGGAAATTTCCAAAATCTAGATAAATCTAGTCAACAGAATCCTTGATATATTATCCATATCCTATAAGGAGAAACATCCGTGACGACCAAAGTTTGATCGGTTATAGTATAAGAATGTCACTTCCTATCTGGAGTATGTCATCTATATATCATATGATAATACTCTCTACACCCTTCTTACCGGTTCATCTATCATTTTGATGAACTCAAATACTTTGACTGTCACATCAAAACAGATGGTCCAGCTCCGCTATACCTGCTTTAGTCTACCAATATACATAAGCAACTTGCACATCTTCCGCTGCTCCTACTGACTACGATAACCCTCTGGCAGAATCATATACACATGCACTTCTAAATTTTTATTTAGAAAGACTTATAGTCGTCCACCTGTCAGATGTCATAGTCATGAATAGCAGCTGCGGCAAGTCATATCTTGCCTGAAAGCTATCACTTTTTATGACCTGCCGATAACTAGTATGGCCATCATAATCTTGATGCTGACCTCCCTGTCACCATCCTCGAGGAAACTGAAGTATCTCTCAGGTGGCTGAGATCACCTACTAAAATCCACGGAGTGGCTAAGTATTCTCGATTCCAATTGAATTCTTAAGTTCTACTAAATTTTCAGTAATTGTTTGTAGTTTTGGAATCATTTCCAGCTCTACCATACTCTCACTAGTTCCTTTAGCAAAGAAGTCCTTTTTATAAAAAAAAGGTGGCGAGTCAAGAACAAATCAACTTTTGATCTTGAAAATAGTAGAAGTTAAACCCTTGCGAAAGCTTGGGATAATCTACAAACTGTTATTACAAAAATATGTCTTGAGTATATCCGGATTCTGCTATCAACACGAACCGGATTACTCCATATCTTAACAACCTTAAGACATGCTACCATTCTATATCCATATAAATAAGGCACTAATTTAGATGGAACAAAATTCAATTGGCATACAGTTGTTTCCAGTGCATATCACCTAAATGGAAGAAGACCATACAATATTAGTTATCAAGGAGCGTACCCACGGATGAGTAACCTGTGAGTGAAACAATATTCTCAATATTACTATGACGAAATACCTACCATAAGTATTTGCATTTTCGATCACCTCGAAGAATTCTGATACTTCTAACGTATGGTTCTCTACTTTATTCTTATACCTATGAACCTCTCAAAATTTTGGATCTTACATTTCAACGAACGTGTGTTTAAAACAAGAGAACTCATAAATAACGTGAATGGAGTAAGAGTATCAACCCCTTGTCCAGAAGGACACAGGACAACATACATTATGTTGTATATGTCTCAAGAGTACACTAACTCAAATTTCATGTGTTTGTAAATTGATAACTGTATTTTGGTCAAGAACGTCTATACTGTTATTCAATACACCCTTATCTTATCATCAACTGATAAAGGTAAATGTTTAGAACATAATTTTCAAAAAGTTATATCTTATTTTATAAAATAAAGATACAGATATATCATTTTAAAAATCGGTGTAAAACAACGGTTATTCAAAACCAAATATTTGCCGTAAGGCAAAACCAGGTGATTTAATTCAATATCGCCAATTGCTATGAATTCCGACATTGAAGATCAAATCACCCATTTTCCAATATTCAACTCCTTCTCAGCATCTTCAACGCCTTACAAATGTGAGATTCTAATCTGGCATATACACACCCTGGAGTCAGAATTAATTGGGAAAACAGTTTTCAATTATAACTACACAGAAAAACTGAAACATAAATGTCTAAAGGGGGTAGCCGGGTATATCTAGTAATGCCTCTTCCACTGTCTAAATTTACGACATTAATCGCAATTTCTTTTGCCCTTACTGCAACCCTTTGTATGTCTCTACATCTTACCTTCCATACACCATACTTAAGCTAGTTGGTTTTCTTCCTTCTCTATCTTTCAGTACCAGCCTAAAATTTGGAAGAAAACTATTCAACAAGCATAACTGGTATACCCTCCTTATGCAAGGAGCTCTCAATTTAAGAGAAGGTGAATAAGGAAAGGCAACCGAATTATACAATTCAATTTCTCCAGAACCTATGACCATTCTCAAACTGAAATAAATTTCTTCGAGTTCGTATGTAACCATACGATACCCTTTCCAAGCAAAATGGATCATCGTAGTGATACGACGTGTTTTGAAGAAATCAAAGGGAAAGTAGGAGTAGAAGGGATATATGCGACTTTTTCGTGAATCATGACAATCCAAAACCAAATGGTAAAAAGGTTTAGTCAACTTGGTTTACGAGTTTTAGTTTAAGGTCGGTCATGGTTACAAACCAAAGAGAGAAAAGAAACACTCAGCGTGCACTCTATTAAGATTAGATTGGTTTATTAATTTATCTAATCAGGACGACTCATATTGTTTTCTCGAATTCTTCTTTAAACCCTAAAAAGAGAACTAGCTGGGATCATATACACCTTACAAGTTCGTCAATCGTTCAGCCAGGCCTATGTTAGCACTCCGAGGGAGGTCCCCCATACTTTCGCACGGACCCAATTAAATAACCCCGTTTCCTCAGAGGTATAACTTCGTTAACACTTTCTAAACACCTACTGGGTTAGCTAGTTTCGAAGTGAAAATCTCTCGGGAGTAATACCTGCTTATAGTGGGAATTGGGACCCAACTATTATCGTGTGATAAGCTTGACGGAAGTCGACCAAAATTACCACACTCCAGAAAGCATGCGCATGCTTGGCAAGTTTCCTTTATATTTGAAACTTCCGATATGGTTTTTACCCCTAGGACCCAAGTGACCTTGACGAATGATCAACAAATCAAAGGTCCTAATTAAGTTCAACCCGTCATTATCTTGATTGCATTAAACCCACCCGCATGGTCCTTGACGAATGATCAACAAAGTCGTTCGACTGTCTTAACTAATCCACATATCCATAAAACAGAAAATCACCACTTAGCTACCGCACACTACGTCTTGACGAATGATCAACAAACGTAGCACGATTACTAAGTAATAATAATCCGAAATGATGAAGGGCTACACGGCTGGTTTTTGGCGAAAAACCTTTAATGTAATGAACTTGATATTGTTGAAGGAACTCGAGTGGTTTTGAAAAGGAATGGTTTAGGCTCTACTTTTAAAACAATTTGTTTTGAAGAAAACCGAGTGTTTATAGTAACATAAATTTTTGCTTAAAAGCGAACTCCTCGTGAAGAGTACAAGACCCTTTCCTCATCGAATGAGGTGTATATTCCTAACCGAATACCACTATGCAAAGTAAAATAATAAGACTATAGTTTTAAAAATTGGTTCTGACATCATTTAGGTTTATTTTCTGTAACACCCTAGTTCATTTATACCAGTTCTAGTTCAAGTATTTCTTTATTTATAGTATTTTTTCCTGATTTATTGTGTTGTGGGTGCGAATAGTGTATTTGACATCTGTATTTGCATCCGACCCGACCTACTTGCTTGAAACCTGTCTTGATTCATGTTTATGATTTATCCTAGCTTATTATGTGGATCCGTGCACTTTCATTATTTATACTGCATACTGGCATTTTATCTGGCATCTGCATTTCTTTAACATAACATTTAAAGACAAAAAAAATATTTTAAAAATAGATTGCATGGCCTGCATGATACCCCTGACCCTGTGGTAGCATCCGCGCATCTTGTTCTCGTTCCGTTCAGTGAAACGGACTTGTTTAGATGGCTACGAGCACATACATGCATCCGTTCTTGAGGGTATGCATTTTCGTTATCCGGATATCTACTTTTAGTTTTGGTCAACACTTATATTTTTCATATTTTAAAACTAGATTTTTAGACCCGATCCGGGTGTGTTTTGGACTATGTTTGTATTTACCAGAATATCAAATTTTATTTATATAATATTAATTTTATAAACTGATACAAATTAAAATTTAGTTAACTAATAAAAGATTTTTTTAAATTTAAATCTAAACTAATTTCCTAACAAACTAACAACCCCTTTTTCTCTCCTCTCTCTCTCTCTCTCTCTGTTACTTTATAAATATTAATTCTTTCAATATTTACAACCCCAGCATCTCTTCTCCACATATATATATTTGATATACTTTTTAAATCCCATATAAAGAAAAGCACCGTTCCCTTTCTTCTTCACGTTTTCCCGCCTACGAACGAAACCTACGCCTCGCCTCTGCCCTCGTCCCGCGTGCCGTGTATGCGTTGCGACGATTTAACGACATGCGACGTGCCGTACGTATCCGTCGTGTGATCCGATCGAGGCAAGTTTATCTTGCTACATGCTATGATATATTTTACATCTATATTAATAATAATATTACATGTTTAGTGCATTGTGCATCCCATGTTACCATTTTACTGTTTTATGACGTCCGTTTGCATCCGTACAATTTATTACACATCTAGTTACATGCAAGTTAATCTTGCTACATGCTATAATATAATATATTGCACCCATATGAATAATAACATTACTTATTGTTTAATTATGCATCCCACATTACCATTTTACTATTTTACTGTCTTCGGACATCCGTGTGCATCCATATCACTATTTACATATATAGTCGCATACTAATTCATCTTGCTACATGCTAGGTATATTATTATGCATCCATATAAGTAAAATATTACCCGTTTATCACATTATACATCCATATTAAAGTTTTACCGTTTTCGGATACCCGTTTGCATCCATATCATTTAAAATATATATAACTGCATCTATAGATCATATTAATTCATGTTATTATTGTAGTAACACCCCATACTTAATAATGTGCATCCCACTTAGTCTTGGAACTGTACATATAACCCTAATCGATAATTGTGCATCCATACCATTAATTATATATCTATTTGCATTCCAAGTCACGTTATTTCATATTACTGCTATATTAACACCCCATGCTAGATAATGTACATCCTACATAGTCATGAAACTATAGTTGTAACCCCTGATAGTTATTTATGCATCCATATTTATTTGTGTATCCATACCATTAATTCTGCATAACTAGTTGCACCCCATATTACATTAACTCATATTATTAATACATTAATACCCCATGCTTGATATTGTGCATCCTACTTAGTCATGATGTAACCCCTGATCGATATTTGTGCATCCATGCTTTTATTGTATATCCGTACTTTCACCCTAATTCAATACTTGCTACAGTTTGATTATGAGCACCCGCTTGATACATGTGCACTACTTGACATGACCTGATACACCACTACTTGACATGACTTGATACATGTACACTACCTGACAAGACCTGATATATCATTACTTGACATGTTACCTGATCCTGTTTCTAATGCCGACAATCCTGACATGTTGTCCCGATGGACATATCCTATTGTCTGTATAGACAAACATGTTCCTGCTTGATCCTGTGTTGGAATTAGTCTCAGATTTATCAATACCTGACTTGAACACATAACTTGGGGGTATGGGGAAATCAATGATGAAACCTGACTTGTAACTCGACAGTTCGATGTTTATACTGATCAGTTTTAGAGGCTAGGCCAGCCCTGGGATGATGTTGCTGACATCATTCATCTGTACATATTTCATGTTTAGTGCCTAGCGGCATGTCTCGGTTTCAGCCCGAGAATCTGGACCGTGGTCCCGGGCATGCAGGGATACTATTGAGTTACATCGACGATTCATTAAATTGATTTCAAAAACTTGAGAGTAATTAACCGAGTAGCTTAGTTCAGATTACTCACTGCACATCACATATGTTTTTACCCTTCACTGTTCCTTATTCGTGTTACTGTTCTACTTTTATTACTTTTCATACTCGTCCCTACATGTCTTGCTACCCCCTGATTATATTATTGTTGATATTATGACGCACTGACGTCTGGGTTTTGCACGGCCCAGATTCTCTACCTTTGTCGCAGGCTGATCAGGAGTATTTCCGCCGTCAGGCCGAGCAATGAGGATCCTGTTAGTATCCAGTTAGTTTAGTTATTTCCGTACCTTCCAGATTGTTATTGTTATTTAGATTTATTGCTTCCGCATATTATTTCTTGACTTGTTTATTCTGGCTTATGGACATGTACTAGATAGTTTATTTTATTTCTACTATTCTTGATATCTCTAGACAGCCGTAATGTGACTGTGGAGGGATGTTTCCTAGCCACAGGTAGCATGGTTGGCTCTGTCACGTGTCGATCTTAGCGCACTCTGGGAAGCGGGGCATGACAGGGTTAGTTTGGTATCAGAGCGATAGGATTTAGGTTAATCGGGTTTGATTCTTTTGTAGTTGGATATTGGACCCAATACACGAATCAGAAAACCGGTAATTAGGAACATGTCCTGCCACATTGTTATCGTGATTCTTGAACCATATCTTTCCTGCCACATTGTTATCGTGATTCTTGAACCATATCTTTCTCTTGACCCTTGTCTTGATGATATGCAAACAACTTTGCATCTCGGCTTGAAACCTTTTGGCTCCCTATTGTTTCTTTCTAGGATTTGGGTGACTTGAACAGAGTTATGTGATTGTAATTATGAACTGCAACATGATTACAATGCGGTACTCTATTTAAATAACTTGGAGTCCTAGTCTTGATTCACTTCCTTATTTCATGGTAGTTATATTGCCTTGCTTCTCTTGCTTTCCAGTTCATGTTTATCGCAAGCTTGAATCATGTTTACCATGCTTATCTTCTTCAGTATCTTGGCTTCAGGTGAAGTCATTTCGGATATCCTACTTGTTCATGTTTTCCCGTACTTGCATTATTCGATTCTGGTGCATCCCATTGTTTGTTGTTGTCTTGGGAATGGATTTTCTCTGCACTTTCCACGCTCACATTGAGTGTTGGGCAAAGAAAGTGATTTTCCAGATTCCCGGAAATCCGGAGTTTGTTTTTGCTAGAGGTAGCAGTTCTGTCGGGCCAATCAAGTTTAGGGCTAGGCCGACAAACAATGTTCTTTTGTCGATGGAAGTTGATAAGGAAGAATCGCCAGCTGTAGTTCGAGAGTTCATGGACGTATTCGAAGACATCTCGGGTTTACCGCCAAAATGAGATGTAGAATCGATCTTGTTCCTGGTGTAGCGCCAATCTCAAAGGCGTACTATCCAATGGCACCAGTGGAGTTGGAAGAAGTCAAGAAGCATGTTACCGAATTACTTGAGAAGGGTTGGATTCGCAGCAGCAATTCACCTTGGGGAGCTCCAGTTCTTCTAGTAAAGAAGAAATATGGCACAAGGAGGATGTGCATCGATTATCGAGAATTAAACCGGGTGACTATTAAGAACAAGTACCCGATCCTTCGCATTGGCGAATTATTCGAGCAACTCAGTGGCGCGAGGGTATTCTCGAAACTGGATTTGTGATCCGGATATCATCAGGTCCGAGTTAAATCGGAAGATATTTGCAAGACTGCGTTCCGAACTCGGTATGGACATTACGAGTATTTAGTGATGCCATTCGAAGTCACGAATGCACTGGCGATATTTATGGACTTAATGAACCGAATCTTTTCACCGTTCTTGGACCATTTTATAGTGGTGTTCATCGATGATATTCTGGTCTACTCGAGAAGTATTGAAGAGCATGTGGAACACTTGAAGATCGCACTGCAGACATTGAGGCAAGAAAGATTGTATGCAAAGATGACCAAGTGCAAGTTTTGGCTTGAAGAAGTGAAGTTTTTGGGGCATGTCGTATCCGGAGATGGAATCGCCGTTGATCCTGAGAAAATTGTAGCAGTTCAAGATTGGCCGATTTCGAAGAACGTAGCAGAGATCAGAAGTTTTCTTGGACTTGACGGATATTAAGAAGGTTCGTAGAGAATTTTGCTCGCTTAGCTGAGCCTTTGAACAAGCTTATGTGGAAGGAAGTACCGTTCGTATGGACGGATAGGTGTGCGTCAGCTTTTGAGGCGTTGAAGCAAAGGTTAATAACCGCTCCTATTTTGACCGTGCCAGACAGTTCAGGAGGATTGGTAATTCACAGTGACGCATCTAGGAAAGGTTTGTGATGTGTTTTGATGCAGCATGGGAAGGTTATAGCGTACGCATCGAGACAGTTGAAGACCCATGAGAAGAATTACCCAACTCATGATTTGGAGCTTGCAGCAGTGATTTTTGCTTTGAAGATTTGGAGACACTACTTATTGGACGAAAGGGTCGAAGTATTTACCGATCACAAAAGCCTAAAGTATGTGTTCACACAGAAAGAGCTTAACATGAAGCAGCGTAGATGGTTGGAGCTGATGGCTGACTACAATCTTGATCTTAAGTACCATCCGGGGAAAGTTAATGTTGTGCCGGATGTGCTTAGTCGGTTGCCAGCAATTCGGATGTTGACTGCACAGAAGAAGCTTATCGAAGACTTTCGGAGATTCGAATTGGAGATCGTGCTACCGTATTCTTCGGGACAGTTGATACAGCTGCAAGTACAGTCGTTGTTGATCGTTAATATTAAAGCAGCACAGTCACAGGACCTAAGATTGCAGAAGTTTCGAGAACAGGTTGAAGTTGGACTTCGAACGGACTTGTTAATTCATGAAGATGGTTCGTTGTGATACGGTAGCCGTTTGTGTGTGCCAAAAGGAGATATTCGCGAAGAAGTTATGAAGGAGGCGCACAGTTCTGCATATTCCGTACATCCAGGAGGCACGAAGATGTACCGCGATCTAAGACAGCATTTCTGGTGGGTAGGCATGAAAAGGGAGATTGCTCGCTTTGTAGCGAAGTGTTTGGTGTGTCAGCAAGTTAAGGCTGAATATCAAAGGGTTGTTGGTTTATTGCAACCACTTCCGATTCCTCAATGGAAGTGGGAACATATAACCATGGATTTCGTGACAGCTTTACCGCGGAGTCCAAAGGGCAACAATGCAGTTTGGGTGATGTTTGATCGATTGACCAAGGCAGCTCATTTCATACCATTTCAAGTTGATCAATCAATGGAAGCGTTGGCAGAACGGTACATGCAGGAGAATGTGAGATTGCATGGAGTACCTATAAGCATCATCTCCGATTGTGATACCCGATTCTTATCGCACTTCTGGAGGAGCTTACAGGAAAGTTTAGGGATGCGATTGATGTTTAGCACAGCTTATCATCCCCAGACAGATGGCCAGTCGGAGAGAACGATCCAAACTCTTGAAGACATGTTGAGAACTTCCATGTTAGACTTCAAGGGTTCATGGGAGGATCATCTACACTTGGTGGAGTTTTCGTACAACAACAGTTTTCAGGTGACTATTCAAATGGTTCCATTCGAAGCGTTGTATGGTCGCAAGTGTCGTTCACCTGTTTGTTGGGACAATGTTGGAGAACAAACATTGTTGGGACCGGATTTGATCGTGCAAACAGTTGAGGAGGTTAATACCATCCGAAATCATATGAAGGCAGCGCAGGATCGGCAGAAGAGTTGGGAAGATACATCGATAAGACCTCTAGAGTTCGCTGTGGTGATCTTGTGTTCTTGAAGATATCACCAACTAGAGGAGTGATTCGTTTTGGGAGTCGAGACAAACTTAGTCCTCGATTCGTAGGGCCTTTCGAGATTTTGGAGCGTGTTGGAGAAGTGGCTTATCGATTGGCGTTACCACAATCTTTGGCGAATGTTCATGACGTGTTTCATATATCTCAACTCCGTAAGTATGTTCGAGATGAAACACACGTACTTGATCATTCGGAGCTGACTGTAAGAGAGGATTTAATCGTTGAGGAATGACCGATGTCGATTGTTGATCGAAGAGAAAATGTCCTTAAGAACAAGCCTATCCCTCTCGTACTTGTTTCTTGGGGAAATCGCTCGCACGGAGAATCGACTTGGGAACGAGAAGACGAGATTCGACAGAAGTTTCCACACCTATTCTTATAGATTCTTGATTGTTTATCTTTTCTTGTTTTAGGAATTTCGAGGACGAAATTCTTTTTGTAGTTGGGTATAATGTAACACCCTACTTCATTTATACCAGTTCTAATTCAAGTATTTCTTTATTTATGGTATTTTTTCCTGATTTATTGTGTTGTGGGTGCGAATAGTGTATTTGACATCTGTATTTGCATCCGACTCGACCCACTTGCTTGAAACCTGTCTTGATTCATGTTTATGATTTATCCTGGCTTGTTATGTGGATCCGTGCACTTTCATTATTTATACTACAAACTGGCATTTTATCTGGCATCTGCATTTTTTTTAACATAGCATTTAAAGTCAAGACAAATATTTTAAAAATAGATTGCATGGCCTGCATGATACCCCTGACCCTGCGGTAGCATCCGCGCATCTTGTTCTCATTCCGTTCAGTGAAACGGACTTGTTTAGATGGCTACACGCACGTACATGCATCCGTTCTTGGGGGTATGCATTTTTGTTAGCCGGATATCTAATTTTAGTTTTGGTCGACACTTATATTTTTCATATTTTAAAACTGGATTTTTAGACCCGATCCGGGCGTGTTTTGGACTATATTTGTATTTACCAGAATATCAAATTTTATTTATATAATATTAATTTTATAAACTGATACAAATTAAAATTTAGTTAACTAATAAAAGATTTTTTTAAATTTAAATCTAAACTAATTTCCTAACAAACTAACAACCCCTTTCTCTCTCTCCTCTCTCTCTCTCTCTCTCTCTCTGTTACTTTATAAATATTTTTTCTTTCAATATTTACAACCCCTGCATCTCTTCTCCACATATATATATTTGATATAATTTTTAAATCCTATATAAAGAAAAGCGATGTTCCCTTTCTTCTTCACGTTTTCCCGCCTATGAACGAAACCCACGCCTCGCCTCTGCCCTCGTCCCGCGTGCCGTGTATGCGTTGCGACGATTTACCGACATCCGACGTGCCGTACGTATCCGTCGTGTGATCCAATTGAGGCAAGTTTATCTTGCTATATGCTATGATATATTTTACATCCATATTAATAATAATATTACATGTTTAGTGCATTGTGCATCCCCGGTTACCATTTTACTATTTTACGACGTCCGTTTGCATCCGTACAATTTATTACACATCTAGTTGCATACAAGTTAATCTTTCTACATGCTATAATATAATATATTGCACCCATGTGAATAATAACATTACTTATTGTTTAATTATGCATCCCACATTACCATTTTACTATTTTACTGTCTTCGGACATCTGTGTGCATCCATATCACTATTTACATATCTAGTCGCATGCTAATTCATCTTGCTACATGCTAGGTATATTGTTATGCATCCATATGAGTAAAATATTACCCGTTTATCACATTATACATCTATATTAAAGTTTTACCGTTTTCGAATACCCGTTTGCATCCATATCATTTAAAATATATATAACTGCATCTATAGATCATATTAATTCATGTTATTATTGTAGTAACACCCCATGCTTAATAATGTGCATCCCACTTAGTCTTGGAACTGTAAATATAACCCTAATCGATAATTGTGCATCCATACCATTAATTATATATCTATTTGCATTCCAAGTCAAGTTATTTCATATTACTGCTACATTAACACCCCATGCTAGATAATGTGCATCCTATATAGTCATAAAACTATAGTTGTAACCCCTGATACTTATTTATGTATCCATGTTTATTTGTGTATCCATACCATTAATTCTGCATAACTAGTTGCACCACATATTCCATTAACTCATATTATTAATACATTAATACCCCATGCTTGATATTGTGGATCCTACTTAGTCATGATGTAACCCCTGATCGATATTTGTGCATCCATGCTTTTATTGTACATCCGTACTTTCACCCTGATTCAATACTTGCTACAGTTTGATTATGAGCACCCGCTTGATACATGTGCACTACTTGACATGACCTGATACACCACTACTTGACATGACTTGATACATGTACACTACTTGACATGACCTGATATATCATTACTTGACATGTTACCTGATCCTGTTTCTAATGCCATCAATCCTGGCATGTTGTCCCGATGGACATATCCTGTTGTCTGTATAGACAACCTGTTCCTGCTTGATCCTGTATTGGCATTAGTCTCAAATTTATCAATACCTGACTTGAACACATAACTTGGGGGTATGGGGAAATCAATGATGAAACCTGACTTGTAACTCGACAGTTCGATACTTATACTGATCAGTTTTAGGGGCTAGGCCAGCTCTGGGATGATACTGCTGACATCATTCATCTGTACATGTTTCCTGTTTAGTGCCTAGCGGCATGTCTCGGTTTCATCCCGAGAATCTGGACCGTGGTCCTAGGCATGCACGGGATACTATTGAGTTACATCGACGATTCATTAAATTGATTTCAAAGACTTGAGAGTAATTAACCCAGTAGCTTAGTTCAGATTACTCACTGCACATCACATATGCTTTTACCCTTCACTGTTCCTTATTCGTGTTACTGTTCTACTTTTATTACTGTTCATACTCGTGCCTGCATGTCTTGCTACCCCCTGATTATATTATTGTTGATATTATGATGCACTGACGTCTGGGTTTTGCATGGCCCAAATCCTCTACCTTTGTCGCAGGCTGATCAGGAGTATTTCCGCCATCAGGCCGAGCAGTGAGGATCCTGTTAGTATCCAGTTAGTTTAGTTATTTCCGTACCTTCCAGATTGTTATTGTTATTTGGATTTATTGCTTCCGCATACTATTTCTTGACTCGTTTATTCTGGTTCATGGACATGTACTAGATAGTTTATTTTATTTCTACTGTTCTTGATATCTCTAGACAGCCGTAATGTGACTGTGGAGGGATATTTCTTAGCCACAGGTAGCATGGTTGGCTCTGTCACGTGCCGATCTTAGCGCACTCTAAAAAGCGGGGCGTGACATTTTCCTTGCATATAATGCAGTCCCATCATTCAAGTTTCTAACCATAATAGAAATAGCCAAAATTGCATGCTTTATATGCCATCCGCATTCGTCACGGGGTCCCGGGTTTTCACCGTAAGGTCACTTAACTTACGGCAGGGCGAGGAAAGGGCTAGCGCGGATGCAAAACATATAGAAGCATCTGATATATATATATATATATATATATATATATATCATCACAGACATATGAAAACATCACATGCATGTGGTAAACAAAATAGAATAGCGGATAAATTAGGAGCCCCGCATTTCATTTGAGCCTAAATGAATCGCAATGTTCTCCAGTCGTGTGGATAGCCCGTACAATATTAAACCAAGACCCTACGAGCGCGACAAACTACCCGCCAATCATAGAAATAGGGTACCCCTCTCTCAGTAATATGAGTGGGATACCCATAGTTTTCTAGAATCCAGTAACTTGAGCACTCCTCTATGGGTCAGAGCTACACCCCTTATAAGTGCGGCGAGCAACCCGCCAATCCGAGAGTGAGGTGGCCCGGTCTCGACTCCACGAGATGGTCACCCGCTGCATTCTCGAATCTGGCTACCTGAGCACTCCGTCTCGGGGTATCCTAATACATGTAATGAAATAATATACAAAGGCGACAACGTTCGCATCCTGGACGTGTCCCAATAAAAGAATATACATCAAGAAGTAACGACGGCTACAAGTCGGCCACTCGTCCCAAAAAAATGAAAATACAACAATATAAATCAAAACTATACAAATACATCGCACAAAAGGCTATCCAACATGATAATCCAGCTAAACCATCACAAGATATATATATATATATATATATATATATATATATATATATATCACAGAACAAACAGCATCAACAGATGTGCAACCCTGTCTAATCGAACATATAGCAATTAAACGACGTTTACCAACACATAAACATAGATACAAAAACCATCAGCATAGAATTCATCACCCTCGAAGCTAACACTTGAATTTTCCAAACGATGAAAATCAAGCGCACTCCAACATCCAAAAATCCATTGTTTTGCAAAACCAAGAGTCCCGGATGACTTGAAATGTATTTGAGTCCCGGATGGGGTGCTCAGGCATGACCCTAAAGAGACTCAGGGGTCTAGGAGGGTGCCCCCTACCCGAGACCACCACGAGGTGGTCTCGCGAAGGGAACAGAACTCGAGAGCACCACCGAGGTGCTCTCAGGTTCACCCAACTCCTAAGACCACCAAGTGGTGGTCTTGGGGGTGGGCCCTTCCTCGGCCTTTGAAGACTCCCGGGGTGCCTCCGATCCGCCTCGCGGGTTCTTAGTCCAAACCAAGAGCCCACGGCGATTAGAAAATGCAAGAATATATGGATTTCAGGGCTGAAATTTCAAAATAGAATTCAGCCTACAAAAACAAACATATTTTCAAAAAAAGACTTTGAAAACGGATCCCCGAGACACAACGGGTCACCCTTGATCTCTGACGGAGTCCCCATTCCAAAACTAGAGCTCCGGGGAACGAGTTTACACATTAAATATCAATTTAAAAACCGAATTGTCGCTGTTAAGGACATAAAAATGGTAGCTGAATTCATCAATTTTGAAAGTGATGAAATCGATGAAATCTAATGTCATGCGAGCTAGTTTTGGCGTATGGATTGGCTCTGATATCATGAAGGGTTCTCTAGAGCTCGCGGCCAATACAGAAACGTAATGAACAACAAAAGTTTCAAGAAAACGATAAGAAACCGAAATATAGAGATCGTTCCAATCAGTAAACTAGCAAAACAGACCTACAAGGTTGCAAAATTACAACCTTTTTCCCATGTCCACCTATTCGTGGAAGACCCCTCCAAGCTCCTTATAGACCGTTGGGAATAAATTTGAGAAACGACCGCCCTTACCAAAAATGATCCATCCGAGGGAAACTGGTCCAAGTTCACAAGTGAAGCGGCTAAAGATCCAAATTTGCTAGAAATGGATGGTTAGGGATGTAGGATTTTTCTCTAATCTTTTCTCTCAATTTTCATAGCTCATGAGAGCATGAAGGAGGAGATAACGAGAGTAGAGAGAAGCTCAACATAACCAATAAGCAAGTCTTGTGTATCCAAAAAAAATAATGAGAGGTCTATATTTTAAAACCATAAAGAAAATATTTCCTCCTCTTTACTTTATAAAATAATGAAGCCCATCCCTCTCAACATGCTCTCCTTTACATCTCACCCACCATCTCATTTATTTGATTTTCTAAAAAGAAAATCAAGAAATGAGTTGTCCTCCTTTTAGAAGTATTCCATATAAACACGGAATACAACCCCAATATATATATATTGAAATACATACACGCGTATCTCTATAAAAATACGGATAGCCAAGAAAGAGAAAATGAATAGTGAACATAATACTAGAATATATATATATATATATATATATATCAAAATATATATATATGTAAATTATTAATTCAATACTTGATTTAATAATCCGAATTAACTCTAAACCGGCTAGTATTATCAACCGTCCAATTAAAGACCGTGTAGCTAATACACGTATTTAATCAAACCCATGCACGTACCAACGTACGACCTCTACGCCATATCGTCAGAACCGGGAAAATCCTGTGTGGGACTCTAAAGACTCGACAATACACGGGCAGTAAGTTACTGGAGAAATCCATAACCACAAGCACGTCAGCGGCACAGCTGTACATAACGATTACCCAGGTATATGCTGAAAGGGAGGTCGACAATCAAGTCCATCCATACCCCACTGAGAATGTGTGTGACAATTTCCGTACAGTCCGATCTTTTCGTCTAAGAGTATCACATACCTGGTCTAGGGGGTGGTAAACGTCAGGCCCCTAATAACCCAATAAGTCGAACCGATGTGGTTCAAGGCCATTCGAGAAACTACTGATCTCACTATTAGTAAATCTCAACTGCTCTGGCCAGGGTCTTATAGTGTCGGCCAGCCGAATATGGCGCGATATCGACTCCCAATACCGGGAGAAATGGATCCCTGACGATCGCTCACTACCTTCATGTGGCTTGGGACTGTATCCAACTAAAACCTTTTTGCACGACTCCTTTGAGTTGTGGTAGGATAGTAATCTAAGTGCAGTACGAACTCACACGGGACAAATGACGATCTCAGATCAAAAGACTAACATGTACTCATATCACTAGAGAACTGTAATCTGACGATAGGTATAACACCATCTAGAAGTTCTCAGTGAGTCCGTCCGGTGTACTCACTTCTAATGAGCATATGTATACTATCTTAGGTGACACAACACCAATGTCTTGTGAGACCGACTACCACCCCTCGTCAGGGTCTCGAAATATATACACTAATCTACTCCGGAATATCTATGCCCAGTCTTGATACTCCCTCGACTAGGGACATTTAATGATGTGCTTATGGACTACCTAGCTCCCATGTATATGATCACCATCATAATGTTGGTAGTCAAGCAAGAATCCTACGGGCTTTATCATAATGTATTAGCGACACGTAATAACCAGTAAAACGTATACACATCAATGACAAAGAAAAATCAGATAGTATGCTATCATCTCGAGTATGACTGCTGTATCTGTATAGGTCCTCCTTCAATTATCATAATCGTCAACCTGCAATTATAATAATTGCCTTGGGGGTACTATATCCAACAGATTGTTCGAGCCTAGGCCACCGAGACTTGTTTTTCACTGCTAAAACCGAATCGGCGATACAGTTGCTATACTGTATCGCAAAGCATGTAAGTCCCTGCCTCTCTCTTTTTTATTGAATCGCCCTTCTCTTGTCATGTTGTCGTTGATACCGATACTTGTTCTGCTCCAATTAGCCCCATGATAAAGTAATTTTGTTAAGTTAAAATGTTTGATATAAAAAACCTATGTTTAGTTTTATTTTCTTGCCTATAATGATTGATTACATGTTAAGTAATATTTTTTAACGGTTAATCATGATCGGCTCATATACTTGCTTCACATATGTTAACACATGTTTTTTTTGTCGCTTAAATTTTAACCATTTATATTTAATTTTGCATAAAGGAAAACAAGGTTACAAATAAATACTATGGTTTTCAATCTTTCTCAAAATACAACCATAACTACACCTTTACCTTCTAATTAAATTTTAGAAATTAATCGTGATATTCGTAAATCCCAAGAAATTTTTTAAAGAAATTAAACACATTTCTAAGAGCATTGTAAAAAATATTTCAACTCGAATCAAGCTACAAATTACGTTTTATGATTTTTTTTTTAATCACGGTTTTCATAAACCAGAAATCTGTTTTTAACGGCCTCCTTCGAAAACCCATAACCCAGTCTTCCGAAATCCGATTTGAGTAAACTAAAGTGTTTTGGACAACTAGATCGAAAGATATAGATTTTCTTAGTTTTAATATTTTCTTGGAAACCAACAAAAATTATAGAATTCTGTCTTTTTAAATCGTGTATGAATCTGGACAGATTCTGTCCTGATTTGTGCACTGTTTTTAAAAGTGACATAACTCAAGCTATAGAACTCAGTTTTTAACAAATCTTAGATGCATGGATGCTTGATTGGCAAACCTATAACTTTCCTATATAATTAGTGGCTTAGAAATGTAAAGAACGGCCCGATATATATGCCACGCCCTGCTTCCCAGTATACGGGCAGAGGACGCGACGAGGCCGCTACGTATTTACTCTGAAGTAAATACGCTAAGTGTATCTATGCAATATAAGTACAATACACAAGAGACAAAGACAATAGATATAATTGAACAGCAACTTTATTTATTAATATTTTTTTGTACGATGCATCTGAAAAGTAAATACATGGAATGGAATGCAATGCCTAAACAGTGGCATAACAGAAATGATAATACATAATGTAAATGTGTACAAGGAATCTAAAGCTCTGGGCCGTAAGCCAGCTGGTCCAAATCCTCGCTGATGGGCTCAATCTCCAGTGGGTCCAAATCACCTGACGACATTCCAAATGTAACACTCTATTTCATTTATACTAGTTCTATTTTAGGTATTTCTTTATTTATGGCTATTTCTTGATTTATTGTGTTTTGGGTGCGAATAGTATAATTGACATCTGTTTTTGCATCCGACCCAACCTGCTTGCTAGAAACTGTCTTGATTACTGTTTGTGATTTATCCCGGCTAGTTATGAGAATCCATGCACTTTCATGTCGTATATTCTGCATACTGGCATTTTATCTGGCATCGGCATTTTTTAAATATAACATTTAAAGTAGAATAAAATATTTTTAAAAATATATATATTTAGCATGGCCTGCATCATACCCCTGACCCTGTGGTAGCATCCGTACATCATGTTCTCGTCCCGTTCAGTGAAACGGACTCGTTTGGATGGTTGCGTGCTCGTGCGTACATCCGTTCTTGGGGGTATGTATTCTCGTTACCCGGATATCCTATTTTAGTTTCGATTGATACGTATATTTTCCGTATTTTAAAACTGGAATTTTAGACCCGCCCCGGGCATATTTTGGACTATTTTTATATTAGTCAAAATATTGAATTTTAACTCATATTATATTTTTAATATTATAAACTATTTAAAAATTTAAAATAACTAAAAAGATTTTTAAAAAACCTAAATTTTAACTGGTTCCCCCCCACTTCTCTCTCTCACACATAGAACTCTCTCCTCCTCTTATACTAAATATTATATATAATAATATTATTTTTTTTAAAAAGATTTTCCTAACAACTCTCTCTCACTCTCTCTCTTTCTCTCTGCACATATACATATATATTATATTCTTTTTTTTATTATTCAAAAACCTATACATACCTACGTCTCTCTCTCTCCTCCTTCATCTCATTTTCTTTCTCCCGCTTTCTTTCTTCGTCCTCGTGGCCGTGCCCGCGCCCGTGCCCATCGCTCGTGCGCATCGCCGTCGCTGTCGCCACGACCGTGCCCCTTCGCTCTCCTCCTCAACCTCACCTCCTCTTTCATCTTGCCGACAAACCCAAACCCCACGAGAACCCACGTGCCCGGCTGCACAACACCCTCTTCGCCGTCGATTCGTCGTCGCCGACATCTCCCTCACGCCCTCGCCGAACACCTCTCCCCGATCTCTTATCCTCGCCTTCTTCTCCCGAGCTCCAAAACCCACCAACCCATAACCACAACCCATACCTAAAACCTTGCGACTGCAACACCTCGCCGCCGGAGCACCAACTTCGTCGTCGCGTTACCTCCTCACCACCTCCGACTCCTGGCATCACCACCACCACCATCACCTTCACCCTTCAACAACCCGAGCTTTCCCTGCACACCCCTTCGACCCAAGAATCCACACTACCCTTTGCCGGAAACCATCGCCTTAACCTTGACGTCGACGGCCCATCGTCGAAGTCACCCTCTCGCTTTCGCCTTCGTCCCAAACACCAACCAAAACACCAGCTTCTTCTTCTTCTTCTTCTTCTTATTCTTCTTCTTCTTCTTGTTTCTTGGTTCCGTTTTTTTCAGTCACCGCCGGAGTCATGCCGCCGCCGACGATCCGGACGAACCATACCACACCACAGTACTAATACAATACCAAAATCATACCATCACCACTTCCATGTCACGACCGTGTCGTGGCCAGATCGTGTCCAGATCGTGACCAGACCATGCACCAGATCGTGTCCAGATCGCGACTAGACCACCACCAGACCATGCACCAGATCGTCTCCAGATCGCGACCAGACCATGCACCGTACCTAGACCGTGCCATGACCATGTCATCACCGTACTCGGATCGTGTCGTACTGTTTCACACACCGTCTCGTGTCGTGTTGCACCAGGCCGCCTGCATATCGACCATTGTTTCTGAGGCAAGTTTATCTTGCTATATGCTATAATACTTATCTTGCATCCATATGAATAAAATATTACATGTTGATTGAATTATACATCCGTATTAAAGTTTTACTATTTTCGGATACCCGTATGCATCCATATCATTTAAAATATATATAGCTGTATCTATAAATCATATTAATTCATGTTATTGTTGTAATAACACCCCATGCTTAATAATGTGCATTCCACTTAGACTTGGAGCTGTAAATGTAACCCCTGATCGATATTTGTGCATCCATACCATTAATTATGTACCTAGTTGCATGACATATTACATTAACTCATATTATTATTACATTAGTACCCCATACTTGATATTGTGCATCCTACATAGTCATTATGTAACCCCTGATAGATAATTGTGCATCCATACTTTTACTGTACATTCGTACTTTTACCCTGATCCAATACTTGCTACATCTTACTGTTGAGTACCCATATGATACACTGTGCACCACTTGACATGACCTAATACACCACTACTTGACATGTTACCTGATCCTGTTTCTAATACCGACAATCCTGACATGTTGTCCCGATGGACATATCCTGATGTCTATATAGATAAACATGTTCCTGCTTGATCCTGTATTGGTATTAGCCTCAGATTTATCAATACCCGACTTGAACACATAACTTGGGGGTAAGGGAAAATCAAGAATGTAACTGAACGTAACTCAAAAGGCTATTACATCATGTTACCATGGTCCCGTGGGGAATGAATGGGGCATAGACTCACAGTCTATCATATCTTGTTACCGTGGTCCCATGGGGAATGAACGGGGCATAGACCGATGGGTTACGATGAGGATTACATTAATTGATTTCGAAGACTTTAGAATAGATAACCCAGTAGTATAGTTTCGATTACTCACTGCACTTCACCTGCACGTATACACTTCACTATTCTATATCTATGTTTACTGGTTATATTCATGTTATTGTTTATACTCATACCTGCATATCTCGTGTATCCTGTTCATTTATTATTGTTTGATATTATGACGCACTGACGTCTGGGTTTTGCATGGCCCAGATCCTTTATTACTCTCGCAGGCCAACCAGGAGTACTTCAGTCGACAGGCCGAGCAGTGAGGATCCTGTTAGTATTTAGTTTAGTTTGGTTTCTTTCCGTATTTTCATTTCCTGATATGAGCCCGTATTTGGGACGTACTTTCCAGATTGTTATTATTTATTGGATTTATTGCTTCCGCATATTATTTCTTGACTCGTATATCCTGGCATATGGACATGTACTAGATAGTTTATTTTATTTCTACTGTTCTTGATATCTATAGACAGTCGTAATGTGACTGTGGAGGAATGTTTCCTAGCCACAGGTAGCATGGTTGGCTCTGTCACGTGCCGATCTTAGCGCACTCTGGGAAGTGGGGCGTGACAAGGTTTGTTTGGTATCAGAGCCATAAGATTTAGGTTAATCGGGTTTGATTCTTTTGTAGTTGGGTATTGGACCCAATACACGAGTCAGAAAACTCGTAATTAGGAACATGTCATGTTACATTGTTCTTGTGATTCTTGAATCTTATCTTTCTCTTGATCTTTTGTCTTGACGATATGCAAAGAACTTTGCATCTCGACTTGAAACTTTCTGGTTCCCTATTGTTTCTTTCTATTCTGATACTAGAATTTGGGCGACTTGAACAGAGTTATGTGATTGTACCCATGAACTGCAGCATGGTTACAATGCGGTACTCTATTTAAATAACTTGGAGTCCTAGTCTTGATTCATTTCCTTGTTCCATGGTCGTTTTATTACCTTGGTTCTCTCAGTTTCATTGCTTACCAGTTCATGTTTTGCAGATTTCTTGGTGATCGATACCGGCAGTTATGATGTTGTCTTAGGAATGGACTTTCTCGGTACTTTCCACGCCCACATTGATTGTAGGGCAAAGAAAGTGATTTTCCAGATTCCCGGACATCCGGAATTGGTTTTTGCTGGAGGTAACAGTTCTGTCGGGCCAGTCGAGTTTAGGGCTAGGCCGACAAACACCGTTCTTGCGTCGATGGAAGTTGATAAGGAGGAAGCGCCAGCTGTAGTTCGAGAGTTCATGAACATGTTCGAGGACATCTCGGGTTTACCGCCAAAACGATATGTGGAGTTCACGATCGATCTTGTTCCCGGTGTAGCGCCAATCTCAAAGGCGTACTATCCGATGGCACCAGTGGAGTTGGAAGAAGTCAAGAAGCAGGTTACCGAATTGTTAGAGAAGGGTTGGATTCGAAGCAGTAATGCACCTTGGGGAGCTCCAGTTCTTCTAGTCAAGAAGAAAGATGGCACAAGGAGGATGTGCATCGATTATCGAGAACTAAACCGGATGACTATTAAGAACAAGTACCCGATCTCTCGCATTGGCGAATTATTCGAGCAACTTAGTGGAGCGAGGGTATTCTCGAAGCTGGATTTTCGATCCGGATATCATCAGGTCCGAGTTAAATCAGAGGATATTTGCAAGACTGCGTTCCGAACCCGATATGGGCATTACGAGTATTTAGTGATGCCATTCAGAGGTACGAATGCACCGGCGATATTTATAGACTTGATGAACCGAATCTTTTCACCGTTCTTGGACCAGTTTATAGTAGTGTTCATCGATGATATTCTGGTCTATTCGAGGAGCCTTGAAGAGCATGCAGAACACTTGAAGATCGCACTGCAGACATTGAGGCAAGAAAGATTATATGCAAAGATGAGCAAGTGCGACTTTTGGCTTGAAGAAGTAAAGTTTTGGGGGCATGTCGTATCCGGAGATGGAATCGCCGTTGATCCTGAGAAGATTGTAGCAGTTTAAGATTGGCCGATTCTGAAGAACGTACCAGAGATCAGAAGTTTTCTTGGACTTGCCGGATATTACAGAAGGTTTGTGGAAAATTTTGCTCGATTGGCTGAGCCTTTGACCAAGCTTACACGGAAGGAAGTACCGTTTGTATGGACGGATAGTTGTGCGTCAGCTTTTGAGGCGTTGAAGCAAAGGTTGACAACCGCTCCTATTTTGACCGTACCAGACGGTTCCGAAGGATTGGTGATTCATAGCGACGCATATGAGAAAGGTTTAGGATGTGTTCTGATGCAGCATGGGAAGGTCATAGCCTATGCATCAAGACAGTTGAAGACCCATGAGAAGAATTACCCAACTCATGATTTGGAGCTTGCAGCAGTGATTTTCGCTTTGAAGATTTTGAGACACTACTTAGCGGGCGAAAGGGTCGAAATATTCACCGATCATAAAAGCCTAAAGTATGTTTTCACGTAAAAAGAGCTTAACATGAGGCAGCATAGATGGTTGGAGCTGATGGCTGACTATGATCTTGATCTTAAGTACCATCCGGGGAAGGTTAATGTGGTACCGGATGCACTTAGTCGGTTGCCAGCAATTCGGATGTTGACTGCACAGAAGGAGCTTATCGAGGATTTTCGGAGATTCGAGTTGGAGATTGTCTACCGCATTCTTCGGGACAGTTGATGCAGCTGCAGGTACAGTCATCGTTGATCGATAATATTAAAGCAGCGCAGTCACAGGACCCAAGATTACAAAAGTTTCGAGAACAGATTGAAGTGGGACTTCGAACGGACTTGTTGATTCATGAAGATGGTTCGTTGCGATATGGTAGCCGTTTGTGTGTGCCGAAAGGAGATGTTCGCAAAAAAGTTATGAAGGAGGCATACAGTTCCGCATATTCCGTACATCCAGGAGGCACAAAGATGTACCGTGATCTACGACAGCATTTCTGGTGGGAAGGCATAAAAAGGGAGATCGCCCGCTTTGTAGCGAAGTGCTTGGTGTGTCAGCAAGTCAAGACCGAATATCAAAGGGTAGCTGGTTTATTGCAACCACTTCCAATTCCTCAATGGAAGTGGGAACATATAACCATGGATTTCATGACAGCTTTACCGCGGAGTCCAAAGGGCAACAATGCAGTTTGGGTGATTGTTGATCGTTTGACCAAGGCAGCTCATTTCATACCATTTCGAATTGGTCAGTCAACGGAAGCGTTAGCAGAACGGTACATGCAGGAGATTGTGAGATTGCATGGAGTACCTGTGAGCATCGCTTTCGATCATGATACCCGATTCTTATCGCACTTCTGGAGGGGTTTACAGGAAAGTTTGGGGACGCGATTGAAGTTTAGCACCGTTTATCATCCTCAAACCGATGGCCAGTCAGAGAGAACGATCCAAACTCTTGAAGACATGTTGAGAGCTTACATGTTAGACTTCAAGGGTTCATGGGAGGATCATCTACACTTGGTGGAGTTTTCGTACAATAACAGCTTTCAGGCGACTATTCAGATGGCTCCATTCAAAGCATTGTATGGGCGCAAGTGTCGTTCACCTGTTTATTGGGACGATGTTGGAGAACGAAGATTGTTGGGACCGGATTTGATCATGCAAACAATAGAGAAGGTTAATACTATCAGTAATCACATGAAGGCAGCACAGGATCGGCAGAAGAGTTGGGCCGACACATCGAGAAGACCTCTAGAGCTCGCTGTTGGTGATCTGGTATTCTTGAAGATATCACCGACTAGAGGAGTGATTCGTTTTGGGAGTCGAGGCAAACTTAGTCCTCGATTCGTGGGGCCTTTCGAGACTATGGAGCGTGTTGGAGGAGTGGCTTATCGATTGGCGTTACCACAATCTTTGGTGAATGTTCATGACGTGTTTCATGTATCTCAACTCCATAAGTATGTTCGAGAAGAGACGCACGCGCTAGATCATTCGGAGCTGACAGTAAGGGAGGATTTGACCTATGAAGAGTGACCGATGTCGATTGTTGATCGAAGAGAAAAGATCCTTAAGAACAAGCTTATCCTTCTAGTACTTGTTTCATGGGGGAATTGCTCGCATGGAGAATCGACTTGGGAACGAGAAGACGAGATTCGACAGAAGTTTCCACACCTATTGTAATACCCAGTCCTTTTGTATACCAATATCCATATTTTTGTTACCCTTAAAATTTATTTATTTTATAATTATTATTTTTAGTATTTTACATCCCTAACCCTAATTTATCTAGAACCCTTTTATTTTCTCCCATTTATTTTTTTCCAAAAACCCTAACCACACATCCATCTTCTCCTTCATTACTTTTTCCCTAAACTAGGCCAAAACCCTATTACCTATTCCTTTTATATATTCCATTTCCTTATAACCCAACCCAATTCTTAACATACACAAATTAATCTCCCAGCCCAACATAAATTAGATTAAATAAACTTCAAACTCCTCACTGGCCCAAGCTCTATTTTCTTCCCAGCCCACCTTTTTCCTCCCTTAATAAATTAATTATTCCTCCCCTTCGGCCCAGCCCATTCCCACCAAAGCCCGACCCGACCCGCTCCGTTCTCCTCTTCCCCACTCCACAAACTTTCCCGCTTCTCTTGTTTTCTCTCTCCACGCGCCCCCACGTCGTGCCCACGTCGTGCGTGCCCATGTCGCCAACGCTGCGTCGTCGCCTACATTCCCCCGACCGCGCGCCCCTTAGCTCCTCAACCCCTCCTCGTCTCTCCCCAACACCCCCGCTGCTCACTCTCGACCTCTCTCAAACCCATACTCTCCTCTCTCTCCACACTCCCTGCAGCCTCTCTCCCACGACGACGACTGTCACCTCGTCGACTCCCTCACTCCCTCCCACAAACCCAAACCACCACCTCTCCCCTCACTGCCTCACCGAGCCTCCCCTGCACCTTCAGCCGCCACCGAGCCTCCCCCGCACCACCTGCGCTCTCACGCCGGTGAACCACCTCATCGACACCCCTACATCCTCAGCATCATCGCCATTGCCTCCAAACCCAAGCCCCACTTCTCTCTCTCTCTCTCCAAACCCACTGCCATCATCCAAACACCCCCTCCCCCGCTGCCCATCGCCGGAGCGACACCGCCGACCATCGTCGAGCTCAGCGCACTCACAGAGATCCATAGCACCACACTCCGCCTCCAATGACCACGAGTCGTCCCCCGGGCAACTCCGACGACGAACCTGAAACGCGAGCCGAGGCCGCGAATCCAAACCGTGCCGTTCGTCGCGCGTTCGTGCCGTTGCCACTGACGACGTAGCCAAAGCGTCTCCAGGCAAATTACCTACTTGCTTCATGCTATTTGTTTTTACTAGAATTTGAAATACCGTTACAATTCACATGAACAGTTAGCACGACTTAAAACAGTGTATGTGTTCGATGCAAAACTCGAATAAAAACCTTTCTTTAAATTGATGGAACTCGATTGCATATTCTGGCCCATCTAGCAATGAACCTTCTGTGGAAATTTGACAAAAAAACGTGATTGTTACTGGCTTAAACGATCACCCCCAATTACACCCGTAAAAACTGGGAATTTCCCGCACCTGAAATTTGTTAAAATCATAATTAATTGTGTACACATTGAAATGATGCGTTCGAGGGCTCAAATCGAATCCGACTCGACGACCTATAACCCTATGCAAGTTCTTAATTGTTTCCATACTGAAATTATGATGAGAATTGGTTCGGAGAGCGGCTCTGGACTGCAGTCCAGAGCAGCTCTGGTTGTTTTCTGCCTCGTAATGCTTACCCCTTCGCTGCCTGAACTTATATGTTGCGGAACCCTATACTTTATTGAATATAAAACTGTTATCTAAATAATGCAAATGATTTCACCCCTTTTTGTCATCGTTTACTATTTAATTTGCAATTTAAAAGATCAGGACGTCTAGCATTCCCAAACAGAAACAGAACCGATACCCTAGTGTTGAACAGTGCATAAATTCTGACGTAGAGATGCAATTGAGAATCTTTCTGGTGCGTTGGAAACCTCATTGAAAACCCTAAATTTCATTCAACTGTAGTGTCGCTAAATTCTGATCTCAACTGGGATTAAAATGCGTTACGAAACGGACTTCCGATTCTGAAACCGGATTTCCAGCAGTGAACGCTTAAAATGAAATGGCCATATCTAGTGATCCTGAAACCCGATTAACGTGAAACCAATTTTTATGGTTATATAATTAAACATACTATTTACCCCCTTTTCATTGTTTCGCTATATTTTGCACGTATGATTTATGATAAATTATGCAAGTGGTAGGACACCGACTTATGACATCCTAATCATGCCTGAATTATCGTATTCTCATCACATTACATATATGTTATCGCATTAGTAACCTAGTGATCATGTGCATTACCCAGTGTTAGGTTTTAGCATTTGATTGTGGCAAGTACGTCAGTGTTTAAGCATGAATGGATAAGTAAAAGTGACACGTACTTGTACACAATCAGTGGACCCTATTGATTTATTGCATTGTCGACGTCTGTGAGACGTGTATAAGTGTGACTATAATTGGTATGGGAAAATTATGGAAGCACTTGTATGGGTGTCACAGGTAAGGCACCAAACACTGCCCATTAATCTTGGATATCAGTCGGGACATGCTTGATGGAGATCCTGTCTCCAGTTCTCGCGCAGACTTGTTATGGACCGACCTGTATTTGAGTTTATGGTTGGAGTTTGATGTAGACCACGGGGTGTGGGGTAGTTTGAGTGTGAGTTCAACAGAATCTCGGGAGTCCCATACCGGCACATATGGAGATATATGGAGATATATATAGGGATATCACTGATTATTAGCGAGCGACTCGGGCCCGTGTTCCCTTTTCCTTGGGTCCTACCCTTGGATGGGGGATACTCACGAGTGGTTGGCTCTCACACTTGGACTGACGATAGGCTTAGCGGCCTGTATATTGAGACTTAGAGACTGATAGGGTTAGTGACATTGACATGTATTGCTTACTGATTCAACACACCTGACATACTATTTTACTGCTTTACTGTTCACCTGCTCTATTAGACACCCGCATTGGATACTTCATGTTCACGTCCTTACTCTCTTGATTTACTGTTACATATTCATTATTATTGTACGAGTTACCATTTGTGTGTGTGTGTGTGTGTATTGATGTCGTGTCGCTCTGACGACCTGAGTATGCATGCTGAGAATGAGAAGTGGATCTAGCTTGAACCAGGACCAGACGTACGTCGCGGACATCTTGATCAGCTACCCAGAGCTATACTCTCTTGATCTCCATCTGGTTAGTTCTTTTGTATTTGTTTTGTTTTAGTTACTGCATTTCTCATTACCTGTGCATTGATTACTGATTACCACTTAAAGCTAGAAGCCGAAGTGTGACTACGGAGAGATATTTCCTCGACCGTAGGAGCATGGCTAGCCTTGTCAACCCTCGTATTCCGTATTTTGGGAAGCGGGGCGTGACATGGTTTTGTTGGTATCAGAGCCAGGTTTTGCTTCGTTTGGGATTGCAGTTTCCGTGTAGTGCTTAGCAATTTAAGACATCCTTCAGTCTAGATTGTAAATTTGTTATTCTCAATATCGATCCACATAGTGTATGCTGCTATACATATTGATCTACCCGCTAGAGTTCTGGGTAACTTAGTAGAGTTACGTGGTTGTAATTATGGACTACAGCATAGCTACAATATTGTACTCTATTGGATAACTTGGAGTTCTACATTTGTCTTCCGCTCGATTGAGTTTCACCTCACCCGATATTCTTGTTTCATTGTCAATTGTATATCTTGTTCTGATTTTTCCCCTGTATCTTATGCCGTCCTAAAATTGTTGTTTCAGGATCATGTCTTCCAACGACTCTTCCTCTATCTCCACTCCCCAGAATCAGACCGTAGAGATTCTGAATGCACTGCAAAGTCTGAAGGAAGCCCAGGAGCGAACAAACGACCTGTTAGCTGAAGAACTAAGAAGGCAGATGATTCAGGCACCAGCGGAAGTCTCCAATCATAAAGGGAACCCTGTTAGACGAGTAAAAGAGGTGAAGATGAAGCGCCCACTTCTTCCCCCGCGACAGAAGCAGCAGAAGACCCAATGTTGTGGGTACTGTAAGAAGCCAGGACACCTTCAGAGGGATTGTTGCCGCGCCAAAGGGAAATGCCTGATTTGCGGATCCAGCGAACACTTTATCTATAGTTGCCCTAATAGGAAGGAGCTAGAAGGAGGCGGTTCGTCCACACTCTCCACTTCGGCTAAGTGATGGTTATTTCGTAGTTCGAGCTTCGAGGATAGTGCGGACCCCGCGCAGGATTCAACTGGCGAGACAGGAATGCAGCAGTCCAGAAATCGAAGAAGAATTATCACGATTTCTGCTTTCAATAAAAATGTTGTCACTCTTTTGTAAATATTTCTTTTCGTTTGAAATCTTGTATCCATCGAACTTTTAGCTGAATGCAATAAAACTCTGAGTTGTGATGTATGTATCGTTCTCTTGCTTCTCACTTTATTTATACTATTCATTGCATCAGCATTTTTACATTTTAATTTTTCCGTCCTTGCCTCCAGCATATCCTCCCTGTGCCACCGTATTCTTGGATATCTTCTTAATGTGTCCCACTGTCTAATCATGACTCTTTTCAGGTCATGTCCCACATTGGAGAAGCGCCGCCTCTAGATGAGGACACACGGTCGTACGTTTCCTCGGACTACATGCTGGTAAGATCAGAGGACGAGGTCAACGGCCCACAGGTTATTTTCGGAAATAGCGACTTCGAGGATGAGGGATTTGCAGCCCCAGAAGTCAACATAATCAGCGACTCTGACGACAATGAAGAGGACCCCAAAGAGAACCCGATAGAGGAAGATCCCGAGGAGGACCCGATAGAAGGAAATCCCTTGGAGGAAGATCCAGCAGATGAGGATCGCGTAAAATCAGACCTCGATGAAGAAGCTCCGGCAGAGGAAGAAGGGCCAGAAGAAGAAGACCCCATGGCAGAAGAACCTCCAGTGGCGATCCCTGCGAAGCGATATGGAAATGGACGCCCCTATCTGAGCACGCGAGCCTACCGTAACCTACTGAACCTCCACAACCGCGACTGACGTGATTTAGCTTTTGTCTCCTCTGACCAAACAAATCTATGTATAGTTAGGGTCGTCTTTTATTTGTCGTGGATGCTTTGTTTGGAATTTTCTGGAATGAAATAAATTTGCTGAGTTCGCTAATCTTTTGATCTTTTTGGTTCACATGATGCTTGACTGTTTCCCCTATACATTTATTTTCCTCCTGAGATCCCTGACAGTCCACCCCTGCACCTTGTGCTGTTTTGACCCTCGCTTAGATTAAAAAGTACCGCACCCCGATCTTTTGAATGGGCTACCCTTCATCCTTCGTATGTGCCTTGTTTGTGATCCTTCTGGAGGAGAAATTGATAGTGAAATTTCCGAGTTCGCTAACCCTTCGGATTTTTGATTCGCATGATGTATCGACCGTTTTCCTTCCCATACATCCCTTCCCCTCCTAAGGTTCATTACTGTTCACCCTTACACCCTGGGCAGACCCGACCCCGGTCTCTTCGACCTTCAGTTTAAAGTGTCACACTCCGACCTTTTGAATGAGCCATATTCCATCGTAATCCCTACCCTGGCTAGCTCAATACATCTTTGTGCTATCTTCTATCACCCTAACTATATTTAGGGACATCGTTATTCAAAAATTTAGTTTTCATTATCTGGTAATTATTGAGAAGTGCGTGTTATTGACTATTTCCGCTTTATGCGTTCTAAGTACTTTACTATTCTTCCCATTTTCGATAACGCAACCATATGTTGCACATATTATTTTGTGCTATGTTTCTTATTTTCACCATGTGAGTTTTCTAAGTCGTCTTGAAATTGTTTGATCTATACATTTATTCTAAAACACCTTGGCCTATTGGCAAACCCTCCACTATTGTTTGCTATTGCTATTTTATTTTCTGATATTGTGCATATAGTCTATCATTATAGGTGGTCATACCTTGTGTTTACTTAGGCCCATTCTTTTCGTTGCATTATTTCTCATACTTGTATAGACCTTAGACTTTTATCTAACTGCTTTTAAATAAATCGCTATATGTTAGTACTTGAGTTGGTGGCCTCTTTGCATATATATAGGACTTCGATTTTATCTAGCATACCTCGAATGTTATTGTTCATTATTACTATTTTTATTCTCTTATACATATAGTTTGCCCTTATAGTTGACTCTGCCTTATACTTATTTGGACCTTCGATTTTTTTCTTTTTTACTGCTTTAAGTAAACCACTATATGTGAGTGTTCGAGGTCATATCTTTTCACATGT
Organism: Agapanthus africanus; assembly: GCA_030015575.1. Taxonomy (NCBI): domain Eukaryota; kingdom Viridiplantae; phylum Streptophyta; class Magnoliopsida; order Asparagales; family Amaryllidaceae; genus Agapanthus; species Agapanthus africanus. The sequence goes on from JASDDO010000018.1 coordinate 392,757,086, forward strand.
TATTTTTATAGCTTATCGCTTGTTTTAAATTTCGAGGACGAAATTTTTTGTAAGGGTGGTATGATGTAATACCCAGTTCTTTTGTATACCAATATCCGTATTTTTGTTACCCTTAAAATTTATTTAATTTATAATTATTATTTTTAGTATTTTACATCCCTAACCCTAATTTATCTAGAACCCTTTTATTTTCTCCCTTTTATTTTTTCCAAAAACCCTAACCACACTTCCATCTTCTCCTTCATTACTTTTTCCCTAAACTAGGCCAAAACCCTATTACCTATTCCTTTTATATTTTCCATTTCCTTATAACCCAACCCAATTCTTAACATACACAAATTAATCTCTCAGCCCAACATAAATTAGATTAATTAAACTTCAAACTCCTCACTAGCCCAAGCTCTATTTTCTTCCCAGCCCACCTTTTTCCTCCCTTAATAAATTAATTATTCCTCCCCTTCGGCCCAGCCCATTCCCACCAAAACCCGACCCGACCCGCTCCATTCTCCTCTTCCCCACTCCATAAACTTTCCCGCTTCTTCTGTTTTCTCCCTCCGCACGCCCCCACGTCGTGCCCACATCGTGCGTGCCCACGTCGCCAACGCCGCATCGCCGCCCACGTTCCCACAACCGCGCGCCCCTTAGCTCCTCAACCCCTCCTCGTCTCTCCCCAACACCCCCGCTGCTCACTCTCAACCTCTCTCAAACCCATACTCTCCTCTCTCTCCACACTCCCTGCAGCCTCTCTCCCACGACGACGACTGTCACCTCGTCGACTCCCTCACTCCCTCCCACAAACCCAAACCACCACCTCTCCCCTCACTGCCTCACCGAGCCTCCCCTGCACCTTCAGCCGCCACCGAGCCTCCCCCGCACCACCTCGGCCACCACCTGCACCCTTACGCTGGCGAGCTCTCCACTGCCCTGAACCACCTCATCAACACCCCTACATCCTCAGCATCATCTCCATTGCCTCCAAACCCGAGCCCCACCGCTCTCTCTCTCTCTCTCTCCAAACCCACTGCCATCATCCAAACACCCCCCCCCCCCGTTGCCCATCGCCGGAGCGACACCGCCGACCATTTTCGACCTCAGCGCACTCACAGAGATCCATAGCACCACACTCCGCCTCCAGTGACCACGAGTCGTCCTCCGGGAAACTCCGACGACGAACCCGAAACGCGAGCCGAGGCCGCGAATCCAAACCGTGCCGTTCGTCGCGCGTTCGTGCCGTTGCCGCTACCGTACGTCGCCAAAGCGTCTCCAGGCAAGTTACCTACTTGCTTCATGCTATTTGGTTTTACTAGAATTTGAAATACCGTTACAATTCATATGAACAATTAGCACGACTTAAAACAGTGTATGTGTTCGATGCAAAACTCGAACAAAAACCTTTTTTTAAATTGACGGAACTCGATTGCATATTCTGGCCTGTCTGGCAATGAACCTTGTGTGGAAATTTGACAAAAAAACGTGATTGTTACTGGCTTAAACGATCACCCCTAATTACACCCGTAAAAACTGGGAATTTCCCGCACCTGAAATTTGTTAAAATCATAATTAATTGTGTACACATTGAAATGATGCATCCGAGGGCTAAAATCGAAGACGGCTCGACGACCTATAACCCTATTCAAGTTCTTAATTGTTTACGTACTGAAATTATGACGAGAACTGGTTCGGAGAGCGGCTCTGGACTGCAGTCCAGAGCAGCTCTGGTTGTTGTTTTCTGCCTCATAATGCTTACCCCTTCGCTGCCTGAACTTATATGTTGCGGACCCTACACTTTATTGAATATAAAACTGTTATCTAAATAATTCAAGTGATTTCACCCCTTTTTGTCATCGTTTACTATTTAATTTTCAATTTAAAAGATCAGGACGTCTAGCAGTCCCAAACAGAAACAGAACCGATACCCTAGTGTTGAACAGTGCATAACTTCTGACGTAGAGATACGATTGAGAATACGTCTGATGCGTTGGAAACCTCATTGAAAATCCTAAATTTCATTCAACTGTAGTGTCGCTAAATTATGATCCCAACTAGCATTAAAATGCGTTACGAAATGGACTTCCAATTTTGAAACCGGATTTCCAGCAGTGAACGCTTAAAATGAAATGGCCATATCTAGTGATCCTGAAACCCGATTAATGTGAAACCAATTTTTATGGTTATATAATTAAACATACTGTTTACCCCCTTTTCATTGTTTCGCTATATTTTGCACGTATGATTTATGATAAATTATGCAAGTGGTAGGACACCGACTTATGACATCCTAATCATGCCTGAATTATCGTATTCTCATCACATTACATATATGTTATCGCATTGGTAACCTAGTGATCATGTGCATTACCCAGTGTTAGGTTTTAGCGTTTGATTGTGGCAAGTACGTCAGTGTTTAAGCATGAATGGATAAGTGAAAGTGAGACGTACTTGTACACAATCAGTGGACCCTATTGATTTATTACATTGTCGACGTCTGTGGGACGTGTATAAGTGTGACTATAATTGGTATGGGACAATTATGGAAGCACTTGTATGGGTGTCACAAGTAAGACACCAAACACTGCCCATTAATCTTGGGTATCAGTCGGGACATGCTTGATGGAGATCCTGTCTCCAGTTCTCGCGCAGACTTGTCATGGATCGACCGGTGTTTGAGTTTATGGTTGGCGTTTGATGTAGACCACGGGGTCTGGGGTAGTTTGAGTGTGAGTTCAACAGAATATCGGGAGTCCCATGCCAGCACATATGGAGATATATGGAGATATATATAGGGATATCACTGATTATTAGCGAGCGACTCGGGCCCGTATTCCCTTGTCCTTAGGTCCTACCCTTGGGTGGGGGATACTCACGAGTGGTTGACTCTCACACTTGGACTGACGATAGGCTTAGCGGCCTGTACATTGAGACTTAGAGACTGATAGGGTTAGTGACATTGACATGTTTTGCTTACTGATTCAACACACCTGACATACTATTTTACTGCTTTACTGTTCACCTGCTCTATTAGACACCCGCATTAGATACTTCATGTTCACGTCCTTACTCTTTTGATTTACTATTACATATTCATTATTATTGTACGATTTACCATTTGTATCTATATATATATATATATATATATATATATATATATATATTGATGTCGTGTCGCTCTGACGACCTGAGTATGCATGCTCAGAGTGAGAAGTGGATCTAGCTTGAACCAGGACCAGACGTACGTCGCGGACATCTTGATCAGCTACCCAGAGCTATATTCTCTTGATCTCCATCTGATTAGTTCTTTTGTATTTGTTTTGTTTTAGTTACTGCATTTCTTATTACCTGAGTATTGATTACTGATTACCACTTAAAGCTAGAAGCCGAAGTGTAACTACGGAGAGATATTTCCTCGAGCGTAGGAGCATGGCTGGCCTTGTCAACTCTCGTATTCCGTATTTTGGGAAGCGGGGCATGACACCTATTCTTGTAGATTCATGTTTATTTATCTTTTCTTGTTTCTGGAATTTCGAGGATGAAATTCTTTTCGTAGTTGGGTATAATGTAACACCCTAGTTCATTTATACCAGTTCTATTTTGGGTATTTCTTTATTTATGGTTATTTCTTGATTTATTGTGTTTTGGGTGCGAATAGTATAATTGGCATCTGTTTTTGCATCCGACCCGACCTGCTTGGTTGAAACTGTCTTGATTCCTGTTTGTGATTTATTCCGGCTAGTTATGAGAATTCATGCACTTTCATGTTGTATATTCTGCATACTAGCATTTTATCTGGCATCTGTATTTTTTAAATATAACATTTAAAGTCGAATAAAATATTTTTAAAAATATATATATTTAGCATGGCCTGCATCATACCCCTGACCCTGTGGTAGCATCCGTACATCATGTTCTCGTCCCGTTCAGTGAAACGGACTCGTTTGGATGGCTGCGTGCGCGTGCGTACATTCGTTCTTGGAGGTATGTATTCTCGTTACCCGGATATCCTATTTTGGTTTTGATTGATACGTATATTTTCCGTATTTTAAAACTGGAATTTTAGACCCGACCCGGATATGTTTTGGACTATTTTTGTATTAGTCAAAATATCGAATTTTAACTCATGTTATATTTTTAATATTATTAACTGTTTAAAAATTTAAAATAACTAAAAAGAATTTTAAAAAATCTAAATTTTAACAGTTTACCCCTCTCTCTCTCTCTCTGTCTCTTTCTTTTTCTCCCTCTCTCTCTCACAGAACTCTCTCTCTCTCTCTTACTAAATATTATATATAATAATATATTTTTTTAAAAGATTTTCCTAACAACTCTCTCTCTCTCTCTCTCTCTCTGCACATATACATATACATTATATTCTTTTATTTTTTTATTTATTATTCAAAAACTCATACATACCCGCGTCTCTCTCTCTCCTCCTTCATCTCATTTTCTTTCTTCCGCTTTCTTTCTTCGTCCTCATGACCGTGCCCGCACCCGCGCCTATCGCTTGCGCGCGTCGCTGTCCCGTCGCCACGACCGCGCCCCTTCGCTCTCCTCCTCAACCTCACCTCCTCCTTCATCTCGCCGACAAACCCAAACCCCACGAGAACCCACGTCCCCGGCTGCACTACACCCTCGTCGCCGTCGATTCGTCGTCGCCGACGTCTCCCTCATGCCCTCGCCGAACACCTCTCCCCGATCTCTTCTCCTCGCCCTCTTCTCCCAAGCTCCAAAACCCACCAACCCATAACCACAACCCATACCTAAAACCCTGCGACTGCAACACCTCGCCGCCGAAGCGCCGACTTCGTCGTCGCGTTACCTCCTCACCACCTCCGACTCCTGGCATCACCACCACCACTTTCACCTTCACCCCTCAACAACCCGAGCTTTCCCTGCACACCTCTTTGACCCAAGAATCCCCACTGCCCTTTGCCGGAAACCATCGCCTGAACCTTGACGTCGACAGCCCATCGTCGAAGTCACCCCCCCCCCCCCCGCCTTCACATCCGTCCCAAACACCAACCAAAATACCAGCTTATTCTTCTTCTTCTTCTTCTCTTCTTGTTTTTTGGTTCCATGTTTTTCCGGTCACCGCCGGAGCCATTACGCCGACGACGATCCGGACGAACCATACCATCACCACAGTACCACTACAATACCAAAATCATACCATCACCACTTCCATGTCACGACCGTGTCGCGGCCAGATCGTGTCCAGATCGCGACCAGACCAGATCATGTCCAGATCGCGACTAGACCACCACCAGACCATGCACCAGATCGTCTCCAGATCGCGACCAGACCATGCACCAGATCGTGTCCAGATCGCGACCAGACCATCACCAGACCATGCACCAGATCGTCTCCAGATCGCGACCAGACCATGCACCGTACCCAGACCGTGCCATGACCATGTCATCACCGTACTGGGACCGTGTCGTGCCGTTTCACACACCGTATCGTGTCGTGTCGCACCAGGCCGCCTGCATATCGACCATTGTTTCTGAGGCAAGTTTATCTTGCTACATGCTATAATACTTATCTTGCATCCATATGAATAAAATATTACATGTTGATTGAATTATACATCCATATTAAAGTTTTACTATTTTCGGATACCCGTATGCATCCATATAATTTAAAATATATATAGCTGCATCTATAGATCATATTAATTCATGTTATTGTTGTAGTAACACCCCATACTTAATAATGTGCATCTCACTTAGACTTGGAGCTGTAAATGTAACCCCTGATCAATATTTGTGCGTCCATACCATTAATTATGTACCTAGTTGCATACCATATTACATTGACTCATATTATTATTATATTAGTAGCTCATGCTTGATATTGTGCGTCCTACTTAGTCATGATGTAACCCCTGATAGATAATTGTGCATCCATGCTTTTACTGTACATCCGTACTTTTACCCTGATCCAATACTTGCTACATCTTACTGTTGAGCACCCATGTGATACACTGTGCACCACTTGACATGACCTGATACACCACTACTTGACATGTTACCTGATCTTATTTCTAATACCGACAATCCTGACATGTTGTTCCGATGGACATATCCTGTTGTCTGTATAGACAAACATGTTCCTGCTTGATCCTGTGTTGGCATTAGTTTCAGATTTATCAATACCCGACTTGAACACATAACTTGGGGGTAAGGGGAAATCTAGAATATAACTGAACGTAACTCAAAGGGCTATTACATCATGTTACCGTGGTCCCATGGGGAATGAACGGGGCATAGACTCACAGTCTATCATATCTTGTTTCCGTGGTCCCGTAGGGAATGAACGGGGCATAGACCGATGGGTTACGATGAGAATTACATTAATTGATTTCGAAAACTTTAGAATAGATAACCCAGTAGTATAGTTTCGATTACTCACTGCACTTCACCTGCACGTATACACTTCACTGTTCTATATCCATATTTATTGGTTATATTCATGTTATTGTTTATACTCATGCCTGCATATCTCGTGTATCCTGTTCATTTATTATTGTTTGATATTATGACGCACTGACGTCTGGGTTTTGCATGGCCCGGATCCTTTATTACTCTCGCAGGCCGACCAGGAGTACATCAGTAGACATGCCGAGCAGTGAGGATCCTGTTAGTATCTAGTTTAGTTTAGTTTCTTTCCGTATTTTCATTTTCTGATGTGAGCCCGTATTTGGGACGTACTTTCCAGATTGTTATTGTTTATTGGATTTATTGCTTCCGCATATTATTTCTTGACTCGTATATCCTGGTATATGGACATGTACTAAATAGTTTATTTTATTTCTACTATTCTTGATATCTATAGACAGCCGTAATGTGACTGTGGAGAGATGTTTCCTAGCCACAGGTAGTATGGTTGGCTCTGTCACGTGTCGATCTTAGCGCACTCTGAGAAGCGGGGCGTGACACCAAAGAAGAAGAAAGAGAATGTCGTCAGCGAAAAATCGCTCGGTAAGTCCCAAAGATAAGGGAGAAGTAGAATAGTCAGAGAGAGTGTGTTTATAACTTTTAAAGTGGTATTATATTGTTATAATGTTATATTTAGTATTAACGCTATTGTTTATAACTTGGTACAGAAGAGGCCAGTGTATACGAGAGGAGTCTCAATAGACCAGAGACTAAGGTGGACGGAATACAAGGAACCGTTCAGCCACGGTATAACGGCAATTGAATTCAGGTTAGGTGTCTTAATGGTTGCAGTCTCGTGCCACTTCTAACACCTTCCATACCAATCTACCCCTTAAATCCCGCGATGTCTTGATTGTATTATTTGTATTGTATTGTTTTGTAAATTGAATTATATAGATGGATGACTTGCCAAAACTATGATATCAGTAAATGGATATAACTGGAAAATCATGTAGATGGATGTATATCCATGGTTCGGTTCGGTCGATACAGATTGAATATATTGAACAGATTGATTATATTGATTCATGGATTTATATTGTAATATATATATACTTGAATCTCATTCAAGTCAGATTGATTATATTAAGACTCAGTCTGAGTTAGATAATTAGAAAATAAATTGAATCCTGTATTAGGTTTTGGTGTTATCGGTAACCGCTGCACAAGGACGGCAGGATTTTTGTCTTTTTCAAAGACGATTACCGTGTTGATAACACCGTTTATTAAGTTGTCTATCTTAAATAGGCAAGCACCCATATCTCCGGCCCCCTGAGGCTCAAGAGACTGGTCCCGCTTATACCTATGTTTACTAGGGTCCTTATTGTAATTTGGTATAACTTGAGGGAGTTTTATGTAAAAATAATTTTGTATAATTTTTAAAATACTCCTCAAGTATTTTATTATCGTCTTTAAAGTTTTCATGGATGTATATTTTATCATTGTGACATTTCTAGTGAATAAAACATATTTTTCATAATATATGGTATTTATTTGTAATATTGGAATTGTATGGTATTTTCTTGTAAATGAAAAGTTTTTCTTGAATTTTGGAAATGTAGAATATTATAAATATTAAAAATAGATATTTTGATATTAATTACATATATATTTATTTATTAAAAATATAAGTTTTATTTATAATAGAAATCACATTTTTCTAAAGAAAATTGTATTTTTAAATCTTTCGAGACCGTATGCTCCTTTCGGAGGTCTGCATCTCGCACTACTAAGCCCGAGGATGTGAGATAATCCGTACCATCCTAAACGGGTTCCCCAAAATGGGTTGTAGCGGCGCATTGCAAAGATTTGTTAAAAATACATATCTTGTAGAAAAAGGTTTTTATAAATTTGAGGTAGTTTTGTATAAAATCGTATTTTCCCAAAACTATGTTCCCAAATATCATCGTGCTATATTACATATGTGTGTTGTGAGGAGGTAGGTCATTACCTCGTGAGCTATCTAAAGGTATAGTAAGGGGTAATGATGTTTTATGTCGAAACTAAATTATATGGTATTTTTCTGTAAAAGTGCTATAAAAATTGAAATATGAATTATTTTGATATGAAACTTGTCAAGATATTTTGTTAATGTTTAATGATCATGATGGAAGATTTTGGTATTATTGTGTTTAAGAAAAATATGATTTTTAAGGAAAAACCGAATCGGAAGTCGGATTAACTCCACTTCCGTCGGGTTTTAGAATTATAAGTTTTTAGAATAGTAAAGAGAAGGGGGAGAAGAGACTTACGGATTGATTGTGTAGAGGAGAGGAAAATGAAGAAGTAGGAGGTGCCGGTACGTCGTTTCGTCGCCGGAATCTCCTCGGATCACCGCCGGAACTTCGTCGGAGTTTCGCCCTTTGCTAACTCCACTTGCACACAAAAAGTCTAGAGAATTTTCTTGAGAGTTTGGACAGAGATTTGGAAGTGAGGAGGGGTGAGTTTAGATGTGGTATTTATAGGAAAAATTAGGTTTAGGGTAAATGAAAGGGTGTGATAAAAATTGTATTAAAATGGATTAAATGTGTGATTTAAATTGCTCTGTAAATGTGCAGGGAATTTAAACAATACAGGGGTTATGGGGAGTTAAAGAGTCATAAGTTACATAAAAAATGGGGTTTCTGCCGAGTTGACCCGGCGGCGCTGACCGAGTCAGCCGCGCCGCCGGCCCGATTCGACCGAGTCAGGCCGAGTCTCGCCGCCACGTGTCCCTGTCTCTTGGTCTACCTCCTGGACTCGTTTGTTTTATATGTTTACGGGTTATGCACGTGTAGAATCTTGGGATTCTAAAAAGATTAAAAGAAAACTAATTAAAAAAATAATGTGACTGATGTGATTTGAACTCTGGTGTTTTGGTTCAGCAGTGTAAGGTCTTACCAATGAGCTACAACCTCTTTCTTGCTATTCAAAAATAAATTAAATACTTAAAGTACTCATAGGAAATGTAAATACCCCAAGTATACATTAACTTTTAATCAAATTTACGTACACAAAAATTAGAGTTGTTACAATATAATTTGCAAGACACCTCATAGTTGTTGTCCAGAAAATAAAGAATCTTTTTTCAACCCTTGTGTTAACATAACCATAACTAGAGCTTCAGGAATCAAAATCGCACAAAACTAAGTTGGTTAGATAACTATACGGAAAGATCTACATGTTCCTAGTTCAACCCGAGACCTAAAAACCGACGAAAAGTATCACAAACTGCACTTTTAAAATGTGCGACGATACTGGACAGATTCTAGTATGTTCTACGCCACGATACGAAAACAATTATATCTCCTGAACCATTAGTTGTAATTAGACAAGACTTGAACCTATATTTGCATAACACTTAGGACTATATTTCTTGTTTTATTTCTAAATTCATACGAGTTACATAATCGGTAGTTTCCAACACTTATTCACGACACTGTTTCTAGTTTATGCTTGAACATTATACTTGACTCATTTCTTGCCTTATGACTTCATCATTATATTCTTACCTACATGAACTACTTGATTAGATATATTGCATGCTTGAGCTGAAATTGAATCGAGCCATGAATACGTAATGATGCGATCTTGACATGAACCCGACTTAAACTTGCAACACCCTAATGTATTCATGAATTCGTGTAAAAATTGTGTTATTTCTTTATAACCTATCATACATGGAAGAAAGAGGTAGTTTGGTAATGAATGTATGTCGTGGCACGATATTCATGGCAGCATCTAATACTACATTTAAATGACTTGATATAGTTTCGCCACTATGCTGAAAACACTCTGATAAATTACGGTTACATGCATTTCTAGATTAAAAAATATGTGAATAATCCTACCTGTTCTTTAACAGTAACTCGTCTTGTGTCTTGCAACAAATTTCTAGCTCTAAAAATATTTAAGATAGTTTTAAATATATGAGGATCCATACGAAATTCCAACTTACAACGATTTTCTTGTCCTGACAGTAATTCTCTAACCCACGTATCATTGAAAGAATTGAGGTACGACAAGACCTTTTCCTATTTGACATAGCAGTAATAGCAGGAAGAATGCAAAGGAATAGATCATCATCAGAATCCGAATCAGAATTAGACATGGTTATAAAAATTGTAGAGATAAAAATTTGTATTTATAGTAGTGAAAAAACTCACAAATATATATAGGATGAACATATAACAGCTACTTTTTTAAAAAAAAATTAATATGTCATAACCGCTGCTTTAAAAAAATATTTTTTATGATTCCTAACAGCTAGTTTTTTAAAAATATATATACTATTTATTACAATTGCAATCTTTTTCAATGAGCCATAATGGCTGCTTATTTGAAGAAAATGTTTTTTATTATAATTGTAATATTTTTCAATGATCCATAATGGCTAAATTTCTAGAAAGAATCTTTTGCTAGTCAAATATGTATTTAATGCATATCCTAATTCTACACAATTCAAACATACATATAAGTTATGAAAATCCTATGAATTTCACTAAAAGGAATGCACATGTATTCCATAACATATTTTTCTCAAATTAGATCCTCTGGAATATTATCCTAATTATCCAAACAAGGCCTTAGATGAGCGTCGTTACTTTCTTTGGATTGAGGTGTCAAGGTCAAAATAAAGGATAAATTTGTCCCAACGTAAGTATGTGCTTGATTTACTACATGAGACAGGATTGTTAGGAGAAACTTATAAATACTCCTATGGATCCAAATCACAAGCTTACTTTAAATGGTGATAAATTATTAGATAAACCTGGAAGATATAGAAGATTGATTAGCAGACTACGGTATCTCACAATCAGTAGACCGGATATCACATATCCGGTCAATCTAATTTCTCAATTTATGAAAAGTTTCTGACGTCGGACATTGGGAAGCAACTCTTCGCATTTTAAAGTACTTGAAAGGATCTCCGGATAAGGTGTTCTCTACAAACCAAATGGGCATCTTCGCATTGAGGCCTACACTGATGCAAACTGGGCTGGATCAAAATCAAATAGAAGGTCTACAACAGGAAATTGCACATTTGTAGGTGGAAATCTTGTGACATGGAAGAGTAAGAAGCTGAAAACTGTGTCTACTTCAAGTGCCGAAGCTGAATATAGAGTGATGAGTCGGACTGCTCGAAAGTTGGTTTGGTTACATCAATTGTCGCTAGAATTGAGATTGCATGAAGATCAACATCCTATGAAACTGTATCCTGACAATATAGCTGCCAATCATATAGCCGCCAATCATATAGCCAACAATCTAGTGTTTCGTGAGAGGACGAAACACATTGAAATAGATTGCCATTATGTCAGAGAGAAAATTAAAGCTAAAATTATATCTACCGCATATGTTCCTACTAACTCCCAACTAGCTGATGCCCTCACTAAAGCGCTATCTCGACCTGCATTTCAATTAATCTGTTCCAAGCCGGGCATGTTTGACATCTATGCACCAACTTGCGTGGGACTGTTAGATGATTATCTTAACAAAGTGATTTATAGTTATAACCATATTATTGTTGGGGGTGGAGCCCACATGTGACGGATATATAACACAAGTTGGTGGTCCATTCTAACCCAAAAGCTCGAGCTGATAGGTTAGAATGGGCCACCAAGTTATGTTATGTATCCGTCACATGTAGGCTCCACCTCCAACAAATGGTATCAGAGCCTCATTTGTTTGGGAAAAGGATGGAGCAAGAAATACCGATGTGGGATGGTAAGTGCTTGTGTATCACCAATATTGTATATCACCGAAGGAAGGTTGTGAGTACAACGGTTCTGATTGGTGTTGAAGCGTTTGTATACCATCGATATTGTATATCACCGAAGAAAGGTTGTGAGTACAACGGTGTAGGTGAGTATGTAAGATACGGGTCAAGCTCGGGATTGTTGGGTTATGACTCATATTTTTAGTCCCACATCGGGAGTTGATAAGAGAGCATGACCATTAAGGCTCCAACCCGATGAGCACACGTTATTGGTATCTTTTGTGTAAGCAATTGTTACTATGTAACAAGGGATCTAATTCAAGGCCTAGTCTATTATTCTCCTCAGGTTCCAACAATTGGCACCAAGCATAAATTCAAACCTGAAAGCAATCTTTGCAGAATCCACATAGCTAGTGTCATTAATTAATGGTCTCTCCGATTCAATTAAATAATTAGAGTAAATAAAAAAGTCATCCGATCTATTCATCATATAAACCGTCTATCCATGTCATTAACCTACTGAAGTATTTTAACTCTATCCATGTCATTAACCTACTGTAGTATTTTAACTCTCTCACACACGTACACACACAACACCAATATTCATGTCATATTTCTCAATTTCTAGAAAAATTTGTAAAACTATATTTCCAAACCTAAATATTTAATCACGTAATATTTATTTAAATAATTTACTATCAACTATGAATCCAAATGCATCCCACTAGTTCTTTTAGATTACAAGTTAATATCTTCTTCCTTACACATCCACTATGTAAATAGAAAATAAAGCCAACTATTCAAAACATATACACCTGTTCACAAAAAAAAACCATCTACATAGACAACTTTTAGCAAACAGACACCCCTTCACATATACATGCATGTCCTAAATAACAAGCTAATATTTAATTATTTAAAATATTTAAAAGGCACATATCAAAATATTGAGAGATTAAATGACTGTATCCTTCTCATACATCGTAGATTCGCACACAAATAGATCAATAAACTAGCACATATAAAAAGAGCACCAAAGCCTACTGTCCGCAGTGTTCACAAATTATAATTTTAACCTTTGAATAGATCCTCAAGTACCCTTTGGATGGATTGAAAAATGAGAGGCACAACCAACAGCTTGAATTAGTCCCCATTTCCCCCTCACCATTAAAAAAAATGTAAGAAAAAGTCTTTTTTTTTTTTTTCCTTTCTTTTTTAAAAATGAAATTCACTTTACCTCGAAGGCTAGAGCAGAAATTTGAGGCAGGCGTCTCCTTATCCACAGAGGAAACAGAGTGTATGTATGTGTGCTCCATAATGTTTCAATATTGTCAATCATAACCTTCATGTGCACTGCAAATCAAACTCACTAAACTAAGGAAGGAAAGTAGTTAGCAGAGACATCAATGGCTTGCACTGCTTCCTTTGTCGCTCCAAGAAGTTTCTCCAGCAAAGGATGGACATCAACAAAGCGGAGCCGAGGTGGCGGGACGGTGAGGAGGCGGCCATGTTCCATCTCGGCTCAAGCGCAACAGCAGCAAGAACAGGAACAACAAGTATTAGAACCACCACCACAAAAAGAAGAATCACAAAATCAGGCAAGACTTGATCAGCAGCAGCAGTTGCAGCCACGGCAGCCACTGGCAAAGAGCAAGAACATGAGCAGAGAGTACGGAGGGCAGTGGCTGAGCAGCGTGACCCGCGCTGCGTACATTGACCCTGTAACCCATGCTTTCAATGGACAAGCTCACCCTCATCCTCGACCCCACCAATGAGTTTGTTTGGACCCCTGACTCCTGCCAAAAAGTTTACTCCTACTTTCAAGAGCTCGTCGACCACTACAAGGTAATTTATCATATCAATTTATACTTGCAGACTGTTCAACTACTTTGTTTGCTTAGTCTGATAATGCTTCATTTGAACTTCTTTTGCGCATACCGTACCTATTCGTTGTTGCTCAGTCGACTATAATTTATCCGATCACTCCTCATGCGCTAATTCATGTTCAATTTACTCTCAATAAATATAGCGGCATCTTGTAAAGTTCTCTCTTTTAGCGACCGTATAATTAAGAATATGCTTTACCAACATCGACACACCCAACACCCAACAATCCGTGGTGGAATACCAGTAATAGGACAGCATTAATTCTTAATCTATTTATTCTACCAGGTTTAGTTTACTAAACACAAGTTGACGTATTTTACTACGATTGTTTTTTTACTTATGAGATGATACTATGTATGGTGAGAATGACAAACTTAAGTTCTTGTGCACTGAAGGGAGCTCCATTGTCCGAATATACGCTTCGCTTGATTGGTTCAGATATTGAGCACTACATCCGCAAAATGCTTTATGACGGAGAGATCAAGTACAACCTGAATGCCAGGGTCCTAAACTTCAGCATGGGAAAACCACGCGTCAAATTCAACAGCAACCAAATCAATGTACGATAGAAGGTAGCTTTAAATTAAGTGTTACTCATGATTGTGAATAAGATACGAAATGTAATACGCGATAAAACTTTTAGCCACTAGCGCTTCCAGCAATTTTCATGAAGATCCAACATAATAACTCGCGCATTTGTAATCAAATGCACATTGCAAGGAAAATGGTAATCAGAACAAGGCACAATAAAAGAGAACTTCGACCTCAAACTTGAACTAGCTAAACACTTGGAAGTGAAGTGTGATAGGAGAAACTCGCACTAACTTGAACTAACACACAATTAGAAGTGAAGTGGCTCAGCCAATGATTCAGGATGGCACTGCCTGCAGTGGAGTACGGTCATGTCCATGGCGGGTAAGCTCCTTCATGCTCTATGTTCTGCAAAAAGATTTCGATAACTATTTTAGTGAGCTAGAATTAACGTAAAATATAAATATTTGTTTATAGACTTGTTTTTAAGTTTTCTTCCTTGTTCAGTTCTTGCAGTTAACAATTGATAGCTTTGCGGCACCGCTGCATCTTCATTCAATGACATTTCTATTTTGATGAAGAGGTGGGCTAGTTTGTCCCCTCAAATCTCATTAGTTCCATTCGATTGTATCACTAGTGAGATACATAAAATTGTGGTTTGGTGCAAAGTTCCCATCACAGTTTAGTTCCATAAACACACAAAAAAATGCCTCACAGAAATACATAATTAGTAGAATGCATATGTAGATCTATCACAGAATATTTGGGATTAAAAGTACTGAAACTAACTGCCTGCATGATCGGCCCACGACGTAACAGTTAAGAGGTTAAGAAATGGAGCATACACAAGACTTGGATTAGGGATTGATACCCCTGTCCATGTAATGCATATGAGTCGCAACTGGGTTCTGAAATTTCATTGACTTTGTCATGCCTTCATGTTTGCAAGCAGCCTCTTATTAATACAAAATAGTATATGATGACCACGAAGCCTTTAACGGTTTCAGCACATCCAATAGACAATGATTAAAAAAACACAAGCTTGAGTATAATATAAGCAAGTTAAGGGATAAGAACTTCTTAAACTTAGATTTTGGCTGCTGTTGAATTATATTCATAAGAACATCAAATAGCCGAATAATCAAAATCTACACATGAGAAAGAAAGATATGCTCCAAGAATTAGGCAGTGTATTTGAACTTGGATATAATCTGCCGAAGCAAATCCCCCTGCCTCACAGAGAGACAGAAATTTAAAAAAAAAACTTTTTTGCACCATATACTCTTTGAAAAACAAAAATTACTTTGGAAGTGTAGACAAAAACAATCAATCTGGAATTGTGTCATAATAAAGGAAAATGGTTGGAGGCATAACAAGAGAACTTGAGGAACTAAAAAACTAGCAAGTTTACCTTTAACCAAAAGAAGAAACCACGCAGGAGTGTTAAACCGCTAAAAGGGTCGGCGGAATTGACCTTTTTGCGAAGCTCTGTTAGGAAAAATTTATAGAATTCAATAGTTTTAGCCAATTGATAAGATAACAATCACTCATAGTCATAGATATAAGTTAAGAAGAAGCATGATCCGTTATAATGTTTTGTAACGTGCTTAATGCATTAAACTTAATACTTTGATGAGCAAATGGACTGCTCCATACCTAATGAGATCTACCTGATAAGATAATACATGGATTGCTATTTTACATGAGCGGATTAATGTATAAGGAGCAATAATTGGGCTAAAATTACACCGTAATGCATGTTTTGATCGATATGTAGGAATTTGTTCTATTTCTCTCGTCTTCATATTTTCCTTAGAGTTGAACATAGCTCCTTATAGTATATTTATCATCTTTCCCCTTAGTCTAGATGCTCCCCTAGTCTGAGAAGATATTAATATCTAGTAATTACGAAGTCTGAAATTAATATATTAAAATTGAAATGGAAGTCATTTGGACAAATTTCTTTTAACTCGCCATGACAATCAACCGATTTCCAAATTCATATGAAATTGAGGACAACAATGTTTATCTTAGAGAAGGAAGGGTGGATGTGTGACAAGAAGGGTTTTACACTCCATTATTCTCTAAGTTATGGGTTGAATTCAAGATAGAAACTCCCTTCTTTTTCTAAGATAATTTGAATGAATGATTTTAAAACTAAACCTTTAGCATTGTAAGATGCTATCTGTAACTGATAATTAATATGTAAATTCCACTAACAAATGGCTTGAGGCTAATACGATATTTTGAATTCTAAATATGAAATTTAAATAAAATATGACTTCAAACTAACATCCCTTAAGAGAATTTTGGGGCATCAACCAGTCATTTATGAAATTCATAAATGACTAGAAACCATATATGGTATCTATCCTCTTGAATATGGCTGAGCTACATGAGCACAATTTTAAGTTGTTCCAATGCGCAATTCTGGAATGAGAAAATCTTGATAGAGCGTGAATGTGTCGTATGCTTGTTTATGGCATTCTTTTTTTTCCCTTTTTTGCACTTACCCAATAAAAGGGGCATTATTATGTAAGCAAGCTTCTACTATTAAGCCCTATGAGATGTTGAGAAAGATATTCAAGAGAGCAAATCAAGGAACTTAACATTAACCAAAACCCTCACAATTAATTGAAATAATTGTCAAGAGACATAATCCCTCACAATTAAGTGACATAATTGTCATGCAAGGCATTCATAAAAATAAAGCTATTGCTTGTAATTCAAAATTTTAAATTCAAATCTTTTGTTGTAATTATAATTAATGCATTGCAATCTCCCTATAAAATGAATGCAAAATACTGACCAAAAATAAGTCAAGAAGGTGAGATTACTTTTTCCAAATTATATTTTTCTCTGTTATATCCCGATCTACTTGACACGGCGCGGTGAACCATGAAAGGATCACACAAGCCTATCGCGCGGACAAACAGTGTGGCGCAGCGGAAATAAATAGAATTGCGTGCAAACAAAGACAATATGAAAAAGATATATCCGACGGCTATTGCAACATACCAGACAAATAGAAAAGCACACTAACACAAAGGACACGACGATATACCCAGATTCGGCGCAACTAGCACCTAATTCTGCCTTCGCAACGAAAACTTCCACTAGAGTAAAAATTACACGAGATAATTTATGCAAAACACAATCTCTCTCTACACAAATCTCTCTCCAGGCCTTGAAATTATCAGCCGCCGCAGACTCCAAAAATCAACCCTCTGGCTTCCTTGATTTTTTCTGGCCATAGCCTATTTAATAAGGCTCTCTGTGGATTTTTCGTAGGTCTCTTCAAGCAGCAGGCGCCACCTCTTAAACCCTACAGCCTTTCAAAGGCTCTATTGCCTTTTTCTAATTAGGCGTAGGGAATCATATGTATTAGAGATAAGTTTCAATATTAAACTTAGAGATAATTCTTAGAGATAAAAGATTTAGATTAATTTAAATATTCAAATTAATCTAAATCTTAATCAATCTCTATTCAAGCATGCAGCCCCTTCCCAATTCCTATGGCCATTAGAATTGAACCCACGTACACCACACATGTTCATCTAATGGGTTTCTGGGCTCTTGATCTTAGGCTCCGAATTTACAATCAATTTCAACAATCTCCCCCTTAATTCAAATTCATCAGAATCTCAGACATTTTCTCAATCCTTAAAACTCTGTTCTCATTGTATCGGAACCATCTTGAACTTGTATCGGAACCATCTTAGAAACGCGTCCGCCGAATTCACTAGAATACCAACTTTAGTAAAAGACATTACCTTTTTCTTGGCTTTCAAGAAGAACACTCTCACCTCTTGTGGAAATTCTAAACAGAACATCCTCCACAAATATATGGCCTCCATTACCGCCTCTAGGACAGTTACCAAACTTGCCTTTGCTGTTGATTTCGCTATACCTGGCTGAAGCGTCGATCTATCTGACACTGCATCTGTGTCCAACGCGACACCCATCGTTGACCTTCATCTTCCCATATCACCATACCTTGTCATGATGCTCTCATCAATACTGCCTCTGCTGAATAACGAGCCAAACCCTTCACTACCTCTCAAGTATCTCAGGATGCAATCCATGGCCTGGTAATGCTCTCTGCTCTGAATAGTCAAGTACCTGCTGACTACTCCAGCTGCCTATGCAATGCTCAGTCGCGTGCATCCCATACCAACCCCAGCACTCCCATAAGCCTGAAATGCGCCTCTAAGTAAGAAGACACGGGCCGAATCTCCTCCATCCCATACCAATCCAGAACCCTACTCGATACATTGCTTCAACCGACACAACTTCTCATCCCTGACACTCACCATTCCATGAATCAAACGTGCAGACTTTCTACCGAACTCCCGATCTTCTTGCCTTGGAAACACGTCCCTAGCCACTCCTGTACACCGAACTATCCCCGGCCTCTGCACCACTGACTATACAGAACTCTCCACCTGAATCAGAGTGCCGACCACCTCATCTTTCATAATTTGGACTGGGACTTCAAACTCCACCTCGTTTGGTGGCATACCTGTTCTCCGTTCACCATCTGACCGAGTCTGTTTTCTACGAAGCATCGCAGACTCAACGAATGTCATTTGGCTGATTACTCCAGTCTGGATCCCAGAACACCACGATCAGTACCCTTTTGCTCCGCCTCCTAAACCGACAAGAGAACGTCTTTTGATCCTCGGCTCCTCGGTGCACCTAATAACGCGAAACCCTGAGTAATCTCTAGGCCCTTCAATACATAACTCCTCGGGAATTCTCATATCTACCACCGTCGATGATGAATGATCGATGAAATACTCGATAGTAGATTGGGCTCCAGCCCGAAACTCTCTCGGAAAACCAGCTATAAGCCGTAAAGTCCTGTTCTTCCTAACTGTCCGAAACATTTGCCCTGCAATGCCATCTGACCGAGGATCTCCCAACAAAGTGTATTGATGCACGATCCTCTCCGGCTTGCACAATTCTGTGAATCCCTACGAAGCAAACCCTCCGCCTAAATCGGACTGAAAATCTCTACGCGCTTCCCAAGATGCAAATCCAACACGGCTGTTCTGAATTTCTGAAAATTCTCGGTCTCGGGTTTGAGAACGTACACCCATAGCTTCCTCGAGAAGTTGTTAATGAAAGAAAAATAATGCCTGGCTCCACCTGGAGAACAATCCGGTGTCGGAACCACATGTATCTTCTCACAAACCTCATGGAAATCTGTCCTGCCGAACTCTCCATCTCCAAGTGACTGTCTTTTTCGAGGCACCTCCAAACTCGTCTGACTGATATGATCCAATTGTGGACCCCACATCCTGATCGAATCTGAACCGTCTGAACTGCTAGAAACTTCAATAACATTTCTTACAACTGTCTGTCCCTGAAGAAAATATAAATTCCCCACCTTCTTCGCCTTTTATGTCATTCAAAGCACTATTGGAAATCCTCATGGAATCTCTGTCAGCCACGCACTTATGGCCGATCCTGCCCAAAGCACTTAAAAAGATCAAGCTCCTCTCCAAATCTGGCACGTGTGTGACAACTGTCAACGTCCGAACTATCCCATCATACATGCGAATCCGAACTATGCCCACGCCAAAATATTTGCTCGACGCATCGTTCCTTATGAAGACCGAGCCTCCAACAACTGAACGATATGTAGCAAACCAACTCTGATGCGGAGTCACATGGAACGAGCTCCCTAAATCCACCATTCAAGAATCATGTACGTCTGAAATCGCACATACCGATAGAACCGAACAATCACTGCCCTGATCTGAATCCTCCTCTACGATTGCAGTGCTGGAAGAAATTTGCTTGCCTTTCTCTTTTAATTTCAGACAATCCATCTTTCAATGTTCTCTTTCTTTGCAATATCTGCACTTATCATTCACCCGGCTTCTCGACTCCTTAGAACCATTATTCGACCTCTTCACCAATCGACCTCTAGCGAACATCACGTAGCCCGCATTTCTTCTGTCACCGACCACCTTATCCTTCAACGCCTCACCGTGCGAACCTTTCTTGATATCTTCTAAAGATAACTTGTCTCGGCCATATACCCTAGATTTGACAAACTGGCCGAACTCAGTGGTCAAGGAGCATAATAAAATCATCTCCGCCTCTATATTTTGTAAGTCTATCACAATCTGATTAAGCTAGTCGATGTGGTCTTTGACGGAAGTCTCTTTCTTCATCTTCAAGGTGTACAACCTCTGCTTGAGATAGAGACGGTTCGTGAGAGACTTCTTATTGTAGAGGGACTCCAGCCTATTTCAAATAGCTGCTGATGTGGGCTCTTGCGTGATCTCGCAAAGCACCTCGTTGAATAGGTAAAGGTGTAACGAACTGTGCACATTATCTTCCATCGCCTCTAACTCTATATATGTGGTCTCTTTCGGTATCTTATCTCTCAAGAAAACCATCTTGTGAACACCCTATTATTTCAAAACTATGGTCATCTTCAACTTCCATAAACCGAAATTATTACAACCGCCAAACTTTTTTATCTAGTAGTTCGTAGGCGTCATCTTCTCAAGATCTTCGAATCACCGAGCCTGATGCTCTGATACCACTTATTGTATCCTGATCTACTCTGATACAACGCAGTGAACCATGAAAGGATCACATAAGCCTATCGTGCGGACAAGCAATACGGCGCGGCGGAAATAAATAGAATCGTGTGCAAACAAAGACAATGAAAAAGATATATCCAACGGATATTGCAACACACCGAACAAATAAAAAAAGAACACTAACAACATAAAGGACACAACGATATATACCCAGGTTCGTCGCAATTAGCACCTAATCTTGATTTTACAACGAGAACTTTCACTAGAGAAAGAATTACACGAGATAATTTATGCCTTCTCGATCTCACCCAAATACAAAACACAATCTCTCTCTACACACAAATCTCTCTCTAGGCCTTGAAATTATCAGCCACCGCAGACTCCAAAAATCAAACCTCTGGCTTCCTTGATTTTTTCTAGCCGCGGCCTATTTAATGAGGCTCTCTGTGGATTTTTCATGGTCTCTTCAAGCAGCAGCTGCCACCTCTTAAATCCCACAGCCTTTTAAAGACTCTATTGCCTTTTTCTAATTAAGCCTAAGGAACCATATATATTAGAGATAAGTTTCAATATTAAACTTAGAGATAATTCTTAGAGATAAAATATTTAGATTAATGTAAATATTCAATTAATCTAAATCCTAATCAATCACTATTCAAGCATGCAGTCCCTCACCAATTTCTATGGTCATTAGAATTAAACCCGCGTACACCGCACGTGCTCAACTAATGGGCTTCTGGGCTCTTGATCTCTGGCTCCGAATTTACAATCAATTTCAACATCCTCTTGGTATCAGAGCAATTCCAAGGGTTCAAACTTTTTTGTCCCAATGGCTCAATCCACCACAGACACATCTTCATCTCGTTAACCATATCCCGTAAACATTAATGTTGCCAACTTTGTTTTCTTGAAGCTTACCATAACAATTTTATGTATTGAGAGGCTCAAATTTATGCTCTTATCGAGAGTAACAGGACGGAAGGTTTTATTGACGGCACCGAATTACCGCCTCCACCAAAAATTGATAATGTCGGTGGCAACGGCAGAATTCCTAACCCAGACTTCATGTCTTGGAAACGTTCGGATTGCCTTGTCAAAGTGTGGATGACCGGAACCCTCTCTGAAGAGGTTCTCGGTATTGATGTTGGACTTACAACATCCGCCGAAGTATGGAAAGTGTTGCAATCGGCTTTCTCTCAAAACTCTCAAGCAAGAGAGTACGAGCTTATGTCAGAACTTCGATACCTTAAAAAGTGTGAGTCCTCTCTTTCTGAATATTTAAAATAATTTAAATTGATTTGCGATCAATTAAATGCTATCGGCAAACCCATTGTTGATCAAGAAAAAGTTTTTACTTTGTTGCATGGCCTTGGGCCTAAATATGAAAGTTTTACTACTACTATACTCAAGCCTCCAATTCCATCATATGTTGATCTTTTGTTGTTGTTACAAAGTCATGAACTTCTCAAAAATACTTCATGAGAATCCGCGCATCCATCTATGGTCTTTTACAGGCAAAAGAATAATTACAAGAATCAGGGTCAAAGCAACCATATGCAATGCTTCAACTCTCAAGGACACGGGTTTCAAAATAATGGTGTTGTTGCTCGCAATGGCCAACCAAAATCAGTTCCACAACCTCGTCATGACTCCGGTCCTACCGATCGGGCATAATCTCAAGCTCAGAATCAACTATTAATTTGCTAAATTTGTGGGCGTCGCAATCATGATGCTTTGCACTGTTGGCATTGCTTCAACAATTATCAACCACAAGATATTCCGAAGTCCCTTACTGTATTGCACTTAAGCAATGCACCCACAAAAGAGTGGCTTCCTGACACGGGGGCAAGTGCACATTTCACAGCCAACCCAGGTATTCTGAGCAATTTATTTTCTTATAATGGATCTGATTATGTTATGGTTAGAGATGAAAATTGTCTTTCTATTACTCATACAAGAGATGGTATTCTTTGTTGATCTCATGTTATTCCTTTTAAGGGTGTACTTGTGGTTCCTGATATTAAGAGGAATTTGCTATATATTTCTCGGTTGACTAATGATTTTCCTTGCGAAGTTATTTTTGATCAATCTCTGCTATATTAAGGACCTGAAGACGGGGAAGGTTCTAGCATTTAGGAGTAAACGTGGTGGTTTATATGCTATGGATCTTCCAAGTATTGTTGCATTCTTCTCAAATAGACAAAAGTGTGCCGACACTTCAATCTGGCATCAACGACTTGGACATTCACAGCATCGCATTCTTGAGCATTTATAACGCAATGGTTTAATTTTAGTCTTTAATAATAATAATAATAATAATAATAATAATGCTCATCCTTTTTCTAGTTGTTTAATAAGCAAAATCATGAAACTTCCATTTCCTGTTTCTGATAATCGGTCCATTAAACCGTTGGCTAAAATTCATTGTGATTTATGGGGAAAAGCAACAGTTTCTTCAAATCAAGGATTTATTTATAATGCGCTATTTGTCGATGATTATTCCAGATTTAGTTGGTTATATCCACTTAAATACAAGTCTGAATTCTTTAAATGCTTTTGTAATTTTCATCGTATGGTTGAAAAACAATTTGATGCAAAGTTGAAAAAATTTCAAAGTGATGGAGGAGGCGAATTTATTAATTCCGAACTCTCCAATTATTTTTGCGAACATGGAATTGGTCATTAGGTTATTTGTCCTAATACACTAGAACAGAACAGTGTTGCGGAGAGAAAACATCGTCATGTCGTTGAACTTGGTCTTGCAATGATGCTTGCTGCTCATATTCCTCAGAAATATTGGGTGGAGACTTTCTCTATTGTGGTATTATACTTCTAATTTAAACATGGTAATCCCTCTCCAATTGTTATATAAAAAGGATCATGATTCTTCTTCTTTACGAGTGTTTAGGAGTCTATGCTTTCCATTTCTTCGAGACTATTGTACCACAAAATTAGATCCACTCTCTACCTTGTACTTGTATTTTTATAGGCTACAGTAATCAACATAAAAAATACTGCTGCCTTCATTATTCTTCTGGTCGAGTTTATATATCGCGCCATGTTATATTCAATGAGCAACTATTTCCCTTACCTCACACGTCACAAGTTGTTCATATTGGGAGAACTTGGCACTTTCACCAAATCGGTTTCTTCTTCTTCGCCCCCATCCTCGACCACATTAGATAAAGCTTGTCAAGTTGCTCGTCTATTCAATCCCTCTCCAAATCCTATAGACTCTTCTACCAGGGCTTCTTCACTTGTTCCCTATTATATTCTCATCATGCCATCTGGAGCTACTAACTGTCCTCCACCTTCTCACTCCATGATCACTCGCACTCAAGATGGCAGCCGTCGGCCAAATCCGAGATATGCACATATGAACTTAGCTATTTCTCAAGAACCCAAAACCATAAAATCAGCACTTAAACATGATGGGTGGCAAGCAGCAATGGAGGAAGAAATTACAGCAATTCGAGAGAATGATACATGGGAGTTAGTGCCTTTTTTCTTCAACTCTTTATGTCGTTGGTTGTCGATGGATCTTTAAGACCAAACTTAAGGTAGATGGTACATTGAAGAAACTCAAGGCCCGTTTAGTAGCAAAAGGATACACACAACTAGAAGGTTTTGATTTTTCAGAGACTTTTAGTCCTGTCATTAAACCAGGCAGCATTCGAATGGTTCTTACTCTGGCAACTATTAATAAATGAGTAATTCATCAATTAGATGTAAAGCATGCATTCCTTCATGGATTTCTTAATGAAACTGTATATATGATACAACCACTAGATTTTGAAGATCTAGCATATCCAACTCATGTGTAAAGACTCTCTATGGCCTTAAACAGGCCCTTTGAGCGTCGTTTAACCGCTTCAGTGATTTTCTTTTAAGTTTTGGATTATTTTGTAGCATGGTGGATTCATCAATATTCATTTGCAAACTGCCAAAAGGAATGATTATACTTCTTTATGTTGATGACGACATCACCGGCAATAATCCTTCACTTATTGATTCCTTTATTTCTTTGCTTGGAAAAACCTTTGCTATGAAGGACATGGGGACATTACATTATTTACTTGGGATCGAGGTACATCACATGAACACGGGTTTATTCCTATCTCAATAAAAATATTCTCGTGATTTGCTTACTCGTGCACAAATGGATGGTTGCAAGCTTATCTTTACTCCAATGGCTACTCGACCACATTTATCGTCTACAGACGATACACTATTTCATAATCTAACTTTATGTCATAGTATTGTAGGAGGGTTGCAATATTTAACAATGACAAGACCGGATAATTCTTATTTTGTCAATACGGTATGTCAGTTTATGAACAAACCGACAGAAGGCTACTTTAAATTGGTAAACCGAATTTTAAGATATATTAGTGGCACATGAACATGGGCATCCGCATCCTAACTCATAGCCTTATTTAACTATATGCCTTCGCTGATGCTGATTGGGTAGGATGCCCGACTACTCGTCGTTCTACTACTGGGTTTTGTACCTTTCTTAGTGCAAATTGTCCCTTGTGAAGTGCAAAGAAGCAAACTACCGTTTCTAGTGATAGTTTATGATTTTGTTGGTTTTGATGATGTGTTTCAAAACATGAATAGTCGTTTAATGTCACTTACTTATCTTACTTTATCTTATCGACACTAAACATGTATACACTTGATATTTAGCTTGCATATTCTATATATTATGTATATCGAGTAATATTTTAATATCTCATGCTTTACTTGTGCTATAGATCTTGATATTGAAATATTATTCTCATTCATTATTTTGGTAATTCACAATATGAATATGTATATACATATGATCTATATTTTGCTTCTCATATACCATGTATATATATTTAGTATATCAATATCTCATGCTTTGAGTCTGGGTTATATCTTGATATATACCATTTATGATTGTGATATCAAAACAATGAATGTTCATATACTTGTGTTTATTAACTTACTTATATTTAATAACACTGTATATGATATGCTTGGTCGTGTTGACATTGATTTTTTCAAAATATCGGATATATCACGGTACAAGCGTTTAAAGGATGATGGAGGAAAATCGAGCTTAAATGGCAAATTTAACGGAGGTTGAAGGATACAGACGAGAGCTTCCCAAATTGCATATTCAAGCTTCATGAAGCTAAGTAGCCAAGATAGAAGGGATTTAAGAGTTCAAGCTACGAATAGCCAAGAAGCAAGAAACCGATGTCCAAATTTGAAGTGTCAAAAATCGAAGTCGAAGCAAAATTCTTTTAATGATCAAATATCAATTTCAAGACGCTCATGAGTTGAATTGCGAAGATCAATGGAAGACAAGTTGAATATCAATTGAAGATCAAGAGATTCGTCAAAGTTCAAAAACTCGTGTCGAAAATTCAAGTTTTCGAAGAAATACGACATCAACATAGGATTCTATGTAAGTACTCTATAGAAAAAGGTTTATATCAATTAGAGCTCTTAAACACACACATTACATGTATGAAACATTTGGTTTTTACTTTACAAAGGTTTTCATTTATAACGATTTTCGATTTCAGCTTCAAAGTTTTCTGAGTTTTCTTTCTTCAGACGTTGGTCCCATTTTCCTTTAGACGTATGTTATGTTTTGAAAACCAAATATCAATTTCAAATGTTAGATTTTCTCTTTAGAACAAACGTCCGAAGTATTACTGAACTAACGTATGGACATCGGAACAAACGTCTATGCCAGAGTCTCGGGTTGAAAAAAATTTCTTCTTCAAATGTTTGTCTATTGCTACTTCAGACGTCAGTGATCTCTTTGTGCTTACACTTTTCCTTCTTCAAAATGATTGGCAAACGTCTAAACCTTTGTTAAACAAAGGTCTGAAGCATAAATTTTTCGAAAATATTTTCTTCTTCAGACGGCAATACAATACTACTTCAGACATCTATTTTCTTTTATGACTTAATTGTTGCCTTCTTTGAAAGTATTAGCAAACGTATGAAGTATTGGGTAGCAAACGTCTGAAGTATTGGGTAACAAACGTCTTACGCTATAAATGTTTGAAAATATGACTAATACTGTGCATTAAATGCCATAATGGCTAGTTTTATTTTGCCTTCATACGTTTGTATGTTTTGCCTTCAGACGTCTGCTCTTCTGCCCATGTTGCAATTAATGCTTGTACTTGTTTGTTTTTTTTGATGCTATGAAAAGGTTTTCTAAACCATTTTTCATGGTTATCACTTCATAAATTGATACTTGAATATTTCAAGTGATCAAGAAAAGAAAAATCCCACATCTTCTGAGAATTTGATTACACTTTCATTTGCTTATCCAAATCATTCTCACACACACTCAAGAACTATATTTTGATATCCATCTTCTTGAGAATTAATTAAGCTTTATTGTAAAAGTCTATTGAGAGTAATCTTATGCTTCAATCACAACCCTCTTCTCTTTTTCTTGTGAGAACTCTTGAGTGCAAGAGTGTCTTTATAAAAAAGAAGAGTGGAAGAAGATTTTCTTTCTTTGTGTGAAAATCCTTGAGTGCAAGGGTGCCTTTGTAAAAGAGAGAAGTTTGTATTGAGAGAAGAGCGTAAAGAGCCTTGTAGAGAGGAGTGTTGTTCGTAGCGGCGAATGTGTCTTTTGAGGGGACGTGTTGGTTTTAGCATTCACTGGAAGAGGGGTTGTAGGTTGCGGGTGCGCAACGTATTTGTCTCCAAGAGAAAGACGAGTTTAGTGGAACGGGCTCGTGCGTCTAAAAAAAAGTGGACTAGAAGATCTCCCAAACCGCTATAAATCTCCCGTGTTTTAGTTTGTAATTTCTTATCTCTTTTGCTTATTAGTTTAGAAATTGCATGTTAGAATTTTTATGTTCTATATTCTTATTGCTTGATTGTCATATCTTTATTCTTGCTTGCTATATGTTTATGTTTTCATAATTATAATTAGCTTAACTACTTATCACTATTGGTATTTCTTTTATTAAGCGATTCAATTGTGACATCTTTGTAATTGTAGTATATAATTTTTTTATTTGAGTATATCGGTAGGATATTCCTATTCACCTCCCTCTAGAAATACTTTCGGTTGGTATTAGAGCTTGGTGCTCTTTTTGTTAGGCTTTACAACCTAGAGTGATCCCATGGTTTCATCTTGCTCTTTCATCGATAGTTATTCTATTCTTGATCCTTTACGTTTTGATGGAAGTAAATTTGGTTTTTGGAAAATAAAGATGGAGTGTTTTTTTTTGAATCTCGGGGTTGGGATTTTTGGAAAATTGTTATGTACGACTATTTTATTCCTTCTATTGCTAAATCTAAATAGAGTAGTCGTGAAAAAGATTTGTTCTCTTTAAACATCAAAGTTATTCAATATTTTCAATTTGCTTTAGATGTTGATATTTTTAACAATTTTTCATGTTGCAAGATGGCTCGTGGTATTTGGTGCTCATTGGAGCAAACCTATGGAGAGCATGTAGCTTGTAAGGAAGAAGAGAAAGCCAAGAGTGCAACTTCATTAGAGACTTTGGATACATTTAAAGAAAAACTAAATCAAGATACGGCATCCAACTCTATAAAGGCTGTAAAGGAATGCTTTGATCATGAGCTTGTAAGTAATTCTTCTTATGATTTTCGCAAACTTACTCATGATCAATTATTAGATGCTTTGAATACTTTGCATGATAGCCATATTTCATTAGCATCTAAAAATATTTTTTTTAAAACGAGAGAAGAGATGTAATTTCATATTGTGAATTTTTTGAGAATTTGAACAAAAATTTGATTATCAAATTTAGTACTTTAAACTCAACTCATGATTCTCAAGTTGCTTTAATTGATAGATTAGTTATTGAGAAGAATGAATTGCTTTCAAAGCTTGATTTACATTGTGCTTCTATTGATGCTTTGAAGCTAGAAAATAAAAAATTGGTTTTATCTTGTGAGACCTTGAGAAAAGAAAATGATGGTTCGATTTCAAGTTTTAAAATTGAGATTGATCTTTTGAAATCATCTATTCTATCTCAAGAATCTCTTATTTTAGAAAATGATTCTCTCAAGATTGAAAATGAAAATTCAGTTTCTTCTTGCGATATTTTGAGAAGTAAAAACGATGCTTTGATTTCAAATTTTAAAAGTGAAATTGATTTGTTGAAATCTACTATTGCTTCTCAAGACTTTTTGATATTTAAAAACTCCTCTCGAAAAACAAATTGTTGATTTAAGCTCTTCTCTTGCTAAGATTTCAAAACCAAAAGAAAATCTAATTTCCCCTCTTAGCAAGAAAAATAAAGTTTTAAACCGAAGAGGTATTGGTTTCAAATTTTCAAAAACCCTCTTCGTCTAGATTTGTCAAATATGCTTCGATTTTTACTATATCTTATGCTCATAAGCATGCATATCTTTATAAATTTAGTACGAAACAAACTTTCCAGAAGCATGAGCATCATTCTATTTCTTTTTCTCATGCTACTAACACATCTAGATCCTCCATGTATGCACACACTCATACTTGTTATTCTTGCAGTGCACACAGACACTTTGCATTTATATGTACTTTAAAAATGAATCTTTATATGCATGCCAATTTGATTTGGGTTCCCAAACTAACCCAATTGGATCCAAGAAGACTTGGATACCGAAATCCCCCTTCGTATCTTGTTTTGTAGGTATGGACCAAGTGATGACTTGAGGGATTCGGAAGCGTGATGAGCAAGAGCAACTCAATGGGAATATTTGCTTCGCTCATCATATTTTGTGGGGTATCGTATTTATTTGCCATATTCGTTTAGAATATCTTTTATTCATTTGTGCTTATTGATTGATATTCTAAATGCGTATGTTTTGCTTATATACCCCAAGTGCTGCACATATGCCTATCTTGTATATCCTTTTGTACTTATTCATGTATGAGATGTTATTCATAAGATATTATTTACATTGGTATCATTCTTATTCTCATATGTGAACTCTTGTGCTCATTTATTTTTAAACTTGTGATCTTTTAAATTTGAGCGCAATTTGATATAAAAACTAATTTAGATTTGCATATCCTATGTTTTACATGTCATATCTACTCTCACTTGCTTAAATGTGTCTTTATTCTTTTAAGTGAGAGTTTGTATCCATGTAGTTTTAAATTGTTTAAATCTTTTTCAATGGATACATTTGGCACATGTGTTTTAAATTTGAACCAATTTTCAATTGGTACATTTGTTGTGCCTTGGATTGATGTGTGTTTATGCTTAAAACTTGCCTATTTGTTGCACACATACTTCTTGCATAAGTAGAATTATTCATTGGTATTGAATTCTTAGCCCATCTTACCAAATGGCTTCTGCAAACCTTTTAGGAGACCCACTTGTGGATTCCGTTAATTACAACGAGTTTTACGGGTATAGCAGAGAGAATTAGAAAACCTTCAATGGGGAGTCGATTCTTCAAATAAGAGAGTTACTCATACTTGCACTCATATATGTTTTTTTAATTCATTTCCAAATGGCTTCATATTGTTTTCAATTAGTATCTTTTATTATGTGAGTAGGATTGCACATTTGAAACCTTTCATTGGTATCATCTTGTTTATTTATGCATATTTTGATCAATTCATGAGTTAGATCATTAAATTCTATCACATGTATTCCATTATACTTTATATTTGAACTCTAATAGTTTGGTATTCAAGTAATTGTGAGATAGGACTCATGAACCGATCCTTTAGGCTTGCTTCTTGTATTTGGGAGATTCAAGCGTTTGGGGAGATAAATCTCATGCTTATGAGATTATACTTCATATTTACTTTCCCAATCTCATGTTATGCATGTGTCTTTAAATACACGCACACACTTTATATATTAGTATGATATATTCTATGTTTCATTTTTATGAATCGTATTCTACGTATTCTAACTCATACATTTCAAAACATGTTTTTACTTTTTATGAGTTAACGCATATTTTTGAACTTTTTATTATGGTATTGTTTCATTACATGCTTTGGGATATGGATTGCGTTTCGTTTTCAAAATTTTTATTTTACTTACTCGTATCCATTCCCTATTTCATGTGTGCTTGCTTTCACTTGAATATCCTTTCTTGTTGCACACACCTTGTATGAATACACTCTTTATTTTGCACATCATTGATTACTCGTGCTTGCCTCCACATGCTATTAGAACTTGCTAATCTCTTTTATGTGGGTGGTCTTGCATGTACACTTGCTTTATTTTGTTTATCTTATATACATGCTTTTGGATATGAGCCTCGTTTTCAAAAAAATTATTTTTTACTCATGCTCATATCCATCTTCCATTAGTTTCCTATGCACACATTTAGGGGGAATGATTCAAATGTTTGATTCACTCTAAATGCATGCATATGTTTATGGGGAGTAGTTCAAACATTCTAATTTCCTTAAACACCCTATATGTCAAAAAGGGGGAGAATAATAGCGTGTGCTATTCATGTTTTGACATCATTAAAAACGGGGAGATTGATGGCTTATGATTTTGTTGGTTTTGATGATGTGTTTCAAAACATGAATAGTTGTTTAGTGTCACTTGTTTATCTTGTTTTACCTTGTCGACACCTAACTCGTATACACTTGATGTTTAGGTTGCATATCCTATATCTTGTGTATATCGAGTAATATTTCAATATCTTATACTTTACTTGTGCTATAGATCTTGATATTAAAATATTATTCCTATTCATTGTTTTGATAATTCACAATATGAATATGTATATACATATGATCTATATCTTGCTTCTCATATACCATGTATATATATTAAGTATACCAATATCTCATGATTTGAGTTTGAGTTATATCTTGATATTGATATACTATTCATGATTGTTATATCAAAACAATGAATGTTCATGTACTTGTGTGTATTAACTTATATTCCATAACACTGTATATGATATGTTTGGTCGTGTTGACATTGATTTTTCAGGATATCGGATATATCACGGTACAAGCGTTTAAAAGAGGAGGAAAATCGAGTTTAGATGGCAAATCTAATGGAGATTGGAGGATACAGACGAGAGCTTCCCAAATTGCATATTCAAGTTTCATGAAGCTAAGTATCCAAGATACAAGGGATTCAAGAGTTCAAGCTACGAATAGCCAGAAACAAGAAGCTGATGTCCGAGTTTAAAGTGTCAAAGATTGAAGTAGAATCAAAGTTCTTTTAAAGATCAAATATCGATTTCAAGACGCTCATGAATTGAATGGCGAAGATCAATGGAAGTCAAGTTGAAAATCAATTGAAGATCAAGAGATTCGCCAAAGTTTAAGAGCTCGTATCGAAGTGTCGAAGATTCAAGTTTTTGAAGAAAAGCGATATTGACATAAAATTCTATGTAAGTACTCTATAGAAAAGGTTTTATATCAATTAGAGCTCTTGAACATTCACATTAGCATGCATGAAACGTTT
Source organism: Agapanthus africanus (assembly GCA_030015575.1). Taxonomy (NCBI): domain Eukaryota; kingdom Viridiplantae; phylum Streptophyta; class Magnoliopsida; order Asparagales; family Amaryllidaceae; genus Agapanthus; species Agapanthus africanus. Next base: position 392,789,625 of record JASDDO010000018.1, read on the forward strand.
GGTTTTTACTTTGCAAAGGTTTTCATTCAAAATGATTTTTGATTTCAAGTTCAAAGTTTTCTGAGTTTTCCTTCTTCAGACGTTAGTCTCATTTGCGTTTAGACGTCTGTTATGTTTTGAAAACCAAATATCAGTTTCAAATGTCAGATTTTCTATTCAGAACAAACGTCTGATCTTAAAACAAATGTCTATACCAGAGTCCTGGGTTGAAATTTTTTCTTCTTTAGACGTTTGTCTGTGGCTACTTCAGACGTCAATTGCCTCTTTTGTGCTTAAATTTTTCCTTCTTCAAAATGATCGGCAAACGTCTGAGCCTTTGTTGAACAAATGTCTAAAGCACAAATTCTTTGAAAATAGTTCTTTTTTTAGACGTTAGTCAAATACTACTTCAGACGTCTATTTTCTTTTATGACTTAATTCTTACCTTCTTTGAAAGTATCGGCAAACGTCTGAAACATTGGGTAACAAACATCCGACGGTATAAATGTTTGAAAATATGATCGTTACAGTGCATTAAATTCCATAACGGCTAGTTTTATTTTGCATTCAGACGTTTGTCTGTTTTGCCTTCAGATGTCTGCTCTTCTGCCCATGCTACAATTAATGTTTGTACTTATTTGTTTTTTTGGAAGCTATGAAAGGGTTTTCTAAACTATTTTTTGTGGTTATCACTTCATAAACTGACACTTGAATATTCAAAGTGATCAAGAAAAGAAAAATCCCACATCTTGTAAAAATTTGATTGTGCTTTTATTTGCTTATCCAAATCTTTCTTACACACGCTCAAGAGCTATATTTTGATATCCATCTTCTTGAGTATTAATTGAGCTTTATTGTAAAACTCTATTGAGAGTAATCATGTGCTTCAATTGTAACCTTATTATTTTCTTTGTGTGAGAACTCTTGAGTGCAAGAGTGTCTTTATAAGAGAGAAAAGTGAGAAAAGTTTTTCTTTTTTTGTGTAAGAATTCTTGAATGCAAGGGTATCTTGTAAGATAGAGAAGTTTGTATTGAGAGAAGAGCGTGAAGAGCTTTGTAGAGAGGAGTGTTGTTCGTAGTGACGAACAACGTGTGTGTCTTTTGAGAAAACGTGTTGGTTTAGCCTTCACCGGAAGAGGGATTGTCGGTTGCGGATGCACAACATGTTTGTCTCTAAGAGAAAAACGTGTTTAGTGGAACAGACCCATGCACATAAAGAAAGTGGACTAGGAAATCTTCTGAACCACTATAAATCATCCGTGTTTGAGTTTGCAATTTCTTATCTCTTTTCCTTAATAGTTTAAAAATTGAATGCTAGATTTTCTATGCTCTATATGCTTATTGCTTGATTGTCATATCTTTATTCTTGCTTGACATATGTTTATGTTTTCACAGTTGTTGTTGGCTTAACTACTTATCACTATTGGTATATTTTCTGTTAAGCGATTCAATTGTGATACCTTTGCAAGTGTAGTATAGAATTTTTTTTATTTGAGCATATCAGTAGTATATTCTTATTCATCCTTCTCTAGAAATACTTTCATCTAGATCAAGTGCCGAGATAGAATATAGGGCGATGGCTTCCACTGCTGATGAGCTTACTTGGTTATCATTTCTGTTACGTGATCTTAGAGTATTTTACACTCAACCAGTTACTTTATATTATGATAATATAACTGTGTTATATATGACAATCAACCTTGTATTTCATGCACAGATAAAACACATTGAAGTAGACTATCATTTTGTTCGGTAGAAAGTTGTTCTCGGGTACTTAGTTACCTGTTAGAATATAAATATAAAACCATCAACTCTTATCATAATTTCAGAGTTTTGGTGCAGTGGCAGAGACATTTCACATGGTATCGAGCAACCTAGATTTGATTCCTACCGGGACATGTATTAAAATGTGGTATTATTAAATAAAAATACCGCAGCGCAAAAGCCGAGGTTTCGGTCCAAAGACCATTAGACCCGTGGGGACGTGTTAGAATATAAATATAAAACCATCAACTCTTATCATAACTTTGATGTTTTGGTACAGTAGCAGGGGCATTTCAAAGTATTCTATAAAACTTAATTTAAGTAGGAGTGTGTGTGCGCGCGCGCGCGCAGTGATTAAAACATATTTAAGGAGATGGGTGTGGGTTGCATGCTCAATTTCTAATTCTTCACACCTTTTTCCATGTGAAAAGGCATTAAACACATAAGGATTTGGTTAATAATTAATGTGGCTTAATATTTGTTGTGCACGGTCCAAATTAATAAACTCAACAATACAAAATGTGATCAAAACAAAACGAAACAAAAGTCTGTATAATGGATATATACATATAATAATGTATCCCGTTACCTTTGTAGTGATCAAAATAAGAGGAACCTGGGATGCCCGTTTCATGATCTTTGTTCACTCCACCACGCAATTCCCGGAACTTGACGACAAGTTTACGTTCCGATGCCTGTTTCATCAGCCTATCGTATTCCATCTGATCAAACGGCCTATTCAGTGCAGCCATCAGCTTTCCCTTGAACGACGAGACATTTTGCTGATGTTCCCCCTAATTAACAACAACATTATTCGCAGCATTAGTTAATATACTTAACACGAAACCAATCTCAGATACTATAAATAAGAAGAGAGGAATTAATCAATGCAGCGCTTACAGAAGAATTAGGCCAATTGTTAGTGTGATGTTCTTCTTCTTCTTCCTCCTGATCTTCCTCGACTTCTACTATTTCTTCTTCCTCTTTCTCTTCCTCTTCTTGTTTCTTGCCTAAATCATATTTGATAAGAGAGCCATCGCCAAGATGAAGAGCCATGGAATCATCACGGATGAGCCTTAGATGTTGTAGGAAGTTGAGATGAGTTCTATCGACCGACTGCTGCGTGCGATGAGAGTTGAAGATCTCGCCCAGATCAAGACTCGACCATGTTTCATCTTCCTGAAACTCGTCGTCGACCTTGTTGTCGATCTCCTTCTTCTTGTTTTTGTTTTTAGAAATAATTAATGCATCATCGCCATCAGCAACATCATCACCATCATTGTGGTTGTGTTCGTATTTGATAAAGATGGGATTGGAAGTTGGGGTTGATGGGATTTGGAGATGATAGGCATTTCCATCTGGCTTGAGATGATCCAAGAACAGCTGATACTCTTTATCTGATGATTCATCCATCTTTTGTGAGTTGAGAGAGAGAGAGAGAGAGAGAGAGAGAGATTAAAGAAGAAGAAGAAGAGACTAGCGGAGAGAGGAGTGAGAGAGAGAGAGCAGTTTGTAGTAATAATTTGATGCTACCAAACCCACGGAGCAATAATGAATGATAAAGGAGACAAAACGGCTATTCTGGGTAATAAAGCCAGTGGAGATTGGGAAACGTACAAGATAAGGAATCGCCCTTCTTGGTACTAATAAGGCTGCTGCCACTCCAGTGGGCCTCAGCTGTCAAAACAGCAGCAGCAGCTCATTATGATCAAAAATGCTGCCCAACTTCAGATTAGACCTTCTGTACCTTTTTTTTTTGAAAAGTGGTAAGAAAACCTTAAATTAATTTTTTTACAAACATAGAAAAAATCCTCTTTTCTTTTAAAAAAAGAAAAAACACAATAAATATGTGGGTATCAGCCTGTAGGAATTGAACCTACTATCTTTTGTTAGGAAACACAGTGCATTACCATTTACCTAAAACCACCTATTGATTTGCTTATGCAATAAATATATATTCCCTCTGTTCATAATTACTCATCATTTTAAGAAATTTTTTTGTCCTAAATTACTTGTCATTTTATGATATAGAGTTAAATAGTATAGAATTTATCACCACATTTATTATTTTGTTTTTGTAAAATATCTAAACTAATTTCATTTAAAAAGTATTGTTCCAAAGAAAATTTAAGAAAATGAGAAGACAACATTCATTTAATATAAGGGTAATTTAGGAAAATTTACTTGGATGACAATATTATAATATATATTTTTTCAAATAGGCTTTAAATCAAAGCTTAATTACCATGCAAAAATCTAAAAGGACAAGTAATTGTGAATGGAGGAAGTATAATATATGTACGATAATTCCTAACAATAGTTTGTATTTGATATTATTCTCTTTATTTTTCGAAATTCAAACAGGGCACATGCCCTCTCTAGCTTCTTAGTGGATCCGTCTATGATTTCTGTAAATATGTGGGAATAGCAAGTTCGTGGCACTAGGTAATTGTATAAAAAGATAACTCAGGGGTATCATTTTCAGGCCTCGTTTGACAACGGGTTGCGGTTTCCTAAACCCTGGTTTCGTGGGGGCTCAATACTTAACTCCAAAGATTAAAGCTATGGCTCGTTTAACAGTCAAAATAGAGTTTCTCACTGTCTCAATAGTTCATCCAAATCATTAGTAAAGCACTCATTGAACAATTTGTCAAAATAATCTCTTAATCTTTTCTTGATATACTCATCTTGAATTAAAACTTTCTGACCAAAAATTAAGATCAGAAGGTTTTAGTTCGAGATGATTGTATATCAAGAAAATATAGAGGGATTATTTTGAAAAATTGTTGAATGAGAGCTATACTAATCTCAAAATATAAACCGTGATTTCATGCGTAAGATAAGAATATCTGAGGTTACAGACGCTTTGAAGAGAATGAAATCAAGAAAAGTTGTTGGTCCAGACGAGATTCCTGTTGTACTATTCCAATTTAAATCGTAATCTTTATAAATATTTTGGAGTTAATCATGTTAGTTTATTATGGAAGTTGGTGATTGGTTTATATTAAATCGGATTGGGAAAAGATACAAAAATTATATGAGAAAATTCTGTTGTTAAAAGAGTAATTATGTTGGACGTCACAGTAGGTTTCAAACATTAGACCAATTAATAGTCACATTAAGATCATGCATATGGTCAGGCAACAAGTGATATATAATGGTTTAAAAGTTCAAAGTGCTTTAAGATTAAACCATATGAGAATATTACACTTGTTGAACAGGGGGCATGTTCCAATTCTATGCACACTAAAGGGTGCATATGGATTCAGGCCCGTTGTCCCTTCCCGCTTCCCAAAATATAGAAATACGAAAAGTAACCAAGGCTAGTCACGCTCTTATGATAAGAAAAGATCATTCCATACCCACGCTACGGCTTCTAGCTAAACTTGTACGATGATATCCAATATATGCACCATTGTACACAGGAGATAATACTAATAGTCATGCTGCATGAAATAACAAAGAATACCAAATATGTCCATAAAATAAACATAGATTGAAATAAAGATCCAGAGAATTGACAAATAGGTTCAAATATCCAAATACAAATCCGAAAAAGATACAAAGGTCCTACGTCCCATAAGGGCTCACATGCTAAATACGGACTAAATCAAAATTAAAAAACCTACGCTAAACTACTGTTCTTCGGCTAGCTGATGAAGATAATCCTGATCCTCCCTTGTCGGCGAGTCCGTATCTAACCTTAGGTTGCAAATCTCAGGGGTGTCAGAACACCCAACAAGTACTCGAACGTAAAAGTGTGTGTGAGATCACATAGATATGTAAGTGTCGTGATATGCCCATGTGCAAATATGAATACAGGTACCGTAACAGTAAGAATATGTAATAACGACAAGTCAGGTCTGGCCTTAGATGTCACTAACGCTAAACTTTAACTAGTATCACATAAGTTGAAATTGACTGGTGGAAAGCATTCTCGAACCTTAGAGGATATCATGTACATACCCGGGACCACGGCCCACTATGGTCGGAGCTGATCTTGAGCGTGTCGAGGCAAAATCCTGCACTCACTATCACTGTAGGTGATGTCTAGCACACCACCCTTGCAACAACTGCATGTTCGACTGGCCAATCTCTAACACTAGAATCCCCTAAAATTACGAGTCCACATTCCACCTTTTAATTTCTCCAATCCCCCATGTTTCTAATTTTAGCCACGACAATTAAACCTGATCACTGGATCTCGAATACCGACTAAAAAAATTTATCAGCACGTATCATGAATAAACACTAATCATGAATAAACACTTGAATCACGAATAATCACTTGTGTCACAGTAAACACTGAATAATGGAATAGTGCTGAATCCATCAATATATACATATGGCTCGATATTCTAGTCGGTGATCATGTTCTGTCATTCAACACTACTTGTCACGAATATATATAGAATGTCAATGGGTTTTCATATGTGTCAATCAATAATAGTCTCGAATATGTAAAGCATGTCAAATAATAACGGTAATGATGCCATAGATATAACATTAAGTAAGGACATTCATGAAACATGTTTTAATGATTGTTCAATTCTAAATTGTGCAATTCCAGTGGATAAGTCATTTAATCGAATACAAAACATGTGTGATTTGAATGGTTCGATTAATGTATGTGCTAGGATCCTAGGGTTTCAATTATAATCACAACAGAATATGGGTTCGCATATTAATGAAGAATCACAACATTAAGATTTATGTTCTTTAATTACTAAAGAAAGATAACTGATGTCGCATCAATTAACGAAGATAGAGCAAGAGCACTTGCCTTTTTTATGAACATTCGTGGGATCTTTACACGACGGTGGTGATCTTGACTTGGATCTCGGTAACAATCGACTACGTCGTTCTCGACTTGGATCTCGATCCGGGGCAGCCGCGAGGGAGAAAGAGAGATGACGATGATGAGCGATGACGAAGGCGGGAGATGAGCGTTTTTGCCGATGAGGATTCTCAGGTAGTTGGGTTGCTTGAGTTTTAGAGTGGAGATGAAAGGGGAAAAGCTAGGGTTTTTGAAGGAGAGATCTAAGGTTTTTAGAGAGGAAGGAGATGGCTAGGTTAAGGTTAGAATTAGGGTTTCGATGCATGTAGGCATGGGGGTTTATATAGGAATTGGGTCGATTACATGAAATAAAGATTCACGCAAAATAACAGGACGTAATTAAATTCATGTTGAGCCGTCTTAAAGCAATGTTGAGTCGTCTCAACGGGACAGAGAAGAACTATATGTTTCCTAGAATAACACGAGCTGTCTCAAATTATGAGCCGTTTCAAATTAGACTTGAGCCATCTCAAGTTCATTGATCAGTCAAATTTATTGCACATTTGTATGGACATTTTCCCTATTATTATTAACTACTAAAAGGTGTTAATTGTAAATAAGAACATATGTGGGTTTATCTGTAAAAAGATTATTATCGTATGTTTCTTAATTTATAATTAATATAATTAGGGAATATATGCATATCATATTTAAATAAAATATCCATGAGATTATTTATTATTAAAATATACATATCATATCAAATATTCTTAACCATTATTATTAAAATATCATATCATTTAATTGGTTGGAATAATATCTCAAATAAAATAAATGCTACTAATAATTAGATTTGAGATATCATGCAGGTATTATAATAAGATCAGTTCAGGTTTGAATTATAAGTAGGAGATCCACAGCAAATCGATTCACCAAACAGAATCTGCAGAATATGAGGAGAAAATCAAAGAATCTCACAACGGCATAAATTAAGAGATATATTTTAAGAATTTTTTTATCAGAAGGATTTCCAAATATCAAGAGAAGAAGCCACGAGAAATTTGGAAGCTCCAATCTACCAAACGGCGGCAGATCCGCGGTCAAATAGGCCTTGGGACGGCAGAAGCGCGGTCTTATGGTGGCCGTAGGATGTGAAAACTCAGGGTCTTGATCGTAATTACACATACTTATTTATGACGACTAGGGTTTCAAATTCCAGAGCTTATAAAAAGGACCGAGAGCTATCTATCAAAAGAATCGATCGAACTATCCATCAAAGTATCGACTGATCTACCAAGCAAGCTATCTATAGAAAACTAGGATTTTGTAATTTGGTTTTTCAGCGAGCAAGTTTTGTAATGCAATAGTTAATCAATAAAGGTAGTTCTTTCTTTTAATTTTGTCGTATTTACTTTCCGCATTTTACTTGCTGCATTTACTTTCCGCAGTTACTTTTCGCATTTACTTTCTGCATTTTTAATTTTAATTACGGGTTCCGTTTTCTTCAACCTTTCTTTTACTTCGTTGATCTCCATGAGCGAGTAAATTCATGCTTGTTAGGATTTGTAGGATAGGGTAGAAAAATAGATGAACTGTCATGCCCCGCTTCCCAAAAGAAAGTGAAGAATGACGTGGTATAGTCCGCAACCTAACTGTATTGAAGGAGGTCTATTCAATACAGTTATGTTAAGTGTATGAAAATTTAACATGCAGTATGTGTACCAAATCAAAAATAATAAAAGCGAAAGGCATTTATTTCCATTAACCAAATTTTATTACATCCCAAAAGAAAGAGTAAAATAAACCAAGTAGTTTAATTACATCGAGAAAGAAGAAGCCCTAAACATGTGGGCAACAACAAAAATTAAAACTAGCTAATCTTCCATCGTCAAGTCTGCATAATCTTCATTAGTTGGCTCTACACCTTGATCCTCGTCATAATACTCATTCTCATCTGACGGACATTCCAAAGATAGAGGAAGAAAAGGAAAGTCCGTCAGCGAGTTATACTCGGGTAGGATTGCCTCATAAGGAAGTAAAGGTATAGAAACGAGTAAGTATGTATATAAGTATGATGCATATGTGCAGATACGGTGTATATGGGTATGAAGGTATGAGATGTATACAGATTAGATATGTTGACAGAGGTATATGTGAAAATGAGTAAGTTGTGTGAGGTGTATGTTAGGTAAAATTTCAAGTCAAGTCAATCGGGTATTCAGTTTAAGTTAGATCAGATTAAACAAGGTGTGTATTGATGGAATTGACTGGTAGACAAACTCGTATCCTTGAGGTATCCCATGACTAGCTGAAAGCAGTATGAGCTGGCGCTCGTGCCTGGGGTGGCAATCAATGTGGTAACGTGAACATTCCGAAAGGTGTCCCATGGCTACGATGGAGTTTTGTCTAGCGTGAATATCACTTAAGTGCACAGATATTCCACCCTTCAGTTCCATAATAAACAACAAGTCTAAACTAGTAAGATATCCACATCCAAGATACTGAATAACTCGTGTCTCATAAAAAAAGGTAGATAAGGTAACAGGTGGGTATATCACATGGTATGAGTTTAGTGTTGAGTATCAATAGGTACTGTAAACGTTTTAGTTTTTCAAACAAGGGTCTGGATACTTGCAATTATTCCGTTGTGGCCACGGAACAACAACTGGGGAAGTGAAATGTACCGTTTCACTTCCCGGGATCATGATCGAGTAGTAAAGGAATCCGAGTTCTGAATCTCATTGCTTAATCAAACTACCCATCCCCGTGGTTCAGTATAAAGGTCTTGACGGATTAGAGTTAGTGCGTATACATCTAGACATGGAATTTCCACATTGTATGTCATCCACATATTGGATCATTCGCCCTCAAATAGAGTTAGCATTCGCCCGAATATCGGATTAGTAGTTGTCCACACATTGGACCATTCACCCCTAAAGTAGGGTTAATATTCGTCCGAATATCGGGTTAGTAGTCATCCACACATTGGACTGTTCACCCTGCCTGCAGGGATCCTCATATATAAGTATTCCATACCTAGGTCCACGCATTCTAACCCTAACCGTATCATGTGTCATGTATGTCGTAAACTTGTATTCAAAAAATTGATCTCATTTAATATGACCTTCCACAAGCACTCATTTTATCTTGTTATCTTTTCAAGCTGGTAAGGTGCTTCATATCATTTTATAAATGCTTAGTTAATAAAGAATAATAGTGTTTAATTATATTTATTGTTTATAAGAAAACCATGATATTTGGAATATTTATCATTTTGGAAACCCATAGTATTTTACCGAGAAAATATCCTTTTAATAAAAAGTTAGGGTATTCATTTGAAAATTATCCTTTAATAAAGTTTTAGATATTCTTTTTGAAAAATATCGTTATACAGGTCATGGTCTTTGTTGAAAATAGCCTTTTAGTAAAGTCAAGATATTTAAATGAAATTATCTCTTTTTAGGATGAATTAAGATTTTTTATTTTAATAATTTTATAAAATTATGGTGTTTTAAATTTGAGGTAACATTTTAGAAAATACGTTTGTGTTGGCAACCGCTGCACATGGACGACAGAATTTGTGTCCTTTTCAGGGACGATTGCTTATCAACCACGAGATACTTACGTAAAACATTACCCTATTATTAGGGTAATCTATTAGAGGTGTTATTCTACAAGAACGACTCCGCGTTGACAACCGCTGCACATGAGCTGCAGGATTTGTGTCCTTTTCAAGGACGATTGTCTAGTAACCACGGGGTGATTCAGATAAAACATTCCCCTATTAGGGTATCTTATTAAACTTTAGTTAACATGCTAAGAAAAATTAATATAAAAATATCCTTTCGAGTGAAAGGGCTAAGTTGGAAAAATCCATATACCGTTATATTTAGATTTAGTATTACCCCTTTTCAAAAAGGTAAAGGGATTTAACAAAACTAAAATAGTTGGTGGAAAAAAGTGTAAGTAAATATATATATATATATATATATATATATTGTATCTAAAATATTTATTCCAAATATCTTATCTCATATGGATATTTTAAACAAATACAACATTTTAATAAAACGAGGGTATTTTGTGGAAGTAACCTATTTCGAGATTATATTGGTAACATCGGTAAGTGTGGGTATGTAAGGGGTGAATTGATACCCTGTGGGTTATAACATTAAGCATATCACATTCCATCTAGTATGAGGGTGCAATATTTTTGCATATAGGAGTGATTAAAGAAGCCATTGTAAACATGGGTTAATATTATCATCATTAAGAGGTACCAAAAATAGGCATGCAGAAATACTTTTAATATCATTTTAATATGAGCTTGGGGATTAGGACTTGAAACCAAGATCATTGAAAGAAGGAAGGCGACAGATGAGTGGAGAGACGGATCTTACATTTGGTTAGAGTTGGATGTTGAAGAGTCCAAACGTAGGCTCGTACTAAATCCTCAATAGCTCCATGATCGGATTTTTCCTTGAACCAAAGCATCGGCATCGTCGATACGAAGGCGTGGGTATGTTTTTCAGAATTTTTGGAGTTCTGAGGTGTGAGAAATCAACGTTTGAAGGTGTCTATTTATAGGGTCTTTTCCCCAACAAACAAAATAAAAAATCTGTTAAAAAATCCTAAGAATCCGTGCCCCAATTATTTCCCATGATTAGCAGCCACCGCCAACGTTTCGTGGCCGTTGGATCTTGATCCAACGGCCCTGAGTTGCGCTGCCCAAGCCCACGCGTCCGCTTCTGTGTCTGCGTATGGGGACTACGCGTTTTCGCGTGGTCCCCACCACTTGGGCGCCGCTGCCAGACTCTGGGCCATTGGATCTTTGCATCCAACGGTCCAGGTCAAAGGGATTAAAATATATTTTTTAAAAATAAAAATAATAAACTGTTTATTATTTAAAAATTGAATTTGGTTTTTAAAAAATTGTTAAAAATAGTTAAAAATACAGGAAAATTATGGAAAAATTTCAGAAAATATTTTTTTGTTATCTTTGGTATAAAAATAATTTTGGGCTAAAATTAAATAATATATCCATATCTATGTTGTTATCTAGTTATTATAATTATTTAAAACCTAGTTTATCCTTGAAAATATTTTTGATTACGAAATAATTATTTTAATTGATAATAAAAATATGTAGATTATTTTAAGGCATTATAAAATTTTATTAAAACATTTTAAGCCTAGAAAAACAATAAATAGATTTTCGAAATTTTCTTTAATCATATTTCAATGCTTTGAAAATTATTAACATTACTTTAAAAATATTTTTCTATCAACAAAACACGTAAATAATTATTTGATACTGGAAATTTAAATAAAATTTATTTTATTAGGTATTAGAAAACACGGTCGTTACAATCTACCATCCTTAAAATAATTTCATCCTCGAAATTTCAGAAGGTAGGTCAAGAAAAAAATCACTAAGAAGGGATTATCACGGTTAAATAATTTGGGTCTCACTCTCTCGTCCCGTTTCCTCGCTTCTGTGTATGTCTGCCTAGTAGTTCTTTCTCCACATAGCTCTAGCCAGCTGGATTGTCTTGTCCCTCAAGGTTTCATCCTTCTAATATCCCTACCGATTGCTGCTCGTAGGTTACGCCAACCTTTCCGTGATCTCGGAACGATCAAAGTATGACTAGGGTTGCCAACATACCCTCGTAACTGTGAGATATAAAAGTATTATGCACACCCTCCAAAGAAAATAGCCAAACTGGGCTATACACAAACCTACCGTCTCCTTCCAAGATGTTAAACGGCCGATGAGTCGTGGGCTGAGCTTTCCGCGCTTTCTTCATTGTATCACCATCTCCATTTTTCCTACAATTACCTCAATCTTACAAATTCTCCATCTTCAAGATCGTCCCAACCAATCGGCACTTCTCCCATATAAAACTTGACCCCTATCATCTGCTTCATGTGTTTCAACCATCCGTGTCCTCACGTTCTCCTTAAAGTAGTGTTTCTATATCTTCAAGATGAACATTACCATTGTCAGTTCTAGATCTGGATAGGAATAGTTGCGTCCACAAGTCATTAGTTGTCTTGACGCATATGCAACTATATCGCCGTGCTGATACATCGCACCACCAAGTCCCTTCTCCGAAATATCGTAGTGGATGTTTAAAACTTCTGGGTTTGCTAAGAATAGCAAGAATGGTTGTGATAGTTACGATCTACCCTCCTTAGAATAATTTCATATTTTGAAATTTCCAATGGAGTAGCCACCACTAGGCACGAAAATCAGTAATGCTGTCAGGAATCCTTTTTGATGCATGTGTCGCTCCCGAGAGTTGGTGTATCACTTGATGCATGGAAAGTCTCTGAAGGGTTTAGGTATAAGGAATCGGAAAATATGAAATCAGTAGTTGCTTCCGGATAGGAAAGTTTGGAAGTTGAAGGAAGGTTGTGAATTGACAGAAGACTTGAGAGATATAAAGACAACTAGTCGAAATTACGGAAACTAGAGGAATTATGATGAGTTTAACTAAGATTTGCATCAAAAGATAAATAAGCATGGTATCAAAAGAAAGCTTGAAAAAGAAAAGAGTACCTCTGCTGTCTTGCCATGCGGCATCAGCCTTCTCGGCTGTCATGATGAAGGTCTGGCGTTTGGGTCCATTCCGCTGCGCTTGCTGAAAAATCCGCTCCTGTGATGGTAAGGGTGGTCCCTTCGGTGATGTCTCTTAACCGGTTGGTTGAGTGGCGGAAAGTGGTCGGTTTCCCTGTGTTGGTGCCCCATAATTAGCTGGCTTTTTGACGGGGCCTGATTGTCTCCCTCTCTGAGGACAGTCCCCAATAGCATGATCCGGAGACCCACAGACTATGCAAAGTTTGTTCAAAATGCGACAGTCTCTCATGTAGTGTCTGGCTCTACCGCAATGGTTGCATATAACGGCCGGTTTTCTGAAAATAGTTGGTCCTGCTGGTCTCTTAGGTTGTTGTCTCCCGTTGAATCTGGAAGATGATCCTCCAAGAATTTGATTGGCTGGTCGCTTAATACCAGACAAACGGTCATCCTTACTCATAAGTCAAAAGAGTAGCAGAAGACATGGAGTACTCGTTTTCAGGTCCAATCCTTGTCGGAATCTCTTAGCATAAAGTTCTGGGGTTCCCACCAAATGATGCGCGAACCGACTTAACCTTGCGAACTCCAAAGCGTACTCGTCCACCGACTTATCCCATATTCTCCCTTGTTGGAGTTGTATAAACCCTCTTTCCATCTTTAGGTGTGTTACGGCTGGAAAGTACTGAGTATCAAAATGTTGTTTGAACGTTTCCCAGTCGATGGGTTCCTTCAGCCTACTTTCCTCTGCCTCCCACCATATTCTGGCATTATTCGTAAGTTGTAGTTTAGCGATATTTACCCACACATCTTTCGGAATTTGAGCGGCACTGAGATCATTGACTGTTCCTTTGAGCCATTCTTCAGCTTCTAAGCGAGTTTCTTTCCCCGAAAAGGTGTTAGGGCGGAGTGATCTGAACTGCTTCACTCTCGCCGAACCTTGAGGAACTGGGGCTAGTGCCTTATTTAAAATCTCTGCTTGCTGCTGCCTATTTTCTCGTAGCTCCTAATGAAGGGCAGCTGTCTACTGCTGCTGTTGCTCCAGTAGTCCTTGCATCATTTGTAGCATAGCTGTTTGCTGAGCAGCGGCTTCATTGACTCCATTTCCCCTTCTGTGGCGGTTATAGTGTCGTCCGGCCATTGATGATCTGAATCAGAATAGGTTAGGTTACAAACAGGCTGAGGGGCGAGACAAGATAATAACTTGCATGGAAGAACAACAATTAATGCAAGAGAAAAACTAAGAAGATGAGCAAGAGACACAATAGAGACTTTTGCTCGAAATTAAGATTTTATTATCCAACATCAATAAGGAGAGTACAACCGAAAAGTAAGGATATGCCCCTATTGTTCTACATCGTTTTATTCGGCCAAAAGAAAAAGGAAAAGTCTTATTAATCTCGATCATGGGAGTCAACAAGTTGCGATAGGCTCTCGCACTAAGAAAGGTATGGCCATTCCCACCGTGTCTTGCGGGGGAAACTGCCTGAGTTTCTTCGACTTCGAGTTCTTCCTCACTCGAAACTTCGTCCTTTGACTCATCCTCGGCAGAAGCCTCGTTCTCTGATTCCCCCTCTACAGGGTCTTCTTCTTCTGCAGGAGCCTCCCCATCAAGATCATAATCCATAGGATTCTCTTCCCTCGTAGGAGCCTCTTTTTCTGGCCCTTCCTCTATATGTTCCTCTTCCATATGATCTTCTTCTTCGTCTTCGGAGTCGCTGTCGGGAATAACCGCCTGGGAGTCTACGACTTCGTCGTCTGAATCTCCAGATGTAACTTCAAAAGTAATATTGGACATGTCATCCTTGTCGAAAAGATTTACCATGCCCTGAAAGGAAGGCCATGGTCAGGATACAGAATGCCAAGAAAGGGACAAGGGACATAGGAAAATTATGAAATCGGTATAAATGGATGAGATTCACAAATATAATAAGTCAGTTAACGGTTTCATTTTTAGTACATAAGAGGACCTGCATGGGCCACTACTAAAACCTGTCATGCCCCGCTTCCCAAAAGAAGGTGAAGGATGGTGTGGCATGGTCCGCAACCTAACTGTATTGAAGGCGGTCTATTCAATACAGTTACGTTAATCATATGAAAATTTAACATGCAGGATGTGTACCAAAACAAAAATAATAAAAGCGAAAGGCATTTATTTCCATAAACCAAATTTTATTATATCCCAAAAGAAAGAGTAAGATAAACCAAGTAGTTTAATTACATCGAGGAAGAAGAAGCCCTAAACATGTGGGCAACAACAAAAATTAAAACTAGCTAATCTTCTGTCGTCAAGTCTGCATAATCTTCATTAGTTGGCTTCACACCTTGATCCTCGTCATAATACTCATTCTCATCTGACGGACATTCCAAATATAGAGAAAGAAAAGGAAAGTCCGTCAGCGAGTTATACTCGGGTAGGATTGCCTCATAAGGAAGTAAAGGTATAGAAACGAGCAAGTATGTATATAAGTATGATGCATATGTGCAGATACGATGTAAATGGGTATGATGGTATGAGGTGTATACAAATTAGATATGTTGACAGAGGTATATGTGAATATGAGTAGGTTGTGTGAGGTGTATGTTAGGTAAAAATTCAAGTCAAGTCAATCGGGTGTTCAGTCTAAGAGTTAGATCAGGTTAAACAAGGTGTGTAATGATGGAATTGACTAGTGGACATACTCGTATCCTTGAGGTATCTCATGACTAACTGGAAGCAGTATGAGCTGGCGCTCGTGCCTGGGGTGGCAATCAATGCGGTAGCATGAACATCCCCAAAAGGTGTCCTATGACTACGATGGAGCTTTGTCTAGCGTGAATATCACTCAAGTGCATAGGTATTTCCACCCTTCAGTTCCATAATAAACAAAAATTCTAAACTGGTAAGATATCCACATCCAAGATACTGAATAACTCGTGTCTCATAAAGAAAGGCAGATAAGGTAACAGGTGGGTATAGCACATGATATGAGTTTAGTGTTGAGTATCAATAGGTATTGTAAACGTTTTAGTTTGTCAAACAAGGATCCGGATACTGGTGATTATTCCGTTGTGGCCACGGAACAACAAATGGGTAAGTGAAATGTACCGTTTCACTTCCCGGGATCATGATCGAGTAGTAGGGGAATCCGAGTTCCGAATCTCGTTGCCTAATCAAACTACCCATCCCCGTGGTTCAGTATAAAGGTCTTGACGAATTAGTGCGTATACATCTAGGCATGGAATTTCCACATTGTATATCATCCACATATTGGATCATTCACCTTCAAATAGGGTTAGTATTCGCCCGAATATCGGGTTAGTAGTTGTCCACACATTGGACCATTCACCCCCAAATTAAGGTTAGTATTCGCCCGAATATCGGGTTAGTAGTCGTCCACACATTGGACTGTTCACCTTGCCTGCAGGGATCCTCATATATAAGTATTCCATACCTAGGTCTGCGCATTCTAACCCTAACTGTATCATGCATCATGTATATCGTAAACTTGTATTCAAAAAGTTGATCTCATTTAATATGGCCTTCCATAACCATTCATTTTATCTTGTTATCTTTTCAAGCTGGTAAGGTGCTTCATATCATTTTATAAATGCTTAGTTAATAAAGGATAATAGTGTTTAATTATATTTATTGTTTATAAGAAAACCATGATAGTTGGAATATTTATCATTTTGGAAACCCATAGTATTTTACCGAGAAAATATCCTTTTAATAATAGGTTAGGGTATTCATTTGAAAATTATCCTTTAATAAAGTTTTAGATATTCTTTTTGAAAAATATCGTTATACGGGTTATGGTCTATGTTGAAAATAGCTTTTTAGTAAAGGTCAAGATATTTAAATAAAATTATCTCTTTTTAGGATGAATTAATATATTTTATTTTAATTTAATAATTTTATAAAATTATGGTGTTTTAAATTTGAGGTAACATTTTAGAGAATACGTTCGTGTTGGCGACCGCTACACATGAACGGCAGGATTTGTATCCTTTTCAGAGACGATTACCTATCAACTACGAGGTAATTATGTAAAACATTACCCTATTATTAGGATAATCTATTAGAGGTGTTATTCTACAAAAACGACTCTGCGTTGACAACCGCTGCACATGGGCGGCATGATTTGTGTCCTTTTCAAGGACGATTGTCTAGTAACCATGGGGTGATTCAGGTAAAACATTCCCCTATTAGGGTATTTTATTAAACTTTAGTTAACATGCTAAGAAAAATTAATATAAAAATATCCTTTCGAGTGAAAGGGCTAAGTTGGAAAAATCCATATACCGTTATTTAGATTTAGTATTACTCCCTTTCAAAAAGGTAAAGGGATTTAATAAAACTAAAGTAGTTGGTGGAAAAAAGTGTAAGTAAAAATATATATCGTATCTACAACATTTATTCCAAATATCTTATCTCATATGGATTTTTTAAACAAATACAACATTTTAATAAAACGAGAGTATTTTGTGGAAGAAACCTATTTCGAGATCATATTGGTAACATGGGTAAGTGTGGATATGTAAGGGGTGAATTGATACCCCGTGGGTTATAACATTAAGCATATCACATTCCATGTAGCATGAAGGTGCAATATTTTTGCATATAGGAGTGATTAAAGAAGCCATTTTAAACATGGGTTAATATTATCATCATTAAGAGGTACCAAAAATAGGCATGCAGAAATATTTTTAACATCATTTTAATATGAGGTTGGGGATTAGGACTTGAAACCAAGATCATTGAAAGAAGGAAGGCGACAGATCAGTGGAGAGAGGTGGATCCTACATTTGGTTAGAATTGGATGTTGATGAGTCGAAACGCAGGCTCGTACTAAATCCTCAATAGCTCCGTGCTTGGATTTTTTCTTGATGCTTGGGTAGAACCACAGCGTCGGCATCGTCGATATGAAGGCGTGGGTATTTTTTTCAGAATTTTTGGAGTTCTGAGGTGTAAGAAATCAATGTTTGAAGATATCTATTTATAGGGTCTTTTCCCCAACAAACAAAATCAAAAATCTATTAAAATCCTCAGAATCCGCGCCCCAATTATTTCCCATGATTAGCAGCCGCCGCCAACATTTCGTGGCCGTTGGATCTTGATCCAACGGCCCTGAGTTGCCACGCCCAAGCCCACGCGTCCGCTTCTGCGTCTGCTTGTGGGGACCACGCGAGCTGTTAAAAAAATCCTCAGAATCCGTGCCCCAATTATTTCCCATGATTAGCAGCCGCCGCCAGCGTTTTGTGGCCGTTGGATCTTGATCCAACGGCCCTAAGTTGCGACGCCCAAGCCTACGCGTCCGCTTCTGCTTGTGGTGACCACGCGTTTTCGCGTGGTCCCCACCACGTGGGCGCCGCCGCGAGACTCTGGGCCATTGGATCTTTGCATCCAACGGTCCAGGTCAAAGGGATTAATATATATATATATATATATATTTAAAATAAAAATAATAAACTGTTTATTATTTAAAAATTGAATTTGGTTTTTAAATAAATTGTTAAAAATAGTCAAAAATATGGGAAAATTATGGAAAAATTTCAAAAAATATATTTTATTGTTATCTTTGGTATAAAAATAATTTTAGGCTAAAACTAAATAATATATCCATATCTATGGGTGTTAGCTAGTTATTATAATTATTTAAAATCCAGTTTATCCTTGAAAATATTTTTGATTATGAATTAATTATTTTAATTGATAATAAAAATATGTAGATTATTTTAAGATATTATAAAATTTTATTAAAATATTTTAAACCTAGAAAAACAATAAATAGATTTTCGAAAATTCCTTTAATCATATTTCAATGTTTTGAAAATTATTAACATTACTTTAAAAATATTTTTCTATCAACAAAACACGTAAATAATTATTTGATACTAGAAATTTAAATAAAATATATTTTATTAGGTATTAGAAAACACGGTCGTTACATGAACAATATCTCCTAAATTCTTTTTAAAGTTTTAATTTTTATAAATTTTAGCAAAAAGAATATTAACCCTCTTATCGGGCGTACTATCAATTCATGATAGTCACGACCACGATTTGAGATTTGTTAATACTTGTTTTGTTAAGTGCTTGAGACAAATAAGGATCAATGGAAGGACCAGGGCCAGTAGAGGGAAACCCTAATTCTCTCCAAGAACCCTAATCCACATTCATCGCTATTTCTCTAGTAATAAATAATTAAAAGATAAAAAAACATTATTTTTAAAACTTCCATCCATTACCTACTAAATCGTATAAACCCTACAAGTTTTTCTATTATAAAATTTTCAAACATTTTTAATAAAACTATAACAATCTCATCTTTTTTCTATCAACTCGTCTAAAACAAGAAAAGCAGTTCACCGTTTCTCTGTAGATGACCCGTACTCACTAGCGGTTAGCTATTGCGACACCGTTATTGATTGCGGTATTTAGAACACACATAGAGACAATTTTCACACGATCAATCAAATAACGCCGTTGCCGGGAAAACGGTCGTAATATTTTTCTTGTTATTCGGGTTGATTTCTAATATAAAACCAGATAACATAAAAATAGAAATAAAAAAACCGAATTTTGTATTTTTTAACGATTTTTGTGCGAGTTTTGCGAGAAATCTGGAGCATTTGGAGCGAACCAATAGATATTCGGAGATTGTCAAATAAGAGTAGAGAAGTATTAGTGTGTGGTGCCAAAATTTCAAGGGGAGATTCCATCAAACGGCAGCGGAACCGCGGTCCAAACAAACTCTTGGCGGCGGAAGCGCAGCCATAGTGGGGAATTAAGCCCCAAATTTTTTTGGTATTATCCTATTGTCTTTCTTTCTTCTCTAAAACTCCAATAAACTATTTTTACCTGCAAAATTCTTTGTAAACAGCGCTGCTAAAAATCTTTGTGCATGTTTTAGATTTTGGTTTGTTTTGTATATTTAAAACGGATATTAAGGGGCAAGAAACCCAAATTCAGATTAGGTGGGGATTTCATCACCCTTCTTAGGCCCCACAAATCACAAACAAGTATACGCATAACCCTATATTAATAAAAAATATCTAGACCAAGTCTCTAAGGACAATCGCACTCAATTAGGACAAAAGAGGGTCATGGATAATCTATTGCTTATCCGTATTTCTCTTGCAGTGTCTAAGGCAAGTGTGACTAAGAAAAGTGGTTTACTTAATTATGCCCGCTATTTTGGTGATTCGTATAGCGGATACCTTGTTAGTTATGTGTATACCCTAGAGGCCATTATTGTACAAATAATGTATATTATAGTGGATGCTTGGACATATATAGAGAGGACTTTCTTGCTCGACATGATAGTATGCTATCTGGTTGCTCTTTTCTTAACATGTAGACTTGTATTGTGATACTGTCTTACTCTCACATGTTGATAAAGCCCTTAGGATGTGTACTTAACTACCAGGATTATGATGGAGATCATACTAGTGGGGCTAGGGTAGTCCACAAGTACATCCTTTAATAGTTCCTAGTCGAGGGTGTATCGAGACAAGGCATCGATATTCCAGAGTAGACTAGTGTATACGCTTCTTGACCCATGTGATGGGCGATGGATGATCCCACATCCATTAGTGTTTGACATCAAAGATGGTATACGGGTGCTTAGTGGAGACTGGGTACACTGAACGGACTCGCCGAGAAGTCATAGTTGGTATTATACCTATCATCAGATAGCAGTTCTCTGGTGACACCGGTACAGGTTAGTCTGTAGACCCGAGATAGTCATAGAGTCTTGTGTGATTCCCACTGTGCTTTGATTTCCACCTTACCACGTTCAAGAGAACGTGCAAAACGGTGGCTTTTGGGTACAGTCTCAAATCACATGGAGGCAATGAGCGATAGGAGGGGTTTCGTCTCTCCCGGTATTGGGGGTTGATGTTGCGCTGTGCTTGATTGACTATAACAGGAAGTCCCTGGCCAGGGCTGATATGGAGACCTACTGGTAAGTGTTATCAATAGTTTCTCGACCCGTTATGAGCCTCACATCGACACGACTTATCGGTTACTGAGGTCTGACGATTACCACCCATAGACTGGATATGCGACATATCAGACGAAGAGACCGGACTGTACCGTAGTGTTATTGACAGGCTTTACAGGAGTATGAGCAGGCTTGCTTGTTGATCTTCTGATCGCTCAATACCCGGGTAGCCGTTATATCCAGCTAGTACCGCTGACGGCTTGTGGGTGCTTGATATGATCATCACCTACTGCCGGCGTATTGACGAGTCTTTAGAGTCCTACATAGAGGTTTTCTGGCTCATGCAAAATGAAGTAGGAGCACATATGTGATATGTGCGGGACCGAGATTAATATGAGTATGTGATGCCATATTCTATTATCGTGATATGTGATATCGGTCGGTTATATGTGATATAGCCGGGTTATCGAATCAAGTGTTGATTCGATAAGATGATACATATTATATTAGTCGGTTATATGTGATATAGCCGGGTTATTAAATCAAATGTTGATTTGATAATTTAATATATAATTGTATATTTGATATGCTAATTTACATTAACTAATATTTGCTCACTTATACTTTTCTTTTCTCACATGTGCACACTTAATATATATGTGATATATTATTTGTGTTTTCTTTTTTGTGTCATACTTGATGATACACACTACATGGGTGTATGAGACTTAAACCATGCCATTAGATTATTAGGGTTTTATTTATTTAATGCAAATTTAAATTGGTGGGAATTAAGCATGGTTGCAAGCTTTGGAAGCTTGTGGAAACCCTTGACTTAGTCCACTAAATTTTTCTTGCATTAGATATTTATTAAGCTAACCTTAATCTTTAGCCATGGTTATGTCTCTATAAGGGTTATATGAGATATTTCTCACCCATGATTGCTATTCACTCTCTCATCCATTATTCTCTTCATCTTCATCTTCAATAAGAGAAAGCTCTCTAGGTTTTGGTGAGGTAAAGAAATAGAGTGGGAAAATTAATTCTAAAGTGAGCAAAATTCCTACTTCATCACCCTCTACTAGATTAGCCATTTAGTTTAGGGTGTTAGCTTCACTAATCCCTAATTAGTGAAGAGGTAGCTTGAGTTGGTGTCTCCTCAAAATAGATCATCTTCAGCCTCGAAGATCATTGAGCAAGCTCGTTCATTTCGACTAGTGGAGCCTACGGAGAGTCCGGATCACCACTACTTGGAGCGAAGAGACTTCTGCACGGAGCATTTGAAGTGAAGGACCGGTCTATAAAGGTTGTATTTCATATTCACTTAGATGTAAAGTAGTTTACATGTTGTATTGTCTAATTCTCAAGTTAAGACTCTAGGGTTAGGGTTAACTAGTATGGCAATTTTTTTAAAAATGGTATGGACGATGCCTCCCGAAACCTTACTGTCGTGCTAAGTAACCCTATAGTGGTATCAGAGCCAAGCTAGAGAATTAGATGATATTTGTTAGATTACGAAACCGAAACTACTCCGAAACTTGAAACAATGAAAACTAGTTTTTGTCGATTTTTAAACGGGCTCTAAAATTTTTTTAAGCAACTGCAGAATGTTGTATGTGATATAACATGAACACCAAAGAAATTTGAAGCAATACGGTCAGATTTTGTCCGACCACATTCAAAGAAAATCCGAGCAGCCGGTTCACTTGTGGTGTTTGGGCTTCAAATTTTTGTGGTGTTCCAGTCTCTGGGTTTTGGTGTTTCAGGTGTTGCTTGTTTTTCCTAAAATTACATGAGATGTTAATTTTCTATAAAGGCAATTCGGAGTGTTTCGTAGTCGTAATTCTAACATTGTTTCGGGTTATTTAGACGGCGTTAAAAAGTTCGAACGGATATCAATAACCCAATTTTTCCCTCGACGAAAATTTTCCAAGAGTTGGATTTTTTCCAAGTTAAAGAACATTCAAAAATCATGCAAGTAATGCGATAGACCCTCTAGAAGAATGAAACCCTAACTCGATTCTATGACCGTAAGAACCACCACCAAATCCTACGGTTTGTGGTAGCTCCGCGGCGCTATAGATGAGGCAAAGGTTGACCCTTCTACGGTTGGTTCATAGGTACTATGGCATGTACCGAGTATTTTTAAACTACGCTCAAGTGTTGAGCTCTTTGGGAAATTTTGGGTATTTGTTGATTCGATCGGAATGTTTAACATCGTTTAACTATTTATGGAATGTGATACAATATTTGGAATTCATATTGTTAGGCATGAAATCCGAAGTATGTGATATTTTGGGTTTATGATGTCTAAGGTAATTGTGGATTCCAAATGTTGTAGTTTAACATTTTCTTTTCTGCGACCGTAAGTGTAATATGTGGTGTATCGCCGATTTCGTTGCTATATGTCAACGGCAATTGGGATACGCATATTTACTTACGTTGATGACATGTGATGTTATGTGTTGCTGTGATATGTTATATTGGATCGTTGTGTTTTGAATAGCCGGGTTTTTTTTATGTGAGATGAGAGATTTTCATTTTCATTCATGTAAAAACTTGTATGTAATATTCTTTTATTGGGGCACTTCCGGGATGAGGATGATGTCACCATTGTTGTATATTATTTACTTTTCCGTATTAGGATAGACTCAAGGTGGGAAGCACAAGTAACCGGGTTCTAAAGTCCAGTGGGAGACCATCTCGAGGAGTCAAGACCGAGTCTCCTAACTCTAGAATTGGTAGGGTTGCTTGCCGCTCTCGTAGGGGTCTAGGGATGTGGGTTTGGCTATTCATCGCGACCGTGGAATCCGTGTTTTATACTGGCTTAATTTAAAACACGGAATTCCTAGTATATCCAATATTTCATATGTTATTTTCTGCTGCTGATATTCTGTGATGTGATCACTTTATATGTTTGAGGCGAATGCTTTATTATTATATATATGATATATAATAAACGTTGCTTATGTTTTGCACCCGCACTAGTCCCGCCCCGCTATGCCATTAGTTAAGTAACCTAACAGTGCATAACGGGACACTGTGACGAATGCGGATGGTATAAGCGTACGTTGTATTTTCGTTTCTTCTGTGATACTTAGGAAGCATAATTGATGGGACTTCATTAATGAGATTAATGAAAAAGAAAGAAACCTAAAAAGATATTGTAGAATCAAATTTTCAAAAAGGGTAGCTCTAGTTTTTTGCTTTGCATAGCGGTATTCCTTGTAGAATATCCAGCACCTTATTCGATAAGGAAAGAGCCGAGATCTCTTCAACGGGAGTGACCTCTTTAGCAAAAGCTAGCAGATGCTACAACTCACTCGGTTTTGTTTTTGATTGTTTCTATAGTTCTTGTTTTGCATAGAGGTATTTGTGAAATATCCTGCACCTTATTCGATAAGAAAGGAGCCGAGATCCTTTCACCGGGAGTGACCTCTTTAGCGAAACTAGCAAAAACCTCAAAAAAACACCCCTTTTCAAAATCACCTGATTCTACAACGATATCAAGTTCATTACACAAAAGGTTTTTCTAAAAACCTGTCGTAGCCCTCCGTCATTTCAGATAAGTACTACTTAGTATTCGTGCTACGTTTGTTGGCCTGCGTCAAGGCGTAGTGTGCGGTAGCTAACTAGTGCTTATTTATAACATAAGATGAGATTGGATTAGAGTAGTCATGCGACTTTGTTGGCCTGCGTCAAGGGTCGTGCGGGTGGGTTTAATTTAATCAGGAAATGTACGGGTTGAACTTGACCAGCGGACTATAGTTTGTTGGCCTGCGTCAAGGTCATAGTACGCTAGGGGCAAATGTAACATTTCAGAAAAACAAAATATTATTTTTTGGAAGTTAAACAATTTAAGTAATAAATATTATGAATATTTTAAAGTATGAAGATTAGTTTTAATGATATGGTATAACTATATACCGATAATTCGGGAGATATTTGAAAATTCTACATGATTATTGATTTTGAGTGTATTAAGTCGATTTGGATATTTTAGAATTTATTTGCATACAAGTTTACGGCTAAACTTAATTAATAATTACTAATTATGCATTAAGCTTGATTATGCACATGACATGCACCATGTCATATTGTAAAAAAATACTTGTTACATTTCTATTGACCATGTCTTTAATTCTTCATTTTTTCTTTTATGTATGGTTTTTATGTTTTCTGTTTTATTAAAAAGGAAAAGAAAAAGGAAATAAGAGAGATATTTTGAGTGCGGGGACAAGGAAGTATTGGCAATGAGAGAGAAAGAGGGTGAAGGGTCTCTTTTGACCATGGCTCATTTTCTTCACTTCATCTTCATCATTCTTCTTCTCTTTCTCCTCTTCATGAATGCCCTCTCCCTCCACCTCCTCTACCTACTCAAAACACCCCCAAATCCACATCAAAACATTACATCCCCTCCATTAAAATTGTGTACAAGCTCACTACAAGTATGGTGGACCAAACAAGTTGAGATTTTGAGCATTTGGGGCAACTCAAGAAAATTCTTGAGTTTCCAAATAAGATATAATTCCACACTTTTAGTAAAGCTTTTGTTTTCCTAATACCCTATAGTAGTTTAGAGTTAAACTAAGATGGTTTAGTGATGTCGGAAAATTCCAAGTTGAGGTTTAGGGTGCTATTATGAATTGTGATTGTGTATTGAGTGTAATTGGTGACTACAACCCTTCTAGTGTTAAAAATTCTAGACCAAGTGAATTTTGAAACACCAAGACATGAACTTAGAACTTTCCGTGTCGGTTTTGTGATATTTTGGAGGTCTACAGGGAATCTGGAGCAACCCGGGACCTTTATAAAAAAAATAAATATATAAATTAACCTAGTTAAACCAATAGGAGACCACCACGAGAAGACGAGACCAAACTTCAAAAATTGGGCCGGTGAGGGCGGTTACACTCCTCATAACTTAGCCACTGTATTTTTTGTTTTGTTCCAGATTACCTGAGGCAAAATCTGTCTGTTGATGTTCAGTTTTGTCCTGTAGCTCACACTCCTCATAACTTAGCCGCTGTATTTTTTGTTTTGTTCCAGATTACTTGAGGCAAAATCTGGGAGCGTTTGAGTTAATAATAGCAATGGTTTTTCGATTTCTAAAACATGGATTTTGGCATTTAAATTGTGGACTTGGTCGTTGGACGTTTGTACGTCAACGACAAGGGTTCTATGATTGTTTTTGCATTCGTAAGCTATAGGTTCTAACCTATGAACACTTCGCATGTCGTGTCGGTTTTTGAATCGGACTTTGATGCGATACGATGTATTTTGTGATATGTAGGTACTTCACATGGACTTCAAGATGACAAGAGAAAACAAGCGTCATCGACTTCGGCAAGTGAGGATCAAGGTGAGTAGATGTATATCTACGGGGGAAATTGGGTGGATGGCGTATAGCACCCCCGCAACCGTAGAATAGGGTATTGCTACATTTGTAAGTTTGGATGCGATATTTTGATACTTAGTAAATATGGTATTTGGAAGACCTTAGGTTAGATTAGCTTGATCTAGGGAGACCTATCCATAAGACGATTTACTTTGGTGGCGAATCGCGGGTTATATATAGACTCGCACACATACGCGCGCGCGCACACACACACATTTGATTTCTTGTGTGTATATGTGGATATATATATATATATATATATATATATATATGTATGTGAGTATACACACACAAACACACACACACACATACACACACACACGCACACGTACATATAGAGGTGACGAGTCGATATGATCGGGCATGATACCGTGAGATGTTGATAAGCGATTGAGCCGTGATATGACATATGATATGATATTATAATGGATCGTTCGTCGATGTGTATTCATACAGACGATAATATGTGTTGATGATATTGGAATATACTAGACTTTGGAACAGTACCCCTAATCCTGATATTGTACGATAATGATGCCATATGATTAATGATGTTTATATGATATTTGACCGTACCCTCGATTTTTGGGATGCCGTACGATGGATTTTACCGTACGAGGTATATATATGACGATTGATCCGCACTCTTGACTCGAGGATGCCGTACTATATATTATACAGTACGTGACGTTATGAGGCTGGATCGCCGATTACTAGATATATCGACTCGGTTTATCTACTTAGATTTTCTTTTCCTTCTGGCTAGTTTCTTAGATAGCCTCTTAGTTGTTTAGGTAGATGCTAGACTAGACTCGAGTCATACCTATTTTCAAACTAACGAATCGTGGGTATTTTTAAAGACAGCCAAGGGATACCACGGATTTCTTTCCAACGATGTATCTTTTCTCAAAACCCCGTAGCCCATACTTTTCTAAAAACCACGATTCGTGCCATTTCAAAAACACTAAAACCGTATGACTCGTACGCTGATAGGTATATTGTATAAGGTTACTTTTACTATTCATCTTTCTGTTTTATTTATGCAGTTCTTATTGTATTGCATATTTATTACATATGTTTTCTTTGTCTATTATGAACCCTGCCTGTTAGGACACCAGCACCCTTACCGATGATGCGCGTGTTCCACGTACACTTGCTTGCCGGCTCACACACATCAACATCGGTAATTGCCATGTTACGTGCACTTTAGAAAACATTACTTTATTGGTATAACCTGCTAGCTGGTAGTTTCAACATATTATTAGTATGCTTGCTCTCATGTGCTAATTTAGATATTGCATTCCTTGCGTAGATACCCCATGCAATTTATATATTCATTTTGTTATGCAATATTGTGGGCTTTATGCCGATATTCACTGCTTATTGACTATCGATTTTGGGATTTCAGACTTTCTACAAGATTTCTGGATTTGGGGGAAAACCGCAAGACTTCCTTAAACTCATTATCATTTTAAAAATGCAAGTTGCGGTTTTCTCGTGATATGATGTGTATGGCGTCCACCATGTGTTTTCTTGGTTCTTGAGCTGTATCATATACCCGATTCGAGGAGAGGGATGCACCGTCTGTGGGTATATGGTGGACCCGGTGAGGTACCCCGGGGCAAGATGGACGTATTAAGAAGGCGTTGAGCCCGGCAGGGGAGCATTACCTACTGGTGATAGTTGGTGCGGCGGATATCTGGAGGATACCAACCGTAGTCGTGAGATTGGATGATATGGGCCGATCCGGACTGATGGAGCCCGGGATTTGAGGATATTGTGTCGATGTTTGACACGGATTTTTCTGTCAATTTCATTGATGATACTTCGGTTTTTACACTAAAATCTTACTGAGATAAGAAAACAGTGTTCTCGTATAAGATGTATTCAGCTTTCATTCTTAATACATTCGTACATCATATATGTGACATGTTACTACCTGAGGCACTGACACGAGCACTTGGTATTACACTTATGTTTAGATGATTACCCTTGGCACTTTTAGATGTTTCAGGGTATATTATAAAGACATTACTGAATGACCTAAGAGATAGTCATACTTTCGATTTCTGCTCGGTGATGTCTTCTACTCACGAGTTGGCAACTCACCCCCGTTGTGCCACAGTTTCTTGCAGGTTTTGCCGTACAGGTTCCGTAGCAGCTTGCTGGAACTTCACTTTCTTCCGGGTGATTGCTTTGGTGGGTGGGTTCACTTGCATCGTGACCACCGTTGTACTTTTATTTATTTTAGTTGTATCTAGTAATCTTCATCAACCAGACTTGTATTATTTGATAGACTTAGAAAACCAGTTGTTTATTCTTTCGACCTTAGAGTTGCGTGCTTGTATTATTATGGTTCTTCTCTGATTTTCTTGAGGATATTGGGTTTCTTTCTGAGTTTGATCCGGGTTTCTTTCTGAGTTTGATCCTTGCCTTCGGCGTTGTATATTTGGACTGCTTGCGTGGTTGTTTCCGCCAATTGGCGAAGAGCTAGCTCTCTCTTGGGGATGCCTTTATTCATTTCTTATGTATATTTCTGTTTGTACCCGTTTGGGGCCATTATATACAAAGGAAACTCTGCCGAAATTTTTGGGAAAGACTTGATACTTTTAAAAATGCTTACTATGACTTTCAAAGTGATTTTATATGTTAACTTTAAATAAGTATTCCTTCACTCCTTCTTTTAAATGGTTTAGATTTCTGGGCTTTAGCTTACTTAGATTACGTTACGCCTCTAGACGTTTCGTAATTCAAGTGCCAGTCATGTTTCGTACCTTCGGGTCGTGACACAAAAGTATTATCGGGAATTTCAAGTGTTGAAATTTGCAATGAGATTGCATACCTTCTATGAGATAGTTGGATCCCGATACCCACTGCGAGTAAGAATTACTCCTGGGAGAGTTTTACACATCAAAATTAGCCGATCAAGTAGGTGTCTAGAAAGGTGTTAACGGGGTTATGCCTCTGGGAAAATGATGTTTATTTTAATTAGGTCCGTGTGAAAGCACGGGGAACCTCCCTCAAACTACCAACATTGGCCTGGCTGAAAGATTGGCAAACTTGTAAGGTGTAATTAATCCCAGCTAGTCTTACCTTTTAGGGTTTGAAGGAAGATTTGATAAAAACAGTGGGAGCCATTCTGATTAGATAAGATAATAACCAATCTAATCTTGCAAGAGCATATGCTAAAGTGTTTTCTTCTCTTTCTCTCCAGGTAGCGACCATGTCAGGCTTTAATCAAGATAATAATATGGATGTATTGACCGAACCCGCTTGTTATATTGAGCAGGGGAATGTTGGTTCCGTTCTTTCTTATAATTGTTATAAGACTGAGCAGGGAATAGGGACATATCCGGATTCCTACGCCGCCCAAACGAAGAATAAGCATGTTGATGCATCTTCTTCGGGTGTGTTTGTTACCGAGAATTGTTGCTCAGTGCACTCTACATTCTGGTATTAGATACTGGATCGGGATCCCACATATGTAATATGTTACATGGGCTAAGGAAAGGTAGAGAACTGGGAATGAGTGATCATTCTGTAAGAGTAGGGAATAGTGCAAATGTTGCAGCCAAACCTGTTGGCGAATATCACCTTGTATTACCAAATGGTAATACATTGATTCTGAACGAATGCTATTACATTCCGAACCTGATATGCAATCTTATATCAGTTTCTTTATTAAGTAAAGAAGGATATAATTTTGTAGTACAGGATAATGTTATGAACATTTTTCTAAATCAAAAGTTGATTGGATCAGGCTCGTTAAATAACGACATATACATTCTAAATCAAACCACCGTTCTTAATATACAAAATACACACAAGAGGAAGAGTTCAGAAATGAACGAATCCTTCTTGTGGCATTGTAGATTAGGTCATATCAATGCGACACGACTAGCTAAATTACATAAGGATGGATATTTGAATCCATTCGAATTATCATCTTATGAAACTTGTCAGTCATGTCTCAAAGGTAAAATGACTAAAACTCCGTTTACTGGACACGGAGAAAGAGTTACGGAACTCTTGGGACTGATACATAGTGATGTATGTGGTCCCATGTCTACACATGTCAGGAATGGTTTCTCATACTTCATTACAATCACTGACGATCTCTCAAGATACGGACATGTATTCCTGTTGAAACATAAGTCTAAAACTTTTGAGAAATTCAAAGAATATAAGCATGAAGTCGAGAACCAGACGGGTAAAAGTATTAAAATCCTTCGATCCGATCGAGGAGGAGAATACTTGAGCAATGAGTTCCTGGACTATTTAAAAGAGAATGGGATTCTCTCTCAGCTTACTCCTCCGTATACACCACAACACAACGGTGTATCGGAGCGGAGGAATCGCAATCTATTAGATATGGTGCGTTCTATGATGAGCACCGCTGAGTTGCCTATTTTCTTTTGGGGTTATGCGCTTGAGATAGCAGCATACCTATTGAATCAAGTTCCATCTAAATCTGTACATACCACACCATATGAGATATGGAGTGGGAAGAGACCATATCTTAAATGAGTTAAGATACGGGGTTATCCAGCCTATGTCAAAAGTCAAAATCCAGACAAACTCGAAGCACGATCAGTTCTTTGCAAGTTTGTGGGATATCCAAAGAATTCATATGGATATTTTTTCTACCACAGTGAGGAACAAAAGGTGTTTGTTGCTCAACATGCCACCTTTTTAGAAAAAGGAATTTCTTGTAAAAGAAATTAGTGGCAAGAGGTAGAACTGGAAGAAGTTCCAGCTACATAAACTACAACTGAAGATTTAGTGGAACCAGAGAATTCGATAGTTCCCAACGAACCTCAGCCTCTCCGCTAATCTAGTAGGGTTCCTCATCCACCTGAGAGATATTACGGTTTTCTCATTGATGGTGGGAGCGAGGATTGTGTTGCGCCACGGCAGCGCCCCGGCCGTCTATCCGAGGCCAAAATGCGGAATCAAAAATTTCTTATTTTTTAAACTGGCGCTACCACGGACAATTACCCGGATCGTGACCATTAACCAATACTAGCAAACAAGAGATAGGGTTAGAGATATACCGAGTGATCCGAGTCCTCCGGTCTTCTCGTCGTCGTCCCGATCTCCCGCGGAAAGTGTTGCCTCCACATCGTCGCCTCCTCGCCGGAAAGGGCACCACATCGCCTTCTTCTTTTACGGGCTCCCGCCTCAATACCGAGGCAACTCGAGCATGAAGCCGGCAACTCGACATGCTCAAGATGTGCTGTAGAATGTAGTGTAGAAGATGGTTGTCTCACTTTGGGGTTGGTTGCCATGATGGAGGAATCAAGACTAGAAAAATGGTGCTTGCATTTTTCTAGCATGGAAATGAGATCAAGAAGAAAGAAACTCTCAAGAAGGAAAACTCTCTTCTTCTTCTTCTCTCTTTCTTTTTCTTCTCATCAAAAAACTTATCATTTTTTTTAAGTGAGTATGAGAATGGTGGAGGAATGAAACATAAGGCAAAGGGAGGTGAGTGTAGGAGCATTCAAGAGGTGACCACATCAAGAGACAAGAAAGCATGAACCATGCTTTCTCCACTATTCAACCCATACCCTTTCACTTCACAATAAAGCAAGCATGGATGATAGCTATCATAATCAAACTAAATGCAAGAAAACCCCTCCACAAATGTAATTTGCAAAACTGCAAATTACCCCCTCCATCGGAAAAGTCCGGCCGGGAAAGAACAAAGGAAAACCGGCCGGAACGGAATGCAAACTGGCAACTCCAGAAAACTGGTCCCGTAATAAATTACAGGAAAACCCCGACACTGTGCATACACACCCGCATCTGTATTCCGTCCGGATACAAATGCAAAGAGACAAAATCTACACTGTACTAGACTAGGACCGGCTTAAGCCAAAGCCGGCTAGTAAAATCTATTCGATCCTGATCCGTGCAATACCGCACGTATCTGATCGAACCCTGCCATATCTCCATACGGCCTCTACAGCGTTTCGCCCGAAAGCTTGAGTAACTGTAAGTGTGGTGGACTCTAAAGACTCGTCAATACTATGGCTGTGGATTTAACCACTGGCACGTCAGAGGTATAAGCCAATACGTGACGGGCCACCAGCTATTGACTAAAAGGGACGTCGATGAGGAAGCTCACCCCGACACCCAACTGAGCCTGTCAGTGACAATATCCGTACAGTCCGGTCCGTTCGTCTATGAGTATCGCATGGCGGGCCTAGGGGGTTGGTAAAAGTCAGACCCCCAAAAGCGGTACAAGTCGTGTCGGAGTGTAGCCCAGAACGCCCTGAGATACTACTGGAATACCTACCAGTAAATCTCCTGCCTCGGCCGAGGGCTTTGCGTAATGGCTCTCCTAGACACAGCGCGACCTCACCCCCAATACCGGGAGAGACGAACCCCTGCAGATCCGCTCACTGCCTCCATGTGGCTCGGGACTGTACCCAACTAAAACCTGTTTGCACGACTCCTTTGAGCCGTGGTAGGGTAGTAATCAAAGCACAGTGGGAACTCACACGAGACAAATGACGATCTCAGGTCGATGAACTAACCTGTACACATGTCACCTGGGAACTGCTATCTGACATCTGGTATAAGACCAACTAGCAGGTTCCCGGCGAGTCCTGTCCGGTGTACTCATAACCCAATGAGCACCTGTATACATCTTATGTGAACCAACTGACACCAGTGGCTTGTGAGACCGGCCACCGCCCCTCGTCGGGGTCTCGACTGTATACACTAGTCTACTAACGGAGTATCGATGCCCAGTCTCGAAACTCCTACGACTAGGGACCTTTTAAGGATGTGCTTATTGACTACCAGCTCCCACGTATATGATCGCCATCATACTGCTGGTCGTCAAGCAAGAATCCTAGGGCCTCTATCAACGTGCAATAGCGACATGACAGGTCACCTAAAGCAGTACACGATGATAAAGATAAACCAGATAGCATACTATCATCTCGAGTAAGACTGTCCTACCGGGATAGGTCCTCCCTCAATCATTGCAATCACGTGCCTGTGATCCAATAATTGACTCTGAGGGCACTAACTCCAACAATCTCCCACTTGCACTCAAGGCTAATTATTGCGATGTCGCATACTCACAGCCCGTGTGATACCGAACACCCAACTCCTCTACTAGTCAGTCTCACAAAACCTGTTTGCGAAACTATTGCGTTCGAGGAATAGCCTCAGTGAGTGGATCCGCTGTGATGTTTCTTTCTATGTCTCTCTATATCTCAAGTTCGCGGAGAAAGCCATCTCCCGAAATGAGCAATACCTGTCTTGGAACGTCTGGATGTCTGATGGGACCTAGTTCATAAATGAACTCCAAATCCAAACTTCTTAGACTGTATCGTTAACTGAACTTAATCAGTATCCTGCGCCATGCCTCCCTCAGTATTGCCTTGGACCACCTGTCCAAAATACTGCCCCTCGTCAGAGGGAGAACTATGACTCTGACAACCTCCTTGTCGTCCATGTCACCTTGGAAGCCTGGAGTGATAACCGTCTCCTAAAGGAGGCAGCCGTTATCATATCCCTAGAACATTCACTTATGTTCTAAAACTGCTTCCGACTGTTTTTCCAGGATTGGATTAATATCAACTTATTGCACCTACTGCAAGAACAACATCTGGTGTGGTACTTGACATCTCATGATTGACTCAATTGCCTAAGCAAGTGATCTGTCAATCATGCGTATCCCTCTCCCCTTTAGTCTGTAAGACACCTTTAGAGAGGGTGACTCCATTACCTGCAGGTACACTACCATGCCAGGAGTCGTCCATTCTAAATACTCTTAGAATGCTGTCAAAGTACCCTGATTGGGAAACCACCCAAATCTAGATCTAAAACCATAGATCTAGTAACCAATATGTCTGATATAATGTCCAAGTCCCATGTGGAGAAAACACTGTGTGACGACCAAAGTATAACCGATCGTAGTATAGGAATATCACTTCCTACTACCTTTTCAACAGATCCATCCCCTATTCTGATGACGTCAAACCCATGACTGTCACATCAGAAACAGATGATCTATCTCCGCTACATCTGCTTTAGTCTATAAATAGACATAAGCCTGATGTCCACCAATGCTTCCGCTGCTCCCACTGACTACGACAACCCTCTGGCAGAGTCATATAGACGTGCACTTCTAAAGCTAGTTTAGAACGACGCTATACTCATCCTCCTGCCGGGTCTCGCAGCCTGGAACAACAACAATGGCAAGTGTGGGTGAACAAGAACTTCCCTGTCACCGTCCTTGAGGCTACCGGAGTACCTCTCGGGTGCCTGAAGTTACCCACCTTATCTGCGGAGTGGCCAATGGAATGTCAAATCAGATTGAATCTTTAGGTTCCTTATCAAATCTTCAGTAATCGTTTGCGGTTCTGGAATCACTTCCAGTTCTACCATACTCCCACTGCTGTTTTTGAAAAAATCCATTTTTAATAAAACTGTGGCGAGTCTAGAACAATATTTCTATTGATCTTCCAGATGGTAGAAAGTCAACCCTCGTCATAGCCTGGGTCAACCCACAAACAACCATTACAGAAACGTGCCTTGAGATGTCCAGTGTCTGGTTTTAAGCATAAGCCGGACAACTCCCCGTACCTTAACATCGTTAAGATATGAACTGTTCTATATCCAATATAGAACCAGAGGCACTGATTCAATTGAACCAGATTCAAATCATGCAGCTGTCTCCAGTGCATGTCAACTAAATGGAAGGAGGTCGATCAGCGTTACTCAACTTAGGAATGCTTCCAATTATGAGTAACCTGAAAGAGAAGCAATCTGTCTTCATCATTACTATCAACTGAATACCATATACAAGTATCTACATCTTCGATCATTTTGAAGAATCCCGATACTTGCAACACCTGGTACTCTACTCTATTCAAATACCTATAACTCCTCAAAACTTAGACCCTGTGTTTCAACGAAACACATGTCTAAGAACTAGAGAAGTTAAAAGTAAACAGAATATAGTATAAGGACCAACCCCTCTGTCCTAATGGACACTGGACAACATACAATACTCTGTATAAGTCCGCTGAGTCTAACAACTCTTTCACTGTGTGTCGTAGGTTAAAAACTGTACTTATGGTTAAGAAGAATTACACCGCTGTTTAATGCTCCTTACCTAACCATCCACTGATATAGGTAAATGTCATCGACATAATATCAAAAGGTATATCTCACTCTATGAAAATAGACGTACAGATATATCAATTTGAAATTGGTGCACAACAGCGGATATTCAAAACCAAATATTTGCCGACCGGCAAACAGCCCAGGTGATCTCCTCAAATATCACCGATTACAACGAATCCCGATATAATGAGGACGATCACCCAATTCCCAATAACTTACTCCCACTCATCATCTGTAAAACCATACAGATGTGAGAATCAAACCTGGTAAATACATACCCTGGAGCAAGTGTCCAATCGGGAAATCAGTTTTCTTTTAACAGTACACAGTGAAACTGAAACATTGAAATGTTTCGATGGGGTATCCTGGTATTCCTAGTAATGCCTCTACCATTATCCAGATTCACAACTGTAACCGTATATCTCTTTGCCATCTGTCCAAATCCCTTTATATGTCTTTAGTCATTACCGTCTGCACACCCCTTTAGGCCAATTGGTTTTCTTCCTTCCCTACCGTTCGGCACCAGCCTATGGTTTGGAAGAAGACTATCCAAAAAGCATAAAGGGTGTACTATCCTAATCCTAGGAGCACTCGCAACGCGAGAGAAGGTGAAGATAAAAGACACCTGAATGTACTTTATTCCTATTTCTCCTGAACCAGAATCCATCCCCGAACTGGAACTAGTTCCTTTCGAGTTCGTATATAACCATACGATGGAGTATCCAATAAACTGTGGATCTTCGTAGTGATACGGAGTGTCCTGGAGAAATACAAAGGTGATTTAGGATTGGTGAAGAAATACTTGGTTTGGTTGTGAATATCAGTCGCGTTTTACTTTGCCCTGCTACTAATCCCTTGCTTTGTCTTAACTTAATACCTTCTGCACACCATCGTTATGCTAATTGGTTTTTTTCATTCCCCACCGTTCGGCACCAGCCTAAGGTTTGG
The DNA here is from genome assembly GCA_030015575.1 of Agapanthus africanus. Taxonomy (NCBI): domain Eukaryota; kingdom Viridiplantae; phylum Streptophyta; class Magnoliopsida; order Asparagales; family Amaryllidaceae; genus Agapanthus; species Agapanthus africanus. The sequence goes on from JASDDO010000018.1 coordinate 392,826,140, forward strand.
AAGAAGACTATCCAATCTGCGTAATAGGTGTACTATCTCCTAAACCAAGGAGTACTCGCAACCTGAGAGAAGGTGAAAAGAAAAGACAACTGAATAGTCCTATCCGTTTTCTCCAGAACCAGAAACCATCCTCGAAATCCTTCGAGTTCGTATATAACCATACGATGGTTTTGTCCAATGGAAGTGGACGTTCGTAGTAATACGGGGTGTCCTGGAGAAAAGGGTAAAAGTAGGAGTGGCAATGAGGTCTGCAACTCTGACAATCCAAAAAGCCAGTGTTAAGAAGGTTCGGTCAACTTGGTCACTGAGTCATAGTCCAGGGTCGGGTCAATGGTCGCAGCCAGAGAGAGAGAGAGAAAAGAAAACACTCAGCGTGCACTCTAACCTAGATCAGAATGGTTATCACTTTGTCTAATCTGGAAACCTCCCACTGTACCTCAAATTCTCCTCCAAACCTGAAAGAAGAATTAGTCGGGATCACCCGAGGAGTAAACCAACTCATCAGTGGGAATCGGGATCCAACTATCATCGCATGATAACTTGACGGAATCCACTCAAGTTACCACACTCCAGAAGGTATGCGCATGCCTGGCAAGTTTCAGTTCTTTTGAAACTCCCGATGTGATTTTTACCCCTAGGACCCAAGTGACCTTGACGAATAATCAACAAATCAAAAGGTCCTAGTCAAGTTCAACCCGTCATTATCTTGATTGCGTTAAACCCACCCACACGACCCTTGACGAATAATCAACAAAGTCGCACGACTGTCCTAACCAATCCACATATCCATGCGACAGAAAGCATTACAGAGCTACCGCACACTACGCCTCGGCGAATAGCAACGACAAACGTAGCGCGAATACTAAGCAATACTAATCCGAAATGACGGAGGGCTACGAATGGTTTCTGGCGAAAACCTTTAACGTAATGAACTTGATATCGTTGAAGGAACTGGATAACTTTTATAAAAATATAGTGACGAAAACCTTTACTAAAGAGGTCACTCCCGGTGAAGGGATCTCGGCTCTTTCCCCGTAGAATGAGGTGCAGGATATTCCAACTGAATACCACGATGCAAAGCAAAAGTAATCGGCTATAGTGAAGTTAATGCCCTGACGCAAACTTCTGTCCAAGGGGTCACTCCCGGTGAAGGGATCTCGGCCCTTGCCTCGTCGACTGAGGAGCAGGATATTCCAAATGAATACCACGATGCAAAACAAAAGTGAACGTCCTTGCAATAACAGCTTTTTGAAAAATGTTCCAACAACATCAGATTAGGTTTGTTTATCTTGCATTGATCCGAATCAATGCAGTCCCATCAATTGATCACACCACAAAGAACGAAAATATACTGACGTACGTATATGCCATCCGCATTCGCCACTGGGTCCCGTCATCACCCGTTAGGTTAGCTAACTAACGGCAGAGCGGGGACTGGACTAGCGCGGGTGTAAAACATATACAACATCTACTAATATATATACCAATATATAGTATTTCGCTCAAGGCGTGAATAAAATGCAACATCACAGAAATGTACAGCATCACAGAACAATACAGATATCTGGAAACCCCGGGTTTCACAGAGCCGCTGCTGAAACCCGACGTTCCCCTGGTCGTGTGGATAGCCTGTGCAATGAAATCCTAGACCCCTACGGGCGCGGCAAGTCACCCGCCAAAACCTGAAGCGAGGCAGCCCCCTTCAGTACCGTGAATGGACCACCCAGCACTTCACGGAATCCGGCAACTTGGGCACCCCTCCTGGGTCAACCTGTACCCCCTACGAGTGCGGCGAATAGCCCGCCAATCCTGGACTGAAGCCCCCTCCGTCTCAATGCCCTGAGATGCGGGCCCGTTGCCCTCCAGAACCCGGCTATCCGTGCACCCCACCGCGGGGTAACCCTAGTACAGAAAGTAAAATATACATACACCGGGTACATCGACCGCAACCAGGTCGTGCCCCAAAAGAATAATACAAACAGGCAGTGACGGCAGTCCACATGTCGGACGCTCGCCCCGCAATATCAAATGTACATAATACACCAAAACTGTACTAGCATTGCATCCAGGCTATCCCCCACGACCGATCCGCAACATCACAGCATAAACAAAGAACATCAACGTGAAAATCACGTTCGCAAATCCGTCTAACCGGGCTATAGCAGTTAGACCGGATTTACCGATCGAGTGACATTCACGGTCGCAGATATAATGTAAATACTGTGAAATAATGTGTTTAAAATATCCGATCGATCAAATAATTAACAAGCGGGCCCCAAAAGAAAACTGTAGCACTCACAGAAATAACTGGCCCAATTTTAATATCCCAAAAGCCCTATTTTCAGCCCATAAGACAACTGAAGAAAAATTACCAAGTGGGCCCACCATAGTGCGGCGGAAGCGCGGCAGAAAGGGGGTTATTGCCGCGCTTCCGCGCTCCAAGTAAGGGTTCACTTTGTCGTTTTTCTCCAGAGTTCTTAGAACACCCTGCACATCTTTCTGAGACCACCTGAAAAATTTTTAGACACCAAAAAATTTCAACAGAAACTGATGTGAACTAAAATACGGTTTTTGAGATTTTGGTCGATCGGATAAGTAAAACGCATTAGAACAAGCTAGGTAAGGTTAATGGCGTGGCTCTGATACCATGTTGCGCCACGGCAGCGCCCCGGCCGTCTTACTCGAGGCCAAATTGCGGAATAAAAAAATTTCTTATTTTTTAAACTAGCGCTACCACGGACAATTACCCGGATCGTGACCATTAACCAATACTAGCAAACAAGAGATAGGGTTAGAGATATACCGAGTGATCCGAGTCCTCCGGTCTTCTCGTCGTCGTCCCGATCTCCCGCGGAAAGTGTTGCCTCCACATCGTCGCCTCCTCGCCGGAAAGGGCACCACATCGCCTTCTTCTTTTACGGGCTCCCGCCTCAATACCGAGGCAACTCGAGCATGAAGCCGGCAACTCGACATGCTCAAGATGTGCTGTAGAATGTAGTGTAGAAGATGGTTGTCTCACTTTGGGGTTGGTTGCCATGATGGAGGAATCAAGACTAGAAAAATGGTGCTTGCATTTTTCTAGCATGGAAATGAGATCAAGAAGAAAGAAACTCTCAAGAAGGAAAACTCTCTTCTTCTTCTTCTCTCTTTCTTTTTCTTCTCATCAAAAAACTTATCATTTTTTTTAAGTGAGTATGAGAATGGTGGAGGAATGAAACATAAGGCAAAGGGAGGTGAGTGTAGGAGCATTCAAGAGGTGACCACATCAAGAGACAAGAAAGCATGAACCATGCTTTCTCCACTATTCAACCCATACCCTTTCACTTCACAATAAAGCAAGCATGGATGATAGCTATCATAATCAAACTAAATGCAAGAAAACCCCTCCACAAATGTAATTTGCAAAACTGCAAATTACCCCCTCCATCGGAAAAGTCCGGCCGGGAAAGAACAAAGGAAAACCGGCCGGAACGGAATGCAAACTGGCAACTCCAGAAAACTGGTCCCGTAATAAATTACAGGAAAACCCCGACACTGTGCATACACACCCGCATCTGTATTCCGTCCGGATACAAATGCAAAGAGACAAAATCTACACTGTACTAGACTAGGACCGGCTTAAGCCAAAGCCGGCTAGTAAAATCTGTTCGATCCTGATCCGTGCAATACCGCACGTATCTGATCGAACCCTGCCATATCTCCATACGGCCTCTACAGCGTTTCGCCCGAAAGCTTGAGTAACTGTAAGTGTGGTGGACTCTAAAGACTCGTCAATACTATGGCTGTGGATTTAACCACTGGCACGTCAGAGGTATAAGCCAATACGTGACGGGCCACCAGCTATTGACTAAAAGGGACGTCGATGAGGAAGCTCACCCCGACACCCAACTGAGCCTGTCAGTGACAATATCCGTACAGTCCGGTCCGTTCGTCTATGAGTATCGCATGGCGGGCCTAGGGGGTTGGTAAAAGTCAGACCCCCAAAAGCGGTACAAGTCGTGTCGGAGTGTAGCCCAGAACGCCCTGAGATACTACTGGAATACCTACCAGTAAATCTCCTGCCTCGGCCGAGGGCTTTGCGTAATGGCTCTCCTAGACACAGCGCGACCTCACCCCCAATACCGGGAGAGACGAACCCCTGCAGATCCGCTCACTGCCTCCATGTGGCTCGGGACTGTACCCAACTAAAACCTGTTTGCACGACTCCTTTGAGCCGTGGTAGGGTAGTAATCAAAGCACAGTGGGAACTCACACGAGACAAATGACGATCTCAGGTCGATGAACTAACCTGTACACATGTCACCTGGGAACTGCTATCTGACATCTGGTATAAGACCAACTAGCAGGTTCCCGGCGAGTCCTGTCCGGTGTACTCATAACCCAATGAGCACCTGTATACATCTTATGTGAACCAACTGACACCAGTGGCTTGTGAGACCGGCCACCGCCCCTCGTCGGGGTCTCGACTGTATACACTAGTCTACTAACGGAGTATCGATGCCCAGTCTCGAAACTCCTACGACTAGGGACCTTTTAAGGATGTGCTTATTGACTACCAGCTCCCACGTATATGATCGCCATCATACTGCTGGTCGTCAAGCAAGAATCCTAGGGCCTCTATCAACGTGCAATAGCGACATGACAGGTCACCTAAAGCAGTACACGATGATAAAGATAAACCAGATAGCATACTATCATCTCGAGTAAGACTGTCCTACCGGGATAGGTCCTCCCTCAATCATTGCAATCACGTGCCTGTGATCCAATAATTGACTCTGAGGGCACTAACTCCAACAGATTGTATCATGGAAGATGATGACCCAACTAGCTTCGAGCAGGCCATCACGAGTAGGAACTCTGTGAAATGGCTGGATGCAATACGATCTGAGATGGAATCCATGTACACCAACAAAGTATGGACTTTGGATGTTGCTCCCGAAGGGGTAAAACCCATTGGGAGCAAATGGATCTTTAAGAAGAAACTTGGTGTAGATGGAAAAGTTGAGACTTTTAAAGCTAGACTTGTTGCAAAAGGTTTTCATCAACGACCAGGTGTGGATTATGATGAAAATTTTTCTCCAGTGGCTATGCTTAAGTCCATCCGGGTTCTACTTGCCATCGCTGCATACCATGACTACAAAATCTGGCAAATGGATGTTAAGACCGCCTTTCTAAATGGTGATTTAGAAGAATGCGTGTACATGACTCAGCAAGAGGGCTTCGTGGACAGTGGGAGCAGCGGAAAGATGTGCAAGCTGCTTAAATCCATCTACGGTTTAAAGCAGGCATCGCGGAGTTGGAACATCTGTTTTGATGTGGTAGTCAAAGAGCTTGACTTCATCAAAACGTAGATGATCCTTGTATATACAAGAAGGCGGCAGAGAGTAAGGTTATCTTCCTCGTATTGTACGTGGATGACATACTCTTGATTGGAAATGATGTTCCTATGCTGCACTCGGTCAAGCTCTTCTTATCACAAAGATTCTCAATGAAAGATCTAGGTGATGCCTCCTACATCTTGGGGATTAAGATCTATAGAGATAGATCTAAATGGATACTGGGATTGTCCCAATTCAGGTACATTGACACCATACTAAAGAGGTTTAGTATGGAAGATTCCAAGCATGAGAATTTACCCACGATCACAGGACCCACTCTCTCCAAAGAGATGTCTCCCAAGACTGATTTGGAGAGAGCTCACATGCAAGGGTATGCTTCGGCAGTAGGCTCTATCATGTACGCGATGCTATGTACCAGACCCGATGTAGCATACTCACTAAGTATAGTGAGTAGGTATCAAGCAGATCCTGGAGAGAATCACTGGACAGCTGTGAAGAACATTCTTAAGTACTTGAGAAGGACTAAAGAGATGTTTTTGGTGTATGGTAACGGTGAACTCCAAGTGAGTCCTTTACTGATTCGAGCTTCCAGAGTGATAAAGATGACTCTAAGTCAGTCTCGGGATTTGTCTTCACCTTCAATGGAGGGGCGGTTTGTTGGAAGAGTTCCAAACAGGAAACCGTGGTAGACTCGACGATGGAGACTGAATACATTACTGCCAACGATGTTTCCAAAGAGGCTGTCTTGATGAAGAAGTTCATAAACGAACTTGGAGTGGTTCCGTCCATCGAGCATCCAATACTTTTGTATTGTGATAACAATGGAGCAGTGGCTTTGGCCAAGGAACCCAGGTCCCATCAGCGATCCAGGCATATTCTGAGGCGGTATCACATGATCCGGGAGATAGTTGATTGCCGGGAGATCGAGGTCAGGAGAGTTGACACAAAGAACAACACCGCGGATCCACTCACGAAGGCCAGAGCCCAGATACAATTTGAGAGACTCTTTGGGATGTTGGGTATGAGATACTACAACAACTGACCTTAGTGCAAGTGGGAGATTATTAGTTATGTGTATGCCCTAGAGGCCATTATTGTACATATGATATATATTATAGTGGATGCTTGGACATATATAGAGAGGACTTTCTTGCTCGACATGATAGTATGTTATTTGGTTGCTCTTTGTCTTAACATGTAGACTTGTATTGTGATACTGTCTTTCTCTCACATGTTGATAAAGCCCTTAGGATGTGCACTTGACTACCAGGACTATGATGGAGATCATACTAGTAGGACTAGGGTAGTCCACAAGTACATCCTTTAATAGTTCCTAGTCGAGGGTGTATCGAGACAGGGTATCGATATTCCAGAATAGACTAGCGTATACGCTTCTTAACCCATATGATGGGCGATAGATGATCCCACATCCATTGGTGTTTGACATCAAAGATGGTATACAGGTGCTCAATGGAGACTGGATACACTGAACGAACTCGCCGAGAACTCCTAATTGGTATTATACCTATCGTCAGATAGCAGTTCTCTGGTGACACTGGTACAGATTAGTCTGTAGACCCGAGATGGTCATAGAGTCTTGTGTGATTCCCACTGTGCTTTGATTTCCACCTTATCATGTTCAAGAAAACATGCAAAACGGTGGCTTTTGGGTACAGTCTCAAATCACATGGAGGTAATGAGTGATAGGAGGGGTTTCGTCTCTCCCGGTATTGGGGGTTGATGTTGCGCTGTGCTCGATTGGTTATAACAGGAAGTCCCTGGCCAGGGCTGATATGGAGATCTACTGGTAAGTGTTATCAGTAGTTTCTCGACCCGTTATGAGCCTCACATCGGCACGAATTATTGGTTACTGGGGTTTGATGATTACCACCACTAGACTGGATATGCGACAAATCAGACGAAGAGACCGGACTGTTCGGTAGTGTTACTGACAGGCTTTATAGGAGTATGAGCAGACTTACTTGTTTATCTTCTGATCGCTCAATACCCGGGTAGCCGTTATGTCCAGTTAGTACCGCTGACGGCTTGTGGGTGCTTGATATGATCATCACCTACTGCCGGCGTATTGACGAGTCTTTAGAGTCCTACACAGAGCTTTCCTGGCTCAGGCAAAACGAAGTAGGAGCACATATGTGATATGTGCGGGACCGAGATTAATACGAGTATGTGATGCCGTATTCTATTCTCGCGATATGTGATATCGGTCGGTTATATGTGATATAGCCGGGTTATCGATCAAGTGTTGATTCGATAAGATGATACATATAATATTAGTCGGTTATATATGATACAGCCGGGTTATTAAATCAAATGTTGATTTCTTAATTTAATGTATAATTGTATATTTGATATGCTAATTTACATTAACTAATATTTGCTTACTTATACTTTTCTTTTCTTACATGTGCACACTTAATAAATATGTGATATATATTATTTGTGTTTTCTTTTTTGTGTCATGCTTGATGATACACACTATATGGGTGTGTGAGACTTATATCATGATATTAGATTATTAGGGTTTTATTTATTTAATGAAAATTTAAATTGGTGGGAATTAAGCATGGTTGCAAGCTTGTGGAAACCCTTGACTTAGTCCACTAAATTTTTCTTGCATTAGATATTTATTAAGCTAACCTTAATCTTTAGCTATGGTTATATCTCTACAAGGCTTATATGAGATATTTCTCACCCATGGTTGCCATTCACTCTTTCATCTATTATTCTCTTCATCTTCATCTTCAACAAGAGAAAGCTCTCTAGGTTTTGGTGAGGTAAAGAAATAGAGTGAGAAAATTAATTCTAAAGTGAGCAAAATTCCTACTTCATCATCCTCTACTTGATTAGCCATTTAGTTTAGGGTGTTAGCTTCACTAATCCCTAATTAGTGAAGAGGTAGCTTGATTTGGTGTCTCCTCAAAGTAGATCATCTTCGGCCTCGAAGATCTTTGAGCAAGCTCGTTTATTTCGACTAGTGGAGCCTACGGAGAGTCCGGATCACCACTACTTGGAGCGAAGGGACTTCTGCATGGAGCATTTGAAGTGAAGGACCGGTTTATAAAGGTTGTATTCCTTATTCACTTAGATGTAAAGTAGTTTACATGTTGTATTGTCTAATTCTCAAGTTAAGATTCTAGGGTTAGGGTTAAGTAGCATGTCAATTTTTTTTAAAATGGCATAGACGATGCTTCCCGAAACCTTGTTGTCGTGCTAAGTAACCTTACATACCTCCGACTTATCTAGCACTTACGTGGCTGTAAAATTGATAAGGAGGTGATAGAGGATTGATCCTACGTCTTGTCTTTTAGAAGTCTAGGAGCGGTCTAGTGATATGACCTGGGTGACCCTAGCTCTAGGGATTGTTTGTGCACGCTTGTGTTTGGTTGAGCCGAATCTCTCTTTCAAAGCAAAACAATTTCAAAATTTTCAAAAAAAAATTACCATTTCACCCTCTTTTCTTTTCATTCACTGATAATGGGTAATCCAAACCGACGAACTTTTGGCGAGCTTTACTATACACAACCAGATATTTCTTTCTATCGTTATTTCTTTGGTACAAATTCCGACCCTACCATTTTTTTAAGAGATAGGATAGAACACTTTAGAAATAACAGTTGGACACCTCACTCAAAGTCCTATCAACCGCCTCAAAATTCAACACCTTCTTATGTTGATAATCTTTTTAGGCTAGTGAGACAACTTCTAAACCTATATCCATTGCTGAGCATATTGCGAAGGCCCGTAGCCAAAGTTTAATTCTTTTCACTACTCCAAAATCGTCAGGACATCAATTACAATCATTTCCATATAAAAATATTGATACTCCTTTTGAGATTAATAGGACAACTTCTAAACCCATGACCATTGCTGAGCAAATAGCAAAAGCCAGTAGCTAATTATTCAACCAATCTCAGTTTTCTTCATATCATAATGTTGATGCTAATTCTATTTATGAAAATTGGATACACCGTTATACCTCTTATAAACAGTACCAAACTTTCATACCTTCTCATGTTGATACTTCTTTTAAGGCTAATGTGGCAATTCGTAAACTCATGTCGATTACGGAATACATTGAACTCGCCCGTAGCCAACAATTAAACCCAGTCCAACCATACTCAACTGTTGCACCTTATTGTTGGGTTTCGGCGCCCGCGCCGCGGAAACCGCGGCCGAGACGGAAGCGAAAAACAAAAATTCTAGCGAACACCGAACACCCGTAAAACCCAAGAATTGATCCATAGACCTAAACTAGCTAACTAAAAGTGCAATGGTTGAGAAAATACAACCTTTCTCGCGTGTCCACCCAATTGTGGAAGACCCCTCCAAACTCGTATCCGCCGGGATCGCGCTTGAGAATCGACCACCCTTACCGAAGACGATCCACCCGAGAGAATCTGGAGGAGGTTTTAACCGATGATCCAGACTTGCTAGATTTGGATGGTCGGTGATGTAGGAATACTTCACTAAATTTTTCTCTCTAAAATCTATGCTCAAAATAAGAGCAAGAAAAAGAAGGAGAAGGAGAGGGAATGAAGCAACCATGGAGCATGAAGCTCACGTGTGGAATGAAAAATCATCAAGTGCAAAAATGAAAGAGAGAATGGCTACATAAGCTTGCAACCATGATGCAATAGTGCATAATAAATGCACATCACCATCCAAGCCATCCCTAATCACTATACTTCATCACTCCTTCTTTACACCTCATTTCTTTTTATTTTTCTAAATAGAAAAATAAATATGAGGTGTCCTTCTTCTAGAAGCATTCTCGTATAAATACGGAATATTTCATCTGGTATATGTATCGCTACACATACGCGTATCCGTATAAAATACAGATAGCACCAAAGAGAGAAAATAAATAGTGAATAATAATACTAAAATATATGTATCAAAATACATACAAAAATTATTAAATCAAAACCTGATTTAATAATCCGGCTTAATCCTAAGCCGGCTAGTATTATCAACCGTCCGATTAAAGTCCGTGTATCGCGTACATGTATTTAATCGGACCCCTGCATATACCAACGTACGGCTCCTACATCTGTCGCCTGAACCGGGAAAACGCTCTATGTGGGACTCTAAAGACTCGAAAATACGCTGGTAGTGGGTTTAACCACAAGTACGTCAGTGGCACTAGCTGTATATAACGGCTACCCAGGTACTTGTCGAAATGGGGGTCGACAATCAAGTACGTCCTTACCCTACCGAGCATGAATGTGACAATCTCCGTACAGTCCGGTCTCTTCGTCAAAGAGTATCACATATCGGATCTAGGGGGTGGTAACGTCTGACCCCGACTAACCCGATAAGTCGTGTCTAAGTCAAGCTCATTACCAATAGAGATACTACTGATCAATTATCAGTAAATCTCATCTTCCGTGGTCACGGATTTTTGGTGATAGTCAACTGAACACAGCGCGACAACGACTCCTAATACCAGGAGAGACGAATACCTGACAGCCGACCACTGCCTCCATGTGGCTCAGGACTGTACCCAACTAAAATCTGTTTGCACGACTCTTTTGAGCCATGGTAGGATAGTAATTAAAGTACGGTGGGAACTCACACGGGAAAAATGACGACTTCAGGCCAAAAGACTAACATGTACTCATTCCACCTGAGAACTTCCATCTGACGATAAATATAATACTATCTAGAAGTTTTCGGCAAGTCCGTCCAGTATACTCACCTCCAGTGAGCACTTGTATACTATCTTAGGTAACACAACACCAATGGCTTATAAGACCGGCCACCGCCCCTCGTCGGGGTCTAGAAGTGTATACACTAGTCTACTCCGGAAAATCGATGCCCAATCTCGATATTCCCATGACTAGGGACATTTAAGGATGTGCTTATGGACAACCCAGCTCTCATATATATGACCTCCATCATAATGCTGGTCGTCAAGTAATAATCCTACGGGCTTCATCAATGATGAAGACAAACCAGATAGCATACTATCATCTCGAGTAAGATTGTTATATCTGTATAGTTCCTCCCTCAATTATCATAATCACCTACTTGCAATCATAATAATTGCCTTGAGGGTACTATATCCAACAATCTCCCACTTGCACTTAAGGCCAATTATTGCGGTATCGTGTACCCATAACTCCTGTGCTACCGAATACCCAACTTCTCTACTAATCTGTTTCACAAACTATGTTTGTGAAACTTAATGTGTTCGAGAAACAGCCTCAGTGAGTGGACTCGCTACAATGTTTCAATTTCATCTTTCTATATATCAACTTTGCAGAGATCAACAATCTCCCAAAATAAGCGATACCCCGCCTCAAGAATTTGTGTGGATACCTGATGGGACCAAGTTCATCAATGAACAACTCCATCCAACAAACTTCTTGGGTTGTATTCTCTGTTGAGTTATAACCGGCATCCTGCACCATGATTACCTCAGTATCCTTATTGGAACACTATCCAATATACTGATTCTCAGAAGAGGCTAAAACCAAAAACCTGACAGCATCTCTGTCATCCAGGTCATTTTGGAAGCCTTAACTGATAACTGCCTTCCACAGGAGGCTGCCGTTATCTTATACAAAAAACATCCTCTTATGTTCATGATAGCTTCCCTTTGTTTCTCGAGGATTGGATTAATATATATGCTTATTACAACTAGTGCAAAAAACAATATCTGGTATTGTACAAGACATTGTATGATTTACTCAATTGCCTAAGCAAATGATATGTCATTCAGGCCAGTCCTTCTCCTCATCGTCTAGAAGACATCCTTTTTAGAGAGAGTGACTCCATCACCTGTGGGTAGACCACCACGCCAGAAGTCGTTTATTCTAAAACACTTTTAGAATGCTGTCTAAGTATCCGATTGGGAAACTTCCGAAATCTAGATCTAAAACCAGAATTCATGATATACCATCCACATCCAACGTGGAGAAAACATTATGTAACAACCAAAGTTTGACCGATTGTAATATAGAAACATCACTTCCTATCTGGACTACGTCATCCAAATCTAGGAAAGTACTCCCTATATCCTTCTTACTTGGTTCATCTTTTATTTTGATGAAGTCAATCATTTTGACTGTCACATCAAAACAGATGATCCGTCTCCGCTATCTATGCTTTAGTCTACGAATAGACATAAGCAACTTGCACACCTTCCGCTGCTCCCACTGACTACGATAACCCTTTGGCAGAGTGTCACAACCCAAAATTGGCACGTGACCGGCACTTGAATCACGTGAAGTCTATAGGACCCCACCGTAATCCAAGTAAGCCGAAAGCCCCGAAATCTAAACCTTTTTAGGAAGATAATGGAGGTGAAATTTTGAAATAAAGGTATAATGAAATGAAGTTCTTCTTCAAAAGTATAAGTAACGTTATATAAAAATACAAGTGAGTTGGATACTATTTTGAAAACATTTTCGTCATTTAAAACTTGGACAGCACCTCCTTTGTAAATTTTGATCCAAAACCAATGCATAACAACAATAATATAGGCATCCCCAAGCAGGAGCTAGCTCTTCGCCAATTGGCGGAATCACAACTACACAAATAAAGATATACGACGCCCCAAGGCGAAGATCAATCACAGAAAAGAAGTTAAAGAAAACTAAAGTATCATCAAACCCAAAAATAAAGAATAAAAACATATCTGTAACTCTAAGTCCGAAAGAATATACAAATCTGTGGGTTCTAAGTCTAGCAAATATACAAAGTCTGGTTGATGGAGCTTTTAACTAGATACAACTGAATAAATATATACAAATGCTGGTCACGATCCAATGTGTACCCCACCTACCAATGCAAATCACCCAGAATAAAACTATATGCTAGCAAGCCGCTATTGAATCCGTGCGGTCAATCCTGCAAGAAAACTGTGGCACAACGGGGTTGAGTTGCCAACTCGTGAGTAGAAAATATCATCAGGTAGAAATCGAATGTATGCCGATCTTTTAGGTCATACAGTAATATAATAATATAATAATATCGAGTGGTAACAAGGGTGATTGTGCAAACATAAATATAATAATACTAATATAATCATGCTCGTGTCATAATATGGTACCATGTTATCTATATCATGTGTGTGTGTGTGTATCATCCAACGTGTGTCCATCAACGACACATCAAATCATCATAAAAACCTGAGTGCCCAGCATCGACACTCGAAAACATCATAAAACCCGCATCCAGAATCGACACGTAAATCCTCATATCTCAGGCGCCGTCTCATCGGATCGGCCCATCATATCCATCTGTCTCAATCACTCCAGTCGGTATCCTCCGGATATCCGCCGAGTCCAGTACTATCACCCGTAGGTAGTGTTCCCCTGCCGGGCTTAACGTCTCTTTATACGATCTTCTTGTCCCGGGATACTGTACCGGGTGCACCATGTACCCACAGACGGTGCCTCCTCTCTCTTCGAATCAGGTATACACATAACTTAGAACCAAGAAAACTCATGGTGGACGCTACACATCATATCAAGAGAAACCGCGTTTTTAAAACAATCATAAGTTTTCAAAATGTATCTATGGTTTCTCAAATCCAGAAATCTCATGAAAACCGAAATCTCATAAGTATGAACCAATAATGAAACAATGAGTACAGGTACAAAACAAATCCGTAATGCATAACTAGTGTGTTTATATGAGCGTGGCATCTAATTAGGTAAGAAAATGTGATAACTGAACTAGTAAGTGTGGTATGGGTACTAAACAATAACTAAAAAGCTACAGATTATATATGGTGAGGTAATGATTTCTAATGTGTACGTGGAATGACAATTACCGATGATGAGTGTGTGAGCCTCCGAGTATGTGTACGTGCAACATGCGCATCATCGGTAATGGTGCGTGTGTCCTAACAGACGATGTCATACAAGATAAGGAAAGCATATGGTATGTATACCGCAAAATGAGAATAATACGAGCATAGCAGAAAAAGGAAATTGTAAACGCAACAGTATAAAATACATAGCTACATATGAGCCATACAGTTATAGTTTAAAATAGTACGAATTATTGTTTTAGAAAAATAGGGGCTACGGTGTTTTCAAATGATATCAGTGTTTTTAAGAAAAAGATATCATTTGAAAATCCATAGCATCCCTTAAGATTGATATTTAAAAATGCATAATGATTCGTTAGTTTTGAAAATATGTATGTTTCTAATTATATCCTAATATCTACTTAAGTGATTAGAAACAATAATTTTCCAAGTCGATATATCCATAAGTCGGCGATCCAGCCTTATAGTATCATGTACGGTATAATCCATCATACGGCATCATCAAGTCAAGAGTGCGAATCAATCATCATATATATCATATCACATACGATATAATCTATCATATGATATCATCAATCAAGAGTACGATTCAATTATCATGTACATCATATCACGTACGAAATAATCCGTCGTACGATATCATCAAATCAAGAGTACGGATCTATGGTCACGTTCATCCTATCATCTCATCTAGTCACATATCGTCACATGATATATCATCTCATATCGCATTATGAACATATATATCGCCTAATCTTCATATAATATATCATATCATATCATGTCATTTCATATCATATCACATAACTTAGCCTCATGACATTATGTCCGATCATATCGACTCGTATCATAATAACATGTCATATCCTCACTCATGATATTACATCGAAGTTATCCTCAGACTTACATGTACATATATGTATATATGTATGTATATAGGTATATATGTATGTATGTATATATGTATGCATACATACATATCTATCTATCTATCTATCTATCTATGTGTGTGTAACAACATCTATACCAAAGGCTCAAGGTTAATAGAATACGAACTAAGGGTATTCCTCCCTACGAGTATGCTTACCATAGCCTATAGTCTCCTAGAACCCTATTAGCTAAGTATACATATCTAATATTTATATATATAACTATATACCTAGTACCCTAATACTACGGTTGCGAGGGTGTTATACGCCATCCACCCGACTTCCCCCATAGATATACATCTACTCACCTATTATCCTCGCTCTAGCCGAAGTCGTTGAACACCTTGCTCTCTTTCGTCGCCCCAGAAGTTCACGCAAATATACCTACAAGTCAAAGCACATCGTGTAGAAATCAAAATCAACTCTTAAAAACCGATACGACAAGCTAAGTGCACATAGGTTAGAACCTATGGTCCACTCGTGCTAGAACAACAAAACAACCCCAACGTTGACGTATGAACGTCAAACGACCGAGTCAAAACTCAAATATAAAAAATCAAGTTTTCAAAAGTCGGAAAATATCGACGGAAAACAAGTAAAATGACACCAGATTCTACCTAAGGTGAAATCAAAGTTTTTTGTATATAGGGTAGGTCTAGTTATCTAATGAGTGAGTTACAGACCAAGTTTCAGACCTTAACTCTAAAATTGGACGGAAAATTACGGCCAGAAACGGCGGCCAAAAGTTAAGGGATTGGGTTCGAGTTTCTAGGGTAGGTTCCTAGTGATCCGCACATCTCACTGTATCTGCTAAATTTTTTTCAGAGTTCTAGAGCCATCTCAGATTCCATTTGAACATCAAAAGTCAATGAAAAACTAATGTCGGAAAATTCTGAACTCAAGTTTGGCACTTCTAAATTCACTTAGACCAGGGATTCTATCACTAAAAGGCCAATAATCACATTTAAACTCTCTACTATAACACTACTACTCATTTAAACCACCAAAGATCACCCTAGAATTTTCCAAGTTCACTAAACACACACTTTTAAGCTCTAAACTATTTTGTGAGGTTAGGAAACATAAAAACTTGGTGAAAGGTGAGTGTTTTACCTCAAAAAGCAACTCAAGAAAATTCTAAAATGGCCAAATGAGCTCAAGACTAGAAATTGATTCCACCATAATACTTGTAATGAGCTTAGAAATAATTTTTGTGAAGGAAAAATGGGGTTTTAATGAGGTTTTGAGGGTGTTTGTGTGGGTGGTAGAGAGGGTGGAGGAGGTTGAGGATGAAGAAGATGAAGAAGGAGGTGATGATAAAGATGAAGAGAATAAGGAGATGAAGGAAGAAAGAATAGCCATGGTTCTCTCTCTCTCTCTCCCCCCATGCCTCCCATACCTTCTTGTCCCCCCTCATTTTTATTTCTTTTCTTTTCTTTTCTCATTTTCTTTATTTTTAAAAACAAAAGAAACTCAAAACCATGCAATGAAATATAATACAATATGTCATGGCACATTAAACATGGTTAATAAAAATGGATTTGGCTTAATACATAATTAGTAATCTACTAATCAAGTTTAATATAAAGTTGTATATAAATAATTGTATACTAATTTATAAAATGCCCAAATCAATCAAATGCTTTCATAATTAATAATTCATATTAATATTCCAATTATTTTCCAAATTATATGTATATAATTTTACCATTCATTAAAACTAATTTCCATACTTTTTTAATATACATAAAATTTATTATTTTATTATTTAAATTCCAAAAATAATATTTTATGTTTTCTGAAATGTTACACAGAGTCATATACACGTGCACTTCCAAAATCCTATTTGGAATGACGTTATAGTCATTTGCCTGCCAGATATCATAGCTATGAATTGTATCAGCACAAAATCACATCAATATGGATTTCAACGTAGACACTGAAGTAAAAGTCAAATCACAATCCACAATGGGTATTTGATGAAAACTCTTTATAACAAGTCTAGCTTTATTAGGTTAGCACCTTTCCACCTACACAGATCTCGAAAGATCTACTTGCTCCTAATAGGTTTTACCCAGCAATGTCTAAAATCCATGATTTGCTGAAGTGCGTGGAGTCCATCTTGGGTATGAAATACCTGGTCACCTGGAAATTACCATTTCTTATGACCTGCTGATAACAAGGAGGGGGAATAGCAGCGTCACGTCATATCCATATGGACTTCAACATAGACACTGAAGTAAAAGTCACATCACAATCCACAACGGGTATTTGATGAAAACTCTTTACAACAAGTCCAGCCTTATTAGGTTAGCACCTTTCCACCTGCATAGATATCGAAAGATCTACTTCCTCCTAATGGGTTTTACCCCTTCAGGAGCACCCAGCAAAATCTAAAATCCATGATTTGCTGAAGTGCGTAGAGTCCATCTTGGATACGAAACATCTGGTCACCTGAAAGTTACAACTTCCTATAACCTACTGATAACTAGTAGGGTCATCATCACCATGATGCTGACCTCCCTGTCACCGTCTACGAGAAAATCGAAGTATCTCTCGGGTGTCTAAGGTCACCTACCAAAATCTGCGGAGTGGCTAATGGTTTGTCAAATCTAATTGAATTCTTAGATTCTACTAAATTTTCGGTAACCGTTTGTGGTTCTGGAATCACTTCCATTTCTACCATACTCTCACTAGTTTCTTTTGCAAAAAGATCCTTTTATAAAATGGTGGCGAGTCAAGAACAATATAACTATTGATCTTGAAAATGGTAGAAACAAAATCCTAGCGAATGCTTAAGATAATCCATAAACCGCCATTACCGAAGCGTGCCTTGAGTTTATCCGGATTTTTCTTTTAAACAGAAACCAGATAACTCAATATCTTAACAATCCTTAAGATATGCAACCATTCTATTGTTGGATATATGTATGCCCTAGAGGCCATTATATGATAGTGGTGTAAGTGCACGGCGGCGCCCCGGCCTCCATCCCGAGGCCAAATGCGGAAGCGAAAAACTTTAATTTTGCAAACTAGCAAACCGGCACCACCGCGCACTAAACACCCGGATCGAACCATTAACTAGTCCTAGCTAACTACAAGATGGGGAATAGAGATATACCGACGGATCCGAGTCCTCCGGTCTTCTCGTCGTCGTCCCGATCTCCCGCGGAATGTCCTGTCTCCACCTCGTCGCCGGAAGTGCACCACATCGCCTACATCTTTTATGGGCTCCCACCTCTATGCCGAGGCAACTCGGGCACGAAGCTGGCTAGTCGACGTGCCCAAGGTTTGCTGTAGAATGTGTAGTGAGCTATTTGTGTCTCTAGGGGTTTTGGGAGTTGCTATTGGTGGAGGAATTGAAGTGGTCTTGTAGAGATTGAACTAGTGGGATTTTACAAAGCCAAAGGAACAAAAATACCACCCTCACAAATCTTGGACAGCCCCCTAAAGGCTTAGCCGGCCATGGCTCTTGGGAGTGGAGAGAATAAGAGAGGGAGTGAGTGAAAAAGAGATAGCCACATGAATAATGCAAGTGAGAGGAAAAGTTATCATATCAAGAAATGATCACAAAGAAACTCCAACACTCATACAACCATCATCATCCATTATCATCACCAAAAAGTCATGCCATCATGACACTACAAGACTAGCCATGATGACAAAAGAAAGTCAAGTGATCATGACACAACAATATGCAAAGACCCCCTTCCAAATTGCTTATTTGCACAAATGCAAATAAGCCCTCCTCCACCAAACTTCGGCCAATGAACGATACAAAGGAAATTGGCCGAAACGGAAAGCAAACTGGCAACTCCAGAAAACTGGTCCCATAATAAATTACAGAAAAACCCCGATACTGTGTATACACACCCGCATTTGTATTCCAACCGAAATACAAATGCAATGAGACAAAATCTACACTGTACTATACTAGGATCCGGCTTAAACCAAAGCCGGCTAGTATAAACCGTTCGATCAGGATCCGTGCAATACCGCACGTATCTGATCGAACCCTGCCATATCTCCATACGGTCTCTACAGCGTTTCGCCCGAAAGCTTGAGTAACTGAATGTGGGGGACTCTAAAGACTCATCAACACCTTGGTTGTGGATTTAACCACTAGCACGTCAGAGGTATAAGCCAATACGTAACGGGCTACCAGGTATTGACCAAAAGGGACGTCTGTGAGCGAACTCATCCTGATACCCTACTGAGCCTGTCAGTGACAATATCCGTACAGTCCGGTCCGTTCGTCTATGAACATCGCATGGCGGGCCTAGGGGGTTGGTAAAAGTCAGACCCCCAAAAGCGGTACAAGTCGTGTCGGAGTGTAGCCCAGAACACCCTGAGATACTACTGGAATACCTACCAGTAAATCTCCTGCCTCGGCCGAGGGCTTTGTGTAATGGCTCTCCTAGACACAGCGTGACCTCACCCCCAATACCGGGAGAGACGAACCCCTGAAGATCCGCTCACTGCCTCCATGTGGCTCGGGACTGTACCCAACTAAAACCTGTTTGCACGTCTCCTTTGAGCGTGGTAGGGTAGTAATCAAAGTACAGTGGGAACTCACACGAGACAAATGACGATCCTCAGGTCGATGAACTAACCTGTACACATGTCACTAGGGAACTGCTATCTGACGTCAGGTATAAGACCAACTAGCATGTTCCCGGCGAGTCCTGTCCGGTGTACTCATAACCCAATGAGCACCTGTATACATCTTAGGTGAACCAACTGACACCAGTGGCTTGTGAGACCGGCCACCGCCCCTCGTCGGGGTCTCGAGTGTATACACTAGTCTACTCTGGAGTATCGATGCCCTGTCTCGAAACTCTCACGACTAGGGACCTTTTAAGGATGTGCTTATAGACTACCAGCTCCCACTTATATGATCGCCCTCATACTGCTGGTGGTCAAGCAAGAATCCTAGGGGCTCTATCAACGTGTAATAGCGACATGTCAGGTCACCTAAAGCAGTACACGATGATAAAGGTAAACCAGATAGCATACTATCATCTCGAGTAAGACTGTCCGACCGGGATAGGTCCTCCCTCAATCATTGCAATCACGTGCCTGTGATCCAATAATTGACTCTGAGGGCACTATCTCCAACAATCTCCCACTTGCACTCAAGGCTAATTATTGCGATGTCGCATACTCACAGCCCGTGTGATACCGAACACCCAACTCCTCTACTAGTCAGTCTCACAAATCTCGTTTGCGAAACTATTGCGTTCGAGAAATAGCCTCAGTGAGTGGATCCGCTTTGATGTTTCTTTCTATGTCTCTCTATATCTCAAGTTCGTGGAGAAATCCATCTCCCAAAATGAGCAATACCTGTCTTAGAATGTGTCTGGATGTCTGATGGGACCTAGCTCATAAATGAACTCCAAATCCAAACTTCTTAGACTGTATCGTCAACTGAACTTAATCAGTATCCTGCACCATACCTCCCTCAGTATTGCCTTGGACCACCTGTCCAAAATACTGCCCCTCGTCGGAAGGAAAACAATAAATCTGACGACCTCCTTGTCGTCCAGGTCACCTTGGAAGCCTGGAATGATAACTGTCTCCCGAATGAGGCTGTCGTTATCATATCCCTAGAACATCCACTTATGTTCTAAAACTGCTTCCGACTGTTTCTCTAGGATTGGATCAACATCAACTTATTGCATCTAGTGCAAGAACAACATCTGGTGTGGTACTTGACATCTCATGATTGACTCAATTGCCTGAGCAAGTGATTTCCCAATCATGCACATCTCTCTCCCCATTAGTCTGTAAGACACCTTTAGAGAGGGTGACTCCATCACCTGCAGGTACACTACCGTGCCAGGAGTCGTACATTCTAAATACTCTTAGAATGCTGTCTAAGTACCCTTAATTGGGAAACCACCCAAATCTAGATCTAAAACCATAGATCTAGTAACCAGTATGTCTGATATAATGTCCAAGTCCAATGTGGAGAAAACACTGTGTGACGACCAAAGTATAACCGATCGTAGTATAGGAGTTTCTTTTCCTACTCTGTGTATGTCATCCAAATACCAGGACATCACACCCTACTACCTTCTCAACTTTCTGATGAAGTCAAACCTATGACTGTCACATCAGAAATTGATGATCTATCTCCGCTACATCTGCTTTAGTCTATAAATAGACATAAGCCACCTGTCCACCAATGCTTCCGCTGCTCCCACTGACTACGACAACCCTCTGGCAGAGTCATATACACGTACACTTCTGAAGCCAGTTCAGAACGACGCTATACTCATCCTCCTGCCGGGTCTCGCAGCCTGGAACAACAGCAATGGCAAGTGTGGGTAAACAAGAACTTCCCTGTCACCGTCCTTGAGGCTACTGGAGTACCTCTCGGGTGCCTGAAGTTACCCACCTTATCTGCGAAGTGGCCAATGGAATGTCAAACCAGATTGAATCTTTAGGTTCCTATCAAATCTTCAGTAATCGTTTGTGGTTCTGGAATCACTTCCAGTTCTACCATACTCCCACTACTGTTTTGTGAAAAAATCCATTTTATTTAAAACTGTGGCGAGTCTAGAACAATATCGCTATTGTTCTTCTAGATGGTAGAAAGTCAACCCTCGTCATAGCCTGGGTCAACCCACAAACAACCATTACAGAAACGTGCCTTGAGTTGTCCAGTGTCTGGTTTTAATCATAAGCCGGACAACTCCCCGTACCTTAACATCGTTAAGATATGAACTGTTCTATATCCAATACAGAAACAGAGGCACTGATTTAATTGAACCAGATTCAAATCATACAGCTGTCTCCAGTGCATGTCAACTAAATGGAAGGAGGCCGATCAGCGTTACTCAACTTAGGAATGCTTCCAATTATGAGAACCTGAAAGAGAAGCAAGTTCTCTTTATCATTACTATTAACTGAATACCATATACAAGTATCTACATCTTCGATCACTTTGAAGAATCCCGATACTTGCTACACCTGGTTCTCTACTCTATTCAAATACCTATAACTTCTCCAAATTCGGACCCTGTGTTTCCACGAAACGCCTGTCTAAAAACTAGAGAAGTCATAAGTAAACCGAATATAGTACGAGGACCAACCCCTCTGTCCTGATGGACCCTGGACAACATACAATACTCTGTATAAGTCCCTTGAGTCTGATAACTCATTCCCTGTGTGTCATAGGTTGAAAACTGTACTTTTGGTTATGAAGAATTACACCGCTGTTTAATGCTCCTTACCTAACCATCCACTGATATAGGTAAATGTCATAGACATAATTTCAAAAAGGTATATCTCACTCTATGAAAATAGACGTACAGATATATCGATTTGAAATTGGTGCATAACAGCGGATATTCAAAACCAAATATTTGCCGTCCGGCAAACAACCCAGATGACTTCCTCAAATATCACCGATTACAACGAATCCCGATATAATGAGGATGATCACCCAATTCCCAATAACTTACTCCCACTCATCATCTGTAAAACCATACAGATGTGAGAATCATACCTGGTAAATACATACCCTGGAGTAAGTATCTAATCGGGAAATCAGTTTTCCTTTAACAGTACACAGTGAAACTGAAATATTGAAATGTTTCGTATGGGTATCCTGGTATTCCTAGTAATGCCTCTTCCATTATCCAGATTCACGACTATAACCGTGTAATTCTTTGCCACCTCTCCAAATCCCTTCATATGTCTTTAGTCATTACCTTCTGTACACCCCTTTAGGCCAAGTGGTTTTCTTCCTTCCCTACCGTTCGGCACCAGCCTATGGTTTGGAAAAAGACTATCCAATAAGCATAATGGGTGTACTGTCCTAATCCTAGGAGCACTCGCAATGCGAGAGAAGGTGAAGATAAAAGACAACCGAATAAATCTTATTCCTATTTCTCCTGAACCAGAATCCATCCCCGAACTGGAACAAGTTCCTTTCGAGTTCGTATATAACCATACGATGGAGTATCCAATAAACTGTGGATCTTCGTAATGATACGGAGTGTTCTGGAGAAATACAAAGGTGATTTGGGAGTGGTAATGAAATACTTGGTTTGGTCGTGAATATCAGTCGCAATTTACTTTGCCCTCCTTCTAATCCCTTTCTTTGTCTTTACATAATACCTTCTGTACACCGTTTAGGCTAATTGGTTTTCCTCATTCCCTACCGTTCGGCACCAGCCTAAGGTTCGGAAGAAGACTATCCAATTTGCGTAATAGGTGTACTATCCCCTAATCTAAGAGGTACTCACAACCTGAGAGAAGGTAAAAGGAAAAGACAACTGAATAGTCCTATCCGTTTCCTCCAGAACCTGAAACCATCCTCGAATTCCTTCGAGTTCGTATATAACCATACGATGGTTTTGTCCAATGGAAATGGACGTTCGTAGTAATACGGGGTGTCCTGGAGAAATAGGTAAAAGTAGGAGTGGCAATGAGGTTCGCAACTCTGACAATCCAAAAGCCAGTGTTAAGAAGGTTCGGTCAACTTGGTCACTGAGTCATAGTCTTAGGGTCGGGTCAATGGTCGCTGCCGAAGAGAGAGAGAAAAGAAACACTCAGCGTGCACTCTAACCTAGATCAGAATGGTTACCAATTTATCTAATCAGGAAACCTCCCACTATAACCTCAAATTCTTCTCCAAACCTGAAAGAAGAATTAGTCGGGATCACCTGAGGAGTAAACTAACTCATCAGTGGAAATCGGGATCCAACTATCATCGCATGATAACGTGACGGAATCCGCTCACGTCATCACACTCCAGAAGGTATGCGCATATCTGGTAAGTTTCAGTTCTTTTGAAACTCCCGATGTGATTTTTGCCCCATGCTCTTATGACCTTGACTTTGGCCAACATATCATAAGTCACATGTCAAGTTCTACCCGTCATTCTCCAGGTTAATTTGAACCCACCCGTACCTACCCTTGACTTTGGCCAAAATGGCAGTACGACTGTCCCAAACCAACGCATCTATCTATGCTGCATATGAATACCCCAATAGCTACCAATCACTGTGCCTTGACTTTGGCCAACATACACAGCTTGAATACTATTGACCATCCATATGAAACGACGGAGGGCTACGAATGGTTTCTGGCGAAAACCTTTAACGTAGTGAACTTGATATCGTTGAAGGAACGGATAGCTTTTAAAAATATAGTGACGAAAACCTTTGCTCTAGAGGTCACTCCCGGTGAAGGGATCGCGGCTCTTTCCCCGTAGAATGAGGTGCAGGATATTCCAACTGAATACCACGATGCAAAGCAAAAGTAATCGGCTATAGTGAAGTTATTGCCCTAACGCAAACTTTTGTCCAAGGGGTCACTCCCGGTGAAGGGATCTCGGCCCTTGCCTCGTCGACTGAGGAGCAGGATATTCCAACTGAATGCCACGATGCAAAGCAAAAGTAATCGTCCTTGCAATAACAGCTTTTTGAAAAGTGTTCCAACAACATCAGATTAGGTTTGTTTTAACTTGCCTTGATCCGAATCAACGCAGTCCCATCAATTGATCACACTACAAAGAATGAAAATATACTGACGTACGTATATGCCATCCGCATTCGCCACTGCGTCCCGTCATTACCCGTTAGGTTAGATAACTAACAACAGAGCGGAGAATGGACTAGCGCGGATGCAAAACATATACAACATCTACTAATATATATACCAATATATTATATTCGCTCAAGGCGTGATAAAATGCAACATCACAGAAATGTACAGCATCACAGAACAATACAGATATCTGGGATCCTCGGGTTTCACAGAGCCGCTGAAACCCGACGTTCCCCTGGTCGTGTGGATAGCCTGTGCAATGAAATCCTAGACCCCTACGGGCGCGGCAAGTTACCCGCCAAGACCTGAAGCGAGGCAGCCCCCTTCAGCAACGTGAATGGACCACCCAACACTTCACGGAATCCGGTAACTTGGGCACCCCTCCTGGGTCAACCTGTACCCCCTATGAGTGCGGCGAATAGCCCTCCAATCCTAGAGTGAAGCCCCCTCCGTCCTAATGCCATGAGATGCGGGCTTGTTGCCTTCTAGAATCCGGCTATCCGTGCACCCCACCTTAGGGTAAACCTAGTACAAAAAGTAAAATATACATACAACGGGTACATCGACCGCAACCTGGTCGTGCCCCAAAAGAATAATACAAACAGGCAGTGACGGAAGTCCACATGTCGGACGCTCGCCCCGCAAAATCAAATGTACATAATACAACAAAAACTGTACTAGCATTGCATCCAGGCTATCCCCCACGACCGATCCGCAACATCACAGTAAAACACAGAACATCAACGTGAAAGTCACGTTCGCAAATCCGTCTAACCGGGCTATAGCAGCTAGACAGGATTTACCGATCAAGTGACATTCACGGTCGCAGATATAATGTAAATACTGTGAACTAATGTGTTTAAAATATCCGATCAATCAAATTTTACCAAGTGGGCCCCAAGCATTACTGTAGCAACTAAAGAAATTCTGGCCCAAAAAGAATGTTCCAAAACCCTATTTTCAAGTCAGGAGGCCTCTGTAAAAAATTGGTGCACTGATCACTCAAAAGAGCGGCGGAACCGCGGCCTAAGCATGGGTTTGGCCACGGTTCCGCGGTTGAATAATGAGATCTCGCTACCAAATTTTTACAGTAGGCTAATACTTCCCTGCACAGTATTCTGAGACAACCTGAAAAATTTTTCGAGACAAAAAAATTTCGACAGAAAACTGTTGTACTGAAAAATGCGGTTTTGGGATTCTTGTTCGATCGGAAATGTAAAAACACATTAGACAAAGCTAGACTATATTAATGGCGAGGCTCTGATACCACTGTAAGTGCACGGCGGCGCCCCGGCCTCCATCCCGAGGCCAAATGCGGAAGCGAAAAACTTTAATTTTGCAAACTAGCAAACCGGCACCACCGCGCACTAAACACCCGGATCAAACCATTAACTAGTCCTAGCTAACTACAAGATGGGGAATAGAGATATACCGACTGATCCGAGTCCTCCGGTCTTCTCGTCGTCGTCCCGATCTCCCGCGGAATGTCCTGTCTCCACCTCGTCGCCGGAAGTGCACCACAGCGCCTACATCTTTTACGGGCTCCCACCTCTATGCCGAGGCAACTCGGCACGAAGCTGGCTAGTCGACGTGCCCAAGGTTTGCTGTAGAATGTGTAGTGAGCTATTTGTGTCTCTAGGGGTTTTGGAGTTGCCATTGGTGGAGGAATTGAAGTGGTCTTGTAGAGATTGAACTAGTGGGATTTTACAAAGCCAAAGGAACAAAAATACCACCCTCACAAATCTTGGACAAGCCCCCTAAAGGCTTGGCCGGCCATGGCTCTTGGGAGTGGAGAGAATAAGAGAGGGAGTGAGTGAAAAAGAGATAGCCACATGAATAATGCAAGTGAGAGGAAAAGTTATCATATCAAGAATGATCACAAAGAAACTCCAACACTCATACAACCATTATCATCCATCATCATCACCAAAAAGTCATGCCATCATGACACTACAAGACTAGACCATGATGACAAAAGAATGTCAAGTGATCATGACACAACAATATGCAAAGACCCCCTTCCAAATTGCTTATTGCACAAATGCAAATAAGCCCTCCTCCACCAAACTTCGGCCAATGAACGATACAAAAGAAATTGGCCGAAATGGAAAGCAAACTGGAAACTCCAGAAAACTGCTCCCGTAATAAATTACAGGAAACCCCGATACTGTGTATACACACCCCGCATTTGTATTCCAACCGAAATACAAATGCAATGAGACAAAATCTACACTGTACTATATAGGATCCAGCGTAAAACCAAAGCCGTCTAGTATAAACCGTTCGATCAGGATCCGTGCAATACCGCACGTATCTGATCGACACCCTGCCATATCTCCATACGGCCTCTACAGCATTTCCGCCCGAAAGCTTGAGTAACTGAATAGTGGGGGACTCTAAAGACTCGTCACACCTTGGTTGTGGATTTAACCACTAGCACGTCAGAGGTATAAGCCAATACGTAACGGGTACCACGTATTGACCAAAAGGGACGTCTGTGAGCGAACTCATCCTGACACCCTACTGAGCCTGTCAGTGACAATATCCGTACAGTCCGGTCCGTTCGTCTATGAGCATCGCATGGCGGGCCTAGGGGGTTGGTAAAAGTCAGACCCCCAAAAGCGGTACAAGTCGTGTCGGAGTGTAGCCCAGAACACCCTGAGATACTACTGGAATACCTACCAGTAAATCTCCTGCCTCGCCGAGGGCTTTGTGTACATGGCTCTCCTAGACACAACGCGACCTCACCCCCAATACCGGGAGAGACGAACCCCTGAAGATCCGCTCACTGCCTCCATGTGGCTCGGGACTGTACCCAACTAAAACCTGTTTGCACGTCTCCTTTGAGTGTGGTAGGGTAGTAATCAAAGTACAGTGGGAACTCACACAAGATAAATGACGATCCTCAGGTCGATGAACTAACCTGTACACATGTCACCAGGGAACTGCTATCTGACGTCAGGTATAAGACCAACTAGCATGTTCCCGGCGAGTCCTGTCCGGTGTACTCATAACCCAATGAGCACCTGTATACATCTTAGGTGAACCAACTGACACCAGTGGCTTGTGAGACCGGCCACCGCCCCTCGTCGGGGTCTCGAGTGTATACACTAGTCTACTCTGGAGTATCGATGCCCTGTCTCGAAACTCCCACGACTAGGGACCTTTTAAGGATGTGCTTATAGACTACCAGCTCCCACTTATATGATCGATCTCATACTGCTGGTGGTCAAGCAAGAATCCTAGGGGCTCTATCAACGTGTAATAGCGACATGTCAGGTCACCTAAAGCAGTACACGATGATAAAGGTAAACCAGATAGCATACTATCATCTCGAGTAAGACTGTCCTACCGGGATAGGTCCTCCCTCAATCATTGCAATCACGTGCCTGTGATCCAATAATTGACTCTGAGGGCACTATCTCCAACAAGTGGATGTATTTATACATGTATATATATATATTAAGTGTACATTCTTGCTCGACATGATAGTATGCTATCTGGTTCTTCTTTATATGACATGTTGATTTGATCATGCTTTTATTCATTCATACATGTTGATAAAGCCCTGAGGATATAGGCTTGACTACTGTGATTATGATGGAGATCATACTAGTGGGACATCTGTAGTTTATAAGCATATCCTGGAATGTCCCTAGTCATAGGTGTATCGAGACGGGGTATCGATATACCAGAATAGACTAGCGTATATGATACTAGACCCATATGATGGGCGATGGATGTTCCCACATTCATCGATGTTTGACATCGAGGTCGTATACGGGTGCTCAGTGATGACTGGGTACACTGGACGGACTCACCGAGAACTCCTATATGGAATTATATCTATCGTCGGATAGCAGTTCTCAGGTGACACTGGTGCAGGTTAGTCTGTAGACCCGAGATCGTCATAGAGTCTTGTGTGTTCTCCCACTGTACTTTGATTACCACCCTACCACGGCTCTACTGAGTCGTACAAACAGGTGGCCGTTGGGTACAGTCCCGAGACACACGAAGGCGATGAGCGATAGGAGGGGTTTCGTCTCTCCCGGTATTGGGAGTTGATACTGTGCTGTGCTCGACTGGCTATATCAGTAAGTCCCTGGCCAAGGCTGTTGAGATTTACTGATAAGTGTTATCAGTAGTTTCTCGATCTGTTATAGACCTTTCATCGGCACGACTTATTGAGTTATTGGGGTCGACATTACCATCCCTAGGCTCGATATGCAGCATATCTGACGAAGAGACCGGAATGTACGGTAGTGTTGCCGGTTGGCTCGACGGGAGTTGTAACAGGTTCGCTTGTTTTCTTCTGATCGCTCAATACCCGGGTGGCCGTTACGTTTAGCTGACCGCTTGCGGCTTAGGGGTGCTTGATATGATCATCGCCCACTGCCGGCGTATTGACGAGTCTTAGAGTCCCACAATGGAGTTACCTAGTCCAGGCGAAACGATGTGGTGCGCATATGCGATATGCGCATGGACCCGATTAAAATGCGCATATGAGATACCGTATATTAATCGGGCGGCTTGCTTTTGGTTGGGTCGTATGTGATACGACCGGGTTGCTAAATCAAGTGTTGATTTATCATTAACCATTAGTTTCTCACTTGAAATCCTTTCTTGTCTTTATGTTGTATGCATGCATGTATGTATTCATTCTCATTCATGCACATAGGATGTGCATGCACACATACATGCATACATAATGGCTATCATGGTTGTTGATATAGTAGATGGTGGCAATATAAGACTCACACCTTATGTAAAATATATGGATATTATTTATTTGGAAAAAGGAAAATAAAAATGGAAATTGTTTCATGGTTAATATTTTATTCCTTCATTAACCCTTTTGACTAACCATGATTTAATTTCTATGGTCATTTCTTTTCCAAACAAAAATATCTAGATATTTTATAACCATGGTTTATAATGAGAGAGTGAGAATATATATATTTTCATTTTCTCATTTTCTTGACAAGCTTATCATTATCTTGAGTTTTCTAAAGCCATCATTTTCTTCCTCCTTTCTCCTTTGCTCTCTAGATTTCTCAAGTGAGCAAAAGAGTTACCAAGATAGGATTTTGAAGTGAGAAAACCAACCACAACACCATTCTACACTAGTCTTTCCCATTAGTGAAGAGTGTTAGCTTCCATTTCATCTCTTGATCTTGTGAAGTTTCAAGCTTGGACAAAGAGGACTCCGGGTGGATCATCGTGGACCTAGATGATCTCAAGCGGACTTTTTTCCAACCCTCAAGTAGCCAAGGAGTCTAGCGTAGGGAGCTACAAAGGTTGTACTCTCAAAACCCTAGCTTTTACTACTTGTGATGATGTCAATGTTATGAAACCCTAAATTTCTAGTGATGATTCTTTGTATGTTCACTTAGCACCTTAAAAAATTTGATTTTGACACATGTGATGCTTCCAAACCCTTCATGAGGTTCTAGGTAAACCTAACAATGGTATCAGAGCCAAGCTAGAGCTTTAGGCGACGCTTTAGCGAAGTGAAAACTTCGATCGAACCAAAAATACAGATTTTTTAACCCTCTCTGGACATTTTTTGAAACTGTGTTATTTTCAGAATTAAAAATACGTAAAAAATTCAGCAGGGAATCCTAAGAACTTATGTAAAAAACAAAGCCATAAGCCGTACAAGCCGCCGCGGAACCGCGGCCATACCTTGCTTGGGCCACGGCTCCGCGGCCGTACAGATAGTTTATGGCCTCGTATTTATACAGTAATGTCTATAACTGCTTGTATATATTTTTGGGTATTTTTAATTTGATTCAAGTGTTGAATGTTCTGGGGATTGTTTTGGATTCGGTGATTCGATCGGAATTTTAATTTCGTGCCTTTTTCGGATAATTTAGAAAGTATTAAAATGTTCGAACGAGTATCATTAACTCACTTTTTCCCGGCACGAAAAATTTTCAAGTGTTGATTTTTTCTCGGGTTTAAATCTTTCAGAAATAGTGCAAGTTAAGTGGTGGACCCTCTAGAAGAACACAAATCTTAACTCGATTATGTAACCGTCTGAACTGCCTCTGAACCTTAGGGTTTGTGGTAGTACGGCGTGCCACATGTGAGGCGTTGGCTTGACCCTTCTACGGCTGGACCGCTGCTACTGTGTCACATTCTGGGATTTTTGAAATCCGCTCAAGTGTTGAGCTTTAGGAAATTTTGGGTATTTGATCATTCGATCGAAAACTTTAATACTGTCTATTTATCTGGAATGTGATACAATATGTGGAATTCATATAGTTAGGCATGAAATGCGAAGTATGTGATATTTCGGATTTACGATATCTAAAGAAAATGTGGATTCCAAATATTGTAGTTTTACACTTTCTTTTCTGTGACTGTAAGTGTAGTATGTAGTTGTATTTCCGGTTTCGTTACTATACATCAACGACAATCAGGGTACGCATACTTACTTACGTTGATGATATATGATATTATGTATTGCTGAGATATGATGTGCAGGATTGTCGCGATTGAACAGCCGGGTTTTTTTTTTATGTGAGATGAGAGTTTTCTTTTCATTCATGTAAAATTCAATTGTAATATAATATTCTTTTATTTGGGGCACTTCCGGGTTGAGGTTGATGTCACCAGTGTTGTATATTATTTATTTTTCCGCATTAGGATAGACCCAAGGAGGGGAGCACAAGTGACCGGGTTCTGGGGTTCAGTGGGAGGCCATCTCGAGGAGTTGAGACAGGGTCTCCTAAACTCCAGAATTGGTAGGGTCGCTTGCCGCTCTCGTAGGGGTCTAGGGGTGTGGACTTGGCTATTCATCGCGACTGTGGAATCCGTATTTTCTATTGATTGGCTAAATACTAAATACGGACGTCCTAGTATATCCTGTATTATCATTTGTGTGTTTCTGCTGCCTGTATTCTGTGATGTGATATCTGAGACGAATGATATATTATATATGAGATATATAGTAGACGTTGCTTATGTTTTACACCCGTGCTAGTCCCGTCCCGGTATGCCGTTAGTTAAGTAACCTAACGGTGCATAACGGAACATTGCGGTGAATGCGGATGGCATAAGCGTACGTTGTATTTTCGTTTCTTTTCTGTGATTGGCTTAAGGACTTAAATGATGGGACTACATTAATATGATTAATGTAAAGAAAATAAACCTAAAAAGATGCTGTAGAATCGGATTTGAAAACCACTCGGCTCTTTATGAAAAAGTTACATTTCAAAACTGCGGAGCTTAAGCCACTCCTTTTGAAAACCATTTGATTCTACAACGATGTCAAGTTCAAAGCGTTAAAGATTTTCTTAAAAATCATCCGCAACCCTCCGTCATTTTAGGAAGTAGAGTACTTAGTATTCGTGCTACGTTTGTTGACCTTAGCCAAGGCGTAGTGTACGGTAGCTAAGTGATGTCTTCCTACAATACATATGATGTAGATTAATTAGGACGGGCATGTGACTTTGTTGACCTTAGCCAAGGGTCATGTAAACGGATCTGATTAATCAAGAAATGACGGGTTGAACTTGACTAGTGCTTGTGATTTGTTGACCATAGCCAAGGTCATGAGTGCTAGGGATAAAAATCACATCGGGAATTTCAATAGTTGAAATTTGCAATGAGATTGCATACCTTCCATATGATGGTTGGATCCCGATTCCACTGTGGGCAATAGTTGCTCCCAGGAGAGTTTTACAGTTTATAATTAGCTAACTCATTAGGTGTCTAGAAAGGTGTTAACGGGGCTACGCCTCTGGGAAAATGAGGTTTACTTTAATTAGGTCCGTGCGAAAGCACGGGGAACCTCCCTCAAGTACCGACACTGGCCTGGCTGAACGGTTAGCGAAGTTGTAGACTGTAATTAATCCTGGCTAGTTTTCTTTTTAAGGTTTGAAAGAAAAACTTGATTAAAGCAGTGGGAGACATCGATTAGACAAGATAATAACCAATCTGATCTTTGCAAGAGCTTTCGCTGAGTGTATTCTTTTCTCTCTCTTAATGGCAGATACCAATGACTGGACTCAAGCTTCTACTAGATAAAAATAAACTGAATGGGACCAATTATAGAGACTGGCTGAGGAATCTGAAAATTGTCTTGACTTATGATAAAGTATCATATGTCCTCACGGCTTCAGCCCCGCCCGTCCCAGGTCCAAAATCCTCAGTTGCGGACAAAGAAGTCCGCAAGACATGAGATGCTGACTGTGCCACGGCCAAATGCCTCGCGCTTGCATCGATGGACAACACACATCAAAAGCAGCACGAGAATATGGACATTCACACCATATTCCTCCATACAAAGGAGTTGTATAGAGAGAAATCCCGCGTATTACGATACGAAGCATCAAAGAAATTGTTTCAGATGCGAATGGCCCCTGGCACACCAGTAAGAGACCATGTTCTGAAGATGATAGCCCTCATAGAAGAGCTTGAGGACCTTGGATGGACGATGGACAATGAACAATATACGGATATTATTCTGTAGTCCCTCCCCTCCACCTTTGCTCAATTCATAGTTAACTTCAACATGCACAACATGGAGAAGGAACTACCTGAACTCCTTAATATGTTAAGGAGTGCAGAGAGCACACTGAAATCAGTGAAAACTCCCGTTTTGACTGTTGGACAATCGTCCTCTTCTCGCCCAAAGGCTAAGGCCAAGGGAAAGAAAAAGAAGAAGCCCACCAATCCTAAGGGTGGAGTTAAAAGGTTAAGGGGAAGAAAAAGTCCAAAGCTGGAGAATCGGGGAAAGGGGAATGTTTTCATTGCCACAAAACAGGACATTGGAAGTGCAACTGTACCGAGTACTTAAATCTCAAGAAGAAGCATGGGGATGCTTCCGCTTCAGGTGTGTTCGTGACAGAAAACTGTTTTTCAATAAGCTCTGCTTCCTGGGTATTAGATACCGGTTCAGGTTCTCACATTTGCAATTCTATCCAGGGGCTGAGAAATAGCAAGGTTTTGAAGACAGGTGACCATACTCTCCGCGTTGGAAATGGTTCCAATGTACATACAGTCGCAGTGGGAGAGTATCACTTGGGGTTGCCATCTGGGTGTATATTGGTTTTGAACCCATGTTATTTTGTACCAAGTATGCTTTGTAATATAACATCTGTTTCTTTGTCAGACAATGAAGGATATAATTTTGTATTGCAGAACAATGTTATGAACATTCACCTGAATCAAATGTTGGTTGGGTATGGTACGCTTAATAACGGGATATACATCCTAAATCAACACACAGTTTTCAGCATACAACACACTAATAAAAGAAAACTTTCAGAAATAAATGAAGCTTTTCTTTGGCACTGTAGACCTGGTCATATTAACGAAACAAGACTAAACAAGTTACACAAAGATGGATATTTAAACCCTTTTGAATATAAATCTTATGCGACTTGCCAGTCTTGTATCAAGGATAAAATGACCAAAACTCCATTTACCGGACACGGAGAAAGAGCTACTGAGCTCCTAGGCCTCATATATAGTGATGTATGTGGGCTAATGTCTACACAGGCTAGAGGCGGTTTTGTTACTTCATTACTTTCACTGACGATTTCTCAAGATTCGGTCATGTATTTTTATTAAAGCACAAATCCGAAACTTTCGAGAAATTCACTGAATATAAACTCGAAGTAGAAAAACAAACCGGCTTGAGTATCAAAATGCTTCGATCAGATCGAGGTGGGGAGTACCTCAGTACAGAATTTGCAAACTTCTTAAAAGAGAATGGGATTCTCTCTCAGCTCACTCCTCCTTACACACCACAGCACAACGGTGTGTCTGAACGACGGAATCGGACCCTATTAGATATGGTCCGTTCCATGATGAGTGATACTGAGTTACCTGTCTCATTTTGGGGGCATGCATTGGAGACTGCTGTAGGGTTCCTAGGCACACCAAGGAGGTCTCACAAGGCATCAACCATGCCAATTTGAAAATTTAACGGTGCCGAGAAACCCTAGACTAGATCGTTAACTAGATTTTTAGGCGAAAAAGAAACTAGTTTACAACTAAACTAAAAGAACGGAAATACAACCTTTGTAGATCCGGTCCTCCACCTCCGCGGCTCCGTGATGAAGTCCTCTCCGCTGTCCAAATGAAATCCCGGGCTCTAGCGTCGGCTTCATCGGAGAAATGGGCGGGCAAGGTCGTCGGCTTCGTGCCGAAGATGATCTACGTCGAGGCATCACAAGATCAAGCTCCCACTTCACCAAGTCATGAAACTTGTGAAGGAAACACCCTATACTACTTGGCAAGAGGTAGAGGATGAAGAAATAGGAAGTGGGTTCACTTTAGAATTGGATTTCTCACATGATTTCATCACTTGCCATTGATGAGGCAAGCTTTTCTTCTTTGAAGATGAAGAAGAAGAAGATAGTGTTATGATAAGTTGTTATGAAAAAGAAAAGAAAATCAATCTTTATCATAATACAACCATGGTCAAGTGTAGAGAATAAACTAGGGTTAAATGGAGTGGTTAGGGTTAAGCATGAGACAAAATGGTCACTATGGTCAAAGGTTCAAGAAGCTTCAACTAGAAAACAAACTAAGCCACCATTTTCCCTTTATGCTTATCATTTTCAAAATGAATAACTAAATAAGATAAATCAAAAAGAAAACAAAACCCTAACCATTCATATAACCATGGTTTAGTCTTTACACAAACCCAAGTTAGCATGCATCATCAAACATGATACAAACTTTTGTACAAAAGTATATCACATATACAATGTGCACAAACCAAGTGAGAAAATCCATTTAAAATGAACCAATACTAGTTAATGCAAAGTAATATATCAAATATATAATTATACATTAAATCATTAAATCAACACTTGATTCAATGATCCGGTCATATCGCATATAACCGACTAGTATCCAATGTATCGACTTATCGAATCGATCTTCGATTCGATAACTAGGTTATATCGCATACAACCAATCGAAACATTAATCGCGAGAATGAAATACGGTATCTCATACACGCATTATTCTCGGTCCCGCACATATCTCATATGCGCTCCAATTTCGTTTCGCTTGAGCCAGGAAACCTCTGTGTAGGACTCTAAAGACTCGTCAATACGCCGGCAGCAGGTGATGATCATATCAAACACCCACAAGCCGCAAGCGGTCTACTAAACGTAACGGCCACCCGGGTATTGAGCGATCAGAAGATCGACGAGCAAGCCCGCTCACACTCCAGTGAATCCAACCAGTAACACTACCGTACAGTCCGGTCTGATCGTCTGATATGTCGCATATCTCGCCTAGGGGTGGTAAACGTCAGACCCCAATAGCTCGATAAGTCGTGTCGATATGAGGTCTATAACAATTCGAGAAACTACTGGTAACACTTACCAGTAAATCTCAGCAACCCTGGCCAGGGATTTCCTGTTATAGCCAATCGAACATAGCGCAACATCAACCCCCTATACCGGGAGAGACGAATCCCCTCCTATCGCTCATTGCCTCCATGTGACTCGGGACTGTACCCAAAAACCGCCGTTTTGCACGCCCTCTTGGACGTGGTAAGATGGAAATCAAAGCACAGTGGGAACCACACAAGACTCTATGACGATCTCGGGTCAACAGACTACTCTGTACCAGTGTCACCAGAGAACTGCCATCTGACGTAAGGTATAATACCATCTGGGAGTTCTCGGCGAGTCCGTCCAGTGTACCCAGTCTCCACTGAGCACCCGTATATCATCTCTGATGTCAAACACCGATGGATATGGGATCATCCATCGCCCATCTGTATGGGTCGAGAAGGTATACGCTAGTCTACTCTGGTATATCGATGCCCCATCTCGATACACCCACGACTAGGGACTTTCAAGGATGTACTTATGGACTACCATGTCCCCACTAGTATGATCCGCATCATAGTCCAGGTAGTCAAGTCCACATCCTAAGGGCTTTACCAACATGTAATAGAGAGACAATCTGTGTACACGTTAAGGTAAAGAGTAACCAGATAGCATACTATCATGTCGAGCAAGAAAGTCCTCCCTATATATGTCCCAGCATCCACTACAATATACATCCAATGTACAGTAATGGCCTCTAGGGCATACATATAACTAACAATCTCCCACTTGCACTAGGGCCATCTGTAGCAGTGGTTGTAGTATCTCATACTCAACCATCCCATAAAAGTCTCTCTCTGGGAATAGGCCTTCGTGAGTGGATCCGCCGTGTTGTCCTCTGAGTCTACTCTCCTAACCTCGATCCCTTAGAGATCAACCATCTCCATGATCAA
Organism: Agapanthus africanus; assembly: GCA_030015575.1. Classification (NCBI taxonomy): domain Eukaryota; kingdom Viridiplantae; phylum Streptophyta; class Magnoliopsida; order Asparagales; family Amaryllidaceae; genus Agapanthus; species Agapanthus africanus. Next base: position 392,863,031 of record JASDDO010000018.1, read on the forward strand.
GTGATACTGCCTTAGAATATGTCTGGATCACTGATGGGACCTGCGTTCCTTGGCATAAGCCACGACTCCATTGTCATACAATGGGAGGAACATAGTTCATCTCATGAACTAATATACACCCAAACAGCCTCTTTGGTAGCATCTTAAGTAGCGATGTATCCTGCCTTTATCGTCTAGTATGTCACGGTATTTAGCTTGGAACTCTTCCAACATACCGTCCCTCCACTGAGGGTAAAGACAATGCCTGTGACTGACATTCAGTCGTCTTTATCACCCTGGAACCCTTCCAGTGATTCTCCCCAGGATCGATTGATACCATCTTACTACAACTAGTGAGTATCCTAATATCTATTTAGATCTATCTCATAGATCCAAAACCCAGGATTTAGTAGGTATCAGTTTAATCCTATATGGAGAATCATAGTGATATGCGGAGATTGATCGAGCGTAGCATAGGAAACTCCTTTCTTATCAAGAGCATGACATCCACGTACTCTACGAGGATCATCACCATACTCCCTACTACCTTTTTGTATATACAAGGTTCATCTACCATTTTGATGATGTCAAACTCTTTGACTATTTCATCAAAACAGATGTTCCAACTCCGCGATGCCTGCTTTATCCTATAAAGCATCTTGCACACGTTTCCGCTGCTCCCACTGTCTACGAGGCCCTCTGGCTGTGTACTTATAGACGCTCTCTTCTAAAACATCATTTAGAAAAGCTGTCATGACACCCAACCACCAGATATCGTAGTCATGGTATGTAGCCGTGGCAAGTAGGATCCGGATGGACTTAAGCATAGCCACTGGAAAAGGTTTCATCATTATCCACGCCTGGTCGATGACGAAAACCTTTAACAAGTCTAGCTTTGAAAGTCTTAACTTTTCCATGTACGCCAAGTAATCTTCTCAAGATTTACTTGCTCCTGATGGGGATTTAACCCTTCAGATATAGCAACTAAAGTCCATACTTTGTCGGTGTATAAGGATTCCATCTCAGATCACTAAGCATCCAGCCATTCTTATAGAGTCTTACTCCTGATGTCCAGCTCGAAACTAGTTGGGTCATCATCTCATGATGCAATCCTTGCTCCCACTGTCATAGAGAAACCGAAGTATCTCTCAGGTGGGTGAGGAACCCTACTAGATCGGCGGAGAGGCTGAGGTTCGTTGGTAATTATTGAATCCTTTGGTTCTGTCAAATCTTCAGCTGCAGTTTTGTATAGCTGGAACATTTCCAGTTCTACATAACTGACCTTGCCTCGAGTTTGTCCGGATTTTGCTTTTCAGACATAGGCCGGACAACCCCAAATCTTAACTAACTTAAGAAATGGGCTCTTCCCTTTCCATATCACATATGAAGTGGTAGGCAACTGATTTGATTTGAACCCTATTCAATAGGTGTGCAGCTTCTTAAGTGCATTACTCCCAAAAGGAAATGGGTAACTCAGTAGTACTCATCATAGAGCACACCATATCAGATAGGGTGTATCTGCTCCGTCCCGACATACCATCGTGCAATGGTGTATACGGAGGAGTAATGCTGAGAGAGAATCTCATTCTCCTTTAGAATAATCCAGGAATTCCGTGCTCAAGTATTCTCCTCCTTGATCTCATCAAAGGACATAACACTTTTACCCGTATTAGTTCTCTACTTCTAACTTATATTCTGTGAATATCTCAAAAGGTTCGGACTTATGTTTCAACAGGAACATAGGTCTGAATCTTGAGAGATTATCAGAGAATGTAATAAAGTAAAAAGAACCGGTCTTGGCATATGTAGACAGGGGACCTACATACATCAACATGTATCATCCCAAGAGTTTACTAACTCTTTCTCTGTTTCCAGTAAACAGAGCTATGGTCATCGTATCTTTGTGACATGACTGGCAAGTTTCACAAGATGTAGATTTAAACTGATTTAAATATGCATCTTCATGTAACTTCAGCTAGTCGGGTCACATTGATATGACCTAGTCTACAATGCCTCAAGAAGGATTCGTTCATTTCTGAACTCTTCCTCTTGTGTGTGTTCCGTATACTAAGAACTGTAGTTTGATTTAGAACATCAATGCTTTTAGATAACGTGCCTGAACCGATCAACTTTTGATATAGGAAATGTTCAAAACATTATCCAACAATACAAAATTTTATCGTTTCTTTACTAATAAAGAGACAGATATGATTTTGCATAACAGGTTCGGTATCTAATAACATTCGTTCAGAATCAATGTATTTGTAATACAGGATGACAGTGACCAACAGACTTGGCTGCAACACTTGCCCCGTTTTCTGCCTCATGAAACTTATCACCCGTTCTCAGTCCTCTACCTTTCTGTAGCCCTATGTAACAGATTATATATCTGGGATCCTGATCCGGTATCATATACCCAGGATGTAGAGGATACAGAGAAACAGTTCTTTGTAACGAACACACCCGAAGATGATGCATCAACATGCACTCTCTTCGTTTGGGCGGCACGGGAAATCTGGTATTCCCCAATTTCCTGCTCTGTCTTATAACAATTATAAGTTGAAGTGGGACCAACGTTCCCCAGCTCAGTATAACAAGCGGGTTCGGTCAATATTCCGTATTATTATCTTGATTAAGGCGTGACATGGTCGCTACCAGGAGAGAGAGAGAAGAAAACACTCGGCGTGCGCTCTTGCAAGAATAGATTGGTTATTATTTTATCTAATCAGGATGGCTCCCACTGCTTTTTATCAAATCTTCCTTCAAACCCTAAAAGGAAAGACCAGCCGGGATTAATTACACACTACAAGTTCACCAATCTTTCAGCCAGGCCAGTGTCGGTACTTTGAGGGAGGTCCCCCGTGCTTTCGCACGAACCTAATTAATGTAAACCTCGTTTTCTCAGAGGCGTAACCCCGTTGACACCTTTCTAGACACCTACTTGATCGGCTAATTGTAATGTATAAAACTCTCCCAGGAGTAACTCTTACTCGCAGCGGGTATCGGGATCCAACTATCTCATAGAAGGTATGCAATCTCATTGCAAATTTCAACACTTGAAATTCCCGATAATATTTTGCCCCTAACGTGCTATGACCTTGACGAAAGCCAACAAACCATAGCCCGCTAGTCAAGTTCAACCTGTACATTTCTTGATTGAATTAAACCCACCCGCACGACCCTTGACGAAAGCCAACAAAGCCGCACGACTACCCTAATCCAATCGCATCGTATGCTAGCAGATAAGCAGCATATAGCTACCGCACACTGCACCTTGACGAAAGCCAACAAATGCAGCACGAATACTATATACAACTTATCTGAAATGACGGAGGGCTACGACAGGTTTTTCTGAAAACCTATTGCGTAATGAACTTGATATCGTTGTAGAATCAAATGATTTTAAAAATGGAGTGTTTTTGAGGCTTTTCTAGTTTTGCTAAAGGAGTCACTCCCGGTGAAGGGATCGTCGGTCCTTTCCTCGTCGAATGAGGTGCGGGATATATCATATATATCACTGTGCAAAGCAAAAACTCTTAAAAGCAATCAAAAGACAAACCGAGTGTGTAGCATTTGCCAGTTATTGCTAAAGGAGTCACTCCCGGTGAAGGGATCTCGGTCCTTTCCTCATCGAATAAGGTACAGGATATATCACATATACCGCTGTGCAAAGCAAGAACTGTAGCTACCTATTTTATTTTGAAATTCGATTCTACAACATCTTTAGGTTTCTTTTATTTCATTAATCATATTAATGAAGTCCCATCATTTAAGTACCTAAACATCACAGATAAATACAACGTACACTTATGCCATCCGCATTCGCCTCGATGTCCCCTCGTGCACCGTTAGGTTAGGTAACTAACGACAGAGCGGGGCAGGGCTAGCGCGGGTGTAAAACATAAGTAACGCCTATATAATATATCATATATACTATATACTGTATCTATCACAGAACATCACATGATCACATCACAGATATCGCAGCAGAAGAAACATATGAAATATTGGATATACTAGGACGTCCGTGTTTTCAATACGAGCCAGTATAAAACACGGATTCCACGGTCGTGATGAATAGCCAAACCCACACCCCTAGACCCCTACGAGAGCGGCAAGCAACCCTACCAATTCTGGAGTTAGGAGACCCGGACTCGACTCCTCGAGTTGGTCTCCCACAGGACTCCAGAACCCGGTTACTTGTGCTCCCCTCCTTGGGTCTATCCTAGTGCGGAAAAATAAATAATATACAAACGGGTGACATCTTCCGCAACCTGGAAGTGCCCCAATAAAAGAATATTACATACAAGTTTTTACATGAATGAAAATGAAAAACACTCATCTCACATAAAAACCCCCGGCTATTCAAACACGACGATCCAATATAACATATCCACCAACACATAACATCACATGTCATCAACGTAAGTAAACATGCGTATCCCAATTGTCGTTGACATATAGCAACGAAACCGGCGATATCACATATTACACTTACGGTCACAGAAAAAAAAGTGTAAAACTACAACAGTTGGAATCCGCAACCTGCATAGACATCGCATGCCTAATCAAATGAATTACTTAGACATCGCATGCCTAACAATTATAAACCCCGCATTTTAGTCTCAAAATCGAAAACACTTTTCAATACCAAGTCGGGCAATTCAACAAGATTCCCGACATCCTGATCGAATGCTCATCGCAAACTTCAGTAGACGGCCGCACCCCCGATACCGTTGACGAAGTGAACCAAGGCGGAATACCGCTGCCGCGAGCACCCGAACGGATGCTTTCGGCGACGGGGTTCTCCTACAGTCACTTGGTCGGGGCTATGAAGTGAGGCTGTCTATTAAGTTTACCCGGCGAGTATCCGCGTACGCTACGTGATTGCGACGGAGTTTTGATCACATCAAAATTCCATGGCAACCGATCAAGTGAGACTAAACTGCTATGTTTATAACATTCATTCAGTTATCTCATAACTTGTTGTGAATTCCAAGTATTGTATTACATTCCGGATAAACAGAAAATGTTAAACTTTCCGATTGAACATTCGAACACCCAAGTTTTCCGAAACAGGTCAACACATGAAATAAGTCTAACAACATTCAGTTCGTGCCTCAGTACCAACGGTCCAGCCGTAGAAGGGTCAAACCAACGCCTCACATGTGGCACGCCGTACTGCCCCAAACCCGAAGGTTCAAAGGGCAGTTCAAGACGGTCACATAATCGAGTTAAGGTTTGTTGTCTTCTAGAGGGTCCATCGCGTTACATGCACTACTTAGAACGTCGTTAAACTACGGAAAAATCCAACACTTGGAAATTTCCCGACAGGGGAAAAATTGTGTATTTATATTCGGTCGAACTTTTTAACATATTCTTAAATTTTATCCGGAAAGCCACATAGACAAAATCTGATACTCCGATGAAACACCGAATCCCCAAAACAACCCCAGAAAATTCAACTCTTGAATAAATATTAAAAATTCCCAGAAAATCCAGCACATATAGACACTAATTACTGTGCAAACCACGTGCATTGATTCAGTATTATGGCCGCGGAACCGCCGCGCAAGCTAGGGTGGGGCCGCGGTTCCGCGGCTCTTCTGTCGAATCAATTGCACGTGCTTCACAGTAATTCATCATATTCCCTGCTGAATTTTTTAGCAATTTTTAATTCACAAAAATCCAAAAATTCAGAAAATTTCCAGAGAGCAATTTTTGGGTTAGGGTTTCGGTTCGTTCGGATTTCAAACTCCGTCTAGACTTCGCCTAAGGCTCTAGCTAGGCTCTGATACCACTATAGGGTTTCTAGGCACACCAAGGAGGTCTCACAAGGCATCAACCATGCCAATTTGAAAATTTAACGGTGCCGAGAAACCCTAGACTAGATCGTTAACTAGATTTTTAGGCGAAAAAGAAACTAGTTTACAACTAAACTAAAAGAACGGAAATACAACCTTTGTAGATCCGGTCCTCCACCTCCGCGGCTCCGTGATGATGTCCTCTCCGCTGTCCAAATGAAATCCCGGGCTCTAGCGTCGGCTTCATCGGAGAAATGGGCGGGCAAGGTCGTCGGCTTCGTGCCGAAGATGATCTACGTCGAGGCCTCACAAGATCAAGCTCCCACTTCACCAAGTCATGAAACTTGTGAAAGAAACACCCTATACTACTTGGCAAGAGGTAGAGGATGAAGAAATAGGAAGTGGGTTCACTTTAGAATTGGATTTCTCACATGATTTCATCACTTGACATTGATGAGGCAAGCTTTTCTTCTTTGAAGATGAAGAAGAAGAAGATAGTGTTATGATAAGTTGTTATGAAAAAGAAAAGAAAATCAATCTTTATCATAATACAACCATGGTCAAGTGTAGAGAATAAACTAGGGTTAAATGGAGTGGTTAGGGTTAAGCATGAGACAAAATGGTCACTATGGTCAAAGGTTCAAGAAGCTTCAACTAGAAAACAAACTAAGCCACCATTTTCCCTTTATGCTTATCATTTTCAAAATGAATAACTAAATAAGATAAATCAAAAAGAAAACAAAACCCTAACCATTCATATAACCATGGTTTAGTCTTTACACAAACCCAAGTTAGCATGCATCATCAAACATGATACAAACTTTTGTACAAAAGTATATCACATATACAATGTGCACAAACCAAGTGAGAAAATCCATTTAAAATGAACCAATACTAGTTAATGCAAAGTAATATATCAAATATATAATTATACATTAAATCATTAAATCAACACTTGATTCAATGATCCGGTCATATCGCATATAACCGACTAGTATCCAATGTATCGACTTATCGAATCGATCTTCGATTCGATAACTAGGTTATATCGCATACAACCAATCGAAACATTAATCGCGAGAATGAAATACGGTATCTCATACACGCATTATTCTCGGTCCCGCACATATCTCATATGCGCTCCAATTTCGTTTCGCTTGAGCCAGGAAACCTCTGTGTAGGACTCTAAAGACTCGTCAATACGCCGGCAGCAGGTGATGATCATATCAAACACCCACAAGCCGCAAGCGGTCTACTAAACGTAACGGCCACCCGGGTATTGAGCGATCAGAAGATCGACGAGCAAGCCCGCTCACACTCCAGTGAATCCAACCAGTAACACTACCGTACAGTCCGGTCTGATCGTCTGATATGTCGCATATCTCGCCTAGGGGTGGTAAACGTCAGACCCCAATAGCTCGATAAGTCATGTCGATATGAGGTCTATAACAATTCGAGAAACTACTGGTAACACTTACCAGTAAATCTCAGCAACCCTGGCCAGGGATTTCCTGTTATAGCCAATCGAACACAGTGCAACATCAACCCCCTATACCGGGAGAGACGAATCCCCTCCTATCGCTCATTGCCTCCATGTGACTCGGGACTGTACCCAAAAACCACCGTTTTGCACGCCCTCTTGGACGTGGTAAGATGGAAATCAAAGCACAGTGGGAACCACACAAGACTCTATGACGATCTCGGGTCAACAGACTACTCTGTACCAGTGTCACCAGAGAACTGCCATCTGACGTAAGGTATAATACCATCTGGGAGTTCTCGGCGAGTCCGTCCAGTGTACCCAGTCTCTACTGAGCACCCGTATATCATCTCTGATGTCAAACACCGATGGATATGGGATCATCCATCGCCCATCTGTATGGGTCGAGAAGGTATACGCTAGTCTACTCTGGTATATCGATGCCCCATCTCGATACACCCACGACTAGGGACTTTCAAGGATGTACTTATGGACTACCATGTCCCCACTAGTATGATCCGCATCATAGTCCAGGTAGTCAAGTCCACATCCTAAGGGCTTTACCAACATGTAATAGAGAGACAATCTGTGTACACGTTAAGGTAAAGAGTAACCAGATAGCATACTATCATGTCGAGCAAGAAAGTCCTCCCTATATATGTCCCAGCATCCACTACAATATACATCCAATGTACAGTAATGGCCTCTAGGGCATACATATAACTAACAACTGCAGCGTTTCTACTGAACAGGGTTCCAACCAAAACCGTGTCTACCACGCCATATGAGATATGGCATTGGAAGAGACCATCTCTTAAGAGAATTAAAATTTGGGGTTGCCCGGCCTATGTTAAAAAGCAGAATTCAGATAAACTCGAGACACGGTCGGTCATGTGTAATTGTGTGAGATATCCAAAGAACTCTTATGGATATCTTTTCTACCACAAGGAGGAACAAAAGGTGTTTGTTTCTCAGCATGCCACATTCTTGGAAAAAGAGTTTTTCACAAATGAAACTAATAGCAATGTGGTAGATCTAGAAGAGATTCTAGAGACATAAACTACAAATGACGACTTGGTTGAACCGGCTATTGCAATAGAAACTGAGGAACCTCGGCCACTCCGTAGGTCTGGTAGGACTTCTCGCCCACCGGAGAGGTACTACGGTTTTCTCATTGATGGTGACAGAGAAGACTGCATCATGGAGGATGATGATCCTACCAATTTTCAGCAAGCTATCACGAGTGGAGACTCTGTGAAGTGGCTGGATGCCATGAGATCCGAAATGGAGTCTATGTACACCAACAAAGTATGGACTTTGGACGTTGTACCCCCTGAGGTAAAACCTGTGGGGTGCAAATGGATCTTTAAAAGAAAGATTGGTGTAGATGGGCAGGTAGAGTCCTATAAGGCAAGATTTGTGGCGAAGGGTTTTCGTCAAAGACCGGGTTTGGACTATGACGAGACTTTTTCGCCCGTAGCCATGCTTAAATCTATTCGGATCCTACTTGCTATTGCTGCTCACTACGACTATGAAATCTGGCAGATGGACGTTAAAACGGCATTTCTAAATGGAGATTTAGAAGAATGCGTTTATATGGATCAGCCGGAGGGCTTCATTGACAGTGGGAGCAGCGGGAAAGCATGTAGATTGCTTAAATCCATATATGGGTTAAAGCAAGCATCACGGAGTTGGAACATCTGTTTCGATGATGTTATCAAAGAGTTTGATTTCATCAAAAATCCAGATGAACCTTGTGTTTATAAGAAGGTTGTAGGAAGAGCTGTCACATTCCTCATATTCTACGTGGATGACATTCTTCTGATAGGAAATGATATTCCTATGCTACAGTCGGTCAAATCTTTCTTATCACTAAGGTTCTCCATGAAGGACCTGGGTGATGCCACATACATTCTGGGCATTAGGATCTATAGGGATAGATCCAAGAGGTTGTTGGGATTGTCCCAAACCAGGTACATCAACACCATCCTAAAAAGGTTTAGTATGGAAGACTCCAAGCGGGGTGCCTTACCCGCTTGTCATGGGGTCACTCTCTCTAAGGACTCTTGCCCAAAGACCGATGAAGAGAGAGCCCGGATGAGCATTATACCCTATGCTTCGGCAGTAGGATCTATAATGTATGCGATGTTATGTACACGCCCAGATGTAGCTTATGCACTTAGTGTTGTAAGCAGGTATCAATCCAACCCAGGGAAGAATCACTGGATAGCTGTGAAGAACATTCTTAAGTACTTACGAAGGACTAAGGAATTGTTCTTGGTGTATGGTAATGGAGATCTCCAAATGGAGGCCTTTACCGATTCGAGCTTCCAGAGCGATAAGGACGACAGCAAATCTATCTCAGGCTTTGTATTTACCCTCAATGGAGGGGCGGTAAGTTGGAAGAGTTCCAAACAGGATACCGTTGCAGACTCTATGATGGAGGCTGAGTACATTGCGGCAAATGATGCCGCCAAGGAAGCCGTCTGGATGAGGAAGTTCGTCTCGAAGCTAGGAGTAGTTCCAACCATTATTGATCAAATACCATTGTATTGTGATAATAATGGGGCTATGGCATTAGCCAAGGAGCCCAGATCCCATCAGCGGTCCAGACACATCCTGAGGCGCTTTCATTTGATCCGGAAGATTGTAGATCGCCGCGAGATCGAGATTAGGAGAGTAGATACAAAGAATAACGCCGCGGATCCACTCACCAAGGCCCTCCCTCAACCGCAGCATGAGCGACTTTTTGAGATGTTGGGTATGAGATACGCCAATAACTGGCCTTAGTGCAAGTGGGAGATTTTGGATATATGTATACCCTAGAGGCCATTATATGATAGTGGATGTATTTATACATACATATATATATATATATATATATTCAGTATACATTCTTGCTCGACATGATAGTATGCTATCTGGTTCTTCTTTATATGACATGTTGATTTGATCATGCTTTTATTCATTCATACATGTTGATAAAGCCCTGAGGATATAGCCCTGACTACTGTGATTATGATGGAGATCATACTAGTGGGACATCTGCAGTTTATAAGCATATCCTGGAATGTCCCTAGTCGTAGGTGTATCGAGACAGGGCATCGATATACCAGAGTAGACTAGCGTATATGATACTAGACCCATATGATGGGCGATGGATGTTCCCACATTCATCGATGTTTGACATCGAGGTCGTATACGGGTGCTCAGTGATGACTGGGTACACTGGACGGACTCACCGAGAACTCCTATATGGAATTATATCTATCGTCGGATAGCAGTTCTTAGGTGACACTGGTGCAGGTTAGTCTGTAGACCCGAGATCGTCATAAAGTCTTGTGTGTTCTCCCACTGTACTTTGATTACCACCCTACCACGGCTCTACTGAGTCGTGCAAACAGGTGGCCGTTGGGTACAGTCCCGAGACACACGAAGGCGATGAGCGATAGGAGGGGTTTCGTCTCTCCCGGTATTGGGAGTTGATGCTGTGCTGTGCTCGACTGGCTATATCAGTAAGTCCCTGGCCAGGGCTGTTGAGATTTACTGATAAGTGTTATCAGTAGTTTCTCGATCTGTTATAGATCTTTCATCGGCACGACTTATTGAGTTATTGGGGTCGATGTTACCATCCCTAGGCTCGATATGCAACATATCTGACGAAGAGACCGGACTGTACGGTAGTATTGCCGGTTGGCTCGACGGGAGTTGTAACAGCTTCGCTTGTTTTCTTCTGATCGCTCAATACCCGGGTGGCCATTACGTTTAGCTGACCGCTTGCGGCTTGAGGGTGCTTGATATGATCATCACCCACTGCCGGCGTATTGACGAGTCTTAGAGTCCCACAATGGAGTTACCTAGTCCAGGCGAAACGATGTGGTGCGCATATGCGATATGCGCATGGACCCGGTTAAAATGCGCGTATGAGATACCGTCTATTAATCGGGCGGCTTGCTTTTGGTCGGGTCGTATGTGATACGACCGGGTTGCTAAATCAAGTGTTGATTTATCATTAACCATTAGTTTCTCACTTGAAATCCTTTCTTGTCTTTATGTTGTATGCATGCATGTATGCATTCATTCTCATTCATGCACATAGGATGTGCATGCACACATACATGCATACATAATGGTTATCATGGTTGTTGATATAGTAGATAGTGGCAATATAAGACTCACACCTTATGTAAAATATATGGATATTATTTATTTGGAAAAAGGAAAATAAAAATGGAAATTGTTTCATGGTTAATATTTTATTCCTTCATTAACCCTTTTGACTAACCATGATTTAATTTCTATGGTCATTTCTTTTCCAAACAAAAATATCTAGATATTTTATAACCATGGTTTAGAATGAGAGAGTGAAAATATATATATTTTCATTTTCTCATTTTCTTGACAAGCTTATCATTATCTTGAGTTTTCTAAAGCCATCATCTTCTTCCTCCTTTCTCCTTTGTTCTCTAGCTTTCTCAAGTGAGCAAAAGAGTTACCAAGATAGGATTTTGAAGTGAGAAAACCAACCACAACACCATTCTACACTAGTCTTTCCCATTAGTGAAGAGTGTTAGCTTCCATTTCATCTCTTGATCTTGTGAAGTTTCAAGCTTGGACAAAGAGGACTCCGGGTGGATCATCGTGGACCTAGAGGATCTCAAGCGGACTTTTTTCCAACCCTCAAGTAGCCAAGGAGTCTAGCGTAGGGAGCTACAAAGGTTGTACTCTCAAAACCCTAGCTTTTACTACTTGTGATGATGTCAATGTTATGAAACCCTAAATTTCTAGTGATGATTCTTTGTATGTTCACTTAGCACCTTAAAAAATTTGATTTTAACACATGTGACGCTTCCAAACCCTTCATGAAGTGCTAGGTAAACTTAACATCTATATCCATATAGAATCAAGGCACTAATTTAGATGGAACCAGATTCAAATGTCACGTAGCTATTTCTAGTGCATATTACCTAATGGAAAAGGGCCAATACAACATTACTTATGATGGAGCACGTTCACAGATGAGTAACCTGTGAGAGAATCAAGTTCTCGATATTACTATGATGGAATATCTATCATAAGTATCTATATCTTCAATCACCTCGAAGAATCCTGATACTTCCAACGTATGGTTCTCTACTTTATTCTTATACCTATAAATTTCTCAAGATCTTTGGACTTTGCATTACAACGAATGCATGTCTAAAACCAGAGAACTTACAGGTAAACCTGAATGAAGTAAGAGTATCAACCCTTTGTCTCGAAGGACACTGGACAACATACATTTCCATGTATAAGTCTCGAGAGTATACCAACTCAAATTCTGTGTTTTGTAAATTGACAAGTGTATCTTGGTTGAGAATGTCTTACACCGTTATTCAATACACCTAACTTTATTCTTAACTGATAAAGGTAAATGTTTACAACACAATTTTCAAAATGTATATTTCACTTTATAAAATAAAGGTACATATATTTCATTTTAAAATTTGGTGCATAACAACGGTTATTCGAAACCAAATATTTGCCGTCATGCAAATACTAGGCGATTTAATCCAATCCAATATCACTAATTACAACAAATTCCGCTATTGAGGATCAAATCACCCATTTCCCAATATTCTACTCCTACTCATCATCTGTAACACCGTATAGATGTGAGATTCAAATTTGGTAAATACAAACTCTGGAGTTAGAATTAATTGGGAAAACAGTTCTCTTTTATATGTACACAGAAAAACTGAAACATGAATATGTTTCATAGGGGATGGTCAGGTATTCCTAGTAATGCCTTTTCCATTATCTAGATTAATGACAGTAGTCCCAATTTCCTTTGCCCTCACTTTAGTCCCTTTATACGTCTCTACTTCTTACTTTCTGTACACCGTCCCTGTGCTAACTTGTTTTCTTTATTCCTTACCTTTCGGCACTAGCCTGAGGTTTAGAAGAAGACTATCCAATAAGCGTAATGGGTGTGCTTTCCTAATGCAAGGAGCTCTCTCAACCTGAGAGAAGGTAAAGGTAAGAGACAACCGAATAATTCTGTTCAATTTCTTCAGAACCTATGGCCATCCTCGACTGAAGTAACTTTTTCGAGTTCGTATGTAACTATACGATGGCCGTTCCAAACAATATAGATCATCATAGTGATACGATGCGTTCTAAAGAAATTTAAAGGGTAGAATAGGAGTGGCAGGGATATGTGCGACTTTGTCACGAATCAAGACAATCCGAAACCAAAGGGTGTAAAAAGGTTCGGTCAAATTGGTTCATGAGTTTTTAAGGTAAGTCATAGGTCGCTGTACCCGAGAGAAAGAAAAGAAACAGTCAGCGTGCACTCTATCAAGATCAGATTGGTTATCACTTTATCTGATCAGGATGGCTCCCACTGTTTCCTCGAATTCTCCTTCAAACCCTAAAAGGAGAACTAGTCGGGATCATTTACACTTTTACAAGTTCGCTAACCATTCAGCCAGGCCAGTGTTGGTACTCCGAGAGAGGTCCCCCATGCTTTCGCACGGACCTAATTAATAACCTCATTTCCGCAGAGGTATAACCTCGTTAACACTTTCTAGACACCTAATAGGTTAGTTAATTGTGAAGTGAAAAATCTCCTGAGGAGTAATACATACTCATTAGTGGGAATCGGGACCCAACTATCATCATGTGACAACCTGACAGAATCCACTCAAGTCACCATACTTCAGAAGGTATGCGCATGCCTGGCAAGTTTTCCGTATGTTTGAAACTCCCGATATGGTTTTTGCCCCAAGCAACTTATGACCTTGGCAAAGGTCAACAAATCATAAGTCACAAGTCAAGTTCAACCTGTCATTATCCTGGATTACATTAGACCCACCCGTATAACCCTTGGCAAAGGTCAACAAAGTCATACGACTGTCCGAACCAATTGCATTACCATGCACATGTCACGCCCAACCCCCAATACAGAGAGTATTGTCAGCTTTAGCCGAAACCGTACGGTTTTGTCCTTCGGGGCGAACCGGACCCGATCAGGGGCCACTTCCCAGAAGGTCATCCATCCCAGAACTTCTCTAGCTCAAGCACTCTTAACTACGGAGTTCTCAATCTCCTATAGTGCCGGTTCACTTAAAAGGTGCATCTGTATTGATGAGTGGTATCATTTCATTTATAGTTCCGGATCTGCCCTCTTTCGGAATGTATAATTCCCCATTGTTCTATAGTGGGTCCCACGGATTCAAGAGGTGGCCCCACGAATTCAAGAGGTAGCCCCTGCCCCCTTGGCATGACACTTGGTGTGGCACTTTGTTCTGTGTGTCACTTTGTTTCGTGAGCAAGAACCGGGTCCCGACATTCTCCCCATCTTTGAACAATGGTTCGTCCTCAAACCACAGACTTACTATTAAGGGACCAGCTCTGATACCATTCTGTCATGCCCCACCCCCAATACAGAGAGTATTGTCCGCTCTGGCCGAAACCGTACGGTTTTGTCCTTCAGGACGAACCGGACCCGACCAGGAGCCACTTTCTAGGAGGTCACCCATCCCAGAACTTCCCTAGCTCGAGCATGCTTAACTACGAAGTTCTCAATCTTTTATAGTACCGGTTCACTTAAAAGGCGTCTCTGTATTGAAGAGTGGTATCATTTCATTTATAGTTCCGGATATGCCCTCTTTCGGAATGTATTATTCCCCATTATTCTACAGTGGGTCCTACGGATTCAAGAGGTGGCTCCCGCCCCCTTGGCATGACACTTGGCGTGGCACTTTGTTCCGTGTAGCACTTTGTTCCGTGAGCAAGAATCGGGTCCCGACACAGCAGAAAAGCATTACAGAGATACCGAACTTTACGCCTCGGCAAAGGTCGACAAACGTAGCACGAATACCATGCAATACTGATCTGAAACGACGGAGGGCTACGGCTGGTTTTTGGCGAAAAACCTTTAACGTAATGAACTTGATATCATTGAAGGAACTCGAGTGGCTTTGAAATGAAGTGGCTTAATCTCCGCTTTTTAAAACTAGTAATATAAACTTTTGCTTAAGAGTGAACTCCCAATAAAGGGATCAAGACTCTTCCCTCATAGAATGAGGTGTGGGATATTCTTAACCTAATACCTCTATGCAAAGTAAAACAATACGACTTTGAGTTTTGAAGAAAACCGAGTAGTTTTAAAATTGGTTCCGAAAACATCATTTAGGTTTATTTTTCCTTGCATTATTCAGATAATGCGTTCCCATCATTTTATGTTTCTAAGCTACAAAAGAAACAACCAAAATAACATGCTTTTTCTATGCCATCCGCATTCGCCACGGGGCCCCGTCATGCACCGTTAGGTTACTTAACTAACGGCAGAGCGGGGGCATGACTAGCGCGGATGCAAAACATATAGAAGTATCTACTAAATATATATATATATATTAATATCGCAGGCAGATAATAGTCATCACAGGCAGATAAAAATCATCACAAGCATGCAAACAACAGTATGGAATAGCAGATAATCTAGGAACCCCGCGTTTCATTTCCGCCATAAATGAGACGATGTTCCCCGGTCATGTGGATAGCCAGTGCAACGAAAATCCTAGACCCTTATGAGTGCGGTAAGTTACCCACTAATCCCCGAAATAAGGCAACCCTAATCAACAAAGTGAATGAGCCACCCAACACTTCTCGGAATCTGGTAACTTGAGCACCCCTTCGTGGGTCAACCTATACCCCCTACGAGTACGGCGAATAGCCCGCCAATTCTAGAGTAAGGCCTACCCAATCTCAACGCCATGAGATGCAGGCCCGTTGCCCTCTAGAACCCGGCTATTCAAGCACTCCTCTGTAGGGTAATCCTAGTACAGAAAAGAATACACACACACACACACACACAACGGTGACATCCACCTCAACCCAGTCGTGCCCCAATAAAAGAATATAAAATGGGCAGAAACGGCAGTCCACATGTCGGACGCTCGCCCAATCAATATACAAATGAATCTGAACTGTATATCTAATATTGCACACAAGGCTATCCGTCATGACAATCCATCCATAACATCAGTGCATCACAGAACATCAACGTGAATATCATGTTCATAAACCCGTCTGATTGTACATATAGCAACCAGTCGGATTGTACCGCGCAATGATATTCACGGTCGCGGAAACTAAAATATTCACTGAAAACCACGAATTCAAAAGTTCGATCGATTAAAACTTTCCGCATTGGCCCCAAGTACAAAGCAGTACTCAAACAAATCTGGTCCAAAACCAAACATCCCAAAAATCACATTTCCATATAATATAGCAACTGAAGAAAATTGGGGCACAACGACTCCAAGATGACCGCGGAACCACTGCCAAATGTCATGATAGGCGGCGGTTCCGTGGCAAAAAATTGGGTGTTTGTGCACCAATTTCTTCCTGGCCTCTATAATTGCCTGCACATAATTTTAAGGCAACCAGAACAATTTTTTGAATAACTTCAAAATTCTAACAGCAAGCATGCAAAATGGAAATGCGATTCGGAAAAATCCGTCGATCGAAATTCTAAATAAGTGCAAACTAGCTAGTTAAGATTTATGGAGTAGCTCTGATACCATGTTGGGTTTCGGTGCCCGCGCCGCGGAAACCGTGGTTAAGACGAAAGCGAAAAACAAAAATTGTAGCGAATACCGAACGCCCGAAAAACCCAAGATTTGATCCATAGACCTAAACTAGCTAACTAAAAGAGCAATGGTTGAGAAAATACAACCTTTGTCGTATGTCCATCCAATTGTGGAAGACCCTTCCAAGCTTGTAACCGTCAGGATCGCGCTCGAGAATCGACCACCTTTGCTGAAAACGATCCACCCGAGAGAATCCGGAGGAGGCTCTAACCGACGATCCAGACTTGCTAGATTTGAATAGTCGGTGATGTAGGAATACTTCACTAAATTTCTCTCTCTAAAATCTATGCTCAAAATGAGAGCAAGAAGAAGAAGAAGAAGGAGAGGGAATGAAGCAACCATGGAGCATGAAGCTCAAGTGTGGAATGAAAAATCATCAAGTGGAAAAATGAAAGAGAATGGCTACATAATCTATCCTTGATCGGAGAATTCTGCAGTGAAGTGAGACCAAAGAGCAAAGCAGAAAGGTCAGGTCCGGAAAAGGTAATTCCATGATGCAATAGTACACAATAAATGCACATCACCATCCAAACCATCCCTTATCACCATGCTTCATCACTCCTCCTTTACACATTTTTTTTATTTTTCTAAATAGAAAAATAAATATGAGGTGTTCTTCTTCTAGAAGCATTCTTGTATAAATATAGAATACTTCACCTGGTATATGTATCGCTACATATACGCGTATCCGTATAAAAATACGGATAGCACCAAAGAGAGAAAATAAATAGTGAACAATAATACTAAAATATATGTATCAAAATATATACACAAATTATTAAATCAAAACCTGATTTAATAATTCGGCTTAATCCTAAGCCGGCTAGTATTATCAACCGTCCGATTAAAGTCCATGTATCGCGTACACGTATTTAATTGGACCCCTGCACGTACCAACGTACGGTTCCTACATCTGTCGCCTGAACCGGAAAAACCCTTTTTGTGAAACTCTAAAGACTCGACAATACGCTGGCAGTGGGTTTAACTACAAGTACGTCAGCGGCACTAGCTGTATGTAACGGCTACCCAGGTACTTGTCGAAAGGGGGGTCGACAATCAAGTACGTTCTTACCTTACTGAGCCTGAATGTAACAATTTCCGTACAGTCTAGTCTCTTTGTAAAAGAGTATCGCATATTGGGTCTAGGGGGTGGATAACGTCAGACCCCTACTAATCCGATAAGTCATGTTTGAGTCAAGCTCATCACCAATAGAGATACTACTGATTAACTATCAGTAAATCTCATCCACCGTGGCCATAGATTTCTGGTGTTAGTCAATTGAACACAGTGCGACATCGACTCCTAATATCAGGAGAGACGAATCCCTGACAGTCGACCACCGCCTCCATTTGACTCGGGACTGTACCCAACTAAAACTTGTTTGCACGACTCCTTTGAGCCGTGGTAGGGTAGTAATCAAAGTACAGTGGAAACTTACATGAGAAAAATGACGACTTCAAGTCAAAGGACTAACCTGTACTCATACCACCTGAGAACTTCCATCTGACGATAGATATAATACTATCTAAAAGTTCTCGGCGAGTCCGTCCAGTGTACTTACCTCCAGTGAGCACCTGTATACTTTCTTAGATGACATAACACCAATGGTTTGTAAGATCGGCCACCGCCCTTCGTCGGGGTCTAGAAGCGTATACACCAGTCTACTCTGGAATATCGATGCTTAATCTTGATATTCCCACGACTAGGGACATTTAAGGATGTGCTTATGCACAACCCAACTCTCATATATATGATCGCCATAATAATGCTGGTCGTCAAGCAACAATCCTACAGGTTTCATCAATGATGAAGACAAACCAGATAGCATATTATCATCTCGAGTAATATTTTTATACCTGTATAGGTTGTCTCTCAATTATCATAATCACCCACTTGTAATCATAATAATTGCCTTAAGGGCACTATATCCAACACTTATCTAGACAGTGCTTCTGAACATCAATTAAGAAGTTTCACGGTTCAAAGAGAATTCTTCATTGAAATTTCTTCACAAACCATGTCTAGTCTTGAAGTAGAGTTAGAATTAAGTAGTAAGTAAGAACCAGGGATCCCTCAAAATCAAACCAGAACCACTTCTTTTGATCTCAACACCTTCCATCTTGAACTCCAACCGAATGTAGTTGATGATCAACCACTTAATAATCTAATTGATGGGGTGCCCGAGAATAAAATGTTTGACTTTTCTAATAGTGAGTGTGAAACAGAACCTTACGCCATTCCAAATCAAACCGATCCTTATCCAACTAAACTCGACATTTCAAACCTTCCAATTCCATCAAGTGAACCAAATAATCCATCGATTGAGGATAATATAATTGATGAATTTTTAAAGAACTATTTGTTTGATTTGACTGAAGGTGCTAGTGAGATCGGTGATGAGAATATCTTTGAAGATGAACTCGCTATGTTGGATGAGTTGGATTCCCCAACCCATCACGTCCCTTCCATTGTAAGTGAACATCTTCCTGTGCATTCAACCGATTCTATTCTTACCACCAACCTATCCGATATGCAAAACGATAGTCAGCCTTTATCTCCCACATCTGGATCAACAATACGTGACACCCAAGTTCGTTTACCCACTTTCTTTAGTTCTTCTTCTCATCTTCTTTCACTTCCACCGAGTTTTGATGAACCACACTCCGATATTTTGAGTTCTATGATTCTTGAAAGACCACTTGATTTATACTCTTTTAAGTTAGACAAGCATTTTGAGTCTCCTACCTCTATAATTTCTGACAAATCGAGTGTTTTGAATCCTGGTATGCAGCACATTGACCTTGAAACTTTTAACCCTTCTAGTGGCTCTGCCTATTCGACTGATTCCTTTCTTTCCGATGAGATCATCATTCGGAATATCGATAAAAGTTTTGAAAGTTATTTCGCCGAAGAACTCACATTCCTGGATGTTGTGATTAATCAACCTCCAGCGGAAATTTGTGCGCCTCCTTTTAAGGCCGAAGAAGTTGAACCGCCACCCCTTCTTCTAATCACATATGAGAATACGAATATTCCACCCATTCCTTATTTATCAAATTCTCATTTTCATTCGCATTCACTTTTTTTTCTCTACCAACAGAGACGTAAAACCTTTCGAATACATTTCTTATCCTCCCCCATTTCATCTTTTATCGTTACTCTCATTTCTGTTTCTTCTACTTGAGATATGATACAATCTTCATTCTTATACAGTCTCGAGTTTTCTTCACGTATATCTGTTTCACATTTTTCTACCAACCATGGTGTTATATTGATAAAATATTTGAATGGTTGGTTTTAACTTTTGGTCTTTGTAAAACTTTGTGTAGACCAATAATATTTACCCCCTCTTATGTTGAATGTTCCCCTCCGAACGGCGGCCTGGACTTTGCGTCTATGCCTGAGGTTCGGGGCAGATGCTATTTGGTTTTATCCATCTATCTCTCCGAAGATGCCAAGTTGATTTATGGCACCGTGTATCGGAGGTTTAGACGGATGCGGCCGATGTAGCAGACTTCGTCAGATTCCCCCTTAGGGTGAGGGGTTTTTTGATTGTGGGGACGCTCTTCCCTGCAGGCGCAAGCCCCTGCAGTTAATTACTCTACCGCGTCGCGGTAACAACTTTCTCCTTCTCCAGAATTTCACTTCGTGTCGTGTGTGTTTGTTTTATTTGTGGTTGCCCGTGGATTGTATACGGAGACTGAGTAATGCCGTCGCCCGTAGGACGTAGATTAGTTCAAATCCGTATTTACTTAGATTTGGGTTTGGTGTTTTCAGTTTAAGGATGCATTAGTCGCGTTGCGGCTGAGATCAACTTAAACGTTCGTTAAGGATACGATAGTCCTGTTTGAGACTAAGATCAACTTAACGTGATAATCCATTTAATATCTGTCCATCGGGACTCGTCACCTCTCTAACGTCGTTGAAGGATTACAACGGCAGATGCCAGAGGAGTTCAGAGATGTACCCTTGAACCAAGGTTGATTTGGAGTTTTATAGTCCGTTTGAATGTTTAAGGATACGTTAGCCGTGTTTGGGGGCTAAGATCAACTTAAACGGGATCGTTTAGATCCGGCAAAAGAGCATTTGGAGGCTCTATTGTTCCAGTTTAGGGACGTAGTGGTCCATAGGTAGTTTAGGGACGTTGCGGTCCATGGGTAGTTTAAGGACGTTGCGGTCCAATATTAGTTTAAGGACGTCTCGGTCCAATATTAGTTTAAGGACGTCTCGGTCCATATTAATGTATGTGGTTGTTGGGACCCGTCACCTCTCTGATATCGTTGAAGGATTACAACGATAGGTGTCAGAGGAGCTCGGAGATGTACCCTCGAACCGGATATAGATTGATTTAAGAGAGCAATCTTTGCTCAACCGATTTAATTTAAGGACTTACGGCCAAAATTGGGCTAAGTCCAGTTGAAAATGTTCAACACCCTTATTTATTTTTGGTCTATTAGACCTGTGCTAGGGCTTTGCCCCCACTTAAATAATGCATTGCATTACTTCAGGTCATTTATGCCTATTTTGACTGGGCTCTGCCCTTTTTATTATGATGCAGATCATTTGTTTTGGTCCATTAGACCTTTCAGTTGGGCACTGCCCTTTCAAACAATGCACAGCATTTTATTTGTTAGGCCTGTTAAGCCTTTTAATTGGGCCTGGCACTTCAGGAAGTGAAATGCCCTGCATTTGTCAGACGCTTTGCGTCTATTACTGAGCGCAAGCGCTTGTGGTGACGACACGTGTCATGCTCTGGCGAGCGCAAGCGCACTAGCGCAGTGCGCTGCGCTGTTGCGTTGACGACACGTGGCGCGCTCTCAGCGAGTTGCGCCAATTCCAAAGAGCAAAGCTCTATCTTAAGGGCGCTTAGCGCAAGTGGTTCTATAGCCGACACGTGGCGCTCTCTTAAGAGCGCAGCGGCGCAATTTGGAAGTGCAAAGCACTAAGAATTTTTTTAGATTCAAGAAGGGAAGTGCAAAGCACTGTTTAATTTCTTGACCTAAATTAGATCAAAGAAAAAAAGTTTTTTCTTTGTTTGAAGAACCAGAGGTTCATAAAAGTGCTAAGCACTATTATTATTATTATTATTTTATTTTTATTGTATTTAAAGAACCGGAGGTTCACAAGAAGTGCAAAGCACTGTTTATTATGTAGAGATCATTGATCTTGTTTTTAGATCAATAATCTATTAGAAGGAATTTCTTCTAATTCATGAAGGTTCTTTACTTTTTTCTTGAAATCTTCTCAGAATTCTCTCTGTTTAAAGTTCTTGAGTTTTCAAGAAAAATGTTCATGCCTTTGAATTGAGGCTTAGGGTCCTTTTTATAGTGCTCACAAATTAGTTAAATTTGTTAAAGAGATCATTCTCTGAGTGATCTGGGGAATTTTCCCCACCGTTGGATCTTTAATCCAAGGGCTTCTGCTTTGCAGAAGAAAATCTTTTTTTTTTAACAAGAACAGAAAAGATTTCTTAAAATCTTAATTTAGTTTGGCGCAGATGCCCCAGCGCGTGACACGTGTCGCGCAGCGCGCAGCGCACAGCGCAGCGCACAGCGCAGCGCAGAATGCAGCGCAACTGCGCTGACACGTGTCGCGCAGCGCAGAGCGCAGCGCAACTGCGCTAGCGCATCTGCGCTTACACGTGTCGTGTAGCGCAACTGCGCTAGCGCATCTGCGCTGACACGTGTCGCGCAGCGCAGAGCGCAGCGCAACTGAAGCGTTGCTTCAGACAAATAGAGCTCTGCTCTGATTGGGCGCGCCTTCTTGGGCGTTGCGCTAACGTATTAGCGCCTGACGCGTGGCGCGTTGCGCCCGAGACTTGAAGCGTTGCTTCAAAATTTTGAATTTTGAAATTGAACAGAGCTTTGCTCTGATTGGGCGAAACAAATGCCCCCCCACCGTTGCGCTCACGTGGCGCACACGTGAGTGCAGCGGTGGCAACCCCCCTGACCGTTAGATCAAGGGGGTGAGCTCAAGAGGCGCAAGCGCCTTATAAATAGGGCCTCTGGCCCTTACAAAACTCTCCACCATTTTCTAGATTTAGATTTTCAGAGCTCTGCTCTTGCTTAAGAATTTCAGAGCTTTGCTCTTGCTTTCAGAACTCTAGAGCTTTGCTCTCATTTCCCAAAGTTTAGAAAACTTTAGGTAATAATTAATTTAAAATTAAGTTAAATTAATTTAAATCAATTTTAACCAACAGAGCTTTGCTCTTATAGATCTTTTGATCTAAAGAAATTCCCTTTGGGGTTTCATCAACAGAGCTTTGCTCTTACAAATCCATAGATCTACAGAGATCTTGTTCATGGGTTCTAACCCATGAACAGAGCTTTGCTCTTGAATCAAATGTAGATCTTTTAGATCTGAAAAATGAAGAATTTTTCTATAAGCTTTCATGAATCTTTTTTTTTTCCGGATTCCAGAAATTTTAATTTTAAATTTCTTTTCAAAAACTTTCTTTTTGATGGAATATCATAAAGCTAAGCTCTTTTTTAAGGAATTTTATTCTTTTGAGACCAGAATTTGACAAGTGTCATTCTGTGACAGAGCTTTACTCTGAAAGAGGAGATTTTCTCCATGTCTCTAGGGATTCTTTCCCCCCCTTTTTTTTAATGGGAATGTTCTCCCCAGGGACCAACTGACAATCTCATCCAATGATGAGTTTGTCTTATTAACTGACGTATTGTCATTTAGATTTTGTGGGTCCCTCTTTGGTCCCCTACTCACTGCACTGTGGTGCGGTGTAATTAATTAATTTTGATTTTAATTTAATTAATGCATTTTCTTCTTTCAATGCCAAACGTTGGGATTACAACACTAACGGCTACATTGCTCTTTTGCAGCGATCATGTCTGAAGACACTTCATTCCCGTTCGTCCGCTCGGAGGAGGGATTTCCAGAGGCGCCTTTGGACCGTGAGGTCCTGGCCATGATCAAGGCATACGACCCGGAGTACAAGAGTCTCCACCTTTAGGGGTCATGGTACAATCAGATCATTATGGGTCGACGCAGCTTCACATGCGCGGTGCCGTCCGAGCACATCACGGCGATTCATTATGCTACCTCACCCTCGGTGCAGTATGCCGTGGAGTTGGCGGACTGGACATCGAAAGTCTTTCTACATCCCGCTATAGATGCGATACCGGTTCAGCGTCCTATGGTTTTGGACATCCTAGGACGTCGTATCTGTCAAGGTGAAGCGCGACCTTGGGGGCAATCGTATAACCTTGGTCTGATTCCCCGCCACCCGATTGGCTATCTGCCGTGGGCCCGGTATATCCTGTCGACGAAGAAGTCACAGTTGATAAGATTAGGACTGTACACCGCGGTCTATGTCTCTCTCTTCCAGTATCCCACGCTTCCCACCTGGTGGTTTAAAGCTTTCTTGGAGCAATGGAATATTCCCACCCACACTTTCCTTGCCATGGATCAGGAAGTGTCAATCTCCCTGGAGGAATTTGCGGAGGTATCCGGTTTACCGGTGATGGGGGAACATTATGAGGAGCTGCTCCCAACAGACGTGTACGTCTTCGGTGCTAGGCCGATGGTAAAGGGGGTCACGCCGGATACTGCTGTTCAACACCAGTTCCCAAGTTTGATTAAAGTGTTGAACATATATGAGTCTCTCTTCGTCGAACATGGGAGTCGAGGAGTTAATTTTGAGGATTTCATTGCTCGGTTTCTTCACCCGAACGCCCTCTCTGCGGCCACTGCCAAGTTTGCCACCCTTGAGGACCCTTTCGGTTTAGGTTTGGATAACCTGCCGGTGAATGAAATAGGCCAAAAGGATTTTTTTCTTCCTAACTTTCCAACCATGTCTCTTGCAGAAATAGCGGCCCCTGGGATGGATGAGGAGGCCTTTTTCTTAGGGTTTCTCGGGTTATGGTTGAGTTGGTTCGCTATCCCAATGCACTCTCATCGGATGCGGCCCTCTGTCTTTTATCCAGCACACCGGATGGTCATCGGGGTGAAGGTGGCTGTTGGGATCGCCGGCTTGGCACACTTATACCACGGCCTCAGTCGAGCAGCGGATGCTAGCGAGCCCGGGGTGCTGCATGTGGTCTTCCCGATGCATTACTTCGCATCGTGGCTCGAGTTACACACAGCGGGTATCTTCGGGATGCATAAAAGGCCCTCATTCTTTGACAAGTGCGGTTTTCCTCGTATTATACAGCTGATCGGCGCATCAATTGTAAACCCATCACCACGGAACGCCAGGGGCTTACTCCTTCGCCCTCATACCGTCGAAGCCGGGATGTCCTTTGTCGATAAGGTATTGACCGTTGGAAAGGTGTCTACCACTGTGACGCGGCCATTACAAGATATCTTTAAGGATGGAGCTTCAGTTTTAACGGCTCGGGAGACCCTCCACTTATATTCCATTAGACCGGGTTTCTTAGTTTTTAGGCAGAATGGTGTGGCAATTTTTATGAGGTATAACCCTCATCGTTTTGCTCAACAACTGGGCTACGATCAAGGGGTCCCCTTGGAAGCCTTCTTGCTGGAACCCGCCGCCAGTGAAGAGGGGATGGAGAACGCATTGCACCATTTCATGCGTGTGAATACGAGCTCTCATTTTTTTATCAATGCGCTGGCTTACGCTCCGAGACTCCTCAATGTGTACAAAGACTGGTACAATCATGCAACAGGAGCAGTTATAAAGGAGGAAAGGCGACTGTTGGTCGATCGTAAGGGTGCGCCTCCAGGTACCGATCGCAAGGCTCCTTTGGTTCCTAGGACTCCAGTAGTCGCTCCTTTAAAAGATGCCGGGGGTAGACCATCACGTGCGCAAAGTCCTCCACGTGAATTGCCGCTCCCTGATATCGCGGATGCACCTCCTGCACCCCGTGCTCCGGTGGAAACAGTAGTTGTACCCTCGCCGGAGTCTGGCGTGGGTGCGGACATCGGGACCCGTCGTCCCAAAGCGGCTGCCAAGCGGAAGTCGATTCCCCGTGAACCTAGGGCTGGAGGGCAAAAGAAAAAGAAGTCGCTCTTCGCTGTGGACGTCGTGTTCGGCCAGGAACCCCACGCTCCTTATGCTGAAGGTCTGCTCGAACATGGGACTAACGCAGGGTTGGTGATGCCGCCGCCGGACGATACAGACTTGGAAGCTGCTCTCAGAGCTTCGGCAGGGTTGGCGAGGCATGACGCGTGGTTAGCTAAGCTTGCGCAGTCAGGTAACTACTAGTCATATTTTCCTTATTACAACATATCTTCCTCATCACCCTTGATTAACGCCTTTCTCTCCTTTCTTTCAACAGGTATCACTGATGAAGAAGCCATTGCCGCTTCTTTGAAGACTTTCCAAGAGGAGGAACGTCTTAGAGCATCTATGGGCCTTAGTAAGTTTCGACTCATCAAGTTTTTCATTTTTCTTGTGTTACGGTCGGTCTAACCTTTCCCTTTTAATTACAGGAACCTCAATGCCGTTCCCTCCAAGTGACGCAGATGTTCTACCAGCGGCCGACGTTCCTGCTTCCTCTGGGCCACCGCAGGAGGCTCATCTTGAAGAGCCGATGAGAGATGCTTTAAAGGCTCTGGAGGCATCCCTGAATGAAGATGATGATGCCTTGAAGGAGGCGGCACAGAGGTCCCTCATAACCGCTCGGGAGGAGAGAAAGCGGTTGAGGCGTGAGGCGAAGGCGCGCAGGGCTTCCTTGGCTATGGGAGCGGGCCCCAGCACCGCCCCTCGAGCTGATACTCCCTCCGAAGAGGCCCCTGTCGCCCTATCCACTGCCCGCAGGGAGGTGGCGCGAGCAGTTCGGAGCGCAAACGGTAAATCCGCTTCAGGTAATATTTCTCTCGGAGTTCCTATTATAAGGGTTTTTAATGTCATTGGTCCTTATATTCCTCATCTTGCAGGGCCGAGTCCGATCAAGGGGGATGCGGAAACCGTTGATCCCAAAGAAATAGAGGAAGTGGTACTTGCCGAATTCGAGCCGACGGTGGGCAACGTCGTTATGGCTTTGGAGCCTGAGGTGGAGGTTGAGGGGCCTGCCGCCGAGAAGGTCATTGATGCCGAACCTGAAGCGGTGGCAGATGATATGATCATTATAACTGAGTCCAGGGTGGTGGCGGCTGAGGCGCTCGAGGTCGGCGATCCCTTGGTGACGATAGACGATACAACCACAGCTGCTGAACCTGAGAGAGTAGTGGGTGAGGTGGCCATGATTCCCGAGGACGAGCCAACCGCTCCCTCTCTGGAATCTGGCAATACTCCAATCATAGCCCTTCCCGTCTATGGCCCTCCGCCGTCCCCAGGTCTTGCTAGCACGACGACGGTCCCCATCGAGTCGGGTGACGAGGCTACGGGCGGTGGTCTCATGTCGGTAGAGGAGGGAGTCGCCTCCGTTTCAGCCGGGAGCTCCTCAGGTAAACCCCAAGTGACTGTCTTTCTTAACTTTACAATCTTTTCTGACAAGTTCAGTTTTTCGTAATGCAGGTGCAGCTAGTGCTGATGCCCCACTGCTTGAAGGAGTGCCTTCAACGACTGCCTTGGCGGTGGTCACCTCTCAACCTTCTCTTATTCCTTCGAAGATGTTGGAAGGTATGGGTTTATAACTTATTAATCCTATCTTTCAGATATACAGTTTATGTACTGAAGTCACACTGTTGTATCTTTCAGGAGTGCTTTTTGATCATCTCTATCAAGTGTTGCTCCCACACTTTTCCTTCCCATCTGAATTCGCCTCCCCGTCTGGTGGCGCTGGTGAGTACTGTTCCCGATTGGTAGCTTTGTCTTTTTAGCGGTAAAATTATTTCCAACTCTCTCTTGTTTTGACTGCAGCGTTGCAAATCGAAGGGGGAGCAGAAAGATCGGTTGCGCCACCAGCCCTTCCGGCCTTGCCACCTGTTTCCACCGGTATAGTAAACCATCTTATCAATGACTTCCTTCGTATCTATTGAATCATCATCTAATCGCCTTTCGTCTTTTTCCAGCTGTCGTTCCAGTCTCGGTATCTTTTGAGTCTCGCATTACAATACCGGGCGGCCCTTCCCAGCGACGCCCTTCCTCAAAAGGTGCCGCGAATAGTTTGCGCATGTTGAGCGACTACATCGAGGAGCTCGACATCGAGGCTCCGGTATCTGCTGAGGATTTCGCCACGACGGTTAACCCGATGTTGGCGATATTTGCTACCTTCCATGACGAGGGTACTGTCACCTCTTGGGTTAACTATTGTCGGGAGATCGAGGCTCGCCTTCATCAGCTAGAGTCAATGCGCTTGTCCCCTGAGACTTTGGCCTCGAGCACTCAACGGGGAGCATGGCTCGAGCAAAGCGCTTCTCATTTCCGTCATCTGGAACAAGAAGTGGTTTTGAGGCTGAAGGAGTGCCAAGAATCTTCAAGCAACACTGCTCGTCTGCGTGCTGAAGTTGAGACGAACGCCGCTGAGGAAAAGGCCGTCTTCGAGGGTCTTCTGGAGCGCATCTCAAATAGGCTGAGACTGAAGCGGGCACTCGATATTGCCGAGCGTGACAATGCAGGCCGTGAGGCTGCTCATCAGGCCGTCAGGGATCAGCTTGCATCCGTCGCACAGCAACGGGCCCAAGTGGAGGCGGAGTTGGCAGTGGTGGCCAATCGGGAAAAAGCATGGAAGGAAGTGTGCGAGCAATTGCTGGATCTGTGCAAGACGCTTCCTTCTCAGTAATTTTCCTTGTATCGTTGGTATTTGTAACATATATGTATATCTTGTATTCTTTAGTACGATGTATCCTAAACTCAATCAATATTTATGAATGAAAGATGCATATTTTTGTAATGTCTTGTGTCATTTCTTCGTCTTTTCTTTCTTTTATTATCAGTATGCCACCTTAGTAACCATGATTGACGGATGATTAGGATGAGTATCCCGACCTTCTTAAGAAATAACGATGGCTTAGGCCGCAGGTTCAGATCTGTTGCCTAAGACTTTTCAACTCTATAAGCCGTAAGGGTCTCATAGAGACTTTTCTCCCTACGGATCGAGAGGATCTCGCAGGTGGATTTTCTCCTTAGGAATCGTGAGGATTCCTAAGTGTGGTTTTCTCTTATAAGTCGTAAGGATCCTATAAGAGAATTTTCCCTCTTACGAGTCGAGAGGATTCGTAAGTGGTTGTTTCCCTCCTCGTCGAAATTCGACTTCGGAGAGTGAGACCCGTGAATAGTATGCAAGAGACCAGTTTGGATTGAGTTGCAGGGCCCCATTACTTAAAAAGCAAGCTTTTCAATCCTTGCTGTCTGAGACCTCTTCTCACAAATTGAGACGAATCGGGGATCTGTTTGCAGTTGTAGCGGAACAGTTGACATGAGTTAGGAAGCTCTCGTCACGGAGTGTTTGTATCCGTGAGTCGAGGAGTTTGCTAGGGATTATTTGTTTCCCAAGCGCCAAGGATTATTTGTTTCCTTGGGGTTTGAAACGAGTCGAGGGTTCCCACGGGGGCTCTGGTAGCTCTGCGGGTCGACGCGGATCAGGAAGCTCTCGTCAAGGAGTGTTTGTATCCGTGAGTCGAGGAGTTCGCTGGGATTATTTGTTTCCCAAGCACCAAGAATTATTTGTTTCCTTGGGGTTTGAAATGAGTCGAGGATTCCGACGGAGGCACTGGTGGCTCTGCGGGTCGACGCGGATCAGAAGGCTCTCGTCAAGGAGTGTTTGTATCCGTGAGTCGAGGAATTTTGCTGGGATTATTTGTTTCCCAAGCGAATAATCCTTGGGGTTTGAAACGAGTCGAGGGTTCCCACGGGGGCTCTGGTGGCTCTGCGGGTCGACGCGGATCAGGAAGCTCTCGTCAAGGAGTGTTTGTATCCGTGAGTCGAGGAGTTTGCTGGGATTATTTGTTTCCCAAGCGCCAAGGATTATTTGTTTCCTTGGGGTTTGAAACGAGTCGAGGGTTCCCACGGGGGCTCTGGTGGCTCTGCGGGTCGACGCGGATCAGGAAGCTCTCGTCAAGGAGTGTTTGTATCCGTGAGTCGAGGAATTTTGCTGAAGTCACTGGCTTCTTCGGTTGAAATGAACCGGTGAGATTTGGGGTTCGTCTTCTGACAGAATCCGCTGGGAAAGCATGGTCCATTCTTTGTTTATGCCCTTGGATTGTATACAGGGATCGATGTGATCTTAACTGTAGGGCCAAGGTTTTATCATTTCTTCTTTTTATTTTATTTTATTTCCGCGATGCTCTATCATTTCAGCTTTTATATCGCGAAGGTCGCGACTGCCCGATCATTTCGGCTATTTTTCGCGGTGCCCAATCATTTCGGCTATTTGTTTTTTTTATTTTTATTTTTACTCGTTGCTTTTTATTACGAGTTGCCCAATCATTTCGGCTATTTTGCATGCATACATTTTACTTGCTGCTTTTTATTGCAAGTTGCCCTATCATTTCGGCTATTTCGTATGCATGAGCGGCCTACTGGTTTTCGCCGTAAACCTGAAATTGGACACCGATTTCGGCATCAGCACCGCTGCAACTGGGATATTACTAGGAGCGAATCATCATTTGCCTCTGTCGTTGTCGAACAAAGGAGGCTTAGCGACCAGGGTTAGGATCCTGTCGGCTAAGGCTTTTGACTTCATGAGCCGTAAGGGTCTCGTGAAGGTATTTCTCCCTACAAGTCGTGAGGATCTTGTAGGTGTATTTTCTCCTTAGGAACCGTGAGGATTCCTAAGTGTTTTGTTCTTCTGTAAGTCGTGAGGATCCTACAGGAGGGTTTTCTCCTCATAAATCGAGGGGATTTATAAGGGTTGTTTACCATGCGAACGTATTCCCAGTTACGGATGAAATTTGGCTAGGGAAATGTTTATTCGCGCCCGTGGATTGTATACAAGGGTCAATATTGAACCACTTGTAGGGCAATATTGGAAGTTTGTGGGGGTTTGCTTAAGCACAGGTTTAGGTCTCTGTGACTTAAGACTTTCAAATCCTATGAGCCGTGAGGGTCCCATAGGAGAGTTCTCCTTACGAGTCGTGAGGATCTCGCAAGTGTATTTTCTCCTTAGGAATCGTGGGGATCCCTAAGTGTGTTGCTCCTTTGTGAGTCGTAAGGATCTCACGCAGGTGGTTTCTCCTTACAAGGTCGAGAGGACTCCATAAGGGTTCTTTAACGAAGTTGCGCCCTTTCGGGTTTTCACAAACATTCGCCGGCAGTCCTGCTGTTTTTACTCACGGAGCCCTTTCGGGTTTTCATCCGTGCCCATTTTGCTTATGGACATACCGTTTTTTTTATTTTCTTTTTCCCTTTTTTTTTACGAGGTCGTGCCCTTTCGGGTTTTCACGAACACTCGCCGGCAGCCCTGCTGTTTTTACTCACGGAGCCCTTTCGGGTTTTCATCCGTGCCCTTTTTGCTTATGGACATACCGTTTTTTTTTATTTTCTTTTTCCCTTTTTTTTACGAGGTCGCGCCCTTTCGGGTTTTCACGAACACTCGCTGGCAGCCCTGCTGTTTTTACTCACGGAGCCCTTTCGGGTTTTCATCCGTGCCCTTTTTGCTTATGGACATACCGTTTATTTTATTTTATTTTTATATGTTTTTTTTATATCTCGTCAGCCTAAGGATGCTGCGGTATTAGTTTAAAGACGTTTCGGTCTGCTATTAGTTTAAGGACATTTCGGTCCATCACTTGAGAAGGCGGGCTACTGCTGATAGAGTTTGAGCTTAAGAAGATAGCGAGCGGACACAGTCGTCGTCATCTACCATTGACCTAGGCTGTGGCTCATTAAGCATAGTATTTCTTTAGGAAGCGACCGTTTATTGGTCTGAAAGGCCTTTCGCCGTGCATGTCGATGAGTAGATAGGCTCCACCTTGGTAGACTTTATCTATGATGTACGGGCCTTCATAGTTGGGCTCAAATTTTCCCCGCTTGGCGCGATTGGGGATCATAGGCCTTTTGACCACTAGCACGAGTTTGCCTTGACGGAATGTCCTCGGTCGGGTCAATCTTTCGTATGAGCGCGTCATCTTTGCTTTATAAGCTTCCAGATTTTGCTGTGCTAGGAGTCGGATTTCATCAAGGGCATCAAGCTCTTCAAACCGAAGGTGAGCATTTTCTTCGTTTGTCAGTTCGTAGTGGACTGCCACTCGTAGAGAGGGTAATCCTATCTCGAGAGGGAGTACTGCTTCCGTCCCAAATACTAACGCGTACGGCTTTGTGTTTGTGGCCGTTTTAAATGTAGTTTGATACGCCCAAAGAGCCTCTTGCAATCTTTCGTGCCAATCTCTCTTATTTCGTGACACTGTTTTCTTCATGATCTTCGTCAAGGTCTTGTTGAAGGCCTCAGCTAGACCGTTAGCTCGAGGATTATAAACTGAGGAATATCTCCAGTCTATATTGTGCTGCTGTGCGAAGCGGCTAATTTTATGACTTCGGTAGGCTGGCCCATTATCAGAGATGATCCTTCTCGGGGTTCCAAACCGGTATATGACATGCGTTTTGAAGAAATGGAGGATGTTCTCCGTCTTCACTTCCCTCAACGGTACCGCCTCAGCCCATTTGGAGAAGTAATCAGTCGTCGCCAAGATGAAACGATGTCCCTTGGACGATGCTGGTTCGATGGGGCCGACTATGTCAGTTCCCCACATTTCGAATGGCCAACTAGCCACTGTTGGATGCAATGGATTGGGATGCTGATGGATGAAGTCCCCATGAATTTGGCATGAATGACATTGCTTCGCGTATTCCAGGCAATCCTGCATCATTGTGGGCCAGTAGTAGCCCATCCGTTTTATCTTCAACTTCATCTTAGGGCCTGCTTGGTGGGAACCGCAGAGTCCGTCGTGAACTTCTTGGACGACCCTTCTCGCTTCGTCAGGTCCTAGGCATCTCAGCCACAGAGAATCGAATGACCTCTTGTATAGAGTATCGTTGACGAAGGCGAAAGACAGAGCTCGTTTCACGAGCTGATGTCTTATGGACGCTTCTTCAGGCATTCGGTGGAACTTGAAGTAATCTATGAAGACTTCTCTCCAGTCCTCGGTATTTTCCCAATCTTTTATTTGTAGGGTTGTCTCCTCAGTTGCTCCCTTTTCTTTATATGATTCTGGAGGTATTTCTGCTGGGGTTAGCACTCGACGGCTTTGTACCACGATTCTAACGTCATCGAGGTTCTCATCAGCCAGTTCTTTAGCAAGTTTGGCTAGTGCGTCCGCTTTGCTGTTTTCCGCGCGCGGTATGCTCTCCAAAGTGTAGGAGGGAATTTGGGTTAGCAGTTGTTGCACTTTTTCACCGTATTTTACCAATTCCGGTTTGCATGTTTGGTAATCGCCGTTCACTTGACTGACGACTAGCTGGGAGTCCCCATATATGAGGAGGCTTTCAATTCCCATGTCAATAGCGATCTTGAGGCCTGCTATCAAAGCTTCATATTCAGCTTCATTATTCGTTCTCGGCTCTGTTAAGGAGAAGGCGAAGCGCATTATTCCTCCTTGTGGAGTTACGAAGATAAGGCCTACTCCCGATTTGATCATTGACGTATTTTGTTTGTGCTTTTTCATGGAAGATGCCCCATCGAAATAAAGCTCCCAACGGGTATCACCACCGTCGATTGCGTCAAACGCATGTTTGTCTGGCAAATCGCAATTCAGAGGGGAATCGGCAGGTATCGGGTGCTCAGCAAGGAAGTCGGCTATGGCCTGACCCTTCACTGCCTTGAGGGGTCGATATGTTATCGAGAACTCTATTAAGAGCAGAGCCCATTTAGCGAGTCGTCCCGTCAAGATGGCCTTTGACATTAAATATTTGAGAGGGTCCACCTTTGAAATGAGATGGACTTCATGCGCTAATGCGTAATGTCTAAGCTTTGTTATTGCGAAGATCAACGCTAGGCAGTGTTTTTCAATGGGGGAGTAATTGTTTTCTGCCCCCAACAGAACCCGACTTAAGTAGTAGAGTGCTCTTTCTTTCCCCTGGTCATTCTCTTGTGCCCATAATGCGCCTAAGGAACCTTCGAGGGCGGTCGTATAAAGAATGAGAGGCTTCCCCTTAACCAGAGCAGCCAACACCGGCGGGTTCTGCAGGTATTGCTTGATCTCGTCCAGTGCGCCTTGGCATTTGTGATCCTAAACGAATGGGGTTCCCTTCTTCATCAGGTGACTGTAAGGACGGCACTTTCCTGAAAGATTAGCTATAAATCGCCGTATGTATGCGAGCTTTCCTTGGAGAGATCGCAATTGTTTAAGAGTTCTTGGCGGAGGCATTTCCATGATCGCCTTAATCTTAGACGGATCTATTTCAATACCTCGGTGTCGAACGATAAATCCTAGGAATTTGCCCTAGGAAACCCCGAACGCACACTTTAAAGGATTCATCTTCAAATTGTATCGCCGAAGGCGTTGAAATACGGTCTTCAAATGCTCGAGATGCTCTTCGTATGACTTGCTTTTAACCACGAGATCGTCGATATAGCATTCGACGATTTCGTGTATAAGGTCGTCGAAGATCTTTGTCATGGCCCTCTGATAAGTAGCACCGGCGTTCTTCAAACCGAAGGGCATTACTTTATAACAAAATATCCCTAAAGGAGTCCGGAAAGCCGTATGTTTCTGATCTTCAGGATGCATTTTTATTTGATTATACCCTGATGAGCCGTCCATGAAGGAGAAAACCTCATGAGTGGATGTATTGTCTATCATCAGTTCAGTGACTGGCACTGGGAAATCATCCTTCGGGCAAGCTTTATTAAGATTCCGGAAGTCTACGCATACGCGCACTGTCCCATTTTTCTTCATCACTGGGACGATGTTGGCGATCCATTCAGGGTACTGAACTTCTTGAATGAAGCCAGAGTCGATTAACTTTTTGACTTCGGTATTTATGCTCATCTCAAGCTCGAGTCGCATTCTTCTCGGCGCCTGTTTGACTGGCTTGATGTTCGGGGATATTGCTAGTCTATGTACAGCAACTTCTGGATCTAGTCCCGGCATCTCGGAATAGTTCCATGCGAAGCAATCTTTATGCTGCACAAGGACGTCTTTTAACGCAGCCACCCTCTCTTCAGACAGCAGCTCACTGACGAATGTCGGTCGCGGATCATTTATTGTCACCAACTCGATTTTCTTGAGGTTATCTGCAGTAGTATGGATTCCATCTTCGAGCTCTTTTGGCGCTGGTGGAAATTCTGAGATTACCTCATCGCTGCCGTTTTCAAAGCACCAAGGAAGGCTGTTCATGTCCTCGGGCTCTTCTTTTAATATTGTTATCACGTGGCAGGTGCGAATTTTCTGCCAATCCCAATGCGGAGTTGGTTCTATCCTTGTGTTTTCGGGTTCGTGCTTTTGCGGCGGCGCTACCCTCCAGTTGTCAGACAACGAGAATTTGCCAAGCTGATATTGGTCCTCAACCCAATTCTTAAAGGTGAAGCAATCTTCAAGCGGATGCCCTACTACTCGATGGTAAGAGCAATAATTTGGGTTGGAGGCTTCGCCTGCTTGCTCAGGGTGTTTAGACTCTGGCAGTGTAAGCATTTGATGTTTTAGAGCAAGATCAAGTATTTTCCTTGTTTTGCTCTGAGGAAATGAGTATGCTCGACCCATTTTCTTCATGAGGGCTAGGTCAATAACGCTCGACCCTCGGATGCGTGGCTTCTTAGCTCTGTTTTGTGGTTGTTGAGCGCCTTTCTTGCCTTTCGACTTGTTTTTGCTTTCGCGTCGAACTTTTTTTGTATCAGGTTGACATGGGGCAGCATCTTCGTTCTTTACTGCCTGTTGAAGGAGGCGCTGTGTCTTGGTTTTCTCATAGATTGCCATTTCACGATTGTGATCATCTCGGGCTTTTTGACTCGCATCCCTTATAAGTTTGCTCATCTGGTCTTCAAACGATGGACTAGGCGGCTTTGTATCAGGAACTTTTGCTGGTTCAGGATTAGCGTCTTCCCATTGAGCGTCCGCCTCTTCATCGAAGTCATACATGACATAACAGCTGTTTACTAGCTCCCGTTTCTTTGACCGGATGTACCCAAGCCCTTTTGTTTCCATTCTCCCGTTAGGCAGTTTGCGTTGGGTCCCGGGAACGTTCCATACCTTGTCATAGAATTTGGCCTTTCTAACGGTCTGTGTGAAGGATATCCCCTGGCGTTTCAGCAGTTTCTTCAAACCTTCGGTATAATATCTGGGAAGACGGATAGGCTGAAGCCTGTCGAGCGTGGGATCCGCGCCATGCCAAATTTCTTTTTCTACCTTGTTTTCTTCAGAACGGTAGAATAGGATTGCCTTCTCGCCTTTTCGTCCGGGAGGGATATAGAATGTCTGCAATTCTTCTATGCTGTTGGTGTCGAGTGAATCCAGTTCTTTGTAATGTTCAAGCGGCACCATGGTTATCTGCAGACTTCGCTCTTCATCAGCGGAAACCCGTATTGAAGGCCGAGCAGGGAATACAGCATGAACTTCATCCTCTGAATCACTGCCGAAGATCAATGAAGGAACAGATGGTCCTGGCCTGGTGGATTGGGATGGACCTGAATAAATTATATCCTCCTCCTCGGTGTCACTGCCGAAGACAGGGATGGTGGCGTTAGTTTTGTTCTCCGGTTTGTGACACCTTTCCGTGTCTTCGAAACTCGGTAAGAAGTATTTGGCATCTTCATACTTGCGAACTTCATTTACGGAAAACGGATTCAACTCTCCCGCCACTGTGTACTCGAGGCCATCCCTAGAATATTTCATGCACTGATGCTGTGTAGAAGGGATGATATTGTACTCGTGTAGCCATGGTCGGCCGAGCAGAGCATTGTAGCACGTCTTGGCGTCTATAACATGGAATTTGATGTCTGTGACGAGCAACCCGAAGCGTAGCGTCAATATCACAGATCCAAGAGTCTTTGAGGATTGGGAGTCGAAACCGGAGATAGTGATCTTGTCCCGGACGAGGTGTTGGACGCTCATGCAAATTTCTTTTAATACCCGCACATTAAGTAGATTGACAGATGATCCATTATCGACCAGGATTTTGCCTATCTTTATGTCATGGCAGTATCCTGAGACATAAAGGGGACGATTGTGTTCGCACGTCCCAAGGAGAAGGTCTTCATCGCCGAAAGCAACGTCGGCCGTGTGCACCTCTTCCAATTCATCCTTCATCTTTTGTTCAGCCAGGAAAGCTTGGAATTGGTCCGGATCTTGTAGGGCCTTAATCAAAGAATCCCTCGCCTCTTTTGATAGTAATAGGGCATCGAGAATGCTGAGTTGTGAGGGTAGCTTTCTCAGATGCGCCAAGACATTGTAATCCACTTTACTCCTCTTCGGCGGGTTCTTGGCGGTTAATTCTTCTGCCACTTGGTCATCCAAAGCGATGTCTTCAGAGACCTTCTCTTTCCCTTTGTCTTTCTTGTTTAAGGGTTCGAGATTCTTTTCGGGTAATGTTCGATTGCGTAGCTGTATATTTTCGCAAGCCTTCGGTTCTTCTTCTTTTCCCGGAGTGGGTTCTTTGAAGAGGGGGCCAAGCTCTAGCTCCTCATCGGAATCGCTCCCGAATGTAGGCACTTGTGACCCGGCAGTGTTAACCATGTGACAATTGCTGGCAGTTCTTTCAAGCTCTTCGGTCATGTTTCTTTGCTCCCGACGAATTTTACGCTTTTCCCGTTTAAAGCGTTGTTGATTAGCGACGTATCCTTGCCACCATCTATCGAAAGCCTTGCACTCTTGAGTGGGATGCGAGACCTTCTGATGATATAAGCAATAAGAGGGGTGCATTTCTACCACACCAGTCATTTTTCCTTCAGAGGATGGTAGCTTCATACCCATTGATATGGCCTTAGCAAACCTCTCTTTTATCTTGAATTGGCTTTTGTCAGCGGTGGAGGCATTTTGCTCCCGCGGAATCATCTCAGCTCTTTCCTCAAGTCGCTGGCGCTTGGCCCTTTCGAATATAGCCGTCTCGCGTTCTCGATCAGCTTTACTTTTCAATCGAGCTTTCCTAAGAAACGCGTCAATCATTTCGATTGATAACTCTGGAACCCTTGACACAGTATTTGCCCCCAGCGTTTTAGTGCCAGGAGTCCCTTCATCGTTCGTGGTCGAATGGGAGATCATATAACAGCTCGCCACATATTCCTCGGATTCATCCGATGAACTTTCCCCCTCATCTTCTTTTTGAAAGACGTGATCAAGGAAATCTTGGAGCGTAATGGGAGTCCGCGCCTTTTGGTTGTATTCATTCAGTGCGTCGATTTGCTTTTGTAAGTCCGTGCGCTTGTCGCCAGGCTTCACGGGCTTCTTAGATCTCTTCTTCTTCTTTTTCGAAGATTTTGACGGCTGACTATGAACGCTTGAACTACCACCATCGGTCTTCGGAGTCGGACGTGGCTTCAACATCCCCTAAATAACCTGCGGTTCCAAGGGGTTCTTCCACTCGACCGTTGGACAGGTCTGAAGATCGTTTAGCATCCTCTTCGTCTTGGCTGATAATACAACCTCCCAAGGAGCTTCTTCAATGACGGAGCATGTTGCCCCTGGCGTATTTGTCCCCTTAGCCGTGTGGGGCTGCGGAGGATTCACCTTCCATTTGTCAGATAACGCGAACTTGCCCTGTCGGTACTGGTTTTCAAGCCAATTTTTGAAAACGTAACAGTCTTCGATCGGATGTCCTAGCACTCGATGATAAGGGTAGTAATTAGGCTCGTTGACGTCACTTGGTTGCAACGGGCGTTTTGGATCTGGCAAATTTATGAGTCTATTGCGCAACGCCAGCTCGAATAGCCTCCTCGTTTTATCGCGGGGGAAGGAATAAGAACGTCCCATCCTATCCTCAAGGGGTACGTACGGGCGCGTATTGTTTGGACGAGCACCCGGCTTCGAGTCGCTCGGTTGTTGTTGAGCGTTAGCGACAACGATCGCTTTTCCCTTTCCTTTGTCATTTCGGGAATCCGGCTTTGGGAGAGGGGGTTTATGGCCCATCTGGTCCATCTGCGCTAGTTTGTCGATCAAAGCCTGGAAAGTAGTCGGCTTGAAGAACATCATGAACTGCGAGATGGTTGCTTGTGGATCAAGGGTTCCGACAAACATTCCCACCGCCGGAGCTTCTTCTATGCGTTGTTCGCACTTCGACCATAGATTACGCCATCGTACAGCGTACTGAACCCATGTTTCGCCGGGTTTTACCCTGGCATTAATCAGTGCCGTCATCGGGGTACGCTCACTGGCACTTGCAAAACGTTGGGTGAAGAGCAGCTCCATCTCCGTAAAGGTTTTAATAGAGTCGTTGGAGAGCTCAGAATACCATTCGAACGCTGTATCTGATAGGCTTCCAACAAACTGGCGAAGCAAAAGCTTGTCGTCGCCGCCGGTGTTATCGCAAAGCGCCCTGAACTGGGCAACATGTTGATGGGGATTGCCGGTCCCTTTGTAGACATGAAACTTGGGAATTGTGTAACCCGGCGGGTATTTGATTTGGTCATACCAGCCTGGATACGGTCGCCCCGTTTTTACGGCGTGGCCGGCTGCTTCGGCCGCGTGATGAACCTTTATTTGCTGGGCTATATATTCGTCCAGATCAGTCTTAGAGATTTTATCCTCTTTAGCCGTTGATAGAACGGGCTGAGGGTTTGATGTCTCTCCCCTATCATCCCCAAGGACAATCGGGGGTTCTTCAGTCGGGGGATCTTGTTGTATCATCATCCCTATCATGTCCTGGAAGAGGAGGCCCATACGCTGTATATTGGCTGCTTGTTCAGCAGCCTCTTTGTCTCTCTTTTCCAGTACTCGGCGGAGGAACTCGGCGTCAGTCTCTTCCTCTTGGCGTTCATCTAAGGACGTCTCAGGGTTCTCTTTTGGCTCCGTGAGTGCAGCCATTGTAGTCATCATCTCCTGGAGCTTTTGTTGCTGCTCCTGGGCCTTGGTCACTGATCGGGTAAGCGGTCGGTGACTCGTAGAAGTACGACTTTCTTCCTTTCCAGAAGCCATATAAACCGTATGAACTGTTATGCCCCCTGACTTGGGGCGTTTAGGTTCACCGCTTTTAAACTTTGTCAGCGTCACGGGAGCTTTCTCTGGCCTTTTTCTTTTGTGGACCATTGAGGTTGAAGGAGCCGTTGAAGTGGGCATCCTAGCATTTGTTGCCCCCTGCTGTTTAATGGGGCGGTTTTTGTCCTATTCCACCTTTGCCTTTTTCTGGCGATAAAAGTGGTCTGGGTCAATCACGGAGTCTTGAACCCTCCGCCAAACTTTATAAATTTTTGACGACAGCCGTTGAGGGGGCTGTTCCTGCTTTGTTTCCGGAGCTTTTTCCATAGGCGGAGGAGATCTTTTCAATGTAGCAATTGGAGAGTTCTTTCTCACCTTCCTCAGCAATTCAAAGCTGTTCCCAGTTGGAACAGCAGCGTTGACCTCCACCACTGGAGCAGGTGGGGTTAGCCCTGAGGGGGAGTTGCCCCCTGTTTTCCTTACTCGTTGCCAATGGCGACGTCACGCACGACGAGCCGTTGGAACTGGCCCGGAAATCGAGATGGTTTCTTGTTGCCCCCTGTTTGAGTGTGGGGTAACTGCCGATGTCAGCCTATCGAAGACTGATGCCTTTTGACCAGCTGGGGGAGGAGTGGGAACCGTCAATCTTGTGAAGACTGACTCTCTGATGGGAGAAGCCGCTTTAATGACTTCCAGAGCAGCGGCCGTTGCCCTCTTTGGGACGGCCACTTTATAGCTCTGACCTAGCCTGGTGAAAATGGAGGCTGTCGGTTTAGTAGCGGGCGACCCGTTGACAGAGGCTGTCGAAACAGTGAGCCGGTTGAAGACCGACTTTTTACCCACTTCCGGCGCAGGTATTGG
This sequence comes from Agapanthus africanus, assembly GCA_030015575.1. Classification (NCBI taxonomy): domain Eukaryota; kingdom Viridiplantae; phylum Streptophyta; class Magnoliopsida; order Asparagales; family Amaryllidaceae; genus Agapanthus; species Agapanthus africanus. Next base: position 392,903,657 of record JASDDO010000018.1, read on the forward strand.
TGCATAAAAGCTTGTAGGTGGGACCATGGTCCCGAAAAACAGGCCGGTGGTGGCCTGGGTCACCTGTTCTACCGGCAGAGCGAGGAAAGAGGCCGCTTGGGGCCCATATGTTACACCTCTCGGTGAGGTGGAGCGTCCGTTGCAGTGGTGCTTCGCGCATTTGGTGCAGTTAGAATCCATGGATGCTTGAGTTCTGCGCCAGACAAAAGACTAAATCTTAGCAACTTGAAATCCAAAGGCAACCATTTAACAAACCGCGATTGGTTCGCGAAGACGACACACGAAGTGTGGAGTGGAAAGAGGAAAAGGTCCCACCGGGCGTGCCAGAATCTGTTCCCCTCCGAACGGCGGCCTGGACTTTGCGTCTATGCCTGAGGTTCGGGGCAGATGCTATTTGGTTTTATCCGTCTATCTCTCCGAAGATGCCAAGTTGATTTATGGCACCGTGTATCGGAGGTTTAGACGGATGCGGCCGATGTAGCAGACTTCGTCAGATTCCCCCTCAGGGTGAGGGGTTTTTTGATTGTGGGGACGCTCTTCCCTGCAGGCGCAAGCCCCTGCAGTTAATTACGCTACCGCGTCGCGGTAACAACTTTCTCCTTCTCCAGAATTTCACTTCGTGTCGTGTGTGTTTGTTTTATTTGTGGTTGCCCGTGGATTGTATACGGAGATTGAGTAATGCCGTCGCCCGTAGGACGTGGATTAGTTCAAATCCGTATTTACTTAAATTTGGGTTAGGTGTTTTCAGTTTAAGGATGCATTAGTCGCGTTGCGGCTGAGATCAACTTAAACGTTCGTTAAGGATACGATAGTCCTGTTTGAGACTAAGATCAATTTAACGTGATAATCCATTTAATATCTGTCCATCGGGACTCGTCACCTCTCTAACGTCGTTGAAGGATTACAACGGCAGATGTCAGAGGAGTTTAGAGATGTACCCTTGAACCAAGGTTGATTTGGAATTTTATAGTCCGTTTGAATGTTTAAGGATACGTTAGCCGTGTTTGGGGGCTAAGATCAACTTAAACGGGATCGTTTAGATCCGGCAAAAGAGCATTTGGAGGCTCTATTGTTCCAGTTTAGGGACGTAGTGGTCCATAGGTAGTTTAGGGACGTTGCGGTCCATGGGTAGTTTAGGGACGTTGCGGTCCATGGGTAGTTTAAGGACATTGCGGTCCATGGGTAGTTTAAAGACGTTGCGGTCCAATATTAGTTTAAGGACGTCTCGGTCCATATTAATGTATGTGGTTGTTGGGACCCGTCACCTCTCTGATATCGTTGAAGGATTACAACGATAGGTGTCAGAGGAGCTCGGAGATGTACCTTCGAACCGGATATAGATTGATTTAAGAGAGCAATCTTTGCTCAACCGATTTAATTTAAGGACTTACGGCCAAAATTGGGCTAAGTCCAGTTGAAAATGTTCAACACCCTTATTTATTTTTGGTCTATTAGACCTGTGCTAGGGCTTTGCCCCTACTTAAATAATGCATTGCATTACTTCAGGTCATTTATGCCTATTTTGACTGGGCTCTGCCCTTTTTATTATGATGCAGATCATTTGTTTTGGTCCATTGGACCTTTCAGTTTGGCACTGCCCTTTCAAACAATGCATAGCATTTTATTTGTTAGGCCTGTTAAGCCTTTTAATTGGGCCTGGCCCTTCAGGAAGTGAAATGCCCTGCATTTGTCAGACGCTTTGCGTCTATTACTGAGCGCAAGCGCTTGTGGTGAAGACACGTGTCATGCTCTGGCGAGCGCAAGCACACTAGCGCAGTGCGCTGCGCTGTTGCGCTGGCGACACGTGGCGCGCTCTCAGCGAGTTGCGCCAATTCCAAAGAGCAAAGCTCTATCTTAAGGGCGCTTAGCGCAAGTGGTTCTATAGCCGACACGTGGCGCTCTCTTAAGAGCGCAGCGGCGCAATTTGGAAGTGCAAAGCACTAAGAATTTTTTTAGATTCAAGAAGGGAAGTGCAAAGCACTGTTTAATTTCTTGATCTAAATTAGATTAAAGAAAAAAAGTTTTTTCTTTGTTTGAAGAACCAGAGGTTCATAAAAGTGCAAAGCACTATTATTATTATTATTATTTTATTTTTATTGTTTTTAAAGAACCGGAGGTTCACAAGAAGTGCAAAGCACTGTTTATTATGTAGAGATCATTGATCTTGTTTTTAGATCAATGATCTATTAGAAGGAATTTCTTCTAATTCATGAAGGTTCTTTATCTTTTTCTTGAAATCTTCTCAGAATTCTCTCTGTTTAAAGTTCTTGAGTTTTCAAGAAAAATATTCATGCCTTTGAATTGAGGCTTAGGGTCCTTTTTATAGTGCTCATAAATTAGTTAAATTTATTAAAGAGATCATTCTCTGAGTGATCAGGGGAATTTTCCCCACCGTTGGATCTTTAATCCAAGGGCTTCTGCTTTGCAGAAGAAAATCTTCTTGTTTTAACAAGAACAGAAAAGATTTCTTAAAATCTTAATTTAGTTTGGCGCAGACGCCCCAGCGCGTGACACGTGTCGCGCAGCGCACAGCGCAGCGCAGAATGCAGCGCAACTGCGCTAGCGCATCTGCGCTGACACGTGTCGCGCAGCGCAGAGCGCAGCGCAACTGCGCTAGCGTATCTGCGCTGACACGTGTCGCGCAGCGCAACTGCGCTAGCGCATCTGCGCTGACACGTGTCGCGCAGCGCAGAGCGCAGCGCAACTGAAGCGTTGCTTCAGACAAATAGAGCTCTGCTCTGATTGGGCGCGCCTTCTTGGGCGTTGCGCTGACGTATTAGCGCCTGACGCGTGGCGCGTTGCGTCCGAGACTTGAAACGTTGCTTCAAAATTTTGAATTTTGAAATTGAACAGAGCTTTGCTCTGATTGGGCGAAACATTGAATTTCAATGAAAACACTGTTTTACTCAAGTTTGGGGGGAAGTAGAAAAGTATTTTTAAACGGATTTTAAAAGAAAAGAAATTTTTGCACGATTGTGAGCCAAGAACAAGTTTGGGGGAGGATTTTAATGTCATTCACTCTTGACCCCTTTTCTATACCATCTTATTGAACTGTTCCTCCTAATCTTCAGGTTTTAAGCTTACATGACAACCTTAGTGAGAACACTGCTGCAAACAAATTTATGGGGAAGGTTTGTATGGATGGTTTGTATATATCCACACATTATATGTAAATATTGCATTGCATAAATTTTGAAAATAAAAGTTAGAAAGTGAAAAATACATATGAAAGAAAGGAAGAGATTTAAGAAATGCAAGAAAATTAGATATTTTAAAACAAAACTAATAATATATAGTCATGAGCTGTTGTCCCAAGGGTTAGTAAGATGAAGAAATCACTAATCTGCGGAAAAATAAGTCTGAAAAATAGTCCCTATTCTTGAGTCCAAACTTCTAAATATCGATACCCTACTATACGCACTAGTACATATCTTGAAACTTGGGATAGTAGAGAATACCATGAAATACTCTTTCCTAGAAGCCTTAGTATGAAGGAAAAAGATATAAATTAACAAAATGTAAATGACACATAAAAAATAAAAAAGAAAAATGAACAATGGTTTTGTAATTACTTAAGGCAGCAAAAAAAATATAGCAAGGGTGCTTTATCACCTAGTGCCTTAGACCAACTGGTTTGGGAGTCACTACTAAGCCTTAGGTGTTGCAAGACTAGGATATTGCTAATTATGCTTTAATAAGTGAGCACATTCGGTAATCGGTTGATTAGTATCTCAAGAAATATTAACGGTCTCATGAAGAATGTGTGAGCAAATCCATCAAAAATATCACCGACTAAAAAATACTAAGGAATATGGACAAAGGGTATGATAGCCTGAATTGAATTCTCCAAGTGTAGGGATGTATTTTACACACATGTAGGGGTATATGATCGATGTTATGAGGAGAGATAGGGAGGAAGACTAAAGACGATATTTTATTGAGAGATGATGCGATTTCTGATATCTTTTCAAGACCATTAAGATGGGGCTCATGACAACTAAAAAGCTAGTGTAGTTCGAAACTCTTATTTTCAAGTTTTTTCTTTTATATGTTACTTATCTTTACATGTAATTTTCATTTTCTTTCTTTTATTTTGGGATTTTATGGGTGAAATCCGCTGAAAACCCTCAGAAGACAACACTTCTCCTACTAGGGAAACCTAGAGATTTAAAGTCTTATTGCATGAGCTAAGTGCAATCGTGTTGCCTACGAAAGTGTTCTAGGTTTTTCTTTTTCTTTTGAAAATAAATAGTTTGTTCGGGACGATCAAACATAAGTTTGGGGTATTTGATCAATCAAATTTATTACACATTTGTATGGACATTTTCCCTATTATTATTAACTACTAAAAAGTGTTAATTGTAAATAAGAACATATGTGGGTTTATTTGTAAAAAAATTATTATAATATGTTTCTTAATTTATAATTAATATAATTAGGGAATATATGCATATCATATTTAAATGAAATATTCATGAGATTATTTATTATTAAAATATGCATATCATATCAAATATTCTTAACCATTATTATTAAGATATCATATCATTTGATTGGTTGGAATAATATCTCAAATAAAACAAATGCTACTAACAATTGGATTTGAGATATTGTGCAAGTATTATAATAAGATCAGCTCAGGTCTGAACTATAAATAGGAGATCCACGGTAAATCGATTTACCAAACCAAATCTGCCGAATATTAGGAGAAAATCGAAGAATCTAGCAACGACAGAGACTAAGAGATATATTTTCAGAATCTTTTTATCAGAAGGATCTTCAAATATGAAGAGAAGAAGCCACAAGAAATTTGGAAGCTCCAACCCACCAAACGACGGCGGATCCGCGGTCAAATAGGCCTTGGTGCTGCGGAAGCGCGGTCTTATAGTGGCCGTAGGATGTGAAAACTCAGGGTCTTGATCGTAATTACACATACTTATTTATGACGACTAGGGTTTCAAATTTCAGAGCCTATAAAAAGGACCGAGAGCTATTTATCAAAAAAATTGATCGAACTATCCATCAAAGTATCGACTGATCTACCAAGCAAGCTATCTAGAGAAAACTAGGGTTTTGTAATTTGGTTTTTCAGCGAGCAACTTTTGTAATTCAATAGTTAATCAATAAGGTAGTTCTTTCTTTTAATTTTATCACATTTACTTTCCGCATTTTACTTTCTGCATTTACTTTCCGCAATTACTTTTAGCATTTACTTTCTGCATTTTTAATTTTAATTATGGATTCCGTTTTCTTCAACCTTTCTTTTACTTCGTTGATCTCCATGAGCAAGTAAATTCTTGCTTGCTAGGGTTTGTAGGATAGGGTAGAAAAATGGATGAAAAATATCTTTTAAATTCTTTTTAAAGTTTTAATTTTTATAAACTTTAGCAAAAAGAATATTAACCCTTTTATCGGGCGTGCTATCAATTCATGATATTCACGACCACGATTTGAGATTCATTAATACTTGTTTTGTTAAGGGCTTAAGACAAATAGGGATAAATAGAAGGACAAGGGTCAGTAGAGGGAAACCCTAATTCGCTCTAAGAACCCTTATCCACATTCATCGCTATTTCTCTAGTAATAAATAATTAAAAGATAAAAAGCATTATTTTTAAAACTTCCATCCATTAACTACTAGATCCTATAAACCCTACAAGCCTTTCTATTATAAAATTTTCAAATATTCTTAATAATAAACGACCACAATCCCGCTTTTTTTCTATCAACTCGTCTAAAATAAGAAAAGAAGTTCACCATTTCTATGTAGATGACCCGTACTCACTAGCGGCTGGCTATTGTGACACCGTTATTGATTGCGGTATTTAGAACACACATAGAGAAACTTTTCGCATGATCAATCATTCATCATGAGCCGTCCCACTCACACAGAGAAGTAAAGGCAATTCTCTAGACCTGTGAGCCATCTCAAGATGGTCATGAGCCGTCTCATTCAATCAGAGAAGAAAATAAATATTTGGAAAAACTCCTGAGCCGTCTCAAACTGATTAGAGCCGACTCAAGTTGATATTTGGGCTGATATCTGATCTAATATTACACTTGATATATTTTATGAACATGGAATCAAAGAAATATGTCCAAATACTTATCTTATAGGGATTTTAGATACAGCGTGTTACATCCTACCCACCTTACAAGAAATTTCGTCCTCGAAATTTGAAAGAACGACAATATAAGAATTAAGGGAACAAATGATGGTACTTCTGATGGATCCCGTCATCAAAATTTAAAAAGAAAAAAGCACAAGTATCGAGAACTAATTACAAGGATCAAGGAAATAGATGGGGGTACGAAAAATCACAGTTTTGGCTCGTGATTCATGTGAATAATTATTTTTTTTAGTGTTTCCTAATTACCGCAATTAATAATGGTATCGCAAATAACTAGCTAATAGTGAGAACGGGTCGTCCACAAGGAAATGGTAAACTATTAGTCTTGTTTTAGACGGGTTCATAGAAAAGGATTTGAGAAATATATTATAAAGCTAGCTTTTAAGATCCCTTACGAAAAATAAGAAGTTTCTTTTGTTAGCATCATCGCTTCAAAATCGATGAGAAAGAGGAAAGAAGAAGATAAAATAAAAAAACAATTCAATTTAACTAATAAAATTAGATGCGAAGAATAAATTGTAGAAAAGTAAGGAGACAAGAAATAAAAATTACTTTACTTTTTATTAATAAAAATTTGCTTCACAGAACTTAATTGGCTAAAAGTGCTAAAAAACAAAGAACCCTAGATTCAATTTCTCCATTGCTGCTCGGTCCTTATATAAGCTCTGGAATTTGAAACCCTAGATGTCATCTTGATGTATGTGAAAAGACGATCATGTCCCTGAAAAATTTCATCAAACGGCTACTATTTGACCGCGGAACCTCCGTCTATGGCTTGATATGGCCGCTGAACCGCCTCCGTATGATGAGATCTCATCTCCAATTTTTTCCACTTTCTTCTCTCGATTTTAGGAGATCTTTTTGACTATAAAATCCTGAAAATGTTGTTTTATTTTTGTAATTGCGAGAATCTTCAATTTGCTCCTAAATTTGGTAGATTTGATTTTCTAACTTGATTTGATTTGATCTCTTAAATCCTATTTGCAGTCTTGAACTGATTTACTACTTTTAATACCTGCACAATATCTCAAATCAAATCATTAGTAGCATTTATTTTATTTGAGATAATATTCCAACAATTAATTCACAAATAAATTACTTAATGGTTAAGAAATTCAAGCATACTTTATATGATATGATATGCACCTTTAATTTCTAATATATTAATTATAATTTAAGAAACATATGACAAAATCTTTTTTTTCACATAAACCCACATATGTTCTTGAATTACAAATAACACCTTTTAGTAATTAGGGAAAATTACCGTAAAAATGTGCAATAAATATGACCGATCAAATGCCCCCAAACTTATCTTTTGATCGTCTCCAACAAACTGTTTTATTTTTAAAAGAAAAAGAAAAAACTAGCACACTTTCGTAGGCAACACGATTGCACTTAGCTCGTGTAACAAGTTTTTAAATCTCTAAGTGTCCCTAGTAGGAGAAGTGTTGTCTCCTGAGGGTTTTCAGCGATTACACCCACAAAATACCAAAATTTAGAAAATAAAGGAAAGAAGATGAAAATTACATGTAAAGATAAGAAAGTATAAAAGAAAAACTTGAAAATGAGAGTTTCAAACTACACTAAATTTTTGGTTGTCATGAGCCCTATCTTAATGGTCTTGAAAAGATGTCGGAAATCATATTCTCCCTCAATAAAACATCGTCTTTAGTCTTCCTCCCTACCTCTCCTCCAAATATCGATCATATACCCCTTCATATGTGTAAAAATCATCCCAACACTTGGAGAATTCAATTCAAACCATCATATTCTTTGTCCATATTCCTTAACACTTTTTAGTTGGTGACGTTTTAGATAGATTTGCTAACATATTCTTCATTCGACCGTTAATATTTCTTGAGGCGCTAACCAACCGATTACCGAATGTACTCACTTATTAAGGCGTACTTAGCAATATACCAATCTTGTCACGCCTAAGACTTAGCAGTAACCCCCAAACCAGTTGGTCTAAGGCACTAGGTGATAATGCACCCTTATTGTATTTTTTTATATGCTGCCTTAAGTAATTACAAAACCAGTGTTCATTTTTCTTTTAAATTTTATTTTATGTATCATTTATATTTTGTTGATTTTTTTATACTACGGTTTTCAGGCAAGAGTATTTCAAGGTATCCTCTATTGTTTCAAGTTTCAAGATGTGTGCAAGTGCGTATAGTAGGATATTAACGTTCAGAAGTTTGGACTCAAGAATATGGAATTTTTTTCAGACTTATTTCTATCTGTAGACTAGTAATTTCTTCATCTTACTAACCCTTGGGACAACAGCTCATGACCACATATTACTAGCTTCATTCTAAAATATCTAATTTTCTTGCATTTCTTAAGCCTTTTCCTCTCTTTCATATGAATTTTTCACTTTCTAACTTTTATTTTCAAATTCTTCAAGTTTTTTTTGTAGTACAAAATAATAAGTGAATAAATACAAATCTCCCCGCAAATCTGTTTGCAGTAGTGTCCCTACTAATGCTGTTGTTCGAGCTCAAAAACCCGAAGACTTGGGTGAAGAATGATAGGGTCAATAGTTAGTCAAATGGAAAGCCTCCCCCAAACGTGTTCTTAGCACATACATATTTTTTTTGGAACTACTAATATACACATTCCCATTCTTAGTTGAAACAGTGTTGCCACTATTTATTGCTTGAAAACCGAAGCATTGAGGAGAGGCAGAGGAAAGTTAGTCGTGATAAAGCGGCTCCTGCAAGAACATGGGCTCCTCCGATAGGTCAGCGGAAAAATACGGTTTTAATCTATACCCATTTACTTTGGAAAGGGAATCGTCTTTAGGATTTTCTACATCTATTACACCATGCGGGTATAAATACTGCACCACAAAAGGTCCCATCCAACAAGATCGCAGCTTACCCGGATGAAGATGGAGACGGGTATCGTAAAGAAGCATTTATTGTCCCGGTGTGAATGTCTTTCGTAAAAGGTGTTTGTCGTTAAACACCTTTGTCCGGTTCTTTAATATAACCATATTATCGTAGGCTTCATCACGAAACTTACTCGGCTCATTTAATTGCAGATTTCGATAGCTGCCCGCTTGGTCAAAATCGAAGCTAAGCTCTTTAATTGCCCATATCGCTCTATGTTCGATCTCGACAAGGAGGTGGCAAGCCTTCCCAAACACAAGCTGATAAGGAGACATGCCAAGATCGGTCTTATATGCAGTACGAAATGCCCAAAGAGCATCAGTCAGTTTAGAGAACCAATCTTTATGGTTCTTAGAAACCGTTTTCTCCAAAATTTGCTTGCTCTGTCGTTTGGAGACCTAGCTTGCCTGCTCGTTTTGGGATGATAGGGCGTAAAAAGTTTGTGGTTGATTGAATATTTCCGCATCAAACCCTCGAAAGACCGATTGCAGAAATACATCCCATTGTCGCTAATGATAGCGCGTGGGTGCCCGAACCGAGAAAAGATAGTTTCCTTAAGGAACTTAACTTCAACCTTGTTATTATTAGTACGACTCGATATTACATCAACCCATTTAGAGATATAATCAACCGTTAAGAGAATATATAAATTCCCAAAAGAGTTACGAAACGGGCCCATGAAATCAATTCCCCACACATCAAATATCTCAACAACCAAGATTGGTTGGAGCGGCATCTCGTTCCTCCGTGAAATCCGACTCATATGATGACACCGTGAACAGGTTTTACAATAATCATACGTATCTTTGAATAACGTTGGCCAATAAAATTCGCATTGCAAAACTTTTTCCGTAGTTTTTCTTGGGACAAAACGACCGCCACATGCTTGATCATGGCAGAAGGACAATACACTCCTGAACTCATTAGTAGGGACATACCGATGAATGATCTGATCGGGACAATACTTGAACAAATAAGGTTCGTCCCAGTAAATGTGTTTTACATGGGATAAAAATATGTGATTGTTTTGATTTGACCATTCGCCGGGTAGAAATCCCGTTGCTAAATAGTTCGCGACATCAGCGAACCAAGGTTCACAAGATAAGGTTAAGAGATGTTCATCAGGAAAAAAGTCGTTTATTAGAAAGGTCAATGTTGGCACTACGACCGGTGAGCCAATTAGGTAGGGCCTGGATTTTTCTAATGCAAAAACAACTACCAAGAGTTCTTTCTCGGTGGTTGTATAGTTCATTTAGGCATCGTTCAAGGTCCTACTCGTATAATAAATGACATGTGGTATCTTATCGATATGCTGTCCTAAGACTGCATCGATAACAAAGTCGGATGCATCACACATTAGCTCAAAAGGGTGATTCCAGTCTGGAGAAGATAGAACGAGGGCGGTAGTGAGAGAACGTTTAAGGAATTCAAAAGCAGCCAAGCAATTCGAGTCGGAGTGAAAAGTTGTATCCTTGGTCAAGAGAAGAGTTAAGGGTCTGGCAATCTTGATAAAGTGTTTGATGAACCGTCTATAAAAACCAGCATGGCTAAGAAAGGATCGTATATTTTTGACGCATTTGGGAGGAGGAAGGTTGGAAATGACATCTATTTTAGCTTTGTCAACCTCAATGCCATTTCGTGAGATGGTATGCCCTGAGACAATACCTTCTTGAACCATGAAATGACATTTTTCCCAATTCAAAATTATATTCTTGTCCTTACTGCGGGTAAGAATAATGTCAAGATGACGTAAGCATTCCTCGAAGGAATCCCCAAAGATGAAGAAATCGTCCATGAATATTTCCAGAAAATTCTCGACCATGTCAGAGAATATCCCCATCATACACCGCTGAAATGTAGCGGGAGTATTGCATAACCCAAAGGGCTTGCATCTATAAGAGAAAGTGCCGAAAAGACAAGTAAAAGTTGTCTTATTTTGATCCTTATCGGCGATGGAAATCTGGTTGTAGCCTGAGTAACCATCCAAGAAACAGTAGAACTCATGCCCAGTTAAGTGTTCCAACATCTGGTCAATGAAAGGTAGAAGGAAGTGATCTTTCATCATCATGGCATTGAGTTTTCTATAATCAATACATACCCGCTACCCAGTTTGGGAGCGTGTTGGAATCAACTCATTTGCCTCATTAGTTATGACTGTGATACTAGACCTTTTAGGGACAACGTGAATAGAACTTACCCACTGGCTATTAGATATTGGGTAAATTATACCACTATCTAAGCATTTGACGATTTCCTTCTTCACCGCCTATTTCATGAAGGGATTCAACCGTCTTTGTAGGTCACGGGCTGGTTTGGCTTCATCCATCATATATATATGATGTTCAACAATTGAGGGGATAATCCCTTTGATCTCCGCCATTCTTCAACCAAAATCTTACCGATTTAATTTCAAGACAGACAGAAGGGCTTTCTCTTGCTCTAAGACTAGAGAAGCTAAGATGATGACGGGCAAAGACCCATTCTCACCTAAATATGCATATTTAAGATGAGACGGCAGCGGCTTGAGTTCAAGTGTCGGCGGAGAGACGATAGAAGGTAGGGTAAGGGATCGATGCTTGAACTCAACGGACTCTATGAGAGGTTCATAACTAGCATAAGAGACTGACTCAGATAGCTCAACTAACTCGTCCGAAAAGTCAAAGGATTCGAACTCAGGGGGTCACTCGTTGATAGAAGGGTCCCGTGAATCAAGATCATCAAGGAAAGTGAATCCTTCGTATTCCCTATTCGTGTAAGAAGCGGTGGGATCAAACAATAACGCACTAGTGGGATCGAGATTATTGTCGTAGAACAAAAACTCCTCAAATTCACAACTGTCGGGAGCTATCTCGTGGACGGAACATATATCTATCATATGAACAGAAGGTTCGAAGGGTTGACTTCCTACTATGAAAATGTTAAGTTCAATTGTCATCTTCCTATAGGATAGGTTCATTAAACCGTTACGACAATTGATTACCGCATTTGAGGTTGCGAGAAATGGTCGACCAAGAATCACCGGGATTTGGTTCCGTGGATTCGCCACAGGCTGTGTATCTAAATCTATAAAGTCCACAGGGAATATAAATTCTCCGAATTTAATCAACACATGCTCTAGCTCACCCTTAGGGTGGATGATAGATTGATCGACCATTTGAAGAGCACAGTACGTGAGTTTCAACTCTCATATACCTAATTGCTCATAAACAGAATAAGAGAGTAAGTTAACACTAGCACCAAGATCGAGAAGAGCGCGATTGATATTTTTACCCCCAATAGTTATAGAAATTGTATGAAAACCGGCATCTTTATGTTTCTTGGGCAAATTTTGGGTAAGAGCATCACTCACATTACTTGCTAAGAAAACTTTTTTAGGTACTTGAGTTTTTCTTTTCTTAGTGCACAAGTCCTTAAGAATTTTTGCATAGAATGGAACTTGTTGAATAGTATCTAAGAGAGGAATATTAATGTTAACTTGCTTAAATATTTCCACAAGCTTCTCCATCTGTGGATTTAATTTGTTGGGCCTCAACTGGTTTGGAAAATGAGCTTTATTAAAAGGGTTTGGGTCCAACACTTGGGAAGAAGTTTGTGAAGATGGAATGGATCCCAAAACTGGAGTTGGGATAGCCTGAGGGGTAATCCATTCAAGGAAGTGGACAGAGAGTTTGAGCTCAATGGAGAACGGAGAATGGGCTTGGAAGAAGATGATTGATTAGAAAAAGAAGAAGTAAAAGTAGTAGCTGGGGTGTCATCGAAGTCATCAAATTGTTATCCAACATGGTTGTTAAGCATTCTTCCCGATCTCAACCTAGTTACGACACTCACATTATGATTTTATTATTTAAGAATAGGATTAGTGTTTTATGGATGGTCGGGATTTGCTAGAGGTTAAGATGAAAGTTTTCCTTTCTCTCTTTCACTCATCGCTGCATTTAACTGTGCAATTTGTGCTTTGATAGATTTGATACTTTCACCGAGGGATGCAATGTGTTGTACTAATGATTGGATAGAAGAAGTTAAACTAGCAGATGTTTGAGCAGAATTTTTAATAAAATCTTCTAAGTTTCTCTCGAGTGCAGAGACTTTGTCAGTGCCAGCAGGAGGAAAGTTATTTTGTGGTTGGAAAGAATTGTTATAAGGGGCAAAATTGTTGGTCGGATTTTGGAATGGTTGCGGTTGAAAGAGTTGCTGAATTTGTTGTGGTGGTTGTTGTTCCTGTGGAAGAAGCCTTTGTTAGTTGTTTTGACTTTGGAACAGATTTTGATTTTGGTTTTGATTCCAAGCAAAATTAGGATGATTCCTTGTAAGATTTTAAATATATAAAATATTATTTTTGGATTTTAAATAATAAAATAATAAATTTTATGAATATTATAAAAGTATGGAAATTAGTTTTAATGGAATGACACACACACACATATATATAATTTGAAATTTTTTTTATTAATTGGAATGTTAATATGAATTATTAATTATGAAGGCATTTATTTGATTTGGACATTTTATAAATTATTATACAATTATTTATATACAAGTTTAATGTTAAAATTGATTAATATTTCCTAATTTTGCATTAAACTAAGTTATTTGTTAAAACCATGTTTAGGTATCATTGCAACATTTCATATTTTAACAATTGTTCATATTTAAAAACCATGGTTTCATTTTTAGTTGCTTTTAATTTGTTTTGTTTTTTAAGAAAAGAAAAAAAAAAGGAATATTAAATGAGTGAGGGGGAGAGGGACAAAAGAGCTTGGTTAAGATAGGAGACGGAGAGGCATGGGCTACAAAATTTAATGGACAGAGAGGTTGATTCCATTCCCTGGATATTAATTGAAATGGAGGGAGAATTTGGAGCATGGCCTCACTCATTATTTATTCTTTGTTCAAATAAAAGATTGGAGTGAGAAAAATGTGAAGATGGACACTTCCATTCTCTGCGTACAACAACAGATGGGTGGAAAAAAATGGGAAAGGGGCTAGCACCATGCTTTTTCTTTTTCTCCTCATATGCTTCTTGCTTCTTCTTTTCATTTTTCTCCAAGAAAATTCAAGTGGAGCCACCCCAAATCTCCTTGTATTCTCATTCAAGCTTGGATCTCCTCAATTTTTCAAAATTCTTCCAGGCTAAACTCCTTGATTTCAAGTCTTAGTTTTATTTCAATGAAAATATAGTTTATATAAAAACTACTCTTTAGCTATTAGATCTTGTGCTAATGGGTTTTAATGCTATGTTTTGTTATAGTAGTGATGGTGCTCAATATTGGCGATCCCCAAGATCAGGACACATGGCAGATGATGTGTCCCAGAACTCAGAAGAAAGGGCCCACAGGGACCGACCAGACCACCCCTGTAACCGACCTACAAGCGCGAGCTGGCCCTCCTCAGCCCCCCTGCAAATGGGCCTCCTCGGCCCCTCAGCTCGCCCCGAGTTGCCACAAGACCCAGACATCTCGGCCTTCTCGCTCGCCCCCGAGCTTCCCAGCCGAGGGCGTCTTCCTCAACCCTCCGACCAACTCCACCGCTCACGGGCTTAACCGCCGCTCCGCAAATCTCGCCATGCGCAGATTCTCCGCCAGCCATATCCCACGTTCCACGCCATCACGATCCCCATTAATGGGCGATCCGCTCTCCGCGGGCGAGACGTTGGGAGCATAACTGCTGGCGAGATTCTCACGCCAGCTGCTGCGTGCTACCACAGCTATATAAACCCTAATCACAGAGGGGTCAAGTAAGCCATTTTTTACTCCACTTAACCGTTACGCTGCTCGGATGTAGTACTAACTTGATCGTCAGAGGGTCCTCGGTGGTACCAAACCACCCCGAGACTTCTTTGCAGGCATTCGGCGCTAAACTCGCCAAGTCACCAATCTCCTCCAAACCCATTGAGACCCACACACAACTGGAGATCACCTCCAGAATCCACCGGGAGATCGACGGAAGACAACATCTGAAGGAGACCCGAAAAGGACCTCATCAGTTGGCGCCGTCTGTTGGAAACGCAAACTCCACAAAAACAAAGTTGGCATTCCGATCTCCGTCCACATGGCAAGCAACCATCCTGAATATCCGGGTACCAGCCGCCGCCTCCCTCTCACCGGAGGCGCGGATGAACTCCCTCCGGTGACCATCATCAACGCCTTCGCCAGCCGAATAGATTGGCTTCAGTCCCTCGTGGAGGCGCTCATCCGCGTCCAAACGGCCGGGCCAGGGCCCTAGATCGCCGCTCCTCCACCTCCAGAAGGCTCTGCCCCCGTCGGCATGGCTGACCACCGGCAGGCTACGACTCCAGACCACGGATCTCACGGGCCGATACTCCCGGAGGCCCGTTGGGCGCCCCGCGGCTCCACACCAAGGTCCGTCGCCAGAGCGCCTCGCCTCGAGCCTCCTCGCGACCCGTACCCCCCTGAGGAGATGTCAGTCACCTCGCCTGCTCACAGGCATGACCAACGCCCTCTCCCTCAACGGGGTCGCACAGAAGGGGATCGCCACGACGGCTCGAAGGCCACCTCGCCCGGGGATCTGAGGAACCTCATCGAGAGGAACCGAGGCCGTGCCCAGACGCAGGTCTCCCACAGCAGAGGCCAGGGATCGCAGGGCACCGAGTCCTCGGGGTACCACGGCCGACTCGACGTCCTCGAAAAGAAGATCGAGGGCATGCGCCGAGAAGGTCGCCCCTCGGCCAACGGGGCTGAGTATGCCGCCGACTTACTCACCAAACCGTTTACCGAGGGACTGCTCGCTGTCCACATCTCCTCGCGCAACAAACCCCCAAAGGTCTCTCTGTTTGACGGGAAGATCGACCCCAAAGACCATTTAGATGCCTTCACCGCGGGGATGAGCTTCCAGGACCATTCTGACGCCGCCCAGTGCAGAGCCTTCCCAGCCACCCTCATCCGCGCAGGTCGAGACTGGTTCCGAGGGCTCGAGCCTCGCTCAATCTCGACCTTCGACGAGCTGACTACTCAGTTCCTTGGCCACTTCGTTGGGAACCGTCGGCAGAAGCGCACGGTCGACTACCTCTTCACAATAAAAAGCGGAGATAAGGAGACGTTCAAGGCTTACATCACCCGCTTCTACAACGCCCTCCTCAAGGTCCCCGAGCACCGGGACGAGACCGTTATCACAGCGCTCAGATCTGGCCTTAGGCACAAGGAATGGTTGCGCTCCTTTGCGTTGGCACAGCCTAAGACCATGGCCGAAGTCAAGGAGTGGACCGAGCACGAGGTTCAGCTGGAGTCCAAAGCGAACGCGAACCTCCCCCGAGAAGAACGGCCCGACCCGAAGAAGAGGGCTCGAGAAGAGAGGTCGGAGCATCAACAGCCCTATCACCCGAAGTTCCAGGAGTACACCCCGCTCAACGTCTCCCTCGCAGTGTTACTGGAGGAAACCCAAGGCGGGGTTTTTTTCAACTTCCCCCAATCTCGCGTCAGGCCTCGAAGCGAACCCGGGGCCCTTACTGCGCCTACTACCGGACGCTGGGCTATGCCACGGAGGATTGTAAGCAACTCCTGGACTATATCGAGGAGCTCATCCGATCGGGGCATGTTCCCCTTCGAAAGACGGTGCACAGGACCGCGATGTCCTGACGCTGAGATTCGGGGCAGATGCTATTTGGTTTTATCCATCCACCTCTCCGAAGATGCCAAGTTGATTTATGGCACCGTGTATCGGAGGTTTAGACGGATGCGGCCGATGTAGCAGACTTTGTCAGATTCCCCCTCGCTTGAGGGGTTTTTTGATTGTGGGGACGCTCTTCCCTGCAGGCGCAAGCCCCTGCAGTTAATTACGCTACCGCATCGCGGTAACAACTTTCTCCTTCTCCAGAATTTCATTTCGTGTCGTGTGTGTTTGTTTTGATTGTGGTTGCCCGTGGATTGTATACGGAGACTGAATAATGCCGTCGTCCGTAGGACGTGGATTAGTCCAAATCCGTATTTATTTAGATTTGGGTTTGGTGTTTTTAGTTTAAGGATACGTTAGCCGTATTGAGCCTAAGATCAATTTAAACGTTCGTTAAGGATACGTTAGTCCTGTTTGAGACTAAGATCAACTTAACGTAGTGATTCATTTAATATATGGCTGTCAGGACTCGTCACCTCTCTGACGTCGTTGAAGGATTACAACGGCGGATGTCAGAGGAGTTCAGAGATGTACCCTTGAACCAAGGTTGATTTGGAGTTTTATCGTTCATTTGAGTGTTTAAGGATACGTTAGCCGTGTTTGGGGCTAAGATCAACTTAAACAGGACCGTTTAGATCCGGCAAAAGAGCATTTGGAGGCTCTATTGTTCCAGTTTAGGGACGTAGTGGTCCATCATTAGTTTAAGGATGTTTCGGTCCAATATTAGTTTAAGAACGTCTCGGTCTAGTATTAGTTTAGGGACGTTTCGGTCCATCGCCAGTTTTAAGGACGTGGTGGTCCATCATTAGTTTAAGGACGTTTCGGTCCAATATTAGTTTAAGGACGTCTCGGTCCAGTATTAGTTTAGGGACGTTTCGGTCCAACATTAGTTTAAGGACGTTTTGGTCCACGAGTTTAAGGACCCCGCAGTCCATATTCATATGTGGTCGTCGGGACCCGTCGCCTCTCTGACATCGTTGAAGGATTACAACGAGAGGTGTCAGAGGAGCTCGGAGATGTACCCTCGAACCGGTCGTAAATTGATTTAGGGAGCAGCCGTGCTCAGTCAATTTTATTTAAGGACTTACGGCCAAAATTGGGCTAAGTCCAGTTGAAAATGTTCGACACCCTTATTTATTTTTGGTGCATTGCATTACTTCTAAAGATGCAGAGCATCAATTTCACTTGGGCTCTGCCCCCTTTTTATTGCTTTGCAATTTATTTTGGCCTACTAGGCCTCTCTGATTTGGGCCTGGCCCTTCAGTAAAAGAAATGCATTGCATTTGTTAGGCGCTTTGCGCCAATCATTGAGCGCAAGCGCTTATGGTGAGGACACGTGTCATGCTCGGTGAGCGCAAGCGCAACAGCGCAGTGCGCTGCGCTGTTGCGCTGCTGACACGTGGCGCGCTCTGGTGAGTTGCGCTAATTACAGAGAGCAAAACTCTATTTCAAAAGCGCGTAGCGCAAGTTATTCTGTAGCTGACACGTGGCGCTCTCCCAAGAGCGCAACAGCGCAGATTGGAAGTGCAAGGCACTAAGAATCTTTTAGATTCAAGAACAGAAGTGTAAAGCACTATTTGATTTCTTGATCTAATTTAGATCAAAGAAAAATAAGTTTTTCTTTTTATTTCAAGAACCAGAGGTTCATAAAAGTGCAAAGCACTATTTTTTTATATTTTTGTTGTTTTCTTGTTTTAAAGAACCAGTGGTTCATAAGAAGTGCAAAGCACTGTTTATTATGTGAAGATCATTGATCTGGTTTTTAGATCAATGATTTATTAAAAGAGATTTCTTCTCTCTCGTGAAGGTTTTTACCATTTTCTTTGGAATTTTCTCAGAGTTCTCTCTCTGTTTGAAGCTCTTAACTTTTTTCGAAAAAAATGTTCATTCCTTTGAATTGAGGCTTGGGGTCCTTTTTATAGTGCCCATAAATTAGTTAAATTTGTTAAAGAGATCTTTCTCTGAGTGATTTGGGGAGTTTTCCCCACCGTTGGATCTTTGATCCAAGGGCTTCTGTTTTACAGAAGAAAATCTTCTTGTTTTAACAAGAACAGAAAGATTTCTTTAAAATCTTTATTCTGTTTGGCGCAAATGCCCCAGCGCGTGACACGTGTCGCGCAGCGCAACTGCACTAGCGCATCTGCGCTGACACGTGTCGCGCAGGGCACAGCGCAGCACTGCTGCGCTTGCGCAACTGCGCTGACACGTCGCGCGCAGCGCACAGCACAGCGCTGCTGCGATTGCGCAACTGCGCTGACACGTGTCGCGCAGCGTAGCGCTTACGCAAAAGCGACTGCGCTGACACGTGTCGCGCAGCGTAGCGCTTACGCAAAAGCGACTGCGCTGACACGTGTCGCGCAGCGCAGCGCTTGCACAACTGAAGCTTTGCTTCTATTTTGTTTTTAATAGAGCTTTGCTCTTGATAGAGTGCGCTACCTTGGGCGCTGCGCTCCCTGCGCTGGTGTGTCTGATTTTGACACATGGCGCTCTATACGCAGCGCAGGGGATCTGAAGCGTTGCTTCATTTATTTTAATTTTAATTTTCAATACAGAGCTTTGCTCTGATTTGGGAAACGAAGCGTTCGTTTCCCGCCTTGGAATTTGAATAGAGCTTTGCTTTGATTGGGGTAAACAGGGCACCTCGTTGCCTACTTAATGGACAAACGGCAGGCCGACCGCGAACAGGAGCAGCGTCCTCCTCTCGCCGAGCTGACCATCGGCCAGATCATGCTTGTCTCAGCAGATGGCCAGTCCGGCGCTCGAGAAGCCCCGTACCCGGTGCCGAGCACGAAGACCCGCAAGCCTCCTGGAATCTCGGGCCACGCTGATAGAGTCATCTATTAGCATGTACTTTTCTTTCGAGGCAATGTAAACTCTCCCTAGGGTCTATTGTTAATTTAATAAAGATCAACGGAACATTGCGGAAAAATAGGAAAGATCTCATTTATTCAAAAAAAAGGTATTATGGGCTCCTCAGCCATACATACAAAAAGAAAAAGAAAATTACAACAACGGGGGAAGGGGGTGCAGAGAGCACGGCTCATGATACTTGGTGAAGATCTCCACCAGCCGAGGCCTCACGAGATACAACCTTTCCCCTCGGTTCCCCCCACGCGCGTTGACCCTGAGCCTCAACTCGTAGCACTCGCGGACGAGCGCCTCCGAGCGAGCCAGCCAGTTCCCGGAGATCAGGCCGAAGCGCCTCAGGGACCGCAGCTAGCCCACGGCCTCGTCATAGAGCTGCTCGGACAGGGGGTTGTAAAGCCCCGATGATGCCCTCCAGATGGAGTACATCAACAGCTGCAGCAGGGAGGAACGTCGGGGGAGCAACTGGCCGAAGTGGTCCTCGATGCTCCCATATACCAACTGCACCGTGTCCTCGGTGCAGTTCTGGTCATAGAGGTATACGTCTTCGAAATGGATGATCTCAGGGATGGTAAAGGAGAAGTCCTGCATTCTCGATGCTCCGTTTACAAGGAAAGGAAGGACTAGTGCTCCTTCAGCCTTATATACCCGCTGCGCCCTAACGGAACTCAACGGTCCCCCGCTTTCGCCCAAGAAGTCGCTGCCATGCGGCGATCATCGAGCCTTCTCTGACAGAATCGAAGTGACGCGACCCTGGTGCTTCGCCTCTCCCCACATTCAATGCGCATGCTATGCGCACACCCGCCGCGACCGTTCCTGTGCCCTATACCTCCAACTGGATGGTCGGGCGAAACCTCATGAATATTCGGCCGAGCAGCTACCCTGCCCGGTTATCCTTAGCCGGCCTCCCCAGGCACCCCCAGCGCTAAGGATCAAAGTCCTCCGTAGAGGTAGTCGAGCGGCTCCCCTGCTCGGCTATACCTAGCCGGTGGCTTCCCTACTCGTAATGCCAGGGGTCAAAGCCCTCACCAAGAGGCAACCCAGCAGCTACCCTGCTCGGTTATCCCTGGCGGGTAGCTTCCCTACCACAGTGCCAGGGATCAGAAAGTCCTCCCAAAGGCAGTCGAGCCCAACCGTCGCTCGGCTATCCCTGGCGGGTAGCTTCCCTACTGCAATGCCAGGGATCCGAAAGTCCTCCTAGAGGCAGTCGAGCCTAACCGTCGCTCGGCTATCCCTGGCGGGTAGCTTCCCTACTGCAATGCCAGGGATCCGAAAGTCCTCCTAGAGGCAGTCGAGCCTAACCGTCGCTCGGCTATCCCTGGCGGGTAGCTTCCCTACTACAATGCCAGGGATCCGAAAGTCCTCCTAAAGGTAGTCGAGCCTAACCGTCGCTCGGCTATCCCTGGCGGGTAGCATCCCTACCGCAAAGCCAGGGATTAGAAAGCCCTCCCAGAGGCAGTCGAGCCCGAGGATCCCTCGCTCGGCTGTCCTTCAGGACAAAAGCCTTCGCCAAGAGGCACCGGGCAGTAACCCTGCCCGGCCAAGGGTCCTTGGTAGGCTTCTACAGCCTCTCCTGCACCAAGGACCAAAGTCCTCCCAGAGGCAGTCGAGTCCTTGCTCGGCTATCCCCGGCTAGTAGCTTCCTACCACAACCGACAGGGATCAAAGTCCTCGCCAAAAGGCACTGGGCAGTAACCCTGCTCGGTCCCCGTACTGAAGGATCAAAAGCCCTTGCAAGAGGCAACCGGGTAGCTACCCTACTCGGTCATCTCCGGCTGGTAGCTCCCTACCCATGACGCCAGGGATCGAAGCCCTCGTAAGAGGCATCCTAGCGGCTGCCCCACTCGGTCATCCCAGGCTGGTAGTTGCCTACCCACGGCGCCAGAGATCCCGTCCTGAAGTTATCCCTGGCGGGTAGCTTCCCTACCGCAATGCCAAGGATCGAAAAGTCCTCCCAGAGGCAGTCGAGCCCAACCGTCGCTTGGCTATCTCTGGAGGGTAGCTTCCCTACCGCAACGCCAGGGATCAGAAAGCCCTCCCAGAGGAAGTCGAGCCCGAGGATCCCTCGCTCGGCTATCCTTCGGGACAAAAGCCCTCGCCGAGAGGCACCAGACAGTAACTCTGCTCGGTCCCCGTCCTGAAGGATCAAATCCCTCGCAAGAGGCAACCGGGCAGCTACCCTGCTCGGTCATCTTCGGCTGGTAGCTCCTTACCCATGACGCCAGGGATCGAAACCTTCGCAGGAGGCATCCGAGCGGCTACCCCGCTCGGTCATCCCAGGCTGGTAGTTGCCTACCCACGGCGCCAGAAATCGGAATCCCTCGCCAAAGTGCAACGGGGCAGCTTCCCATCCATCCTCGGCACAAATAAGGCGGACAGCCCTCTGCCCATCACATGTAGAGGATTCGAGCCACCAACAAGGGGCATCAGGTCTATCCAAGTCTTGAGCGATCTCCCCTCAACTTTGGGGCCATGGAGACGCCTCCTTCTCAGCAGCGCTTGGCAAGTAATTGAAATCAACTCGACGAACGATCGCTAGACAAATAGCCGACCTGACATGGAAGCCCAACATCGCAAGAAAAGAAATTTTACGAGCATTCTTCATGAACAAAAGACAAGTGCAAACCGATGAAACTAAAGAAAAAGTTTTATTACTAAAAGGAAAAGTCTTTACAAAGGGTATTTTTGGCTCCCCAGCCTTACAAAATGCCCGGAGGCTTACAAAATTCCAGAAGCAACGAAATAAAAGGAGGAGGAAGACGGGGGCTTTAGGCCTCGGGGCCAGGAGTGACCTCGGGGCCCTCGACATCCACCACGAGGCGAGCTAGGTACTCGGCGACTTCCTCGCCAGGAATCTCCTGCCCATGTTCGTCGGCGCCCGCGAAGGGGTATTCGGCCCGGAACTTTTTGTCGGCGAACCCTGGCACCCGGGCCTTAACGGCGTTGAGGGCCACGTGCCAGATGAGGGTCGTGGCAATGACCAAGTCATCATTATAGTCTTTCGACTTGTTGTAGCCCTCCACCGCCTTCGCCGCCGAGAGGTCGGCCAACTTCGCCGCCCTCAGGTCAACCGACTTCGCCGACTCGGCCGCCGCCCCCAGCTCCTTCCGGAGGGTTTTCACCGTCTTCTTCAGGTTGCCGCAAGCATCTGAGCATCCTCGAGCTTGGCCTCTGCAGCCGCGGCGGCTTCGCGGTGCCGAGCGACCTCCCGCTTCCTAGCCACCACCTCGCCCTCCATGGCGGCGACCCTCGCTCTCCATGGCGGCGACCCTTGCCATCACCGCATCCAGCTCTCGCTTGGAGCTCTCTTCCAGCGAGGCGAGCTGGCCCGTAGCCTTCATCGCTGGAGCTATCACCTCGGCCTCCATGCGTAAGGCGAGGGAAACGTGCTGGAGAACCTGAAAGGAAGAAGAGAGATCAGAAAGACGAGGAAGGCACCGAATCTCAAAAAATACATAGTAATAAAAACCAAGCACTTACCTGCACGGACTCCTGGGCGATGGACGCCAGCTGAGCCCTGAAGGTCCCTCCGGGGACTCTACCCCCTGTCGATGTTTCTATTTCGTGCAGTAGGCTATCTACGACGGATAGCCATGAAGGCACTGCATACTGGATGCCCCTTTCCTCCACCATGAACGGAGAAGATGGTCCCCCGGATGACCTTCTCTTGAGCGGCTCTGAGGGAGAGCCGATCTCCTCCTCCGAGGCCGGATCCTCCAGAATCCGAGCCCGCTTCCGGCCTGCCACTTTGCTGGGCCCCGGGGCTAGATCCGCCTCCGAGCACTCGCGGGACACGACTTCTGAGGGAGAAGGAGCTGTGGCAGGCTTTGAGCGGGAAGAGCCGGCACCCCCCGCCTTCGTGACCTTCCTCGGCTGGTGCATAGAAACTCGGAGCGAGTCCATATCCATGGGTCCTGCATAAAACCGAATGCAAAGAGGTCAGCGACACAAGCAATATACAAGCTAAAAAGCAAGCCTAAACTTACCGACAAACTCAACGGGGCTGAGCTCGGCCCAACTCAGGACCCTCTCAGACAGTAGTATGTCGAAACGGGGGATGGGCTCCCACGACACCACTCTCACCGCGACGGGGTCATTGGACTGGTTCCCCGGCAAGCATTTCTCCCTCGATCACTGTGTAGGCATGGGCCAGTCCTCGCCCTCGGGGGGGGGACAAAGAAGAACTTCTTCTTCCAATCGTGAATAGAAGAACTTCTTCTTCCCCTGTCCCGGCGGGGCCTCCCTGTCGCTTTCTAAAGGAAAGGTAGACCCACCTCAGGTCGCCCGCTCAACCACCAGGGTGATTTTTGAAGACGAGGGAAGAATCAAGGAGGGAGAGGCTGAAAGGAATCGCCTGTAACTTCAGGCGGATCAGGAACCCGAGGAGAATCCTCCACGAGTTCGGCACCAACTGGCCAGGGGCTAACCCGAAAAAGTTCAGCGCTTCAACGACCTCAGGAGAAAAGGGCAGGTGCATTCCGCCCTAAAAAGCTTCCAGGTACAGGGCGATCTCCCTGCTCCGTACCTGGTCTCCCCTCTCTCCCTCCTTGTCCAGGCGAAGCGTATATCGCGGGGGAGGGGTGTGTGGAAGCGAGCTTGAGTATTGGCGAGCTCGTCCTCATGCCTCACCCAACACGAGGCGCCGGGGGCAGCGTCTACCGCCTCCTCCCTGGGGGCTTCCCCCGCCGCACGATCCCAGGAAGATGGCCCGACTCCTGCTCCCCGGGAGGACTCAGGCTCACTTAAAGGGTCCCTAGAACCTACCCCGACGACATCTACTGACTCGACAAAGGAAGACATCTAACCATGAGAAGAAGGGTCCTCGGGAAACGAAAGTGGAACAAAGAAGACGAGCGCCGAGCAACCGGGACTTAGAACGGGGAAATATGAAAGAGTAGGGGCCCTGGAACGGGTTCTACCCCTATTTATCACAGCGAGCGACCTCATCCAACGGCTCCCTTCGTCTCCCGCCAAAACACCTCCTCGCATCAAACGGCTCCGATTGTTCCACTTGTCGTTCCCACGCTGGACCGCACCCCTACTGGCGTCGTAGGTCTGCACACGTCGCGTCGGCCAACCGACGCTTGACATGTGGACCGTCACTTCAATAGTAGGAGGCATGAACCGGCGCACCTTCCTTAAATGCAGAGATCTCGGCTTGATTTGCTGACAGGAAAAACAGCTGACAGCCCGGGAATGCGTCCCAACGAAACCTTAGGAGGGAACCACCCCGGGTGGCCCGGCGGTCCATTCCTGATCCGACCCGCTAGCTGATCGGGACAAGAGTGGGGGGCTAATGATGGTGCTCAATATTGGCGATCCCTAAGATCAGGACACGTGGCAGATGACGTGTCCCAGAACTTAGAAGAAAGGGCCCACAGGAACCGACCAGGCCACCCCTGTACCCGACCTACACGCGTGAGCTGGCCCTCCTCGGGGCCCCCTACAAATGGGCCTCCTCGGCCCCTCAGCTTGCCCCCAGCTGTCACAAGACCCAGACTCCTCGGCCTTCTCGCTTGCCCCCGAGCTCCCCAGCCGAGGGCGTCTTCCTCAACCCTCCGACCAACTCCATCGCTCACGGGCATAACCGCCGCTCCGCAAATCTCGCTATGCGCAGATTCTCCTCCAGCCATATCCCACGTTCCACGCTATCACGATCCCCATTAATGGGCGATCCGCTCTCCGCGCGGGCATGATGTGGGGAGCATAACTGCCGGCGAGATTCTCGCGCCTGCTGCTGCGTGCTACCACCGCTATATAAGCCTCCATCACAGAGGGGTCAAGTAAGCCATTTTTTACTCCACTTAGCCGTTACTGTGCTCGGATCTAGTACTAACTTGATCGTCGGAGGGTCCTCGGTGGTACCAAACCACCCCGGGACTTCTTTGCAGGTACTCTTCGCTAAACTCCCCAAGTCACCAATCTCCTCCAAACCCATTGAGACCCACACGCAACAGGAGATCACCTCTAGAATCCACCGGGATATCGACGGAAGACAACATCTGAAGGAGACCCGAAAAGGACCTCCATCAAGTAGTATCAGTTAGATATCATAGTTGTTTTCACTTGTTGTAGCTTGAAAGAGTTAGAATTTTGGATAAACAATAGTTTTCAAAGTTCTTGAATGGAAAACTACAACCCCATGCATGAAAGTCGCATTTTTATGGATCAATCCTTGCAAAGATAGGGTTTTTATGGTTACATGTAGTTGTAAGCTGTTTGTGAAATTTTCTAGTTAATCACGACTTGATTATTTCACAGTTAATGGTATTTTGATGCAAGAAATTGTTGGCTCCAAGTATAAAGATTTCAAAAATCAAATTATAATTTCTAAAACTAATGTTCACTTGATCCATTTTCTGTTGGAAATTATTTGCGGGCTTTGAAAAAATAAAAGATTGGTTTTTGAGCTTTTTAGAGAACCTCGAGACCACCACTGAAACCCGAGACCCCTATTTGCTACCCTGGCCGACCAAGATTTGCCTAAGGTCGACCTGGGCGTCCCGGAATGGGAATTAGAGTTTGTGTCTTTTCTAATAGCTCATAAACTTTCTAATTTGACCATTTTCATACATCTTTTTCACCCAGATTTCCTATAGCACAATCTGGAAGTGTTTTATGTAAGATTTCCAACGTTTTTATGCTTTTAAACTTGGGTTTTTGGATTTTCATGATGTGACTTGATCGTTCGACGTTTGTATGTTGATGTTGGGGGGTATTTTGTTATTTTAGCGCGTGTCGACCATAGGTTCTAACCTATGTGTGCTTCGCGTGTCGTGTCGGTTTTTGAATCTGATTTTGACGCGATACGACGTATTGAAACTGTAGGTAACTCCGTGTGGACTCCATGATGACAAGGAGAGCAAGGCGCCATCGACTTCGGCAAAGCGAGAATCGTAGGTGAGTAGATGTATATCTACGGGAGAAGTCGGGTGGATGGCGTATAGCACCCTCGCAACTATAGTTTAGGGTTATTATATATCTTTATATATATGTGTAAATGTGAGATACGAATACTTAGCAAGTAGGGCTCTAGAAGACTTTAGGTTAGAATAGGCATACTTGTAGGTAGTGCTTATCCTTAGTTTATTTTCTGTAGTCGAGACCCGCTAGTTTTTATTTTTGCACACACACACACACTCACATACACGTGTCATGATATGGGTGTATATGTATATATATATATATATATATATATATATATATATATATATATATATATGGATGCGTTGATATATATATATATATTATACATATACGTATAAGATGAGGATATGAGATGTTGAATGGATATGAGTCGATATGATCGGGCATGATACTGTGAGGCTATAATATGTGATCGAGTCAAGACACTGTATATGATGTGATATATTAAAGGATAGTTGGGCGATTTATACAAAACATGCGAAAAAATGTGACTCGATGAAATAATAGATTGTACGAGACCTTAGATCCGTACCCCTGATTATGATATTGTATGACGATGGATACCGTACGAACTATATGAGTTATATGATGTTTGACCCGTACCCTCGATTGTGAGGATGCCGTACGACGGATTTTATCGTATGAGATGTATATGATGATTGATCCGCACTCTTGACTCGAAGATGTCGTACGATGGATATTACCGTACGTGATACTATGAGGCGGGATCGCCGACTACTAGATATATCGACTCGGATATGCTTCGATTCCTATTTACTTCCAACTCGGTTCTTATTTTAGTCTTTAGTTGCTGAGATAGATGTTAGCTTAGGATCGAGTCATACCTATTTTCAAAAAACTAACGAATCATATGTATTTCAAAAGACAATCCGAGGGACGCTACGAGTTTTCAGAATGATATCTCTTTTCTCAAAATACCGTAGCTCCTACTTTTCTTAAAAAACAACTATTCGGCTCTTCCAATACTATAACGGTATGGCTCGTATATAATTTTATATACCTTATTGTTGCTTTTACTGTTTACTTTCTGTTATGATCTCGTCTGTCAGGACACCAACACTATTACCGATGATGCGTATGTTGCATGTACACTTGCTTGCCGGCTCACACACATCATCATCGGTAATTACCATACCACGTACACACTAGAGAACCTCTACTTCATTTATATAATTTGAAAACCTATAGAAGTAGTATTGTTTTATATTCATGATCCTAGATGCTAGTGTAGACATTGTATTTCTTAGATGCCACATGTTTTCGCATACATACATTCTGATTTTATACTGCAGTTGCGTTATATGCCGATATTCATTGTTCATTATTTAGCTCATGATTTCGAGATTTCTGTATTCATGAGATTTTCTGGATTTGGGGAAAACCGCAATGGAATTTATAAACTTATTATCATTTTAAAAATGCAAAGTGCGGTTTTCTCGTGATATGATGTGTGTGGCATCCACCATGAGTTTTCTCGGTTCTTGAGCCACGTGTGTACATATACCCGATTCAATGAGGGGATGCACCGTCTGCGGGTACATGGTGGGCCCGGTGAGGTACCCCGAGGCAAGAGGATCGTATTGAGAAGGCGATGAGCCCGGCAAGGGAGCACTACCTATCGGTTATTATTGACCCGGTGGAGATCTAGAAGATACCGACTGGAGTCATGTGATTTAGACAGTTTGGGGACGATCTCAGAGATGGCACCCGGAATATTGATATATATTGAGTGTTAATGCTGGGCACCCAGGTTTTATCTTGATTTAGTGTGTCGTTGCTGGACACACATTGATTGATGCATTTACACCCATGCATATATTTACATATGTCATGTTACCACTTTATGACACTGACACGTGTATCGTGGGTTGTACTTACGCTTACTTTTACCCTTATTATTACTCGATGTCTATATATTTTGCTATTATGTATTGTATAACCTAAGAGATAGTCATACATTCGGTTTCTGCTCGGTGATGTCTTCTACTCACGAGTTGGCAACTCACCCCCGTTGTGCCATAGTTTCTTGCAGCTTTGGCCGTACAGGTTCCTTAGCGGCTTTGCTGGCACATCATTTCTTCCGGGTGATTGCATCAATAGGTGGGATACATTGCATCGTGACCACCATTTTATACTTGTATATTTTTCAGTTGTATCTAGTTTAAAACTCCATCAACCAGACTATGTATATTTAGTAGACTTAGAAATCGCAGTTTGTATATTCTTTCGGTCTTAGAGTTGCGCTTGTGTGTTTATTACTGTTTCTGTTTTCCTGATGATGCTAAGTTTTCTTTACTTTATTTCTGAGTTTTGACTCTCGCCCTTCGGCGTTGTATATTTATATTATTGTGTGGTTGTTTCCGCCATTTGGCGAAGAGCTAGATCCCGCTTGGGGATGCCATTTATTATTACTTGTATTTGTTTTTGGGTTAAATATACAAAAGAGGTGCTGCCGAAATTTTCAATGACGAAATATGTTTTCAAGATAGTTACAAAACATTTTGTTTTCGTATACTATTACTTACCTTTAAAATAAAGAAGTTGTTTTCATTGTACCGTTATTTCAAAACTTCACTTCTACTATTTTCCCTAAAAGGTTTAGATTTCTGGGCTTTTGGCTTACTTGAATTAGGTGGGGTCCTATAGGCTTCACTTGATTCAAGTGCCAGTCACGCGCCTTTTCTGGGTCGTGACATTCCTCCATTCCGGGTTATATGTAGATGAATAAGGATTGTTTCTAGGTCGTTGTTGAAAAGAAGCATTAGTTTGTTCTTGATCTTGAGACGGAGGATTCAAAGGACATTCTTCAGTTAAATATGACGAGTCATAACAGCAACCACACATGGTTTTGGGGAGAGAAACTTGGTTTAAGGAGGCTGAAGAGAATTTTCTCTCAATAACTTCGAGTTTCTTTTGCATCGCAGCCATTTCGGATTTCATTGTGATAGAAGTGTCAAACTGATGAATATCT
The DNA here is from genome assembly GCA_030015575.1 of Agapanthus africanus. NCBI lineage: Eukaryota > Viridiplantae > Streptophyta > Magnoliopsida > Asparagales > Amaryllidaceae > Agapanthus > Agapanthus africanus. The sequence continues at coordinate 392,933,095 of JASDDO010000018.1, forward strand.
GCCCTAGATGAAGATGAAGATGAAGATGATGCTGTCGGTCTTGTGCTCTCCCACTGAAGTGTTTGTTCGGCGAGATCTTCAAGAAATTGCCACGCCTCCTCGTCAGATTTTGACATGAAATGACATTGATAAATGGTTTCTAGCATTTGTTTTGTCGCTGAATTAACACCCTCATATATAATTCGGCAAACTTGACATTTTTCGAAACCGTGATGAGGGCATTGGACAAAGAGATCTTTGAACCTTTCAAAGCATTTCCAAAAGGGTTTGTTGGGAAGTTGGGCAAACTGGTTGATCTCGCTCCTAATGCGGGAAGTCTTATGATTAGGATAAATTTTTTTAAAGAATGCCTTAACAAATTCATCCCAATTGGTGATGAAATGTGAGGAGGTGCTACAAATCAACTTTTCTCCGAGATCGCACAAGGTAAAAGGAAGAATACGTAATCGCATACCATCCTCCGAAAGTTTGGTGGTGCTCATCATTGCATATACGTTTTGAAATTTGGTTATAAAAACATAGGCATCCTCAGATTCAAGCCCATGAAATTTGTGCAATAAGTTGATGAAGTGGGGTTTAATTTTGAAGTTATCCCCATTGGCTGGTGGAAAAGACAGACACGCAGGAAGGGACATCAGTTTTGGAGAGCGATGCGTGTTGGCGTTTGAATTTGCGCACCTAGAGGTGGCGGCATCGTGGTGTTGTTAAAACCCGGTGGAGGTCCGTCCATGTAGGGAGACGTGGTAGGTGAAGGAGAAAAAGAAGGTGAAGAAGTATCGATCTCGGAGTCGATAGCAAAAACGCGGACTAAACGGACGTTAGAATCCCGTATCCAACCGAACATGCACTAAGCGGGTTTAGTGTACGTGGCAGCGTGTAAGAAAGCGGTGAGAACGATTTTAAGAATGCTTTACTTTGACAAGAATGATGGACGCAAGACTTGACTCAACTAATCACAAAATGCACAACCAGTCCCTAAAGCTAGGGTCACCTAGGTCAAATCACTAGACCGTTCCTAGACTTTCAAAAGACAAGATGCAGGATAAATCCTTTATCACCTCTTTATTAATCTTACAGCTAGGTAAGTGCCAGGTAAATGGAAGGTATCCGCTATACGAATTACCGAAATAGCGGGCCTAATTAAGTAAACCACTTTTCTTAGTCACACTTTCCTTAGACACCGCAAGAAAAATGCGGATTAGCAATATATCACCCACGACTCTCGCTTGTCTTGATTGAGCGTGATTGTCCTTAGAGACTTAGTCTAGATATTTTTTTATTAATGTAGGGTGATGCATATATCTTTTTTTTTATTTTTGGGGCTTAGGAAGGGTAATGAACTCCCCACCTAATCTTAATTTGGGTTTCTTACCTCTTAAAATCTAAAATACGCAAAAAGATTTTCTTTATTTGCGGCGCTGTTTGCAAAGAATTCTGTAGGTAAAAACAGTTTATTGGAGTTTCAGAGGAGAGAGGAAGAAGTGGAAATGATACCAGAAAAATTTAGGGGCCTGAATCCACTAATTGGTCGCGGTTCCGCCACTAAATGCTCTCTTCCGCCGCGGTTCCGCCGCTGTATGGTGAGATCTCGTCTCTAAATTTTGGCACTGAACTCCACTACTCCTATTTGACAGTCTCTGAATCTCTATTGGTTTGCATTAAGTGCTCCAGATTTCTTGCAAAACTCGTACAAGAATCGTTAAAAATACAAGATGCGGTTTTTATTTTTATTTTTTTTTAAAATTTGTTTTTTATTAAAAAAATCAACCCGAATGATAATAAAAATATTACTACCGTTTTCCCGGCAACGGTGCCATTTGATTGATGTGAAAAATTATTTTTTTAGTGCTTTCTAATTACCGCAATCAATAACGGTGTCGCAAATAACTTACCGATAGTAAGAACGAGTCGTCCACAGGGAAATGGTAAACTATTAATCTTGTTTTAGACGAGTTAATAGAAAAGGATTTGAGAAATATATTATAAAGGTAGCTTTTAAGATCCCTTACGAAAAGCAAGGAGTTTCATTTGTTAGCATCATCGCTTCAAAACTGATGAGAAAGAGGAAGGAAGAAGATAAAATAAAAAAACAATTCAATTTAATTAATAAAATTAGATGCGAAGAAATAAATTGCAGAAAATTAAGGAGGCAAGAAATAAAAATTACTCTACTTTTTATTAATAAAAATTTGCATTACAGAATTCAATTGGTTAAAAGTGCTAAAAATCTAAAAAACCTAGATTCAATTTCTTCATTGCTGCTCGGTCCTTTATATAAGCTCTGGAACTTGAAACCCTAAATGTCATCTTGATATATGTGAAAAGACAATCATGCCTATGAAAAATTTCATCAAACGACCACTATTTGACCGCGGAACCGCTGCCTATGGCTTGATATGGCCGCTGAACCGCCGCCGTATGGTGAGATCTCATCCCCAATTTTTTTCCACTTTCTTCTATCGATTTTAGGAGATCTTTTCGACGATAAAATCCTGAAAATATTTTTTAACTTTTGTAGTTGCGAGAATTTTCAATTTGCTCCTAAATTTGGCAGATCTGATTTACTAACTTGATTTGATTTGATCTCTTAAATCCTACTTGCAGTCTTGAACTGATTTGCTTAATACCTGCACAATATCTCAAATCAAATTATTAATAGCATTTATTTTATTTGAGATAATATTCTAACAATTCATTCACAAATAAATTACTTAATGATTAAGAAATTTAAGGATATTTTATATGATATGATATGCACCTTTAATTTCCAATTATATTAATTATAATTTAAGAAACATATGACAAAATCTTTTTTCACATAAACCCATATATGTTCTCGAATTACAAATAACACCTTTTAGTAATTAGGGAAAATGAATGTAAAAATGTACAATAAATATGACTGATCAGCCCGACAATCAATGTGTGCAAGGAAGATACCTAATTAATTCATCTAAGACAATCTCATAATTCCCGGTACTGGGTCAAAGTTTCGTGTGGTATAAGATGTGTAATGGCGAAAGTAGTGGACATGAAACAGTGTGTGTCCCCGGAATTACATACTCTAGCAGGAACTGGCTAACTAAAATATTACCCGCGTCGACATCGTTTGACACCTCGGCCGTCAAGGTAAAGGCATGCTCCCTCTGAACGGGTCCTGGCGAAACTTTCTGCTATTGGTTGGATCCGTTGAGCTCCGACCTCATGGGAAAATCTCTAATTTGGTGATCGTTAGCCCCACAGATCATGTTGGCTATAGTGCTCTCAAGACAATTATTGTAATCACACGCAGACGATTATGATGATTGAGGAGGGACCTATACGGGTAAAACAATTTTACTCGAGATGATAGTATACTATCTGGTTCATCTCTATCATCATGTACATGTATTATATGGTATTACAGATCACTATTACATATGATAGAGCCCATAGGAATCTTGCTTGACTACCAGAATTATTGTAGCGATCACATTTGTGAGAACCGGGTAGTCTATAAGTAAATCCTTAAATGTCCCTAGTCGTGAGAATATCGAGACTGGGCATCGATATTCCAGAGTAGACTAGTGTATACATTTCTTGACCCCGACGAGAAGCGATGGCCGGTCTCAAAGCCATTGGTGTTAGTTAGTCACCAAAGATAGTATGCAGGTGCTCATTGGGTTATGAGTTACACTGGATAGACCCGCCGGGAACATGCTAGATGGTATTATACCTATTGTCAGATAGCAGTTCTCAGGTGATATGAGTACAGGTTAGTCTGTCGACCTGAGATCGTCATTTGTTTCATGTGAGTTCCCACCGTGCTTTAATTATGACCCTATCACGGCTTAAAGGAGTCGTGCAAACAGGTTTTAGTTGGGTACAGTCTTGAGCCATATGGAGGCAGTGAGCGGATCATCGATGATTCGTCTTTCCCGGTATTGGGGGTAGATGTCGCGCTGTGCACGGGTGGCCATCACCAGAAATCTTGGCCAAGGTGGACGAGAATTACTGATTTGGATCAGTAGTTTCTCAATGAGTGACACCGACACGAATTATTGCGTTATTAGGGGTTTGACTTTATCCACCCCTCTAGACCCGGTATGCGATATTCTTAGGCAACAGACCGGACTGTATGGAGATTGTCACAGACAGGCTCAGTAGGGATACGGATGAGTTTGCTCGTCGGCCTTCCTTTCGCTCAATACCTGGATAGTCGTTACGTACAGCTAGTGTCGCTGACGTGCTTGTGGTTAAACTCACTGCCAACATATTGACGAGTGTTTAGAGTACCACACAGAGGGTTTTCCAGTTCAGGAAAAATGATGTAGTGATCGTATATTGATACGTGCTAGGTTCCGATTAGGTATTTGTACTAGCCACACAGACTTTAATTGGAAAGATGATAATACTAGCCGGCTTAGAATTAAACCGGATTATTAAATCAAGTTTTGATTTAATAATTTACATATATATTTCGATATGTATATTCTAGTATTATGTTCATTGTATTTTTCTATCTCTTGGGTATTCGTATTTTGATACGAATACAGGCATGTATTTACGGGGACGTATTCTTATATTTTTACAAGAATACATCTAGAAGAAGGACACCTCATTTCTAGAATCTACTTTTCTTTTGTTTAAAATAAATTATGAAATGAGGTGGAAAGGAGAAATGGTGGAGAGTATGGGCAAATGATTTATTAATTCATTTGCATATACTATTCAAGCATGGTTGCAATTTTAAAATGGTAAAAATTCTTTTAACAAAACAATTGAAGCATGCCTGAATTTGTGAAGTGATTTTCATTCTACCATTCTTGCTTCTCTCTATTCCATGGCTTATCTTTCTTCTTCTTCTTCAATATCTTCTATCCTTCTCATGTTTTGAGAAACAAGAAGATAAAAAAGAAAGAAAAATGCTAGAACACTCACACACATCCTAAGCACCCTAAATTAGCAATCTAGGATCCTTAGTTACTTCATTGATGAAGTTGAAGCTTGAACTTGGTTCTCTCGGGTGGATCGTCTTCGATGAAGGAAGACCGGCTTGCAAGAATGATCCGGAGCTCTTGAGAGCATGCTAGAGTCCAATCCAATTGGAGCAAATGAAGACGCTACAAAAGTTGTGATTTCTATCCTTTTGTGCTTGCTAGTTTAGGTATTTGGAATAGATTCTTGGGTTTAGGTTTCTAATGCCATCAAAATTTTTGTTTTTGGATTTCGCATTGGTCGCGGGTTAGCAGCGAGGGCACTAAGAACTTTCAGATCAAACATTGTCTGTTAGCCCAGCGGCAATCTCTCTGATGATACCCCGGTTTCTTATAATAGTTGCAAACCAAGTCTTTCCGCTGTGGTGGGATGGCAACACGCTTCATCTGAACACCACCATGATGTCTAACTGGGATCCTTCCTCCTGATCGGACTGGAGTCCCACCTGAAGTCTGGCAAACTGGGCAACTCAGTCCTCCTTCCTGATATTTTTTTCTCTTGTCCATGATCGCCTCAATCCTGCGAGTTGCATTCAGTATCTCGGAGTAAGTACCCAGATCATGTGATTCTAAACACTCCTATATTTCCAAGGTAAAGCACTGCATGAACCTCTTGGCCCGGTCCTCCTCTTGGGCCACCATAGAAGGAGCGAAACGTCTAAGCCTGATGAACTCAGTCGCTACCTCATCGACAGTGCGTTCCTACAGTCGGAGGTTAATGAACTGCTGCTCCATCTCCACTCGAGCGGACTTGGGGAAAAAATTATTGAGAAAAACAGTCGAGAAGTCATCCCAGGCAATCAGTTTCTCCAACGGTTCTCCTCTGCAAGCCACCAGATCCTCGTACATCTTGCAGCTGGATCTTAACTATATCCACTCGATCCTCCTCTGGAACTCTGGCAGCTGCTAGTAAGTTTTCCATATCAATAATCCACTGTTCAACATCTAATGGACCTCCCAACCTTGTGAATATTGCAGACTGCAACCTCCTGAAATCCACGACACTACCCGGACGCCTGCCATAACAGATCTCAGCCACCCTATCTAAGGCGGCAGTAGCAGTCTGTTGGGAAGCAAGCAGACCCTCCTGAAGTATTCATGTTTGCTGATGTTTGTTCTCCACCAAACCCCGCATAATGCCTAGGAGCTTGGCAATGCTGGCCTGGGAACCGAGGGTAGCATCTTCTCCTCGTCGAGCTATGGATCTGAAATGAGATTTTGACGGCATTAGATTTGAAGCACAAGATAAGATATAGATCTGCAAGTAAAAGAACGGAAAGAAAAAACAAGGTAGTACAACGAAATCAAATCAATGAAAATGAATCAAAGGTAGAACTCTAAGTTACTTACACAAAATACCGCATGGTAACTATGCCGTCCGAATTCTACAATCAGAGTCAAAGAAATATGTAGTATGACACGCTAAGGGAACTCTAAACACGTGATTCTAACCTAAAAGATCGGTAGAACCAAATCTAACTTTAACGTCAGCCTGGCTCTGATACCAACAAAATCTTGTCATACCTCGCTTCCCAAAATACGGGAATATAGAAAGTAATCAAGTCCAGCCACGCTCCTATGATAAGGAAAAATCCTTCTATAGTCACGCTACGGCTTTAGCTAAACATGTACAATGATATCCAATATATACACCAATGTACACAAGAGATAATACTAATAGTCATGCTGCATGAAATAACAAAGAATACCAAATAGGTCCATAAAATAAACATAGATTTAAATAAAGATCCAGAGAATTGACAAATAGGTTCAAATATCCAAATACAAATTCGAAAAGAGATACAAAGGTCCTATGTCCTATGGGGGCTCACATGCTAAATACGGACCGTATCAAAATAAAAGAACCTACGCTAAACTATTGTTCTTTGGCTAGCTGTTGAAGATAATCTTTATCCTCCCCGATTGGCGAGTCCATCTCTAACCTGAGGTGGTAAATCTTAGGGGTGTTAGAACACCCAACAAGTACTCAAATGTAAAAGTGTGTGTATGATCACATAGATATGTAAGTGCCGTGATATGCCCATGTGCAACTATGAATACATGTATCGTAACAGTAAGAATATGTAATAACGACAAGTCAAGTCTGGCCCTAGATGTCACCAACGCTAAACTTTAACTAAAATCACGTAAGTTGAAATTGATTGGTGGAAAGCATTCTCGAATCTTGGAGGATATCCCGTACATACCCAGACTACGGCCCACTGTGCTCGGAGCTTATCCCGAATGTTCCGCTAGGCAAAATCCTACACTCACTATCAGCAAGGGTGATGTCCAGCACACCACCCTTGCGACAACTGCGTATTCGACTGGCCAATCTCTAACACTAGAATCCCCTAAAATTACGGGTCCACATTCCACCTTTCAATTTCCCCAATCCCCCATACTTCTAAGTTTAGTCACGACAATTAAACCTGATCACCAGATCTCGAATATCGACTAAAATGATTTACCGGCACGTATCACGAATAAACAATAATCATGGATAAACACTTGAATCACGAATAATCACTTGTATCACAATAAACGCTGAATCATGGAATAGTGCCAAATCAATCAATGTGTGTGTGTGTGTATGTGTGTGTGTGTGTGTGTCTCGGTATTCTAGTCGGTGAGCACATTCTTTCGTTCAACGCTACTTGTCACAAATGTATATCGCATGTCAATGAGTTTTCATATGTGTCAATCAATAATAGTCTCAAGTATGTAAAGCATGTTAAATAATAACGGTTTTCATGTCATGGCAATAACTTTAAGCAAGGACATTTAGGAAACATGTTTTAATGATAGCTCAATTCTAAATTCAGCAATTCCAGTGGATGAGTCATTTAATCGAATATAAAGCATGCGTGATTTTAATGGTTTGATTAATGTGTGTGCTAGGATCCTCGGGTTTTGATTATAATCACAACAGAACATGGGTTCACATATTAATAAGAATCACGATGTTAAGATTTATGTTCTTTAATTACTAAAAGAAGATAACTGATGTTGCATCAATTAACGAAGATGGAGCAAGAGTACTTGCCTTTTTTTATGAACGTTTGTGGGATCTTGACACGACGGTGGTGATCTTGACATGGATCTCGGTAACAATCGACTACGTCGTTCTCTACTTGGATCTCGATCCGGGATAGCTGCTAGGGAGAAAGAGAGATGACAATGATGAGCAGCGATGATGGCGAGAGATGAGCGCTGATGCCGATGAAGATTCTAGGGTAATTGGGTTGCTTGAGTTTTAGAGTGGAGATGAGAGGGGGAAATCTAAGGCTTTTGAAGGATGGATCTAGTGTTTTTATAGAGGAAGGAGGCGGCTAAGTTAGGGTTAGAATTAGGGTTTCAATGCATGTAGGCGTGGGGGTTTATATAGAAATTTGGTCGGTTACATGAAATAAAGATTCGCGGGAGATATCAGGATGCTATCAAATTCTAGTTGAGCCGGCTTAAAGCAATATTGAGCCATCTCAATGAGACGGAGAAGAACTATATGTTTCCTGCCACAACACGAGCCGTCTCAAATTAGACTTGATTTGTCTCAAGTTCATCATGAACCGTCTCACACACAGAGAGAAGTAATGGCAATTCTCTAGACCCATGAGCCGACTCAAGATGGTCATGAGCCTTCTCATGAAACCAAAGAAGAAAATAAACATTGGGAATGACTCTTGAGCCGTCTCAAACTGATTAGAGCCGGCTCAAGCTGACGCTTGATATATTTTATGAACATAGAATCAAAGTAATACATCCAAATACTTGTTTTACCGTGATTTTAGATACATTACACCCATCAAGGCCCATAACAAGATGCAAACTCTTATGAACATTAACAAAAGTAAGGTTATAAAATTTGAATCAAAGTGACCTATCCATCAAACAAACGCAACCTTTTGTCGTGACTTTTGAAGTCCTTATACAAGGCCAGTCGTTAGGAACAACAAGATCAATCCTTCTCTCTGTAAAATTTCTGTAACAAAACCGAGTTCAGCAAAACTTCAATATCTCTCTCATTTCAACACCATTTTCAGTGATTCCTTTTATGTTCTTTTTTGTTTTCATGGACTCTACATGACTACGAGATCAAAATCAAAGCCAAGACTACGAGATCAAAACCAAAGCTTCTATTGTGATTCATACTCAAGAGGGAATCGGGCGGGCCGAAAAGTGTTGTACCTTGGGAATGTCTTTGTCGGTACAATCTGTATGTGGAGTGACAATATGTTTTTAGGGCAACGCAGCTATCTGCTTGCCTCCCTTCGCTAGGCTCGTTTTTCTAACTTTTATTTTACATTTTGATATTATTTATGTGATTGAATTTTCAAAAAAATATTTTATAAAATCATATTTTATTTTAAATCGTTTATTTAGCAATCATTTCCCTATTTTATCCAACAATCTAAGAATGTATTGAGACTGATTGCTTATTGATTAGACTTGGTATATGCTTGTTTATTATATTGAATTGTTATCATTTTATAATATTGCTATTCTAATTTTATTTATGGCTTTAAGTAAAGAACTATTATTTGTTTCTAATCCCATTGTTAGCATTACTACATCCTTTCTTGACTGGTGGCTTGATTCCGGTGCCAACATTCACGTATATTTTGATTTATCTTGGTTGACAACTTTTAACGATCAGTGTAGGGAAAGAGTAATGTTAGAGAATGAAATGGCAACATCTATTAAAAGGATTGGAAATATTTCATTAAAAATATTTTCGGGAAAACCATTACCTTAAAAGATGTGCTATTTGTTCCGGGAAAAAACTTAATTAGTGTTTCTTTGCTTGTTAGAATAGGCTACAATTTATTTTTTTGATAGTAACCAATTTGTCATTACTAAAAATAATAATTTCATCGGTAAAGTTTATTTATATGATAGTTTGTTTAAATTGCATGTTATTCCTTATAATATTTCAAATCATGCTAGTAATAATTCTATTGTTTAAATGTTGAAACTTCATTTTTATAGCATGATAGATTAGGACATATGTTAATTTTCATATTTTGATGCATATGATGAAACTTAATCTAATTTCTATGTGCAAAAATGACTTTAATAATAAATACCAAATTTGTGTTAATGTCAAGGAAACTAAAAATCCTTTTAAGAAAGTCTATAGAAATACCTAAGTATTAGAACTTATATATTCCGATATTTGTGATTCTACTAGTACTCCGACAAGAGGAGGTAATAAATACTTTGTTACCTTCATTGATGATGCTTCCAAATTTTGCTATGTGTATCTTATAGAAACCAAGGATGGGGTTCTTGAAAAATTTAAAGTTTACAAAAATGAGTTTGAAAATTAACTTGAGAAAAATATAAAAATTCTTAGATCCGGTTATGGGGGTGAATATTCTAGCTTATGGATTTTCACGTGGTTTAATTATCCATTCTCACTTTGTTTTGATGATAGCTAAAATATGATAGTTGTTTGGTGTCATACGCTTTATCTTGTTTATCTATCGACACCAAACTTGTATACACTTGATATTTAACTTGCATATCCTATATCTTGTGTATATCGAGTAATATATCAATATCGGCATAATTTACTTATGTTATATTCTTTGATATCGATATAGTACTCTCATCCATTGTTTTGATGTTTCATAAAATGGATATATATATATATATATATATATATATATATCATGTATGTGTGTGTGTAGTATATCAATATCTTTTGCTTTGCACTTGATCTATATCTTGATATTGGTATACTATTCATATTTGTGATATCGGAACAATGAATGTTTCATATACTTGTGTTTATATCCTGTTTATTTCATAACACTGCATATGATGTGCTTGGTCGTTTTGAGATTGTATTTCAGGTTATCTCATGGCACAAGCGTATAAAGGAGGATGGAGGAAATTAAACTTAAACATTATATCTAGTGGAGATTGGATGATATGGACGAGAGCTTCTCAAATTACACATTCAAGCTTTGTGAAGCAAAAGAAGCCAAGTCCAAGTTTGAAGCGTCAAAGTCGAAGTCAAATTTGAAGATCAAAGATCAACTTCAAGATGCTCGTGAGTTGCGTGTCCAAGTTTGAAGCTAAGTAGCTAAGAAGCCAAGTTCAAACGCACGCCAAGTTTCGAGAGCTCAAGATCGAAGAGTCGAAGATTCGAGAATTCAAGACTTGCGATATTGACATAGGAATCTTTGTAAGTACTCTTCTAATTATATTTTATATCATTTAGAGCTCTTGAAACACCCCACACTTGTATGCACAAACATTTTACATTGCATAAATATCAGGGTTTTCGAGTTTAAAGTTTTTATTTTCATAAAACCCCCAAATATCAGTTTTTGTGCTTGACCAGACGTCTTCCATGTTGGTCATCAAACGTCTTCTCTTTGGATTTTTTCAAATGTCAAAAATATCTGAAAAACTAGTTTTTTGAATTGCAGACGTCTTCCCATTTGGACTACAGACGTCTGCCTACTTACTGAAATCTTGATCAATCCTATTTTCTTTAAGTAAGCATATTTTTACATTTTTTAGTGTGGTCAGACGTCTGTGAAATTCTTCATCAGACTTCTGTAAAACAAACCGGCAGACGTCTTGCTCTTTGACAAACGTCTGGGGTTTAATCCCTGGTTTGAATATTTCTGTTCGTCAGACGTCTTCTGCTTTGTTGGTCAGATGTCTGAAGTTATATAGGCATATGACCACTTTTTTTAAGTAAAGACGTTTTTGTGAACAATGGAATAATCCAGATGTCTACAGCTCTTATCAGCAGACGTCTGTAGTTCAAAAGTTTTAAAAAATACGATCGTTTATAACCGTTGGAACTTTTCCAAATAAACTACTTCAGACGTCTGGCTATTTGTTCTTCAAACGTCTGTCGTGCTTTATTTTTTGCTATCCTCTACTTGTTTTGGATTGTTTTGCTTGGATGTTATAAATAGGTTTTGGGTTGGATTTTTCTTAATCAATCACTTGAGAACTTTAACTTGCCAATTCCTAAAGTGATCTTGAAAAGAAAATCTCATCTTTTGTAAGGGTAAAAAAGTTTTGCATTTGCTTATCGAATTCAGTCTCACACACAATCAAGAGCTTCATTTGATTATCCTTACTTAAAGAGTATTAGAAGTGAGCCTTGAGAGAAACTCCTTTGAGAGATTGTGCTAGAATTTCTCCTCTTCTTTACTTTGTGTGAGGACTGTTTAACGCCGAAGACTGGACTGAGACACGGAGGAGGTCTAGCCTAAATTTAGGGGCAGATAATATTTGGACATATCCATTCATCTTTCCGAAGATACCAAGTTGATTTATAGCGCCGTATATCGGAGGTTTGGATAGATACAACCGATATAGCAGACTTTATCAGACTCCCCCTCATTTGTGAGGGTTTTTTTTATTGTGGGGACGCTCTTCCTTGCAGGCGCAAACCTTGCAGTTAATTACGTTATCGCGTTGTGATAACAACTTTTTCCTGCTCCGGTAGGTCACTTCGTGTTGTATTGCATTTTTTTTATCTTGGTTGCCTGTGGATTGTATACGAAGACTATTTTATGTCGTCGCCCGTAGGGCGCGGAGTAGTCCAAATCCGTATATATTAGATTTGGGGTTTGAATTTAGGTTGTATGTTCCGTCAGTTCAAAGAATATTTTGTTTTATTTAAGGACCGTTAATCTGATTTTAGATTAAGATCAACTTAAATATATATATGAATATATGGGCTCAATTTATTTTAACTAAGAATACATTAGTCTTATATGAGACTAAAATCAACTTAGAAATATATTTTAAGATCATTAGATTTTTTTAAGATCCATTAACAGAGCATATAAGCTCGGCTGAATAGAAGTTTCAAAGACTTAGCGAATTTGGGCTCAGACCTGGGCTTTTCCCCCATTCAGCAGTGCTAACCACTTAGTATTTTGACTATATATATAGTACTAAGCACTTTTGTTCAGCGCACACGTGTTGCCACATAAGGCGCAGAGTTTCTTGAAGCTCACGTGTGTTTCACATGAGGCGCTGAGTTTCTTGACGCTCACGTGTGTTTCACTTGAGGCGCTGCAATAGTGCTAAGCACTAATCTGTTTTGCTTTTTCGCGCTCACGTGTGTTTTACGTGAGGCGCTAAATTTTCATTTTTTTAGGCCCTCACGTGTGAAACACGTGAGGCGCTTAGCCCTTTAAAGATTTACTCTCTGTTTATTTTTTTATTTTTTTAAAAAGAAGTTAAATTTCTATTAATAGCGTTTTGACCATTAACGACCACTAAGATCATTGTTTTGAGGATCTGGGAATCAGATTTTATTTGAAAACTAAGTTCTTATGTTTTTTTTATAAACTAATTTTTTCATATAGGGTTAAACCCTTTTTTCAAGGAAATTGAATTCCTGGGATATAACTTCCATCTCTTTTCTCTCTTTTTTATTTCTTTTCTCATACCTAGTTTTTCCTTTAGATTTTGAGTCTGAAGAACAAAATCATCCCGATGAGAATTAAATTCTCAACTTAAGGAAGATTTGCTTTGCGGATCTCAGATCCAAAAAAAAAACTAAGTTCTTTTGGAGGGTTAAACCCTTGAATTTTTATGTGTTAGGCAAAGGAGATATTTTCCTTTCTGTTTTCTTTACCTAGGGTTTTGAGAGAAACAAAGACTTTTCTTCAGCAAGAGAATTGAATTCTCGGTTGTAGTTTCCAAAGCTTATGAGGGGTCTCTCTATATATGCGTGTCCCCAAGACTTGAAGTCTCGGATCCTTTATATATGGATTGCAAATTGTTGATCAGTTTTGAGAAAATCTCTCATTGAATGATACTTATTGATTTAATTGGTCTCGAAGATTATTCGAGGAATTTTATCCGCCGTTGGATCTTTGATCCATTGATTTTCTGTTTAAGAAAATATGTTTTTCTTGTTTTTTAATAAGATTAGGAAAATATTTTCCCGCGCATAGAATTTAAAACGGTGATTTTTTAATCGCCATTAGATTTTTAATCCAAGAGTTCTCTGTTTAACAGAATATATCTTTCTTATTTAGAAAAATTAGGGAAATATTTTCCCATATAGAATTTAATTCTATTTTTTGATAATTTTTAACCACCATTGGATTTTTGATCCAATAGATCTGTTTAACTGGGAATATTTATAGAAATATTTTCCATGTAGAATTTAATTCTACTCGAACAAACCCGCTATAATCTAGGTGCTGATGCTCACGTGCTATGCACACCGGCGCTCATGTGTCTTTCACGTGAGGCGCTGGTATAGGATTTAATCCAGCATCCACGTGCTTTGCACACTAGCACTTACATGCCTTTCACGTAAGGCACTGGTATAGGATTTAATTTAACTAAAGACTGGCGCCGGCACTCATGTGTGTTTTATGTGAGGCGATGCCTTATTATTTTTAACCAATAATAATTTTATAGGAGGGAACAAATGCCCCTACCGTTGTTCTCACGTGGCTTGCACGTGAGTGCAACGGTGTCTAGCTTTGAGCCATCCGATCTGTTTTGGGATTCAAGAAATCTGAACTGACTCCCATCACTTTAAATAGGGTTTCAAGCCCTAGGCGACAGCTGCACCTCCATCTTTCTTCTTTCTTGAGAATTTTATTCTCCATTAGAGTTTAGCTCTATTTTCTTGAAGTTTTGTTCTTCATTCTTTTTCATAGATCTACATTGTAGACCCACTCTACCAAAATTTTCTTGGTGAGAGTCTTCTTCAGCAGAGCTTAGCTCTTACCTTTAAATTTTTTTAGAATATTCGCTCCATTTTTTGTCACAGATCTTAGCTCTAGAAATTTTGTAGTTCTGACTTCATTTATGATCATAGAACCTAGTTCTAATTTTTCAATCTTAAATTGTTTCCCTTTTGGGGATTTTCTTGAACTTTTAACTTCACTTGCTATCACAGATCTTAGTTCTGATTTCAATTTCAGATCTTCTCCCTTTTGGGGATTTTCTTGAAGTTTTTATTTCATTTGTTATCACAGAACTTAGTTTTGATTTTAATTTCATATTTTCTCCTCTTTGCGGAATTTCTTGAGGATTTTATTCAACAAAGTTTTGCTCTAAAAATTTTAGTATTAAATCTTCTGTTTGGGGATTTTTAGAACTTAACTCTATTTATTTTGTAAAGTTGGGCCCTAATCTTAATCATTTTTCTTTTTGGGGAAATCTTTGGTATTTTATACCATTTTTTATAAAACAGAGCTTAGCTCTGAAACTTTATTATTATTAAAACCGGCTTTAGAGAATCTTTTTAGATTTCTCTATTAGGCACATGTTCTAATCATTAATGAGCCGCCATCTTTATTCTGTGTGGCCCACTAGCTTTTTGGAATTAGTAATTTTAGCATTTTTTATTGCTAATTTTCCGCATGGTTTCTTTTCAGGTACCATGGCCTCAGGTTCTTATGTCCCTTATGTCCGCTCAGAAAGCGCTTTTGCTGATGCACCCCCTGATCGTAAAGCTCTCGCTCTAATTCAGGACCATGATCCGGACCAGAAATCCCTTCATCTATGGGGAGTGTGGTACAGTTACATCATGCGGGGACGGCGCAACTTTACTTGCGAGGTACCGTCAGAGCTGTTGCCTCCGATTCAGTACGCGAACCACTGACTGGTTATACGGTAGAGGAAATTGATTAGACTGCGAATGGTCATCTTTAACCATCCATGGTATCGATACGGTTCAACAACCAATGGCCATAGATATTCTAGGGCGTCGAATATTCCAGGAAGAAGCACGGCTATGGGGTCAGGTTTACACTATAGGTGTGACCCCCCATCATCCAGCAGGTTATCTCGCTCAGGCTCGTCATGTCTTATTCGCCAAGAAATTGTTGCTGCTAAAGACTGGGTTGTATCTGGCAATTTATGCATCTCTATTCTATTATCACACTCCTCACGTATGGTGGGTTAAATTCTTTTTGGAATAATGGAACATCCCGACCCAAACGTTTCTTTTATAAAACCGGGAGGTATCGATTTCTTTGGAAGAATTCCTAGAAATCTCTGGATTGCCCATCAGGGAGGAGCACTATGAAGAGATACTTCCTCCCAATGAATATACCTTTGCCACTGGATCAGTCGTCATTGGTCTTACACCCGAGAATGTTATCCGACACAAATTCCCGAGCTTAATCAAGGTGCTAAACCTTT
This sequence comes from Agapanthus africanus, assembly GCA_030015575.1. Taxonomy (NCBI): domain Eukaryota; kingdom Viridiplantae; phylum Streptophyta; class Magnoliopsida; order Asparagales; family Amaryllidaceae; genus Agapanthus; species Agapanthus africanus. The sequence continues at coordinate 392,949,228 of JASDDO010000018.1, forward strand.
ATGAAAGCATGTACTTAGAGTCAGGAGGACACGGGGTCAGTTTTGCGGATTTCATCGCTCGTTTCCTTCATCCGGATGTTTTGTCAAAGAAGGCCGCGGAGTTTTCTAAAATTAATGATCTCTTCGGGTTTGGTTCAGATAAGCTACCGACTGCCGATGCGGATCTGAAGCAATTTTTCATTCCAAACTCCCCCGTCACTTCCTTTGCAGAAATTGCCACTCCAGATATTGATGAGGAGACATTTCTCATGGGTTTCATTGGCTTATGGCTTAGCTAGTTTTCTCTTCTGACACATCAGCGGTATATGTGGCCATCTGTCTTTTATCCAGCTCATTATACCGCGACAGTCACATGTATGGCCGTCGGAGTTGCGAGATTAGCCTATTTGTATAATGGCTTAAGTATTGCATCTGACACCACCCAGCCGGGTGTGGAACCCGTGAATTTCCCTCTCTATTATTTTACTTCATGGATAGAGATGCACGTGCTAGGTGCTTTTAGCGAGCATAAAAGACCCAAGTTTTATGAAAGGTATAACTTTCTACGGGTCATGAAGCTGGTCGATGCTTCTTCTCCCGATCCAACATATTGGGCAGCTCGACGATTGCTTTTGCATCCGTGCCTTGTGGGGGACAGCATGACCTTCGTTGATAGGGTTTTAACGACTAGCCAGGAGCCCTCGAGAGTAGTCCAGCCACTTCATGATGTGATGATGGATGGGGTTTCTGTTTTGAAAGCTAAGGAAGTTGCTCATCTGTACTCCATCCGGCCTGGATTTTTAGTGTACAGACGAAATGCTGTTGTGCTTTTCATGAGGTATAACCCGCATTGCTTTGCTCAACAATTAGGCTACAACCAAGGGCTTCCCCTTAAGGCCTTTCTCGTCAATCCCATTGCTTCAGGAGACATTTCACAATGCGACCCACCATTTCATGCGATTGAATACAAGATCTTATTTCTTGATAGCCGAACTAGATCATATTCTGAGGGCTTCATCTACCTATACTGCCTGGTATCAGCACGCGATGGGCGCTGGCATCAAGGAAGAAAGGCGAATGCTTCTTGACCATAAGGATTCTGTCCCTACCAGCAATCATGCAGTCCGACTAAAACGACGAACAATCGTACACCCTTCTCTAAGAGAGTGCGATGCAGCGGTACCTCAGCGTACTTTTCCAACAGTGCCGATGGTTAAAACAAGACCCGATGTGAGCACCCCTGGCGGCGTGACGGCTACGGCGTCTCTTGAGCCGGATATTGACCCAGAAATCGGAACATACCGTCCTAAGATGCCTGTGAAGCGAAATCTCTTATCATCGGGTGCTGCTCCCGGCTCCCAGAAAAAGAAGAAATTTGTGTTTTCAGCTGATGTCGTATTTGGTCAAGAGCCTCATGCTCCCTATAGTGAAGGCTTGTCTGAATATGGAATCAATGGCAATCTTTTTCTTCCTAAGGCTTCCACCGACGAGAACGCAGCGACCGATCTTCAAGCAGCTCTTGAAGCGTCTGAGCGATTAACTCGTGAGCAACCGGCGTTCGCTGCTTTTGCGGCGTCAGGTATACCTCATTTACACCCTTCGTATATCTTAGGGTACAATGATATTATGCTTTATTTAACACTTTATTTTCTCAACAGGCATCTCTGCTGAAGAGGCTCTCCAGACATCAATTAAAACATACGAGGAGGAGGAAAGGCTTCGTGCTTTTATGGGACTTGATATGAATTATTTTATGCGTTTTAGAACGTTAAATTTATTTTGCCCAAACCTTGACTCCTTTCTCTTTACTTTTTTATAGGAACCTTCGCAGCTAGCGTTGCTTCGAGCGGGGCTTAATCCTCACGTGTTATTATAGAAGATATTCTTCCTTCAACAGCCGCTACGGAATTGTTAGATCCGTAAAATGTTGTTTAGGCCTCTCATGCGCCACTACATGAAGTATCATTGAAGCAGCCGATGATGGATATTGCAGCTGATCCTGAGGCCGGATCCAATTCTGATGAGAATCTTCCTCTATCATTGTCTTGGAGAGGTCTCTGTTGGATATAATGCCCTCAAATCAGTTATTGTAATCACAAGCACGCGATTGTGATGTTTGAAGGAGGACCTATACGGGTAGAACAGTCTTACTCGAGATGATAGTATGTGTTCAATCGAAAATATTGCACATTTGATGGAACATTTTTCTTACTTTTGTTAAGTACTTAAAGGTGTTTATGGTAATTATGGTACATATGTGGGTTTATGTGCAAAATACTCTTTATCATATATTTATACATTATACTTAACATTAGGAAGGAAAATATATGCATATAATATTTATATAATATTTTAGTATTTTAAATGTGCATGACATATCAAATATCCCTAATCAATATTCTTAAAATATCATATCATATAAAATGGTTAGGATAATATCTCAAAATAAATAACAAATATTACTAATACTATGAATTGAGATATTGTGCAGATTTAGCTCAGGTCTGGAGATCGAGATATTCAAGATATCGAGAATAAAATCTGCCGATAAAATTGAATTGAATCGTATATCATAAATGGCAGAGCCTCAGAGAAGATATAAAGATTCTAGACATCACAAAGATCTCCGCATGTCAGCACCACATAGCAGAAGAAATTTCATCACCTGATCTCCCCAATCTGCAGCGGTTTAGCGGCCAAACCCCTATTTATGCGGCGGATCCGCGTCCCATCTATGGCCGTTGGATCTGGGATTTTGTGGGTATGATCGTATTAACAAATGTTAACACATGGGATCTAGGGTTTTCTGCTTGCATGACTATTTAAAGGACCGAGAACTACACTTGAAAAATTATCTATCCGAAATGATCAAGAGGTCCACAGTGATCCACGAATCCAGGAGATCAATCGACGCATCATCTACTTCCTATGAGACAGAGATCGGGAGCATAAACTTGGGTTCTTGCACTCTAAATTCGATGGATTTGTAAATGATAGTTGATTAATAAAAAGGTAAATCTTTGGTTTAGTTCTTCGCATTTTACTTTCTGCATTTACAATATGATCTCCTTCTTCATCTTCTCTTCTATCTCAACCATGCGTGAGTAATTCTTAACTTACTAGGGTTCGTAGGATTATGGTAGATCAATAAATGATAAAATCTCTTAACTTCTTTTACATCTTATAAAGTTTATAAATTTTAGCAAAATAAATATTAACATCCTTATCGGGCGCGCTATCAATTTATTGATAGTTTCGACCTCGATTTTAGATTAGATTAATAATTATTTTGGTAAAGGCTAGACATGAATAGAGATCAATGCAATGATAAGGGTTAAGAGCGGAGAAACCCTAGTTTCTTCCAAAAGAACCCTAATCCACATTCATCACTATCGATCTAGTTTTAAATCTATTAAAAGATAAAAGGAGTCATCTTTAATTGATCATCCATTACTACTAAATTCTATGAACCCTACAAGCCTCTTCTTCATAAAATCTACATCCGTGTTCAATATAGATCTACAATCAATCACCCTAATTTCAATCAACTCGTCTAGAGTAAGATAAAAGATTCGACGTTTCCCAGAGGATGACCCGTACTCATCGCGCTAGCTACTAGCGACACCGTTATTGATTGCGGTAACTACAAACACTTTTCCAAACCAATCAAATGGAGCCGTTACCGGGGATACGTGCGTAATTTTTTTTCTTGCTATTCGGGTTGAATTCTTACTCGATCCATATCATGAAAAGAGAACCAAAACCGCAACTTGCATATTTAACGATTATTGTGCGAATTTTGCAAGAGAATCTGGAGTCACTGGAACGAGGAATTAGAGATTCAGAAATTTTCATCAAAAGCCAGAGAAGCATTGGAGGCTATTGAAGAAAATCGGCAAAAGAACCTACTATTGCGCCGTGGAACCACGGCGATTACATGAGTTTGGCCGCGGTTGGGCAGCGGCTCTAAGGAATTGTGCCTCCAAAATCCTCTGATAATTTCTACATATCTTTCTCTCTCCTCTAGAAATCCAATAATATAATTTTCTGTAGGAATCTTTGCAAAATATCGCCGCTCAAAAATCTTTTTGCATGTTTTGATAATTGGTTTGTTTGTGCATATTTTAACCGGATTTTAAAGGGCAAGACCAAAATTCAAATTAGGTGGGGATTTCATCACCCTTCTTAGGCCCCACAAATCACAAAACGAACATCTGCATAACTTTACATTAATTAAAAAAATATCTGGACCAAGACTCTAAGGACTGTCGTACTCAATTAGGATAGAAGAGGGTTGTGAGTAATCTATCACTTATCCGCATTTCTCTTATAGTGTCTAGGCAAGTGTGACTAAGGAAAGTGGTTACTTAATTAAGCCCGCTATTTTCAGTGATTCATATAGCGGATACTTCCCACTTACCTGGCACTTACCTGGCCACAAGAGTAATAAAGAGATGGTAGATGATTGATCCTGCGACTTGTCCTTTGGAAGTTTGGGAGTGGTCTAGTGCTTGACCTAGGTGACCTTAGTTCTAGAGTTTGATTGTGCATTCTGTGATTTGTTGAGTCAACCCTCAAGTATCTCTTTCAAAGCAAAACAATCCATATAGAGCTTAAATTCTTACCCTTTCACCCTCTTTTCTTTTTCACCTTCTTATAATGGGTAACCCAAACAGTCAAACTCTTGCAGAGCTTTGCTATCCAGAACCAGATATTTCTTGTTTTCGTAATTGCTTCAGTGCAAAATCCGACTCTACCATGTCTTTAAGAGATAGGATAGAGCAAGCGGAAAGAAATGGTTGGACACCTCACTCCAGATCCTATCAACCGCATCAAAATTCAACATCTTCTTATGTTGATAATCCGTTTAAAGAAATTGAGGGAATTTCTAAACGCATGTCCATCGTTGAGCATATTGCGAGGGCTGAAAGCCAAAGTATCAATCCTTTCACTAATCCAAATTCATTAGGACAACAATTCCAATCACCTTCTTATAAAATGTTGATCCTACTCCTGTCTATTTTTCACAACCATTCGATTCCTATCAATACTACCTGACTTTTACACCTTTTCTAGACATTTTTTTCTAAACAACCATTTGGGAGTTTCACCTCTCCACAGGAATTTCAATCTTCTACTGAAACCCCTTCACAAACCATGTCTAGTCTTGAACGGTCATTGAAAGAATTTCGGATAGTATCTTGCCACCAGATAAAGAAATTGAATGCATCCATGACCGCCCTCATACAACCTAACGAACGAGCAACCAGTTTCCAACTAGCTCAAAATTTTCCAATGTATGATATGGCAATAAGACAAATTGAGAATTTGAGTAGTGAGAGTGAGCAGCACACCCTTACAAATCAAACCTCTCCGTCCCAAATTGAAATCCACAACTCCAGTTTCACAAATCTATCGAGTACACTAAATGATTCACCAATTAAAAATAGAATGTTTAATGAGTCGTGCGACTTTGTAGTGTTTGATTTACCCGATTGTGAAGGGTCCATTTCAAGTGAAACCACAACCAATCCTTTTGATCTTTACACCTCCACTCTAGAACCAAAATTGATTGAAAACTATACTTTTGATAAGGTGTCTGAGAATTTTAACTTTCACATGATTGAGGATATTGACGCTGGGAATATTTTGGATGATGAATCCACAGTTTTGGATGATTTTTTCTCACCAATTCATCATGCCCTTTCACTTCTATGTGGACATCATCCCGAACCATTAACTGTTTTTCCCGAACCCCATACGCGTCTAGAAATTGATGATAAATGCATGGACGAGATGAATTTTGAGGAAAATTTTAAGGATATTTTTGAAGATGACCCCATTATGTTAGATGAGTTGAATTATCCGACCTATCATGTCCCTTCTATTGAATACGAACATCTTCCTGTACAATTAACCGATCCTATTCCTACCACCGACTTATCGGATAAGCAATACGATATCCAGACTTCATTTCCCACTTCTGGTTCAACAATGCTCGATACACAAATTTGTTCACCCATTTTCTTTGGTTCTTCTTCTAATCTTCTTTTAATTCTATCGAGTTTTGATGAATCACACTCCGATATTTCGAGTTTGATAATTCTAGAAAGACAACTTGATTTAGACTTTTTTGAGAATAAAGTAGATAAGCTTTTCGAGTCTCCTACCGCCATAATTTCTGACAAATCAAGTGTGTTATATTCGGGCGTGAAACAGATTGACATTGAAACGTTCACTCGGAGAATCGATGAAAGTTTTGAAGATATTTTCGCCGACGAACTTGCATTCATAAACGACATGGATGTTGTGACAAATCAACCTCCACCCGAAGAAATTGAACCACCACCATTTCTTCTTATCCCATACGAGAATGTGACTATTCTACCGATTCCTAATCATTCACATTCGCACTTTCATTCACCATCACCGTTCCTTCTCTACTAACCGAGACGTAAACCCGATCGATTCCGCCTCCTATCTCCCCACTTCTTCAAATCTCTGATCTTCCACCAACTATATTGTTACATTGATAAATTTTTTGAATGGTTGGTGTTGACTTTTGGTCTTTGTAAAGTTTTATATTGACCAATAATTTTACGCCCCCTCTTTATAATTTTAAATACTTAATACGGTTTCACTCAAGTTTGGGGGGGGGGAGGAATATTTTGGCTCTTAAAAGAAAATAAATTTTTACGAAATTGTGAGCCAAAAATAAGTTTGGGGGAGAATTTCACTATCATTTATTCATGTCCCCGTTACTAACTTTTCCTCCCAAGTCTACAGTTTTTTTTAAGCTTAACAGATGACATCAGTATGGACACTGTTGCAAACAGGTTTGGGGGAGATTTGTGCTTATTCACGCATTATTTTGCATTATCAAAAATAAAAGCACAAAATAAATTTTTTTATTGATAATGAAAGTTTGAAAGTGAAAAATTACATATGAAAGATAGGAATAGTTTGAGAAAAGAAAGAAAGTTAGATATTTTCTTAAACGAATCTAGTAATAAGTACTTATGAGCTATTGTCCCAAGGGTTAGTAAGATGAAGGGAATCACTAATCTGAGCATATAAATAAATAAGACTGAAAAATAGTCCTTATTCTTGAGTCCAAATATTTGAACGTTGATACCTTACTATACGCACTTTTACACATCTTGAAACTTGGGATAGTAGAGGATACCTTGAAATGCTCTTGTCTAAAAGCCTTGGTATGAAGAAAAATAAAAATATAAAGAAGAAAAATATAAATATAAAGAAAAAAAAATGGTGAAGAAAAATGAACACTGGTTTGTAATTGCTTAAGGCAGCATAAAAAAATATAGCGAGGGTGCTTTATCACCTAGTGTCTTAGACCAACTGGTTTGAGATCCACTGCTAAGCCTTAGGTGTTGCAAGACGAGAATATTACGCCTAAATGAGCGAGCACATTTGGTAATCGGTCGGTTAGTACCTCAAGAAGCATTAACAGTCGCATGAAAGATGTGTGAGCAATTCCATCTGATAATGTTCACCGACTAAAAAGTACTAAGGAAGATGGACAAGAGTATGATAGCTTGAATTGAATTCTCTAAGCGTAGGCTTGTTTATTACACACACGTAGGGGTATATGATCGATATTTGGAAGAAAGGTAGGGAGGAAAACTAAAGGCTGTGCTTTATTGAGGGGTTATGTGATTTCTGACATCTTTTCATGACCATTAAGATAGGGCTCATGGCGACTGAAAAGCTAGTATAGTTGGAAACTCTTCTTTTCAAGTTCTTTCTTTTATAGTTTTTATTTTTGTATGTAGCTTTCATCGTCTTTCTTTTATTATGGGATTTTGTGGGTGTAATCCGCTGAAAACCCTCAGGAGACAACACTCCTCCTACTGGGGACATCTAGAGGTTTAAAGGCTTGTTGTACGTGCTCAGTGCAGTCGTGTTTCCTACGAAAGTGTGATAGGTTTTTCTTTTCCTTTTTTCTCCCTCTTTTGAATAACTAGTTTGCTCGGGACGATCAAAGTTAAGTTTGGACGTATTTGTTCAGTCAAAAATATTGCACATTTGTGTTAGATATGTATGCTCTAGAGCCCTGTATTGTATAGGATGCTAGGAATGTATATGTACAGAAACAATCTTTGCTCGAAATGATAGTATACTATCTGGTTTATCTTCTTCTTAACTTGTGATGTATTGTATTTCATATCTTTATATACATGTTGATGAAGCCCTTAGGATTATGCTTGACTGCCAGGATTATGATGTAGATCATACTAGTGGGGCCTGGGCAGTCTATAAGCACATCTTTTAATAGTTCCTAGTCGAGGGTATATCGAGACATGGCATCGATATTACTAGAGTAGACTAGTGTGTACGTTTCTTAACCCTGGGGGGATGGTTGATCACATAACCATTGGTGTTCGACATCAAAGATTGTATACAGGTGCACATTGGAGAATGGGTACACCGAACAAGACTCGCTGAAAACTCCTGTAACAACTCCAATTTTTGTATACATAAAATTGATTTAAATTTGAAGTATACTTGGGGTATTTAATGTTTCTGTTAGCACTTTAAGTATTTATTTTCCCACAATAATTACAAGAAGGAGCTTGTAGCTCATTGGTAATACCTTGCACTGCTGAACCAAGCCACCAGAGTTCAAATTCCATACCCCACATTATTTTTAATATTGATTTTTTTTAAAACCTTTAGAATACCAAGAGTTTACACGTGTATATCTCACAAAAACCCCACTACACCCAAAGATGTAACACTTGCAGGAGTTAGATGAACTGTAGGGGTGATCCTGGCCGCCGGACTCGGCCGGGAATCGGCCAACTCGGGCTCGACTCGGCCGACTCAGTGCTCCGACCGAGTCACGGCCGAGTCACCCCCGAGTCGGCCGATTCCGGCGACGGCCCCAACATGAAAGTTGTGTCTTTTCATATTCCCTATGCACCTGGAAAATTTCAGCCTCAGACCACTTCCAAAGCTCTTTAAAAACCCCAATTACTCCACTTTTAATACATTTTTATTACATTTTATCACATTTTTATTTTTAACTTTTCATCTACCCTAACCCTAGCCTAACCCTATAAATATCAACCCTACACACTACCCTCTCACCCCTAAAACCCTAGGCTCACTCTCTCAAAAATTTTCCAAGAAGTGTGTACGTTGAAAACAAGTTCGTGGCGAAGCTCCGACGAAATTCTGACGGGAATTCCGGCGACGTTTTTAGAAACAACCGGCGACGAAGCAACGCCTCGGCAACTTCTTTGTTTTCCCTACATTCCTTAGTATAGATCGAAACCCGTAAGTCCCATTCTATCCCCCTTTCTATTTCTTTAAAATACGAAATTACGAAACCCGACGGAATCGGAACAAATCCGATTTCCGACTCGGTTTTCTATAAAATTTCATTTCTAACCAATACATTCATGCCTAAACATCTTTATCTTGACTATTAAACTTTTAAAAATCAATTTGAACAAGTTTTCTCACATGAAATGATAACCTTTCCAATTTACCGTATTTTTTCCACTTTAATACCATCATGTTTCAATTTCACATTTAACCCCTTAACTTTGCTATACATTCAAAGTAGAGCACGAGGTAATGACCTACCTCCACACACACGCAAATACAACCCCAAAACGATATCATCAAAACTTAGAATACGATAAAACAAAACTTTCATTTAAATACCATATTCTTAATAAAACTAATTCTAGAAGTTTTAGTTTTGACACACTTTTAAATAAATACCTCTTATTAGAAAAACACGATAAGTTGTGGAGATTGATCGTTTATCTAAACCTGACTTTGTGGTGTCTAGGCTAGGCAAGTGAGCAAAGGTAACTTTAAAAGGCCCGTCTCACGATTCGTGAGCGGATCCTTCCTTCCTCACTTGTACTTACCTGACCACAATTGGCGGTGAAGAGGCGATTTGAGGCTTCTAACGACTTGTCACTTAGAACATTTAGAAATAGGCTAGTTGGCTTAGGAAACCCTAGAATCTAAAATACGGAAAATTACACTTTGCAAATAAATACCTTTTACTTTATAAAACCGTTTTCTAAAGGATTAGTATTTTACAATCTTTGCAAAGCGCCGCTACAACCCATCTTTGGGAAACCCGTTCGGGATCGTGCGGTTTATCGCGCACCCTCGGGTTAGTAGTGCGAGATTCAGACCTCCGCAAGGAGCATTCGGTCTCGAAAGGTTTAAAATACGACATCTTAAGAAAATGAGATTTTTGGAATATAAAATATTTATTTAAAATTATTTTTGTATAAACATATATATATATATATATATCATTTAGGTATCTATTATATTATAATATAAATTTCCACTTTTTTCTAAAAATCACAATAATAAATTTTACACTAAAATACCATGAACTTCAAATAATCAATATTACAGATAAATACCCTTATTTATAAAACTAGAATATTTTCACTAGAAATGTCACAACATAAAATCCACCATCATTACAACTCTAAATATGAACAATAAATACTTGAGGTGTATTTTGAAAAGTATATAAAAGTATTTTTACATAAAACACCCTCAAGTTTTACAAATTACCCTACGGACCCTAGCAATTATAAGACTTTGATTCACATTTTTGATTGTCTGACTCGGGTTTGAGTCTGATTAATCTGACTTGAATATGATTCAAGTCAATCTATAATCTACAAGATTCCAATTCAATATGAACACATTAATCCATGAATACAGTTATCAATTTATACAACTTGACTGAATCGAACCATGGGTATGTTCCTTTTACACGATTCTCAGTTATTCCATTTACATGACTCTACGGTTACAACCGTTTCCTGATATCATGGTTTCGGTCAGTCAGTCATTCAATCTTACAAACAATACAATTTACAAGATAACAATACAAATAAGATATCGCGGGGTTTAAGGGGTAGATTGGTACGGAAGGTGTTAAAGGTGGCACGAGGTGGTCAGATTAAGACACCTAACCTATATTCTGTTGCTGTTGTACCGTGGCTTAACGGTTCCTTGTACATTCCGTTTGCCCTGGTCTCTAGCATATAGAGACCCCCCCTCGTATACACTGGCATCTTTCTGTACCAAGCTACAAACAACAGCGTTAACACAACAGTACAACAATAGTATACAACTTTAAAAGATATTTTCTTATTCTGTCTTTTCTACTTTCCTCTTACCTTTGGGACTTACCGAGCGACCTATTCGCTGACGACATTATATTTCTTTCTTCTTTGAATGTCGTCAGGTGATTTGGACCCGGCAGAGATCGAGCCATCTGCAGAAGACTTGGAGCAGTTTGCCGAAGATCCAGCACTTTAGTTCATTGTACACTTTTCCATTCAGTATTTTACATTTCCTGTTATGCCACTATTTAGGCATCGTTTTATTTCAGTTGTATTTCCTTCATGTATTGTACAAAGAATGTTAATAAATAAAAGTTACTGTTATTTTTATTTTCTTGTCTCTTGTGTACTTATTTTATATTGCTTAGATAAGCTTAGTGTATGTACTTCTGAGTATATACGTAGCGGACCTCGTCGCGTCTCCTTCGCCGTATACTGGAAGCGGGGCATGACAAGTTTTGTTAGTGGCCCATGCAGGTCAGGGCTGTATGAATCCCTATCATGCAGTTCTGTTCTGCGTGAACAACCTAAGCAATATAATACAAGGACCAGCAACTAAAACATTCTTTACAATTCATGTTCCTTGAATCTTGTAATTTCATATTCCTTGAATCTTATCATTTCATGTACTTGAATCTATCCTAACCTAAATTTTTCTTCAGGGTTATGGATTCTCCAAACAACACTAGCACTAACGTCAACAACACACCTCCAGCACTACCCCTCACACCTGCTGTTCTTGCACCACCTACCGAACAAACAGTGCTACTTGAGGCAATCCACAACCTTCTCGAGGGACAGCAACAACTCCTGAACCGTCCCGAGACTGACGCTCCAGGGGTAAAGCAATTCAGGGCTTTACATCCGAAGCAGTTCTCAAGAAAGGGGAGCCCACTGGAAGCTGAGGAATGGGCTCAAAGTATCGAGGATGATCTGGCCGCAGCACAAGTACCAGACAAAGCTTGGGTCCGTGCGGCTAAACTACAGCTCACGGACAATGCTCGCAACTGGTGGAAGGCGGAAGAAAGCCGTCTTGCACAGCCTATTCAATGGAAGACTTTTCGCGAGAAGTTCGACGCGAAATACTTCCCTGTGACTGCCAAGTTTGCCATGGAGCAGCAATTCATTCATTTACAACAAGGATCGATGTGGGACAAATCAGTAGATGAATATGACGCTGAATTCACCATGTTAAGCCGGTAAGATATGTCACAATAGTTCAATTTTAAATATCACATACTACACAGCTAACACAATCTTTAAACAGATTCGCGGCACACTTGATACCGACGGACGAGATCAGAGCCCGTCGCTTTCAACAAGGACTGGACACAGAGATTCAGGCTGCTCTAGCCACGGGAAAATTTTTGACTCATGAGGATGCTCTGGAAGCTGCCCGTAGTTATGAGGCAGTGATAAAAGCAAGAGGCAGACCTCAGTCTGCAGGAGTTAAGCGCCCTGCCAACCAGATGGCAGGTAGAGCCTCGTCTAGACCACCTTTTGTGCCAAGGCGACCCGGAGTATCGAACCACCGTCCCAGCCCAGCCTTTTGTACCTACTGCAAGAGAGCTGGACATATGATGAAGGACTGCCGGTGAGCTAACTGCTTTTGCTTAATCTGCGGCTCAGCTACTCACGATATTGGGTCTTGTCCCCAAAGGCAAAACCCAGTTGCTGCACCCAGGCCAGCAAACAATTACTCACAACGCCCGGCCATCCAAGCACCCGCTCCAAGACTTTCACTACCTGCACCACCCAGAGGACCACAAGCTGCACCACCTCCTCATCAGTTCCATCAAGCTCAAAGGAACGTTCCGAGGAATACTCCTCAGGCCAGGAGGAATGTACCCAAGCGCCAGGCTTTTACGATGTCCGTGGAAGAATCTGAGGCCACTGGCCAAGTCATTACCGGTAAACTTTACTTCTCAAACTTATCTTTTAGTCTTGGTTATCTACACACTTTCCCTATACCTAAAACATATCCCATATACCTTAGGTACAATCCTAGTAGCCTCACTACCTGCACTTGCACTGTTTGATACTGGAGCATCCCACTGCTTTATGTTGCAATGGTTTGTCCGAACCCATGCGATTCCAGTCTCACCGCTTATATCCAGCTGGAATGTCAGTTCCGGAAATGGCGTTCTAAAGGCAACTATGAGATACAGCTTGTGTCCAGTCGTCGTCTGCAGTCGAGAGTTTTATGCTGACTTCAAAGTACTGGACATACCGAATTTCGATGTGGTTCTAGGAATGGATTGGCTTGGAACCTTTTATGCTACCATCGACTGTCGTCAAAGGAGGGTAGTATTCGAGATTCCAGACCATCCAGTCTTCTATTTCAAGAGCGGAGACCGTACCCTGGAGCCAAGTACCTATAAAGCGAAGCCAAGGGAAGCAGTAGTTGCAGCAGCTCAAGCGGAAGAAGAATTAAGATCAGAGGTAGTTCGAGAGTTCGACGATGTATTTCCTGACGATATATCAGGTTTGCCTCCCGATCGAGCTCTTGAATTCAGTATTGATTTAGTATCAGGAGCACAACCGGTGATCAAAGCACCGTATAGACTAAGTCCGGAAGGTTTGAAGGAAGTTCGAACACAGTTGGACAAATTATTGGCGAAAGGATGGATTCGTCGCAGTACTTCAAGTTGGAGAGCACCTGTACTATTGGTGAAGAAGAAGGAAGGTTAATACAGAATGTGCATCGATTATAGGGCCTTGAACGAAGTCACTATAAAGAACAAGTATCCACTCCCGCGCATCAATGATTTATTCGATCAGCTAAGTGGATCTTGTATTTTCTCTAAATTGGATCTTCGTTCAGGTTATCATCAAGTGAAGGTCAAGGAAGCCAATATTCATAAAACAGCTTTCAGAACTCGCTATGAACATTACGAATTTTTAGTGATGCCATTTGGAGTGACCAATGCACCAGCAATATTCATGAACCTAATGAACCAAGTTTTCCGGGAGTATTTAGACAGGTTTGTTGTCATCTTCATCGACGACATCCTGGTATATTCTAAGAGTCGGAAAGAGCATGCAGAACATCAACGAATTGTCCTGGAAACTCTTCGTCAACATAAGCTTTATGCCAAGTACAGCAAGTGCGAGTTTTGGCTAAATCAAGTTGGTTTTCTTGGACATATCGTATCAGGAGAAGGAATTTCTGTGGATCCAGCCAAAGTTTCAGCAGTTAGCGAATGGCCTACACCAAAGTCAGTGAAGGACATTCGGAGTTTCTTGGGTTTAGCTGGATATTACAGAAGGTTCATTGACGGATTCTCAAAGATAGCAACACCCCTGACCAAGCTCACACGAAAAGATGAAGAATTTGTGTGGTCAGAAGCATGCGAACAAGTTTTCGTAGAACTCAAGTCAAGACTGACATCTGCACCTATTCTCGTAATACCGGATCAATCTGGAGGATTCGAAGTGCATTGTGATGCATCCGGTAAGGGATTAGGATGTGTTCTACATCAGCACGGTAAGGTTGTGGCTTATGCTTCAAGACAACTGAAGACTCATGAGCGCAATTATCCGACGCATGATCTGGAGTTGGCAGCCGTCATCTTTGCTCTCAAGATTTGGCGCCATTATTTACTTGGTGAACGAGTGAACATCTACATGGATCATAAAAGTCTGAAGTACGTGTTTACTCAGAAGGAGTTGAATATGCGGTAGAGAAAATGGTTAGAACTCATGGCGGACTTTGACATCAACCTGCAATATCACCCAGGGAAGGTGAACGTAGTACCCGATGTTCTTAGTCGCCAACCATTATCGATGAATCTCACCGCTCAGTGGAAGCTTCAGCAAGACTTGCATCAGATGGAGATTGAAGTAGTCATGCCAGGTAATGGTTCAAGTTTGATGAATCTACAAGTTCAATCAACCATTGTCAATCAGATAAAAACAGCTCAAGCAAGTGATGCTAAGTTGCAAAGGATCAGAGAACAAGTGGAGAATGGACACAGAACAGACTTCATCATCCATGAAGACGGATCTTTGAGATACGGCAGCAGATTGTGTGTACCAAAAGGTCCTGTTTGGGAAGAGTTAATGAAAGGAGCTCATAGCTATCCCTACTCAGTACATCCTGGAGGTACCAAAATGTACAAAGATCTACGTCAGAATTATTGGTGGCATGGAATGAAGCGTGAAGTAGCCAGAAGTGTCGCAAAATGTTTGGTGTGTCAGCAAGTAAAGGCTGAACATCACAGGACAGCTGAATTACTTCAACCGTTACCAATCCCAAAATGGAAGTGGCAGCACATCACGATGGACTTTGTGACTGCTCTTCCTCACAGTACAAAGGGTAACGATGCTATATGGGTCATTGTGGATCGACTCACAAAGTCGGCTCACTTCATACCATTTCGGGTTGGCCAATCAACTGAGACACTAGCAAAGAAATACATGGAGGAAATTGTGAGACTTCATGGAGTACCGGTTTGCATTGTCTCCGATCATGACACCAGGTTCCGATCGCAATTTTGGCAGAGTCTGCAAACAAGCTTGGGAACAAGTCTGAACTTCAGCACGGCTTATCATCCACAAACAGATGGTCAGTCGGAATGAACTATTCAGATCTTGGAGGATATGCTCAGAGCGTGTATGCTAGACTTCAAGGGATCGTGGGAAGATCACCTGCATCTTGTGGAGTTCGCGTACAATAACAGCTACCAAGCAAGCATAGGAATGTCACCTTTTGTAGCATTGTATGGAAGTAAGTGTCGATCACCATTAAGTTTGGATGACATCGGAGATAGGGAACTTCTTTGACCAGAGATAATAGTAGCAACCGTTGATGTGGTTCGTACTATCAGGGAAAAAATGCGCATAGCCCAAGATCGACAGAAACACTGGGCTGATGCAAAGAGACGACACTTGGAGTTCCAGCCAGGAGACCATGTATTCTTGAAGATATCTCCGAACCGCGAAGTGATCCGATTTGGAAGGCGGGGTAAATTGAGTCTGAGATACATTGGACCGTTCGACATACTCGAACGAGTCGGTGAAGTGGCATACCGCTTAGCGCTTCCACCCTCGTTGGAAGGAGCGCATAACGTGTTCCACATATCCCAACTCAGAAAGTATGTGTGTGACCCCAGCCATGTACTTGATCATTCCGAGCTCACTATACAGCCCGACTTGTCTTGTGAGCAACAGCCTGTGGAGATCCTGGACAGAAAAGTGAAGACACTTCGGAACAAGGAAGTTAACTTGGTCCGGGTAATGTGGAGGAAAGACACTTCAGGAGAATCCACTTGGGAAAGGGAAGATGAAATGCATGCAAGATATCTTCACTTCTTTGTAAACTAGTCCTCAAATAAAAGTTGTAAATTTCGAGGACGAAATTTTTGTAAGGAGGGTAGATTGTAACAACTCCAATTTTTGTATACATAAAATTGATTTAAATTTGAAGTATACTTAGGGTATTTAATGTTGCTGTTACCACTTTAAGTATTTATTTTCTCACAATAATTACAAGAAGGAGCTTGTAGCTCATTGGTAATATCTTGCACTGCTGAACCAAGCCACCAGAGTTCAAATCCCATACTACACATTATTTTTAATATTGATTTTTTTAAAAACCTTTAGAATACCAAGAGTTTACACGTGCATATCTCACAAAAACCCCACTACACCCAAAGATGTAACACTTGAAGGAGTTAGATGAACCGTCGGGGGGGATCCTGACCGCCGGACTCGGCCGGGAATCGGCCAACTCGGGCTCGACTCGGCCGACTCAATGCTCCGACCGAGTCACGGCAGAGTCACCCCCGAGTCGGCCGATTCCGGCGACGGCCCCAACATGAAAGTTGTGTCTTTTCATATTCCCTATGCACCTGCAAAATTTCAGCCTCAGACCACTTCCAGAGCTCTTTAAAAACCCCAATTACTCCACTTTTAATACATTTTTATTACATTTTATCACATTTTTATTTTTAACTTTTCATCTACCCTAACCCTAGCCTAACCATATAAATACCAACCCTACACACTACCCTCTCACCCCCAAAGCCCTAGGCTCACTCTCTCAAAAATTTTCCAAGAAGTGTGTACGTTGAAAACAAGTTCGCGGCGAAGCTCCGACGAAATTCCGGCGGGAATTCCGGCGACGTTTTTAGAAACAACCGGCGACGAAGCAACGCCTCGGCAACTTCTTTGTTTCCCCTACACTCCTTAGTATAGATCGAAACCCGTAAGTCCCATTCTATCCCCCTTTCTATTTCTTTAAAATACGAAATTACGAAACCCGACGGAATCGGAACAAATCCGATTTCCGACTCGGTTTTCTATAAAATTTCACTTCTAACCAATACATTCATGCCTAAACATCTTTATCTTGACTATTAAACTTTTAAAAATCAATTTGAACAAGTTTTCTCACATGAAATGATAACCTTTCCAATTTACCGTATTTTTTTTCACTTAATACCATCATGTTTCAATTTCACATCTAACTCCTTAACTTTGCTATACATTCAAAGTAGAGCACGGGGTAATGACCTACCTCCACACACACGCAAATACAACCCCAAAACGATATCATCAAAACTTAGAATACGATAAAACAAAACTTTCATTTAAATACCATATTCTTAATAAAACTAATTCTAGAAGTTTTAGCTTTGACACACTTTTAAATAAATACCTCTTATTAGGAAAACACGATAAGTTGTAGACATCGATCGTTTATCTAAACCTAACTTTGTGGTGTCTAGGCTAGGCAAGTGAGCAAAGGTAATTTTAAAAGGCCCGTCTCACGATTCGTGAGCGGATTCCTCCTTCCTCACTTGTACTTATCTGGCCACAATTGGCGGTGAAGAGGTGATTTGAGACTTTTAACGACTTGTCGCTTAGACCATTTAGAAATAGGCTAGTTTGCTTAGGAAACCCTAGAATCTAAAATACGGAAAATTACACTTTGCAAATAAATACCTTTTACTTTATAAAACCGTTTTCTAAAGGATTAGTATTTTACAATCTTTGCAAAGCGCCGCTACAACCCATCTTTGGAAAACCCGTTCGGGATCGTGCGGTTTATCGCACACACTCGGGCTAGTAGTGCGAGATTCAGATCTCCGCAAGGAGCATTCGGTCTCGAAAGGTTTAAAATACGATATCTTAAGAAAATGAGATTTTTGGAATATAAAATATTTATTTAAAATTATTTTTTGTATAAACATATATATATATCTATCATTTAGGTATCTATTATATTATAATATAAATTTCCACTTTTTTCTAAAAATCACAATAATAAATTTTACACTAAAATACCATGAACTTCAAATAATCAATATTACAGAGAAATACCCTTATTTATAAAATTAGGATATTTTCACTAGAAATGTCACAACATAAAATCCACCCTCATTACAACTCTAAAGACGAATAATAAATTCTTGAGGTGTATTTTGAAAAGTTTATAAAAGTATTTTTACATAAAACCCCCTCAAGTTTTACAAATTACCCTAAGGACCCTAGCAATTATAAGACTTTGATTCACATTTCTGATTGTCTGACTCGAGTTTGAATCTGATTAATCTGACTTGAATATGATTCAAGTCAATCTATAATCTACAAGATTCCAATTCAATATGAACACATGAATCCATGAATACAGTTATCAATTTATACAACTTGACTGAACCGAACCATGGATATATTCCTTTTACATGATTCTTAGTTATTCCATTTACATGACTCTACGGTTACAACCGTTTCCTGATATCATGGTTTCGGTCAGTCAGTCATTCAATCTTACAAACAATACAATTTACAAGATAACAATACAAATAAGATATCGCGGGGTTTAAGGGGTAGATTGGTACGGAAGTTGTTAAAGGTGGCACGAGATGGTCAGATTAAGACACCTAACCTATATTCCGTTGCTGTTGTACCGTGGCTTAACGGTTCCTTGTACATTCCGTTTGCCCTGGTCTCTAGCATATAGAGACCCCCCTCGTATACACTGGCATCTTTCTGTACCAAGCTACAAACAACAGCGTTAACACAACAGTACAACAATAGTATACAACTTTAAAAGATATCTTCTTATTCTGTCTTTTCTACTTTCCTCTTACCTTTGGGACTTACCGAGCGACCTGTTCGCTGACGATATTCTATTTCTTTCTTCTTTGAATGTCGTCAGGTGATTTGGACCCGGCAGAGATCGAGCCATCTGCAGAAGACTTGGAGCAGTTTGCCGAAGATCCAGCACTTTAGTTCATTGTACACTTTTCCATTCAGTATTTTACATTTCCTGTTATGCCACTGTTTAGGTATCTTTTTATTTCAGTTGTATTTCCTTCATGTATTGTACAAAGAACGTTAATAAATAAAAGTTGCTGTTCTTTTTATTTTCTTGTCTCTTGTGTACTTATTTTATATTGCTTAGATACGCTTAGCGTATATACTTCTGAGTATATACGTAGCGGATCTCGTCGCGTCTCCTTCGCCGTACACTGGGAAGCGGGGCGTGACAACTCCTAGATGGTATATATACCTATTGTCAGATAGCAGTTCTCTGGTGACACTTGTACAGGTTAGTCTGTAGACCCGAGATCGTCATAATGTCTTGTGTGATTCCTACTGTGCTTTGATTTCCTCCCTACCACGGCTCTATTGAGTCGTGCAAACAGGTGGATTTTGGGCACAGTCCCGAATCACATAGAGGCAGTGAGCGATAGGAGGGTTTCGTCTCTCCCAGTATAGGGAGTTGATTTCGCGCTATGCTTGATCGTCCATAACAGCAAATCCCTGGCCAGGGTTGTCGAGATTTACTGATAAGAATTATCAGTAGTTTCTCGATCCGTTATGGGCCATAAATTAGCATGACTTATAAAGTTTCTGGGATCTGACATTTACCACCCCTAAACTTCATATGCGACGTATCAGACGAAGAGACCGGACTATACGGTAAGTGTTTCTTACAGGCCCGTTAGGGTTGTGATGAGTTTGCTCGTCGGCCACCTTTTCGTCATGTACCTGGATAGCCGTTACGTACAGCTAGTACCACTGACGTGCTTGTGGTTAAAGCTACTGCCGGCGTACTGTCGAGTATTTAGAGTCCCACACAGAGGGTTCTCTGGTTCAGGCAAAAGATGTAGAGGCCGTAAGTTGATACGGCAGGGTTTCGATCATGTTCGTGTACTAGCTACAGGAATAATGATCGAAAAGATAATACTGGTAGGTTTTGGTTTAAGCCGGATACCGGTATTATGTTATTGGATTTTTTGTATTCGTATATTTCAGAATACGGATACGGGTATACTTATACGGTATACGGTGAGGGGTATTCTTGTAATTGTACTAGAACACCATCTAGAAGGAGACACCTCATAATTGGATATTTATTTTGTGAAAATAAATAAATGAGGTGGAATTTGGAGAAATGTCAAAGCATGGATGAAGGAATGGCTTATATTATTTTTTATTCATTTGGGATTACTATTGAAGCAAGGTGCATTATTTTGGAGAAAAATAATACATGCTTCAATTATTTTCCATGAGCCATATCATTTTTCTATGTTTGATTTTTTCATTCATCACTCTCATCTTCTTTCTCCTCATTATCTCCTTCGTCTTCTTCTTGACCTAAACACTCACATGTGTTGTGATTCATAGGTCAAGAGACATAATAATCCACTACTTGATCACTATATCATCTAAGTGATCATTTCTAGCACACTTGATTTCTTAGTTAACTCTTATGAAGAGTTTGTAGCTTGTTCCATAGCTCTCGGATGGATCATCTTGGATCTAGAGGTGACCGGAGACCGAGTTCTTCTCAACCATCAAAGGAGCCAAGGAGTCGCTGCGGAAAGAAGACCCGAAGGACCGTTTCCTTGAGGTATAAGCCCTATCATAGTAGATAAGATCTCTAGATAGGAACTCTAGTTATGGTTTAACACAAGATCTAGGTTTAATGTAGGTGTTGCATGCAAGAAAAATTATTGTTTGCCACTTCCGCCTCCTCACAATTGTTGTGAGGGTGTGCAACACCTACTAACAATTTGATGGAATATTTTCCTTACTTCTGTTAAGTACTTAAAGATGTTTATGGTAATTATGGTATATATGTAGGTTTATCTGCACAATACTCTTTATCATATGTTTATACACTATACTTAACATTATGAAGGAAAATATATTCATATAATATTTTAGTAATTTAAATATGCATGTCATATTAAATATCCCTAATCAATATTTTTAAATTATCATATCATATAAAATGGTTAGGATAATATCTCAAAATAAATAACAAATATTACTAGTACTATGAATTGAGATATTGTGCAGATATGGCTCAGGTTTGGAGATCGAGATATTCAAGATATCGAGAATAAAATCTGCCGATAAAATTGAATCGAATCGTATATCATAAATGGCAGAGCCTCAAAGAAGATATAAAGATTCCAGACATCACAAAGATCTCCACGTGTCAGCACCACATAGAAGAAGAAATTTCATCACCTGATCTCTCCAATCTTCCGCGGTTTAGCGGCCAAACCCCGATTTATGCGGCGGATCCGCGGCCCATCTGTGGCCGTTGGATATGGGATTTTATGGGTATGATCGTTTAACAAATGTTAACACATGGGATCTAGGGTTTTGTGCTTGCATGGCTATTTAAAGGACCGAGAGCTACACTTGAAAAATTAATCATCCGAAGCGATCAAGAAGTCCACAGTGATCCACGAATCCAGGAGATCAATTGACGCATCATCTACTTCCTACGAGACAGAGATCGGGAGCATAAACTAGGGTTCTTGTACTTTAAATTCGACAGATTTTTAAATGATAGTTGATTAATAAAAAGATAGATCTTTAGTTTAGTTCTTCGCATTTTACTTTCTGCATTACTTTCTGCATTTACGATATGATCTCCTTCTTCATCTTTTTTTCTATCTCAACCATGCGTGAGTAATTCCTAACTTGCTAGGGTTCGTAGGATTAGGGTAGATCAATAGATGATAAAATCTCTTAACTTCTTTTACATCTTAAAAAGTTTATAAACTTTAGTAAAATAAATGTTAATATCCTTATCGGGCGCGCTATCAATTTATTAATGGTCTTGACCGCGATTTGAGATTAGATTAACAATTGTTTTGATAAAGGCTAGACATGAATAGAGATCAATGCAAGGATAAGGGTTAAGAGTGGAGAAGCCATAGTTTCTTCCAAAAGAACCCTAATCCACATTCATCACTATCGATCTAGTTTTAAATCTATTAAAAGATAAAAGGAGTCATCTTTAATTGATCATCCGTTACTACTAAATTCTATGAACCCTACAAGCCTCTTCTTCATAAAATCTACATCCGTGTTCAATATAAATCTACAACCAATCATCCTAATTTCAATCAACTCGTCTAAAGCAAGATAAAAGATTCGACGTTTCCCTGAGGATGACCTATACTCATCGCAACTAGCTATTAGCGACACCGTTATTGATTGCGTTAACTACAAACACTTTTCCAAACCAATCAGTATGCTATCTGGTTTGTCTTTATCATCGTGTATATGCATTACGTGGAATTACAGATCACTATTATATGTTGATAGAGCCCATAGGATTCTTTCTTGACTACTAGCATTATGATGGCGATCATATACGTGGAGCTGGGTGGTCCATAAGCACATCCTTAAATGTCCCTGGTCGAGGGAGTATAGAGACTGGGCACCGATACTCCGGAGTAGACTAGTGTATACTTTTCGAGACCCCGATGAAGGGCGGTGGCTGATCTCACAAGCCATTGGTGTCAGTTAGTCACCTAAGATAGTATACATGTGCTCATTGGGTTATGAGTTACACTGGACGGACTCGTCAGAAACATGCTGGATGGTATTATACCTATTGTCAGATTGCAGTTCTCAGGTGACATGAGTACAGGTTAGTATATCGACCTGAGATCGTCATTTGTCATGTGTAAGTTCCCACTGTACTTTGATTACTATCCTACCACAGCTCAAAGGAGTCATGCAAACAGGTTTTAGTTAGGTACAGCCCCGAGCCACATGGAGGTAGTGAGTGGATCATCGAGGATTCGACTTTCCTGGAATTGGGGGTAGATGTCGCGCTGTGCATGGGTGGTCATCACCAGAAATCCTTGGCTAAGGTAGACGATAATTACTGATTTGAATCAGTAGTTTCTCAATGGGTGGTGGACTTCACACCGACACGAAATATCGCGTTATTAAGGATCTAACATTATCGACCCCTAGACCCGATATGTGATACTCTTAGACGAACAGACCGGACTGTATGGAGATTGTCACAGACAGGCTCAGTAGGGGTTCAGATGAGTTTTCTCGTCGGCCTTCCTTTCGCTCAATACCTATATAGCCGTTACGTAGAGCTAGTGCCGCTGACGTGCTTGTGGTTAAACCCATTGCCAGCGTATTGACGAGTCTTTAGAGTCCCACACATAAGGTTTCCCTAATTCAGGTGAAATGATGTAGTAGCCGTATTTTGATACGTTCAGGGTTCCTATCGAATGATTTTACTAGTTACCCGGACTTTCGATCAGATGGTTGATAATATTAGCCGGCTCGGGTTTGAGCCAGATTATTAAATCAGGCATTGATTTAATAATTTACGTATATGTATTTCGATATGTATATTATAGTATTATGTTCTTTGTGTTATTCTATCTCTTTGGATATTCATATTTTGGTACGAATACGGGTATGTATATATAGTTGAGTGTAATTCGTATTTATACGGAAAACATTCTAGAAAGTGGACACCTCATTTTGATTTATCCATTTATTAAATTAAATGGAAATGAGGTGTAAAGGTGATGAAGAGAGAATGGTGAGAACCATACTTGAATAATGTTGACAAATGAATTGTTAATTTATTTGTACAAACTATTCAAGTATGGTTGCAATTTTATATTTGGAAATTGAGTTTTACAAAACCATGCTTGCGGTTTTTCTCTCTCTAGTTTTTTCTCACTTGAGTTTTTCCACTTGAGTTTTTCACTTATGGTTTTTGCATGGTTGGTTTTGAAAAAGACTCTCACCATTTGTATCTTCTCTCTTCACTTATCTTTCTTGAGCACCTCCTCCTTCTCCTTCATTTTCTACTCTACCATCTCATTTGTTGAGAATTAAGAGTAGAAGAGAGATATATATTCTCTTATAGCAACTCACTACATCTCTAGACACTCTAGATTAGCAACTGAGAGTCCCTAGTTGCTTCACTAGATTCTTAGTGTGGAGCTAGAGCCATGAGCTACATCTCTCGAGTGGATCATCTTCGACGGAGGAGGACCGGTGGCCAAGCTCGATCTAGGAGACCTCAAGGAGCCAAAGAAGAGAGTAGAAGACCGAAGGACATTGATCATTTGGTAAAACATTCTATCACAGTAGATAATATCTTTGTAGATTGCTAGTTTCATATTTAGTTTCGATTCTAGGTAGTTGTTTCTAGGGCCAAGTTTTTAAACCCCAAAATTTTTCGTTCCGCAACGGCCATGATCGACGACCAGGGTGATAGGAACCCTAACATGGTATCAGAGCCACCCAAACATTAGAAACTAGTAGTAGACGATGCATTAGTTTCAAAACCAAAAAAATCCGATTTCAAAACCCACTTTCAGTTCTGAAATTTTTTTGGTCTCTAAAATTTTTTTAAACAAGTGCAGAGACTTAGTCTAAACATGTATGTGACACATGATGAAAATAAGGGAATTCCATCATAAAATGGCCATCTAAATCCCTATTTTCCCGATTCTGCCTTTTTACTATTCACCAATGTACCTCGTTTTCATCCAGTGCCTTGGGTTTTGTAAATTGGTGTTTTTGGTCTTGTTTGATTCCCCCAAATTTCACTTGGTGTTGTCTTTTGCTTTGGGGAAACTTGCAAAGTTTCAAAAGTTGAAATTTTGCATCGTTGATATCTGTAATGTGGTGTATGTGTTTTACAAACGTCGTCTATTTTCTATATGTCATTTAGATGGGGTTGCACATACTTTCTTATACTGCTGTGATGTTGATATCTATGACGGCATATTCGGATTGTCGTGTTGGATAGCCTCTAGTGCAATGGTAGTTGTACAGTTTAGATTCATTTGTATATTCATTATTGCGGGGCGAGCGTCCGATTTGTGGATTGCCATTTCCGCCAGTTTGTATATTCTTTTATTGGGACACGACAGGGTTGAGGTCGATGTCGCCATTGTATATATACTTTTCTTTTCTGTACTAGGATTACCCCGTGGTGGAGTGCTCGAATAGCCGGGTTTTAGAGGGCAACGGACCCGCATCTCATGGCGTTGAGATGGAGGGGGCCTTACTCTAGAATTGGGGGGCTATTCGCTGCACTCGTAGGGGTATAGGATAACCCATGGAGGGGTGCTCAAGTTACCGGATTTCGTGAAGTGCTGGGTGGCCCATTCACTTTGTTGATTAGGGTGGCCTCACTTCTGGGATTAGCGGGTAACTTGCTGCACTCGTAGGGGTCTTGGTTTTACATTGCACAGGCTATCCACATTACCGAGGAACGTCGGGTTTCATTTGCGGCTCAAAGGAAACCCGGGGCTCCTACATTATCCGTTATTCTGTATTGCTTATCGCTTTTTTATGATGTTTCTTATATCATGCCTGGGACGAATGTTATATATATATATATATATAATGGTAGATGTTGTATATGTTTTGCATCTGCACTGGTCCAGCCCCCGCTCCGCCATTAGTTAAGTAACCTAACGGTGCATGATGGGGCCCTGTGGCGAATGCGGATGGCATATAGGTACATTGTATTTTCATTCTTTTCTGGTGTGATATGGATTAATTGATACGACTGCGTTAATTTTGATTAATGCAAGGAAAAATAAACCTAAATGATGTTGTTGGAACTAATTTTTGAAAATCGACATTACAGACGTTTCCTTTTGCTCTGCACAGCGGTATTCGATTATGTATATCCAGCACCTCATTCGACGAGGCAAGAGCCGAGATCCCTTCATGGGAAGTGACCTCTTAGGAAAAATTTGCATCATTGTAATAACTTCACTATAGTCGATTCTTTTTCTTTGCATCGTGGTATTCAGTTAGGAATATCCTGCACCTCACTCGACGAGGAAAGAGCCTAGATCCCTTCATAGGGAGTGACCTCTTTAGCAAAAGTTTACGCTACTATATATTTGTAAAACCATTCGGGTTCATTCAACGATATCAAGTTCATTATGTTAAAGGTTTTTCGCCTAAAACCAGCCGTAGCCCTCCATCATTTTTTACGAGTAGTGCTCAGTATTCGTGCTGTGTATGTTGGCATTGTCAAGACGTAGTGTGCGGTAGCTGAGTATTGCTTGTTTGTAGCATTATATGTGATTGGTTAGAACAGTCGTACGGTCATATTGGCATTATCAAGGACTCGTACGGGTGGGTTTAACGCAATCAAGATAATGATGGGTTGAACTTGACTAGGACCCATTAATATGTTTGCATTGTCAAGGTCACTCGGGTCATAGGGGTAAAAAACTATATCGGGAGTTTCAAATATAAAGGAAACTTGCCAGGCATGCGCATACCTTCTGGAGTGTGGTGACTTGAGTGGCTTCCATCAAGTTATCATGCGATGATAGTTGGGTCCCGATTCCCACTGATGAGTAGGTGTTACTCCTCAGGTGATTTTCAGATGATCCTGACTAATTCTCCTTTTAGGGTTTGAAAGAGAATTCGATGAAACAGTGGAAGCCATCCTGATTAGATAAAATGATTAACCAATCTAATCTAGATTTGAGTGCACGCTGAGTGTTTCTTTTCTCTCTCTCTCTCTGGCAGCAACCATGACCTGACCTTAAACTAAAACTCATGAACCAAGTTAACCGAACCTTCTTAAACACTTTGGCTTTTGTATTGTCATTAAGTCGCATATATCCCTGCCACTCCTACTTTCCATCTTTGCATTTTTCCATAACACTCCGTATCACTACGAAGATCCATATTGCTTGGATACTCCATCGTATAGTTATATATGAACTCGAAGAAACTTGTTTCTGTTCAAAGATGGATTCCGGTTCTGGAGAAATTGAATAAGATTATTCAGTTATCTTTTCTTTTTCTCTTCTCTCAGGTTGCGAGAGCTCTTAGTATTAGGAGAGTACACCTATTACGCTTATTGGATAAACTTCTTCTAAACCATAGGCAGGTGCCGAAAGGTAGGGAAGGAAGAAAACCATTTAGCCTAAGTATGGTGTACAGAAAGTAATAAGTAAAGACATATAAAGGGATTAGAGTGAGAGCAAAGGAAATTGCGACTACTATCATTCACGACGAAGCCGCGTATATCCCTGCCACTCCTACTTCCCCTTTGTATTTCTCCATAACACTCCGTATCACTACGAAGATCCATATTGCTTGGATATTCTATCGTATAGTTACATACGAACTCGAAGAAACTTGTTTCTGTTCAAAGATGGATTCCGGTTTCGGAGAAATTGAATAAGATTATTCAGTTGTCTTTTCTTTTTCTCTTCTCTCAGGTTGCGAGGGCTTTTAGTATTAGGAGAGTACACCTATTACGCTTATTGGATAGTCTTCTTCCAAACCTTAGGTTAGTGCCGAAAGGTAGGGAGGGAAGAAAACTAATTAGCCTAAGTATGGTGTACAGAAGGTAAGAAGTAAGGACGTATAAAGGGATTGGAGTGAGGGCAAGGAAATACATGGTTACTGTCATGAATCTGGATAGTGGAAGAGGCATTACTAGGAATACCCAGCCACTCTTTCGAGACATTTTCATGTTTCAGTTTTATTATGTGATGTTAATTGAAAACTATTTTCCCAATTAGATTCTGACTCCAGGGTATGTATTTACCAGACTTAATTCTCACATCTGTATGGCGTTACAGATGCTGAGTGGAAGTAAGATATTGGGAATTGGGTGATTAGATCCTTAATATATCAGAATTCTTTGTAATTGGTGATTTTTGAGAAAATCATTTGGGTTTTGCCTAATGGCAAATATTTGGTTCTAAATATCCGTTGTTATGCACCAGTTTCAAACTGATATATCTGTACGTTTATTTTATAAAGTGAGATATAACTTTTTGAAATTATGTCTATAACATTTACCTATATCAATTGATGGTTAGGTAAGGTGCATTCAACAGCGGTGCAATTCTTCTTAACCATAGCACAATTTTCAACCTACGACGTACAGGGTTTGAGTCATTAAACTCAGATGACTTATACAAAGTATTGTATATTGTCCGATGTCCATTAGGACAAAGGGGTTGGTACTCGTACTATATTCCGTTTACTTATGATTTCTCTGGTTTTAGACAAGTATTTCGTTGAAATACAGGGTCCAAATTTTGAGAAGTTATAGGTATAAGAATAAAGTAGAGAACCATATGTTGCAAGTATCAGGATTCTTCTAGGTGATCGAAGATGTAGATACTTATGCTAGGTATTCTGTTGTAAGTAATACATTTGAGAACTTGTTTCTCTCTCAGGTTACTCATCCGTGAGTACACTCCTTGATGAGTAATGCTGCTTGGCCTTCTTCCATTTAGTCGATATGCACTGGAAACGGCTGCATGTATTTTGAATCTGGTTCCAATTAAATTAGTGCATTTGTTTCTATATTAGATATAGAATGGATTCATATCTTAACGATATTAAGGTATATGGAGTTTTCCGGTTTATGCTTAAAACCAGAATCTGGATAAACTCTAGGCACGTTTCAGTAATGGCATTTTTGTGGGTTATCCCGGACTTTGACGAGAGTTAACATTCTACCATTTGGAGGATCAATAGTTATATTGTTCTTTACTCACCACCCTTTTTAGTAAAATGAATTCTTTTCAGAAAACATTTGTGGGAGTATGGTAGAACTGGAAGTGATTTCAGAACCACAAATGATTACCGAAAATTTAGTAGAACCCAAAGATTCAATTGGATTCGACAATCTATTAGCCACTTTGCAGATTTGGTGGCTAAGCTCAGCCATCCGAGAGGTACTTCGGTCTCCTCAAAGAAGGTGACAAGGAGGTTTTGATGACCCAAACTTGCAACTACTGCTGTCCTATACTATGAGATCTGGCAGGTGGATGAGTATAACGTCGTTCTAAATTAGCTTTAGAAGTGCACGTGTATATGACTCTGCCAGAGGGTTGTTATAGACAGTGGGAGCAGCGGAAGCATGGTGGGCAAGTAGCTTATGTCTATTTACAAACTAAAACAAGTTTAGCGCAGATAGATCATCTATTTTTGATGTGACAGTCATAGAATTTGACTTTATCAGAATAACAGATGGACCTGGTAAGAAGGTAGCGGTATTTGGATGACATGCTCTTGATAGGAAGTGATATTCCTATACTACGATCAGTTATACTGTGATTGTCGTAAGTTGTTTCTCCACATAGGATTTGGATAAAATATCAGGGATTCTGGTCACTATATCTATGCTTTTAGATCTAGATTTGGGAAGTGTCCCAATTTGGGTACTTTGACACTATTCTAAAGTGTTTTAGAATGGACAACTCCTGGCGTGGTAGTGTACCCGCAGGTGATGGAGTCACCCTCTGTAAAGAGATGTCTTTTAGACTGATGAAGGGAGGGATTTGCATAATTGGCATATCACTTGCTTAGGTAATTGAGTTAATCATGAAATGTCAAGTACCACACCAGATATTGCTTTTGCACTGGCTGCAATAAGCATATATTAATCCAATCCTGGAGAAACATTGGGAAGCAGTTATGAACATAAGAGGATATTCTAGGTATATGGTAATGACAACCTCCTTCAGGAGGCGGTTATCATTTAGGCTTCCAAGGTGACCTGGATGACAGAGTGACTGTCAGAGTTATAGTTTTCTCTCATTTGAGGGGCAGTATGTTGAACAGGTGGTCCAAGCGGATACTGAGGAAGGCATGGCGCAGGATATGATTAAATTCAGTGAAAGATACGGTCTAAGAAGTTTGTTGGATTTAGAGTTCATTTTTGAACTGCGTCCTATCAGATATCCAGACAAATTCTAAGACATGTATCACTCATTTTGGGAGATAGTCTTTCTCTATGAAGTTGAGATAACAGAGATAAAGATAGAAACATTGGAGTGGATCCACTCATTGAGGCTATTTCTCGAACGCAATAGTTTCACAAACGGGATTTGCGAGACTGGTTGGTACAGAAGTTGGGTGTTCGGTATCACACGAGCTGTGAGTATGCGATATCGCAATAATTAGCCTTAACTGCAAGTGGGAGATTGTTGGATATAGTGCCCTCAAGTCAATTATTGTAATCGCAGGCACACGGTTGTGATGATTGAGGGAGGACCTATACGGGCAGAACAGTCTTAGTCGAGGTGATAGAATGCTATCTGGTTTGTCTTTATCATCATGTACATGTATTATGTGGTATTATAGATCACTATTAAATGTTGATAGAGTCTATAGGATCCTTGTTTGACTACCAGTATTATGATGGCGATCATATACGTGAGATCTGGGTGGTCCATAACCACATCCTTAAATATCCCTAGTCGAGGGAGTATCGAGACTGGGCATCGATACTCTGGAGTAGACTAGTGTATAATTTTCGAGATCCCGACGAGAGGCAGTGACCGGTCTCATAAGTCATTGGTGTCAGTTAGTCACCTAAGATAGTATACAGGTGCTCATTGGGTTATGAGTTACACTGGACGGACTCGCCAGGAACATGCTAGATGGTATTATACCTATTGTCAGATAGCAGTTCTCAGGTGATATGAGTACAGGTTAGTCTGTTGACCTGAGATCATCATTTATCTCATGTGAGTTCCCACTGTTCTTTGATTACTACCCTACCACGGTTCAAAGGAGTCGTGCAAACAGATTTTAGTTGGGTGCAGTCCCGAGCCATATGGAGGCAGTGAGCGGATCGTCGGGGATTTGTCTCTCCCGGTATTATGGGTTGATGTCGCGCTGTGCACGGGTGACCATCACCAGAAATCCTTGACCAAGGTAGACGAGAATTACTGATTTGGATCAGTAGTTTCTCAGTGGGTGATGGGCTTCACACCGACACGAAATATCGCGTTATTAGGGGTCTGATTTTATCCACCCCCTCGACCTGATATGCAATACTCTTAGACGAACAGACCGGACTGGATGAAGATTGTCATAGACATGCTCAATAGGGGTTCGGATGAGTTTGCTCATCGGCCTTCCTTTCGCTCAATACCTGGGTATCCGTTACGTACAGCCAGTGCTGCTAACGTACTTGTGGTTAAACCCACTGCCAGCATATTGACGAGTCTTTAGAGTCCTACACAGAGAGTTTCCCTTGTTCAGGAGAAATGATGTAGTAGCCGTATTTTGATACGTGCAGGGCTCCGATCGAATGATTGTACTTGTAACCCGAACTTTCGATCGGACGGTTAATAATACTACCCAGCTCGGGTTTGAGCCGGATTATTAAATCAGGTATTGATTTAATAATTTATGTATATATATTTCCATATGTATATTCTAATATTATGTTCTTTGTGTTATTCTATCTCTCTGGGTAATCGTATTTTTGTACGAATACGGGTATGTATATACAATTGAGTGTAATCCATATTTATACGGAAAACATTCTAGAAGGTGGACACTTCATTTTTATTTATCCATTTATTAAATTAAATGGAAATGAGGTGTAAAGGTGATGAAGAGAGAATGGTGAGAACCATGCTTGAATAGTGTTGACAAATGAATTGTTAATTCATTTGTGCAAACTATTCAAATATGGTTGCAATTTTATATTTGGAAATTGAGTTTTACAAAACCATGCTTGAGGTTTTTCTCTCTCCAGTTTTTTCTCACTTGAATTTTTCCACTTGTGGTTTTTGCATGGTTGGTTTTGAAAAAGACTCTCACCATTTGCTTCTTCTCTCTTCACTTATCTTTCTTGAGCTCCTCCTCCTTCTCCTTCATCTTCTACCCTAACATCTCATGTGTTGAGAATCAAGAGTAGAAGAGAGATAGATATTTACTTAGGGCAACTCACTACATCCCTAGGCATTCTAGATTAGCAATCTAGAGTCCCTAATTGCTTCACTAGATTCTTAGTATGGAACTAGAGTCATAAGCTACATCTCTCGGATGGATCATCTTTGACGGAGGAGGACCGGAGGCCAAGCTCGATCAAGGAGACCTCAAGGAGCCAAAGAAGAGGGTAGAAGACCGAAGGACATGGATCTTTTGGTAAAACATTCTATCACAGTAAATAACATCTTTGTAGATTGCTAGTTTCATGTTTGGTTTCGATTCTAGGTAGTTGTTTCTAGCGCCAAATTTTTAAACCATAAAATTTTTCGTTCCGCAACGGCTGCGGTCGACGGCCTGGGCGTTAGGAACCCCAACAGTCTCTGCATATAGCTAAAGTGGAGGAGAAACGTCGGGGGCATGCAGAAAGGGAGCGTCTGGCCGCAGGTGCAAGCTCGAGCGAAACATGAACCCCTAATGCCCCTACGGAAGATATTCCTATGGCCTTGTTAACTACTCATAGGCATATTGTGCGCGCAGCTCGTGAGGAGGCGGAACGTTTGATTCAGGGGGAAGCAGTGCATGATATCTCGACAAAATCTTGTGGGATTTACTTATTTTCTAGGTTTCCTCACATAGCAACTTATTCAAATTTTAACATTCTCCTTCTTTATGATGTCATTTGATACAGTTGTTCCCTTATAAAAATTCAGAAAGAAAAGGGGAAGGGAAAATTCCCCACTAATGGAAGCATCACGTGTAAGCACGTGGTCATCGATCCCTTACAAAGAGACTCAGAGAGGGAAAAGAAAAACTCGATCCCTTACAAAAAGACTCAGAGAGGGAAAAGAAAAACATCCCGCTAGTGGAGCATCACGTGCAAGCACGTGATGCATCTGTATAAGAGTAAGTGGTTTCACTTAGTAAGCGGCAATTAAAACCTCACGTGCAAGCATGTGATCGTCTTCCACATAAAACATGTAGGACCCAGTTATAAAACAAACAAAGAGCAAATAAGCTCACGTATTACCACGTGATACCTTCCACCTGTTTGGACTACTGCATACAAACAAACCAAGTAAATTCTGTGAAGGGTCACATGCTGCACGCGAGAGGTCTCAGATGCCTTCTGAGCAGATAGAATTAAATTCTAAATAAAAAGGATCAGAACCGTATTTTCGAAATATTTTTCCACAATCTTTCTAAACAAGAAAGATTGTGTTCTGTAAATCAGAGCACCGTTGGATCAAAGATCCAATTGTGATTAAAAATCACCAAGATACAGAATAAGTTCTGTATGGGAAAATATTTTTCCAATCTTGTTAAAAACAAGAAAAATGTCTTCTGCAAAACAGAAGTCCTTGGATCAAACATCCAACGGTGAATAAATTCCCTAAATCAATTAAGAAATCTCTCAATGAAAGATTTCCTCAACTGAATCAACAAATTAGCCTCCACTATATAAAGGCTCCAAGACTTCAAACAAAAAAAAAGGAGAGAAACCCCCCCAACACACACACAAACTTCAAGTTAAAGAGAGAAAATAGAAAGAAAAACCCGAGGTAAGAGAAGGAACAGAACACAGAGAATATCTCGTCTCTTTTTTACCTCCATAAGAGTTACTCTTCTAAAAAGAACTTCGTTCTTCCTTTGGTTGAGATCTGCAGAAGCAGATCCCCACAAGTTGAGAATTTAATTCTCATCGGGGAGATTCTGCCGTGTAGATCCAAGACCTAGGGGAAGATCTAATTTCAGAGAATTTAATTCTCCCAAAAGGTATATAGGAATTTAATTCCTCTGATAAAACAAGGGTTTAACCCTTCATATAAGAACTTAGTTCTTTCTTATGGTAAAAGACCTGCAGAAGCAAATCTCTCCACAAGTTGAGAATTTAATTCTCATCAGGGAGATTCTGTCATGCAGATCCAAAACCTAAGAGGAAAACTAAGTCCTAAGAATTTAATTCTTACAAAACAGTGGGCTTGAAAGTCTCAAAACTCAAGATCTTCATGCACGTAAAAAAAATATTAGCACCCAATATGATAACGACCGATCACGTGCTCTCACATGAGCATGCTTGATGAATGAAAAAGAACAATCGAGATCAGGTTACGTGATCCCACGTGACCCCACTAAAAGTGCTTAGCACTTCCCAAAAGAGAGAGGGTATAAACCCCAGAGACAGTTACCATTTTTGTGACGCCTCACGTGATCCTATGTGGCCCTTTAAAAAGTGCTTAGTACTTGTACAGAAATGGGAATGGACCCAAATGCAGCGTTCACATTTTGAGAGCACCTCACGTGTTTGCACGTGAGTGGTAATAAACTAAGCGCTCAGCAGCCAAATATAGCGCTTACATTTGGATAATACCTCACGTGTCTGCACGTGACCATTTAATGAAACAATTGCTCAGTACTCATATGGAAAAGAAATATATTTAAAAGCAGCGCTCATATCTTAAAGGCGCCTCACGTGTTCACA
Source organism: Agapanthus africanus (assembly GCA_030015575.1). Lineage (NCBI taxonomy): Eukaryota > Viridiplantae > Streptophyta > Magnoliopsida > Asparagales > Amaryllidaceae > Agapanthus > Agapanthus africanus. Next base: position 392,983,809 of record JASDDO010000018.1, read on the forward strand.
CGCTAGCATCATAGGGAGCTAAGTGTTTAACACTCCATGTAAAAGAATACAAGTAATGTAAAAAGAAAAAAGGTGTCAGAACCCCTTTCAATGCTCAGAATTGCTGATGCAGAAAAGGGACCAAGCTCAAAAAAGTGTTCAACACTTTATTCAAAACTGAATGGACCGAGCACAAGTCGGCCACAAGTCCTCAATTCAGATTAACCAAGCCCGTGTGCTCACAATCTCTTTAATTGGTCTTAGTCCCAAACCTGACTACAGATCTCCCAACCAATATTGGTTCAAGGGTACATCTCTTCATACCTCTGATACATGTCGTTGTAATTCTTCAACGTCTTCAGAGAGATGGAGGGTCCCAATAACCAATAACTTTTGGTGCATCCCTAAACGGTTAAACCAAAACCATACAGACTATGATGTCTTTAAACTAGACTATGATGTCTTTAAACCTTACAGACTATGATGTCTTTAAACTAGACTATGATGTCTTTAAACCTTACAGACTATGATGTCTTTAAACCTTATAGACTATGATGTCATTAAACCAGCCTATGATGTCTTTAAACCAGACTATGATGTCTTTAAACCTTACAGACTATGATGTCTTTAAACCAGACTATAATGTCTTTAAACTAAACTATGATGTCTTTAAACCTTACAGACTACGATGTCTTTAAACCAGACTATGATGTCTTTAAACCATACAGACTACGATGTCTTTAAACCCTACGGACTATGAGGTCCTTAAACTCATGGACTATGATGTCCTTAAACCCAATAGACCGCAACGTCCCTACACTAAAACGACAGAGTCCAAATACTCTTTCGTTGGATCTAAATGATCCTAAAACCTTGTTAAGTAGATCTTAGTCTAAAATTAGACTAACGTATCCTTAACGAATATTTAAGTTGATCTTAATCTCAAATGAGGTTAACGATCCTTAAAACGAACCCAAACCCAAATCTAAGAAAATACGGATTTGGACTAATCTCCGCCCTACGGGCGACAACATAAATTAGTCTCCGTATACAATCCACGGGCAACTAAAAAATAAAACAAACACACACGACATGAAGTGACCTTCTAGAGCAGGAGATAGTGGTTACCGCGATGCGGTAGCGTAATTAACTGCAGGGGCTTGCGCCTGCAGGGAAGAGCGTCCCCACAATCAAAAACCTCTCGCAAACAAGGGGGAATCTGATGAAGTCTGCTACAACGGCCGGATCTGTCTAGACCTCCGATATACGATGCCATAAATCAAGTTGGCATCTTCGGAGAGGTGGACGGATAAAACCAAATAGCATCTGCCCCTAAATTCAGGCAAGACGACCTACGCGGTCTCGTCTCTGTTTTCGGCGGTAAATAGATTTTGGCACGCCTGGTGGGACCTTTTCCTCTTTCCACTCCACACTTCGTGTGTCGTGTTTCGCGAACAAATCGCTGTTTTCTATGGTTGCCTGTGGATTCGAGGTACTAAGATCTGGTGTCTTGCTCCCGTGTAGAGAAAAGAAGAGCAATGGCCTCCAACTGCACTAACTGCAATAGCAACTCCCATTCCGTCCTCGCTTGAGGAGTGACCTATGGGCCCCAAGCGGCCTCCATCTTCACCATGCCAGTGGAACAGGTGACTCAGGCCACCACTGGACCATTCTTTGGGACCATGATCCCACCGGCAAGCTTCAGCGTCCCGATGCTGTCACAAGAAGCTCCGAAGAAGTCGGTCTTCGATCGGCTTATAACTACTACGGCCCCTCTCAACGGATCGTCCAGTTCCAAGTCTACTGTATCAGTCTTCGATAGGCTAAGCCTAAGCTCCATTGGGCTCATAAAGAAGCCTGCAATACCTGAAGGAGTTATCCCAAAACGGATAGCCATTCCAACTCCGACGAACGAAATCGTCAAAGGGGATTCTCCTGCTAAGGGATCAGTCTTCACAAGACTGGCCGTTCCAACTCCTACTGCAGGCGAGGTCATTAAAAATGCTTCCCCTGCATAAAAGTCAGCCTTTGCAAGATTGATCGTTCCCTCTCAACGGACGTCAGTCTTCGATAGGCTGGCGCCAATAACAGCCCTTCACCAGAACAGGGGGCATGATGAAGCCACCTCCGTAACTGAGCCAGTCCCATCTGTAAGACAACTTCGACGTTGCCACTGACATCGAGTGAGGAAAACTGGGGGCAGCTCTCCCTCTGGACTGACTCCACCAGCTCTAATGGGGGAAATTGATGCTGATGTTCCTATTGGGAACAGCTTTGAGCCGCTCAGGAGGGTGCGCAAGAACTCTCCGACTGCCGTGTTGAAAAAGTCTCCCCCACCTGTGGAGACCGTTACAAAGGAGAACCCAGAACAGCACCCTCAACGGCTGTCCTCCAAAATCCACAGGGTCTGGCAAAGAATCCAAAACTCTTTGATCAACAAAGACTACTCCCGTCGACAGAAGAAAATGAAGGTTCGGCGAGAAGAAGACCATCCCGCAGCCATACCGCAAAAGGTATCATGGATGCCTGTTGCAATGGCTCCCTCAACTTCGACCGCCCATAAAAGAAGAAGGCCGAAGAAGATCACTGTGTCTGCGACAAATCTCAAGGGCACTGAATCCAAATGCCCCAAGTCTGGGGGCAGGGTAGTGTACACCGTCTATATGGCTTCCGGAAAGAAGGAAAGCCGTACTTCTACGGGTCATCGACCACTCACACGGTCTGTGACGAAGACTCAGGAGCAGCAACAAAAGCTCCAAGAGATGCTGACAAAAATGGCCGCACTTACTGGGCAGAAAGAAAGCCCAGAAGTATCGTCGGATCAGCGCTAGGAGCAAGAAACCGATGCCGAGTTCCTCCGAAGGATGCTCGAGAAAAAAGATAAAGAGGCCGCAGAACAAGAGGCCAATATAAAACAAATGGTGCTCCTGTTCTAAGATATAGTGGGGATGATGATCCAGCCGGACCCTTGTTCAGTCGAAAATATTGCAATCTTTAACATAACAATTTTCCCGTTTTTATAAACATCTAAGGATGTTTGTTATAAATATAACACGTATTACAAGTTCGTCTGGAAAATATCAAATACCACGTATTATACATTATAATCAACATTTTGAAAGGAAATTGTGTGTTTATTATTTCAAGCATGATATTATATATCTCAACAATCTTCAGTGAGATTTTGTGCAAAGAATTATTTCAGGACAGATATCGGAATTGCAAACTCGCCGACAAAATATAGGAAATCAAAGAGTTAAAATCTGGGAGAGATTCAGAAGAGATAAAGTGATTCCAGATATCAAATATAAACCCAGAGATCAACACAAGAAGACAAAAGAAAATTGAAGCCACAAGCACACTAAACGGCTGCGGATCCGCGGCCGAGTCAGGCCGATCCGCCGTGGATCCGCGGCCGAGTTAGGGCATCAGCGGTCAAAAGATCTCCCGAAGCTTCATTCTAACTTCCTAGCTTGTTGAAGACGCTTCATTGTAACAACCTCATTCTGAAAACTTCCCTACAACAGCCTAGCTTCTTGAGGAAGCTTGATAACTACCTTATTCTAGAAGTTTCCCTACAACTACCTAGCTTCTTGGGGAAGATTAGCCTAGCTTCTAGTGGAAGATTGGTGAAGGGCTATAAAAAGGGACCTAAGCCTACATTGATGAGGTTGTTGATGGTAGTCGATTTTTAGCACACAAACCAAAACCAAATCAAATTCAATTCCTAATCAAGATCCAAATCAAGAATCGTTGAGAACAACATCAAGCGACGACATTCAAGATCCTTTACGCGAAACCGATCATCATCAAGAACACGAAATCCTCGACAGGTCCAAGTCTCACGGAGATCGAGCAAAGCGAAATTCGACGGAATAGTTACCTTTTCAAGGGAACGATTGAGAGCAATTCTTGTAACCTCGGATTGAAAGAATGTGTAATTAGAAGTTGATTAATAAAGGTGATCAATTGTTAATTCTCACTTTCTTTACATTTTCGCATTATGAAATTTCTAATTCTTGATTCTTTTATTTTCATGATGCGTGAGTGAAATCTCCACTTGTTAAGGATTCGAAGGAGTTCGGTAAATCAAATGGTGATGAAATTCTAAACTCGTCTTAACTCTTATGAGAATTATGAACTTTAGGAAAAAGAATCGTCAACGACCAAATTTGGAGCAAGATCACCGTTCTTGATAATTTCGTTGCAATTTGGGATTAAATGAGTGATGATTCTCTTTGCTAAAGGCTAGATTTGAATAGTGATAAATGAAAAGATAAGGGATAGTGAAGGAGAAACCCTAGTTTCTTCAAAAGATCCCTAATCTTCATTCATCGCCATCGTTCTAGCTATAATTCATCAATAGATAAGATAAGTAATTTTTGGTATTCATCATTGCTACTAATTCTTATCGAATCCTACAAGCTATTCTTTATTTTCTTGATACTTAAAATTGATTTTGGACACTTTCTTGATTACTCAATCTTAAACTCTTTCTTGATTTTTCTTGAAAATATTTTATCTAATAAATCTTGATTCATCTTCTTGAATTTTCTTTACTATTTTCTTTTGACTCAACTAAAGCAAGAACGAATAAATACACGAATCTCAGTGGACGATCCGTACTCATTAACGAACTACATCGACACCGTTATTGATTGCGGCTATAAATTCTTTGATTGTGATAACACTTTTCAACACATCGAAGTCGTTCAATCAAATGGCGTCGTTGCTGGGGATGCATGCGTAATTTGTTTGTTCTTGCTATTTGAGTTGAAACATTATTATTCCATCAAAATTTAATTCAAGAATCGCATCGTGTGCTTAACGATTAGTTTTTAAATTTTTTGCAAGGGAATCTGGTGTCACTATAGCAGAGAGATCAAGATTCAGGGATGTTATAAAATTTCCAGAGGAGAAAAGGAAGCTACAGTGCAAAGATCAACACCTAACTCCTCCATTCCACCGCGGAATCGCGGTGGATTGATGGTTTTTACGGCGGATCCGCCGTTGGTTAGGTGATTCAGTGCTCCAAATTTCTCTGGTATAATTCTTACCTTATTCTCTCTCCTTTGCTAAGTCCAATAACAATTTTTCTGCAGGATTCTTTGCAAAAATTAGCCGCTTAAAAAATTCTTGTTGCATTTCTTGAAATTGGTTGTTTGTGCATATTTTAATACGGAAATTAAGGGGCAAAAACCAAATTCAGATTAGGTGGGGATTTCATTACCCTTCCTAAGCCCCAAAAATCACAAAACTAGCATCCGCATCACTCTCATTAACTAAAAAATATCTAGACAAGATTCTAAGGACCGTCGCGCTCAATTAGGACAGAAGAAGGTCGTGGGTAATCTATTACTTATCCGCATTTCTTCTATGGTGTCTAAGGCAAGTGTGTCTAAATCAGGTGGTTACTTAATTAGGCCCGCTACTTACGTAGCGGATACCTCCTACTTACCTGGCCACAAGAGAGATAAAGAGGTAGTAGAGGATTTATCCTGCGATTTGTCTTCTGGAAGTCTGGGAGCGGTCTAGGGACTTGATCTAGGTGACCGTAAATCTAGGGTTGATTGTGCATTTTGTTTTGTGATTTTTTCTAAATCCGTCATTTTCAAAACAAACCAATTATTTTTTTCCTTTTTACTTTTTCCCTCCTTTTCCCTTCTTATAATGGGTAACCCAAACAGACGAACTCTTGCCGAGTTTTGCTATCCACAACCAGATATTTCTTGTCTTCGTAATCGCTTTAGTATACCATCCGACTCTTCCATGTCTTTAAGAGATCGGATAGAACAAGCGGATAGAAACAGTTGGTTATCTCAGTCCAGGTCTTATCAACCATATCCTAATTCTATATCTGTTTTAGTTGATACTCCGAGTGAGGATACCCCTAGACGCATGTCCATTGTTGAGCATATAGCAAGGGCTAACGGCCAAAGTTTCAATTCGGACCAATATCAACCATCACCACCACTTTCTAAAGAAGAATTTCATAATCGGTTTGTGGCATATATGATGTCTCTTGAAAATAGCCAACCAACCAACTAATATCAATATTCTTCTTATCATAATGTTGATCCTACTCCTGCCCAATTTTCGCAACCATTCTATTCTTATCCGACTTTTACACCTTCTCTAGACAGTTCTTCTAATCAGCCATTTGGGATTTTTAATTATTCACAAGAATTTCAATCTTATACTGAAACCCCTTATCAACCCAAGTCTAGTCTTAAGCGGACATTAGAAACATATGTGGAAATGTCGCACCAAATTAGAAAGGAAACAACAGAGTGAATGCAAGCAAATAATTTCAAACCAGCCCAAAAATTTTCAGTATATAATACGGCCATAGGACAAAGTGAGAATTTGGGTAGTGAGACAGAACTGTACACCCTTCCTAATCAAAGCTGTCCATTCCAAACTGAAATCCACAACTCCAGTTTCACAGATTCATCGAGTACACCAAATGATTCACCAATTGAAGTTAGAATGTCTGATAAGTTGTGTGACTTTGTAGTATTTGATTTATCCGATTGTGAAGGGTCCATTTCAAGTGAAACCATACCCAACCCTTATGATCTCTACACCTCCACTCTTGAACCAAAATTGATTGAAAACCATACTTTTAATGAGGTGTTTGAGAATTCTAACCTTCACTTGAATGAGGAGATTGATGTTAGGGATATATTGAATGATGAACCCGAAACTTTGGATGAGTTTGTCCCACCAATTCATCAGGTTCTTTCACTTCCTTGTGGTCATCATCTTGAGCCTTTAATTATTCTTCCCGAACACCAAATGCGTTTTGAAGTTGATGATGATTGTATAACCGAACAGCAGACCGAAATTCAGCATTCATCTCCCACATCTGGTTCAGCGATACTCGATACACCAATTTGTTTACCCATTTCACCTTCTACTTTTTCAGGTTATTTTTCTATTCTTCCTATAATTTCAATAAGTGTTGATAAATCACAATCCGATAATTCAAGTTCGATGATTTCAGAAAGCCAACTTGATTTAGATACTTTTGAAAATGAGGTACATGAGTTTTTCGAGTCTCCTACCTCCATAATTTTTGACAAATCAAGTATGATAAATTCTGGCACAAAACTTATTGACAGCAAAATGTTTAATCACACCACCGATGAAAGTTTTGAAGAACTTTTTGCTGACGAACTTGTATTCGTAAACAACACGGATTTTGTGATTAATCAACCTCCACCTATAGAAATTGAACCACCACCCTTTTTTCTTATAAGATACGAGAATGCAAATGTTCCACTCATTCCTAATCATTCACATTCTCGTTTTCATTCGTCCTCATTCTTTCATTTCTATAATTTAAGACTCAAACCCTTTCCATACCACCACTTATCTCTTTCCCACTTCTTCTTGGCTCTATATAACATGTTCTTCTATCATCCTATATGTTACATTGATAAAATCTTTGAATGGTTGGTATTAACTTTTGGTCTTTGCAAAGTTTGGCATTGACCAATAACTTTACCCCCCCCTCTTATGATTTTAAAATTCTTAATATTGTTTAACTCAAGTTTGGGGGGGTTATAATTTTGGCTCTTGAAAATAAAAGTTGTCCTCAAAAATTTTGAGCCAAAAATAAGTTTGGGGGAAGATTTTCACTTTCATTTATTCTTGACCCCGTTAATAACCTTTCCTCCCAAACCTGTAGGTTTTTAAGATTTAACAGATGACAATAGTGAGAACACTGCTGTAAACAGGTTTGGGGGAGGTTTGTGCTTATTCACGCATCACTTTGCATTACACTTTGCATAAGCACAAATTTTTTTAAAATTTTCTTTTATAATAAAAGATTAGAAAGTGAAAAATAACATTTAAAAGATTGGAAAATTTTAAGAAAACCAAGAAGATTAGATGTTTTCTTAGACGAAACTAGTAATAAGTAGTTATGAGCCGTTGTCCCAAGGGTTAGTAAGATGAAGGAAGTCACTAATCTGCGGATAAAAATAAGTGTGAAAAATAATTCCTATTCTGGAAGCCAAACATTTGAACGTTGATACCCTACTATGCATACTTACACACGTCTTGAAACTCGGGATAGTAGAGGATACCTTGAAATGCTCTTGTCTAAAAGCCAAAATACGAAGAAAATAATAAATGAAGCATAAAAGTATAAAATGGTGAAGAAAAATGAACACTGGTTTTGTAATCACCAGGGCAGCATAAAAAAATATAGCGAGGGTGCTTCATCACCTAGTGCCTTAGACCAACTGGTTTGGGAGTCACTGCTAAGCCTTAGGTGTTGCAAGACAAGGAAATTATTAATTATGCCTAATATGTGATCACATTAAGTAATCGGTCAGTTAGTACCTCAAGAAGTATTGACGGTCGCATGAAGAATGTGTGAGCAATTCCATCTAAAATATTCATCGACTAAAAAGTACGGAGGTAGATGGACAAGAGTATGATAGCTTGAATTGAATTCTCCGAGTGTAGGGATATCTTTTACACACACGTAGGGGTATATGATCGGTGTTTGGAAGAAAGGTAGGGATGAAGAATAAAGGCAATGTTTTATTGAGAGATGATGTGATTTTTAACATCTTTTCATGACTATTAAGATAGGGCTCATGACAACCGAAAAGCTAGTGTAGTTGGAAACTCTGACTTTCAAAGTCTTTCTTTTATAATTCTTATATTTATATGTAACTTTCACGGTCTTTCTTTTATTATAGGATTTTGTGGGTGCAATCCGCTGAAAACCCTCACGAGGCAACACTCCTCCTACTAGGGACACCTAGAGGTTTAAAGGCTTGTTGCACGTGCTCAGTGCAATCGTGTTGCCTACGAAAGTGAGCTAATTAGTTTTTCACTTTCTTTCTATTTTCTCCTTCTCTTGAATAAAAGAAGTTTGCTCGAGACGATCAAAATCAAGTTTGGGGGAATTTGTTCAGTCGAAAATATTGCAATCTTTAACATAACAATTTCTGCACTTTTATAAACATCTAAGGATATTTGTTATAAATATAACACGTATTACAAGTTCGTCTGGAAAATATCAAATACCATACCACGTGTTATACATTATAATCAACATTTTGGAAGGAAATTGTTTGTTTATTATTTCAAGCATGATATTGTATATCTCAACAATCTTCAGTGAGATTTTGTGCAGAGAATTACTTCAGGACAGATATCGGAATTGCAAATTCGCCGACAAAATATAGGAAATCAAAGAGTTAAAATCTGGCAGAGATTCAGAAAAGATAAAAAGATTCCAGATATCAAATATAAACCCAGAGATCAACACAAGAAGACAAAAGAAAATTGAAGCCATAAGCACACTAAACGGCCGCGGATCCGCGGCCGAGTCAGGACGATCTGCCGCGGATCCATGGCCGAGTTAGGGCATCAGCGGTCAAAAGATCTCCCGAAGCTTCATTCTAACTTCCTAGCTAGTTGAAGACGCTTCATTGTAACAATCTCATTCTGGAAACTTCCCTACAACAGCCTAGCTTCTTGAGGAAGCTTGATAACTACCTTATTCTAGAAGTTTCCCTACAACAACCTAGCTTCTTGGGGAAAATTAACCTAACTTCTAGTGGAAGATTGGTGAAGGGCTATAAAAAGGGACCTAAGCCTACATTGATGAGGTTGTTGATGGTAGTCGATTTCTAGCATACAAACCAAAACCAAATCAAATTCAATTCCTAATCAAGAATCGTTGTGAACAACATCAAGCGACGACATTCAAGATCCTTTACGCGAAGTCGATCATCATCAAGAGCACGAGATCCTAGACAAGTCCAAGTCTCACGGAGATCGAGCAAAGCGAAATTCGACGGAATAGTTACCTCTTCAAGGGAGTGATCGAGAGCAATTCTTATAAGTTCGGATTGAAGGAATGTGTAATTAGAAGTTGATTAATAAAGGTGATCAATTGTCAATTCTTGCTTTCTTTACATTTTCGCATTATGAAATTTCTAATTCTTGGTTCTTTTATTTTCATGATGCGTGAGTGAAATCTCCGCTTGTTAAGGATTCGAAGGAGTTCGGTAAATTAAATGGTGATGAAATCCTAAACTCGTCTTAAGTCTTATGAGAATTATGAACTTTAGGAAAAAGAATCGTTAACGACCAAATTTGGAGCAAGATCACCGTTCTTGATAATTTCGTTTCAATTTGGGATTAAATGAGTGATGATTCTCTTTGCTAAAAGCTAGATTTGAATAGTGATAAATGAAAAGACAAGGGATAGTGAAGGAGAAATCCTAGTTTCTTCAAAAGATCCCTAATCTTCATTCATCGCCATCGTTCTAGCTATAATTCATCAATAGATAAGATAAGTAATTTTTGGTATTCATCATTGCTACTAATTCCTATCGAATCCTACATGTTATTCTTCATTTTCTTGATACTTAAAATTGATTTTGGACACTTTCTTGATTACTCAATCTTAAACTCTTTCTTGATTTTTCTTGAAAATATTTCATCTAATAAATCTTGATTCATCTTCTTGAATTTTCTTTACTATTTTCTTTTGACTCAACTAAAACAAGAACAAATAAACACACGAATCTCAGTGGACGATCTGTACTCATTAATGAACTACATCGACACCATTATTGATTGCGGCTATAAATTCTTTGATTGTATAACACTTTTCAACACATCAAAGTCGATCAATCAACCCTTCAGCCGAATATCCTCCATTAATCATTGAAGACAACAGAGGAGAGACATCAAACCCTCCTCCGGCTTTATCAGCAGCCAGGGAGGAGACGATCTTGAAAGCTGCGCTTGACGCCTATATAGCTCAACAGATACGAGCTCATCAGGCGAGCGAAGTGGCTGGTCAAATTGTCAAAACTGGACAACCCTATCCGGGCTGGTACGATCAAATAAAGAACCCGCCGGGATATACGATCCCTAAATTCCACATGTATAAGGGGACGGGTAATCCACACCAGCACATTGCTCAATTCAGAACCTTGTGCGGTAATACTTGGGGTGACAATAAATTGCTGCTTTGCCAGTTTGTTGGCAGTTTGTCGGAGATAGCATTCAAATGGTACTCTGAGCTCCTGAATGACTCTGTTAAGACATTTGCAGAAATGGAGCTACTGTTTACACAAAGGTTCGCAAGCGCCAGCGAACGTACCCCGATAACGGCATTGATCAGCTCCAGAGTGAAGCCGGGAGAAACCTGGGTTCAATACGCCATTCGGTGGCGGAACCTATGGTCAAAGTGTGAACATCGTATAGAGGAAGCTCCTGCCGTGGGCATGTTTGTGGAAAACCTCGATCCTCAGGCGACTATATCCCAATTCATGATGTTTTTCAAGCCGACCACCTTCCAAGCCTTGATCGACAAGCTGTCCCAAATGGACCAGATGGGCCACAGGCCTTTCTCTTCAAAGACGGAGCTTCGAAATGAAAAAGGCAAAGGGAGAGTGACCTTCGTTGCCAATGCCCAACAACAGCCGAGTGATCCGAAACCAGCTGCTTGCCAAGGCAACAAATCGCGATTCCTCTATGAGAAGTTAAGATGTCCTTACTCGTTTCCCTGGGATAAAACGAGAAGACTGTTCGAACTAGAGGTGTGCAACAGGCTCATCACCCTGCCGGATCCAAAGCGCCCACTGCAGCCCAGTGACGTCAACAATCCCAACTACTGCCCCTACCGCCGAATGTTGGGCCATCCGATTGAAGATTGCTTCGTCTTCAAAACCTGGATTGAGGACCAAAACCAACAAGGCAAATTCGCGCTATCTGAAAACTGGAGGGTAAACCCGCCACAACCACATGCTCCAAAAAAGATGGACACGTCGGGGGCATCATGCTCATTTATAGAGGAAGCTCCATGGGAAGTTGTTCTTTCAGCAAAAACTAAAATAATGCTGAAAGATATTCGAACATGTCTGGCGATCAGGTGGAAAAGTCCGCTAAAGCCAGAGATTATTGAGGGGATGCTGAAACCGCGCCCAATATCGGGAGTTGGTAGCGAAAGGCAAAACACCCAGGCCCAGCCGTTAAAGTCTTCGAAGAAAAAAAAGAAGAACAAGAAGCCCACACAGCCTGACGACAAGCGCACGGAGCTGCAAAAGCATATTGACACGCTGTAAGAATATAACCATAAGGCGCAATCCCGATCATACTCTAAGAGTTTCTCAACCACATCCTTGAGGACGGAGATGATGACAATGATGGGGGAGAAGACTCATCGGATGAACCTGAGGATTATGTGGCAAGCTGTCACATAATCTCTCATTCACCAATAAACGCCAAAGAAGCTCACTCGGCATCAGAAGATAATATAGAGGCGCTGGGGCCAGAATTGGTGCCAAAATCCTTGGGACCGTCAGACGAGATGATCGACATGCTATTGAACGAAGCCCGTCAGAAGAGCAAAGCTGATCGAGACCGCGAAATGGCCATATTCAAAAAATCCAAACGTCGACGACTGGATGAAAGGGTTGAAGCATTCCAACCAGATCGAAGCATGCCCGTGGCAGACAAAAGCAGGCTTAAAATGAGGAAACGGTTCGCTAAAGCCCTGTCAATGGGAATGAAGCCGCCATCTCCCAACGGAAATACTCCTGGCGGTATACTCCTTGACGAAGCGGATGTGCATCCTAGCTACTGCTTATACCATCAAAGGATTACACACCCTACCGAAGAATGCATGGCCTTTAAAAAGTGGTGGCAGGGATAAGTTGCCCGCCGACAACACTTCAAGCGATTGAAGCGCAAGGCTCGTCGGGAGCAGAGAAGCACGACAGATGAGCACAAAAGAACTGCCGGCAACTGTCACATGGTTGATTCCGGGGGATCGCAAGTTCTCACCTTCGAAAGCGATTCTGATGAAGAGATAGCCCTCGGCCCTCTCTTCAAGTAATCCACCTCAGGAAAAGAGGAGGAGATAAAGAACTGCAAAAACATTCAGCTGTGAAGTCGTACGTTGCCCGAAAAGAATCTCGGACCTACAAACAAGAGATCAAACAAAAAAGATAAGGGGAAGGAAAAAGTCCCTGAGGATATCGCCCTCGTTGATCGAGTTGTCGAAGAGCTGACAGCCAAGGATCCGCCTAAGAAGAACAAGATGGATTGCAATGTCCTGGCACACCTGAGGAAGATACCCTCGCAGCTAAGCATTTTGGATGCCCTTCTGCTGTCTAATGAGGCACGAGATTCTCGGATCAAGGCACTACAAGAGCCCGATAAATTTCAAGCTTTCCTTGCCGAAGAAAAGATGAAGGACGAGCTGGAAGAAGTGCACACGGCTGACATCACTTTCGGCGACGAAGATCTCCTCCTCGGAACGTGCAAACACAACTGTCCCCTGTATGTCACTGGGTACTGCCATGATATCAACATATGGAAGATCTTAGTTGACAACGGGTCCTCTGTCAACCTCCTAAATGTGAGGGTGTTAAAAGAAATCTGCATGAGCGTTCAGCACCTCGCTCGGGATAAAATCACCATCTCCGGGTTCGACTCCCAGTCATCACGGATGCTCGGGTCTGTAATACCGACGTTACGTTTTGGGCTTCTCATCACTGACATCAAATTTCATGCCATTGACGCCACGACCTGCTACAACGCCTTGCTCGGCATACCTTGGTTACACGAGTACAACATCATCCTTTCTACACAGCATCAGTGTATGAAGTATTTTAAAGACGGTCTCGAGTACACCGTAACGGTGGATATAAACCCATTCTCCGTGAATGAAGTCCGAAAATATAAGGATGCAAAGTATTTCCTACCAGACTTTGAAGACACGGAAAGATGCCATAAACCGGAGAATAAACAAAAAGCTATCACCATTATTCCGGTCTTCGGGAGTGATACCGAGGAGGAAGAAGAGATAGTCTATTCAGGGCCGCCCCAATGCAACAAGCCGGGATCATCTACCCCTATTCTGGTTTTTGGCAATGACTCTGAAGACGAAGTCAACGCAGTGTTCTCGGTCCGTCCATCAGTGCAGGCCCTCACTGGAGATGATCAGAGTTTGCAGATCGCCATGGTTCCGCGGCAGCACTACGGAGAGCTTGATGCGCTTGAGACATATAGTGTGCAAGAGCTATGGACATTCTACGTCCCTCCCAGGCGAAGAGGTGAAAAGGCGATCCTATTCTACCAATCCACGGAGATTAAAGTCGAAAGAGAAGTCTGGCATGGTGCTGATTTTGCGCTCGACAGGCTCCAACCAATCCGTCTGCCCAGATACTACGAAGAAAGATTGAAAAGGTTATTAAGATGCCAAGGCGTACCCTTTAAGCAAACCGCGCGACAAGCCCAATTCTACAACAGGATCTAGAACATCCCCAGAACTCAGCGAAAATTGCCCAACGGAAAAATGGAAACGATCTGGCTTGGATATGTATAGTCCAGGAAACGGGAGCAGTTCCATGGCTGCCATGTCATAAAGGACCTTGATAAAGAAGATGATGCTCTTTTAAAAGACGCTGACGCTGAATCAGAACGCGGTCCTGCCATAAAAATGCCGAGTCCGTTGTTTAAAGAACGGATGGAAAAGCTAGTACGGGAAGCGAGTCAAAAGGTTCGGAACGACCACAGCCGCGAAATGGCCATTTACGAGAAAACCAAGACGCAACGTCTCCTTCAACAGGCTACGGAGGATGACAATGCCCTCCGCCGTCAGCCCGCCATGGATTCCAAAGAGAAGAAAAAGGCCCGACGCGGAGACAAAAACAAGTTAAAGAATGGAAAAAACGTTCGGCAACGGCGAAGCGGGTCCAAGAAGCCTCGCAATCGAGGAAAAGTCAGCCTGAATCCATCACTGATGAAGAAAATGGATCAGCAATATTCCTTCCCTCAAGATAAGACAAAGAAAATCTTTGACCTCGTCATGAAACATCAAACGATGACACTCCCGAAGTCTCGGTACCCCGATCAAGCAAATGAGGTTCATCACCCGGATTATTTCTCTTATCACCGAGCAATAGGTCATCCTCTTGAAGACTGCTTCACTTTCAAAAACTGGGTCGAAGACCAATATCAACTCGGCAGGTTCGCTCTATCCAACAGTTGGAGGGTATCACCACCGCAAAGGCATGTGCCAAAAGCAACGTATATAGCAGGAGTAGAACCAGATCAACATCGGTCTTGGAAACGATCTCGTACCAGTTACGTGATAGCGCTGTCGAAAGAAGAAATGCCCGAGAACATGGATGACCTCTCCTGGTGCTTTGAAAATGAGGATGAAGATGAGTTGATCTCAGAGTTTCCACCAGCACCAAAAGAATTGGAAGATGGAATACATACTACTGCGGACAACCTAAGAAAAATCGACTTGGGGACGGCAAACGACCCGCGGTCAACGTTCGTCAGTGAGCTGCTGTCTAAAGAGAAGGTGGCTACGCTAAAAGACGTGCTCATGCAGTATAAGGACTGCTTCGCGTGAAACTATTCCGAGATGCCGGGGCTAGATCCAGAAATAGCTGTGCATAAATTGGCGATATCTCCGGACGTCAAGCAAGTCAAACAAGCACCAAGAAGAATGCGGCTCGAACTTGAAATGAGTATCAACTATGAAGTTAAGAAGCTAATCGACTCCGGCTTCATCCAAGAAGTTCATGTAGGGATCCTAGGCACACTAATGAAGTCTCACAAGTGATCAAACATGGCCAATTGAAATTTTACATGTGCCGAGAAAACCTAACACGGATCGTTAACTAGATATATAGGCTATGCGAGCAAGTAAACGAAAATATAGCTAAAGGGAAGGGGCTACAACCTTTGTAGATCCGGTCCTCCTCCTCCTAGGCTCCGCGATGAAGTCCCCTCGCTGTCCAAATCGGATTCCGGACTCAAGCATCGGCTTCATCGGAGAAAAAGCGGGCTAGGTCATCGACGACGATGCCGAAGATGATCTACGTCGAGGCATCGCTAGATCAAGCTCCAACTTCACCAAGTCAAGAAAACTTGTGAAGGAAACACCCTATACTACTTGGCAAGAGGTAGAGGATGAAGAAATAGGAAGTGGGTAGACTTTAGATTTGGATTTCTCACACTTTTTCATCAATCACCATTGATGTAGCAAGCTTTCTTCATGGAAGAAGAAGATGAAGAAGAAGAAGATGATATATATCATTAGTCTTTTAAAATAAAAACAATATGATACTTATCATAATCTCAACCATGGTTTAGTGTAGAGATTTAACTAAGGTTAGATGAGTGGTTAGGGTTAAAGAAGAGACAAGAATGGTGGACTTGTTCAAAACTTCAAGAAGCTTCAACAAAAAACAAACTAAGCCACCATTTCTTTTTCTCTTTATCATTTCCTTTTTCCAAAATAAACAAAAAGAATAAATAAATGAATAAGTAAATAAAATGAAACCCTAACCATTCATATAACCATGGTCAATTCTTTACACAAACCCAAGCTTGCATGTATCATCAAACATGATACAATCTTGTGCACAAAAAAATATATCACATATACAATATGCACATCAAGTGAGAAAATCCATTTAAAGTGAACCAATACAAGTTGATGCAAAGTAATATATCAAATATATAATTATACATTAAATCATTAAATCAACACTTGATTCAATGATCCGGTCATGTCGCATATAACCGGCTAGTATCCAATGTATCGGCTTATCGAATCAATCCTTGATTCGATAACTAGGTTATATCGCATATAACCATTCGATACATTGATCGCGAGAATAGAATACGGTATCATATACATGAATTATTCTCGGTCCCGCACATATCTCATATGCGCTCCTATTTCATTTCGCTTGAGCTAGGAAACCTCTGTGTAGGACTCTAAAGACTCGTCAATACGCCGACAGCAGATGATGATCATATCAAACACCCACAAGCCGCAAGCGGTCTGCTAAACGTAACGGCCACCCGGGTATTGAGCGATCAGAAGATCGATGAGCAAGCCCGCTCACACTCCTGTGAATCCAACCAGTAACACTTACCGCACAGTCCGGTCTGTTCGTCTGATATGTCGCATATCTCGCCTAGGGGTAGTAAACGTCAGACCCTAGTAGCTCGATAAGTCATGCCGACTTGAGGTCCATAACATTCGTGAAACTACTGATAACTCTTACCAGTATATCACTGCAACCCTGGCCAGGGATTTCCTGTAATGGCCAGTCGTGCATAGCGCAACATCAACCCCCAATACCGGGAGAGACGAATCCCCTCCTATCGCTCATTGCCTCTATGTGAATCGAGACTGTACCCAAAAACCACATGTTTGCACGACTCAGTAGAGCCGTGGTAGGGTGGAAATCAAAGCACAGTGGGAGACACACAAGACTCTATGACGATCTCGGGTCAACAGACTAAGCTGTACTAGTGTCACCAGAGAACTGCCATCTGACGTGAGGTATAATACCATCTGGGAGTTCTCGGCGAGTCCGTTCAGTGTATCCAGTCTTCACTGAGCACCCGCATACCATTTCTGATGTCAAACACCAATGGATATGGGATCATCCATCGCCCATCACATGGGTCGAGAAGATATACGCTAGTCTACTCTGGAATATCGATGCCCCGTCTTGATATTCCCACGACTAGGAACAATGAAGGATGTACTCATTGACTACCCAGGCCCCACTAGTATGATCTGCATCATAGTCCTGGAAGTCGAGTACTCATCCTAAGGGCTTTATCAACATGTAATCAGAGAGACAGGAAGTATACATGTTAAGATAAAGAGCAACCAGATAGCGTACTATCATGTCGAGCAAGAAAGTCCTACCTATATATGTCCCAGCATCCACTACAATATACATCCAATGTACAGTAATGGCCTCTAGGGCATACATATAACTAACAATCTCCCACTTGCACTAGGGCCATCTGTAGCAATGGTTGTAGTATCTAATACTCAACCATCCCCTAAAAGTCTCTCTTTGGGAAAAGGCCTTCGTGAGTGGATCCGCCGTGTTGTCCTCTGAGTCTACTCTCCTAATCTCGATCACCCTGGAGATCAACTATCTCCATGATCAGGTGATGCTGCCTCAGATTATGTCTGGGTCACTGATGGGACCAGGGTTCCTAGGCCAAAGCCACAGTTCCATTGTCACACAATGGTAGGAACCTAGTTCATCCTATGAACCAATATACACCCAAACTGCCTCTTTGGTAGTATCTTTAATAGCGATGTTACCAGCCTTTATCGTCTAGTTTGTCACGGTATCTAGCTTGGAAATCTTCCAACATACCGTCCCTTTACTGAGGGTAAAGACAATGCCTGTGACTGAAATTCAGTCGTCTTTATCACTCTGGAACCCTTCCAGTGATTCTCCCCAGGATCGATTGATACCATCTCACTACAACTAGTGAGTATCCTAACATCCAATTAGATCTTCTCATAGATCCAAAGCTTAGGATTTAGTATGTATCACTTTGATCCTATATGGAAAATCATTGTGATAAGCGGAGATTGATCGAGCGTAGCATAGGAAACTCCTTCCCTAACAAGAGTATGTCATCCACGTACTCTACGAGGTTCGTCACCATACTCCCTACTACCCTTTTGTTTATACAAGGTTCATCTACCATTTTGATGATGTCAACTTCTTTGACTAATCCATCAAAATAGATGTTCCAACTCCGCGATGCCTGCTTTATCCTATAAAGCATCTTGCACACGTTTCCGCTGCTCCCACTGTCTACGAGGCCCTCTGACTGTGTACGTATAGACGCACTCTTCTAAAACATTATTTAGAAAAGTAGTCATGACACCCAACCACCAGATATCGTAGTTATGGTATGTAGCCATGGCAAGTAGGATCTGGATGGACTTAAGCATATTCCCTGGAAAAAGGTTTCATCATTTTCCGTGCCTGGTCGATGACGAAAACCTTTAACAAGTCTAGCTTTGAAAGTCTCAACTTTTCCATCTACACCAAGTAATCTTCTCAAGATATACTTGCTCCTGATGGGGATTTAACCCTTCAGATATAGCAACCAAAGTCCATACTTTATTGGTGTATAAGGATTCCATCTCAGATCACTAAGCATCCAGCCATTCTTACAGAGTCCCTACTCTTGATGGCCTGCTCGAATCTAGTTGGGTCATCATCTCATGATGCATTCCATGCTCCCACTGTCATCGAGAAACCAAGGTATCTCTCAGGTGGGTGAGGAACCCTACTAGATCGGCGGAGAGGCTGAGGTTCGTTGGAATCTACTGTATCCTTTGGTTCTACCAAATTATCTGCTGTAGTTTGTATAGCTGGAACCTTTCCAGTTCTACATTACAGACCTTGCCTCGAGCCTGTCCGGATTTTGCTTTTAGACATAGGCTGGACAACCCCAAATCTTGACTTATTTAAGATATGGGCTCTTCCCATACCATATCTCATATGGAATGGTAGGCAGTGATCTGATTCGAACCTTAATTCAATAGGTATGCAGCTTCTCAAGCGCATAACACCCAAAAGGAAATAGGTAACTCAGTAATACTCATCATAGAGCACACCATATCTAATATTGTGCGATTGCTCCGCCCTGATACACCGTTGTGCTGTGGTGTATTCAGAGGAGTAATACGGAGAGAGAATCTCATTTTCTTTTAGAATAGTCCAGGAATGCCATGCACAAGTATTCTCCTCCCTGATCTTATCATAGGACATAATACTTATACCCGGTTGTTGGTTCTCTACTTCTAACTCATATTCTGTGAATATCTCAAAAGGTTCGGACTTGTGTTTCAACAGGAACATATGTCAGAATCTTGAGAGATCATCAGAGAACGTAATGAAGTATAAAGAACCAATCCAGGCATGTGTAGACAGGGGACCTTACATACATCATAATGTATCAGTCCCAAGAGTTTACCAACTCTTTCTCTGTTTCCAACAAACAGAGCTATGGTCATCTTATCTTTGTGACATGCCTGGCAAGTTTCACAAGATGTAAATTCAAACTGATTTAAATATGCATCTAAAATGTAACTTCAGCCAGTCGGGTCGTATTGATATGACCTAGTCTACAATGCCTCAAGAATGATTCGTTCATTTCTGAACTCTTCCTCTTGTGTGTGTTCCGTATACTAGGAACTGTAGTTTGATTTAGAACATCAATGCTTTTAGATAACGTGCCTGATCCGATCAACTTTTGATATAGGAAATGTTCAAAACATTATCCAACAATACAAAATTTTATCATTTCTTTACTTGTAAAGAGAGTGATATGATTTTGTATATCAGGTTCGGTATCTAATAACATTCGTTCAGAATCAATGTATTGGTAATACAGGGTGACAGTGACCAACAGACTTGGCTGCAACACTTGCCCCGTTTTCTGTCTCATGAAACTTATCACCCGTTCTCAGTTTTTCTACCCTTTTGTAGCCCTATGTAACAGATTACATATCTGGGATCCTGATCCGGTATCAAATACCCAGGATGCAGAGGATACTGAGAAACAGTTCTTTGTAACGAACACACCCGAAGATGATGCATCAGCATGCACTCTCTTCGTTTGGGCGGCACGGGAATCCTGGTATTCCCCTTATTTCCTGCTCTGTCTTATAACAATTATAAGTTGGAGCGGGACCAACGTTCCCCAGCTCAGTATAACAAGCGGGTTCGGTCAATACATCCATATTATTATCTTGATTAAGGCGTGATATGGTCGCTACCTGGAGAGAGAGAGAAGAAAACACTCAGCGTGCGCTCTTGCAAGATCAGACTGGTTATATATTTTATCTAATCAGGATGGCTCCCACTGTTTTTTATCAAATCTTCCTTCAAACCTTAAAAGGAAAGACTAGCCGGGATTAATTACACTCTACAAGTTCGCCAATCTTTCAGCCAGGCCAGTGTCGGTACTTTGAGGGAGGTTCCCCGTGCTTTCGCACGGACCTAATTACAGTAAACCTCATTTTCCCAGAGGCGTAACCCCGTTGACACCTTTCTAGACACCTACTTAATCGGCTAATTGCAAAGTGCAAAACTCTTCCAGGAGTAACAATTACTCGCAGTGGGTATCGGGATCCAACTATCACATAGAAGGTATGCAATCTCATTACAAATTTCAACACTTGAAACTCCCGATAATGGTTTTTACCCCTAGTACCTATGACCTTGGCTAAGATCAACAAATCATAGGTACTAGTCAAGTTCTACCCGTCATTTCGTGATTAATTAGACCCACCCACATGACCCTTGGCTAAGGTCAACAAAGCCACATGACTGTCCTAACTAATCGCATCATATGCTGTGTAGGAAGACATCACTTAGCTACCGCACACTACGCCTCGGCTATGGTCGACAAACGTAGCACGAATACTAAGTGCTCTACTTCCTAAAATGACGGAGGGTTGCGAATGGTTTTTGTGAAAACCTTTAACGCTTTGAACTTGATCTCGTTGCGGAATCAAATGGTTTTTAAATGGAATGTTTTTGAGGCTTTTCTAGTTTTGCTAAAGGAGTCACTCCCGGTGAAGGGATCGTCGGCCCTTTCCTCGTCAAATGAGGTGCGGGATATATCATATATATCACTGTGCAAAGCTGAAACTATAGAAGCGACCAAAAACAAACCGAGGGTTGTAGCATCTGCCAGTTATTGCTAAAGGAGTCACTCCCGGTGAAGGGATCTCGGTCCTTTCCTCATCGAATAAGGTGCAGGATGTTCTATAATGAACACCGCGATGCAAAGCAAGAACTGTAGCTACCTGTTTTATTTTGAAATTCGATTCCACAACATCAATTAGGTTTATTTTCTATCATTAATCTCATTAATGATTATCCCATCATTTAAGTCCACCTAAACATTACAGATAAATATAACGTACGCTTATGCCATCCGCATTCGCCTCGATGTCCCGTCTGCACCGTTAGGTTAGGTAACTAACGGCAGAGCGGGGCAGGGCTAGCGCGGGTGCAAAACATAAGCAATGTCTATATAATATATCATATATACTATATATAATATCTGTCACAGAACATCACATGATCACATCACAGATAAATGACAGCAGAAGAAACATATGAAATATTGGATATACTAGGACGTCCGTGTTTTCAATACGAGCCAGTATAAAACACGGATTCCACGGTCGTGATGAATAGCCAATCTCACACCCCTGACCCCTACGAGAGCGGCAAGCAACCCTACCAATTCTAGGGTTAGGAGACCCGGACTCGACTCCTCGAGATGGTCTCCCACTGGACCCTAGAACCCGGTTACTTGTGCTCCCCTCCTTGGGTTTATCCTAGTGCAGAAAAGTAAATAATATACATCAACGGTGACAACTTCCGCAACCTGGAAGTGCCCCAATAAAAGAATATTACATACAAGTTTTTACATGAATGAAAATGATAAACACTCATCTCACATAAAAACCCCCCGGCTATTCAAACACGACGATCCAATATAACATATCCAGCAACACATAACATCACATGTCATCAACGTAAGCAAACATGCGTATCCCAATTGTCGTTGACATATAGCAACGAAACCGGCGATATCACATATTACACTTACGGTCACAGAAAAGAAAGTGTTAAACTACAACAGTTGGAATCCGCAATCTCATTAGACATCGCATGCCTAACCAAATGAATTCTTTAGACATCGCATGCCTAACAATTATAAACCCCGCATTTTAGTCTCAAAATCGAAAACACTTTTCAATATCAAGTCGGGCAATTCAACAAGATTCCCGACATTCTGATCGAATGCTCGTCGCAAACTTTAGTAGGCGGCCGCACCCCCGACGCCGTCGACAAAGTGCACCAAGGCGGAACACCGCTGCCGCGAGCACCCGAACGGATGCTTTCGGCGACGGGGTTCTCCTACAGTCACTTGGTCGGGGCTATGGAGTGAGGCTGTCTATTAAGTTTACCCGGCGAGTATCCGCGTACGCTACGTGATTGCGACGGACTTTTGAGACTAAACTGCTATGTTTATAATATTCATTCCGTTATCTCATAACTACTTGTGAATTCCAATTATTGTATCACATTCCGGATAAATAGAAAATGCTAAACCTTTCGATCGAACAATCGAACACCTAAATTTTCCCGAAACAGATCAACACATGAAATAAGTCTAACAACATTCAGTTCGTGCCTCAGTACCAACAGTCCAGCCGTAGAAGGGTCAAGCCAACGCCTCACATGTGGCACGTCGTACTGCCCCAAACCCGAAGGTTCAAAGGGCAGTTCAAGACGGTCACATAATCGAGTTAAGGTTTGTTGTCTTCTAGAGGGTCCATCGCGTTACTTGCACTACTTAGAACGTCGTTAAACTACGGAAAAATCCAACACTTGGAAATTTCCCGACAGGGGAAAAATTGGGTATTTATATCCGGTCGAACTTTTAATATATTCTAAAATACCCGGAAAAACACACTGACAAAATTAGACAATCCGATCGATATACTGAGTTCCCAATACAACCCAGAAAATAAAACTCTGAAATAAATATTAAAATATTCCCAGGAAAACCAGCACTAAAAACTAGGAGTTACTATGAAAATTTAAACAGATGATGGGACAACTTGGCCGCGGAACCGCCGCACAAGCCATGCTTGTGCCGCGGTTCCGCCGCACTCCAGAGGAATTATGCTCTCGAATTTCACAGTAATTCTTAGGAATACCTGCTGATTTTTCTGCATATTTTTAATTCACAAAAATCCACGAATTTCAAAAATGTCCAGAGAGCATGTTAAAATCGGGGTTTCGGGTCGATCGGACTTCTAACTCCGTCTACGCATCGCCTAAGGCTCTAGCTAGGCTCTGATATCACTGTAGGGATCCTAGGCACACTAATGAAGTCTCACAAGTGATCAAACATGGCCAATTGAAATTTTACATGTGCCGAGAAAACCTAACACGGATCGTTAACTAGGTATATAGGCTATGCGAGCAAGTAAACGGAAATATAGCTAAAGGGAAGGGGCTACAACCTTTGTAGATCCGGTCCTCCACCTCCTAGGCTCCGCGATGAAGTCCCCTCGCTGTCCAAATCGGATTCCGGACTCAAGCATCGGCTTCATCGGAGAAAAAGCGGGCTAGGTCATCGACGACGATGCCGAAGATGATCTACGTCGAGGCATCGCTAGATCAAGCTCCAACTTCACCAAGTCAAGAAAACTTGTGAAGGAAACACCCTATACTACTTGGCAAGAGGTAGAGGATGAAGAAATAGGAAGTGGGTAGACTTTAGATTTGGATTTCTCACACTTTTTCATCAATCACCATTGATGTAGCAAGCTTTCTTCATGGAAGAAGAAGATGAAGAAGAAGAAGATGATATATATCATTAGTCTTTTAAAATAAAAACAATATGATACTTATCATAATCTTAACCATGGTTTAGTGTAGAGATTTAACTAAGGTTAGATGAGTGGTTAGGGTTAAAGAAGAGACAAGAATGGTGGACTTGTTCAAAACTTCAAGAAGCTTCAACAAAAAACAAACTAAGCCACCATTTCTTTTTCTCTTTATCATTTCCTTTTTCCAAAATAAACAAAAAGAATAAATAAATGAATAAGTAAATAAAATGAAATCCTAACCATTCATATAACCATGGTCAATTCTTTACACAAACCCAAGCTTGCATGTATCATCAAACATGATACAATCTTGTGCACAAAAAAATATATCACATATACAATATGCACATCAAGTGAGAAAATCCATTTAAAGTGAACCAATACTAGTTGATGCAAAGTAATATATCAAATATATAATTATACATTAAATCATTAAATCAACACTTGATTCAATGATCCGGTCATGTCGCATATAACCGGCTAGTATCCAATGTATCGGCTTATCGAATCAATCCTTGATTCGATAACTAGGTTATATCGCATATAACCATTCGATACATTGATCGCGAGAATAGAATACGGTATCACATACACGAATTATTCTCGGTCCCGCACATATCTCATATGCGCTCCTATTTCATTTCGCTTGAGCTAGGAAACCTCTGTGTAGGACTCTAAAGACTCGTCAATACGCCGGCAGCAGATGATGATCATATCAAACACCCACAAGCCGCAAGCGGTCTGCTAAACGTAATGGCCACCCGGGTATTGAGCGATCAGAAGATCGACGAGCAAGCCCACTCACACTCCTGTGAATCCAACCAGTAACACTTACCGCACAATCCGGTCTGTTCGTCTGATATGTCGCATATCTCGCCTAGGGGTGGTAAACGTCAGACCCCAGTAGCTCGATAAGTCATGCCGACTTGAGGTCCATAACATTCGTGAAACTACTGATAACTCTTACCAGTATATCACTGCAACCCTGGCCAGGGATTTCCTGTTATGGCCAGTCGTGCATAGCGCAACATCAACCCCCAATACCGGGAGAGACGAATCCCCTCCTATCGCTCATTGCCTCCATGTGAATCGGGACTGTACCCAAAAAACACCTGTTTGCACGACTCAGTAGAGCCGTGGTAGGGTGGAAATCAAAGCACAGTGGGAGACACACAAGACTCTATGACGATCTCGGGTCAACAGACTAAGCTGTACCAGTGTCACCAGAGAACTGCCATCTGACGTGAGGTATAATACCATCTGGGTGTTCTCGGCGAGTCCGTTCAGTGTACCCAGTCTTCACTGAGCACCCGCATACCATTTCTGATGTCAAACACCAATGGATATGGGATCATCCATCGCCTATCACATGGGTCGAGAAGATATACGCTAGTCTACTCTGGAATATCGATGCCCTGTCTCGATATTCCCACGACTTGGAACAATGAAGGATGTACTCATTGACTACCCAGGCCCCACTAGTATGATCTGCATCATAGTCCTGGAAGTCGAGTACTCATCCTAAGGGCTTTATCAACATGTAATCAGAGAGACAGGAAGTATACATGTTAAGATAAAGAGCAATCAGATAGCGTACTATCATGTCGAGCAAGAAAGTCCTACCTATATATGTCCCAGCATCCACTACAATATACATCCAATGTACAGTAATGGCCTCTAGGGCATACATATAACTAACAGTTCAGTACCCTGACTGGATCGCCAACATTGTCCCAGTGATGAAGAAAAATGGGACGGTGCGCATCTGCGTGGACTTTCGGGACCTCAACAAAGTATGTCCGAAGGATGACTTTCTCGTACCGGTTACCGAGCTGATGATAGATAACACGTCCACTCACAAAGTCTTCTCCTTTATGGACGGATCATCGGGATACAATCAAATAAAGATGCATCCTGAAGACCAGAAGCATACCGCCTTCCGGACTCCTCTGGGCATATTCTGCTACAAAGTGATGCCTTTCGGTCTGAAGAACGCCGGTGCTTCTTATCAGAGGGCCATGACGAAGATTTTTGATGATCTCAAACTTGAAATCGTCGAATGCTATATCGATGACCTCGTAGTGAAAAGCAAATCGTACGAGGAACATTGGGAGCATCTGAAGATCGTGTTCCAACGTCTTCGAAAATACAACCTGAAGATGAACCTTCTCATATGCGCGTTCGGAGTTTCCTCAGGAAAATTCCTACGATTCATCGTACGACACCGGGGCATCAAAATAGACCCATCAAAGATCAAGGCGATTATAGAAATGCATTCGCTAGGAACTCTTAAGTAACTGCGGTCTCTCTAAGGAAAGCTCGCGTATATCCGGCAGTTCATAGCTAATCTCTCCGGCAAATGCCGCCTCTGCAGTCATCTAATGAAGAAGGGGACCCCGTTCGTCTAGGATCGTAAATGCCAAAGCGCACTGGACGAAATCAAGCAATACCTGCAGAATCCGCCGGTACTGGCCGCTCCGGTCAAAGGAAAGCCCCTCATCCTATACACAACAACCCTCGAAGGTCCGTTAGGCGCGTTATGGGCACATGAAAACGATTAAGGGAAAGAGAGAGCCCTCTACTATTTGAGTCATGTTCTCCTGGGGGCAGAAAACAACTACTCCCCTATCGAGAAACACTGCCTGGCGTTAATCTTCGCGATAACGAAGCTTCGGCACTATGCTTTGGCGCATGAGATCCATCTCGTATCAAAAGTGGATCCTCTCAAATATTTGATGTCAAGAGCCATGCTAACGGGACGGCTCGCTAAATGGGCCCTACTCTTAATGGAATTCTCAATAACATACCGGCCTCTCAAGGCAGTGAAAGGCCAGGCTATCGCCGACTTCCTCGCTGAGCATCCGATACCTGCTGATTCACCCCTAAACCGCGAATTGCCAGACGAGCACACGTTTGACACGATCGACGGGGAGAGAGGAGGTAGTGATACCTGATGGGAACTCTACTTCGACAGGGCATCTTCCATGATGAAGCGAACGCATAACTCCCCCATAATCAAATCCGGAGTAGGCCTCATCTTCGTGACTCCACAAGGAAGGATAATGCGCTTTGCCTTTTCCTTAACAGAGCCAAGGACAAACAATGAAGCAAAATATGAAGCTTTGATAGCAGGTCTTGAGATCGCTATCGACATGGGAATCGAAAACCTCCTCATATACGAAGACTCCCAGCTGGTCGTTAGTCAAGTAAATGGCGACTATCAAACGTGCAAACCAGAGTTGGTAAAGTACGGCGAGAGAGTGCAGCAGCTGCTAACTCAAATTCTCTCCGACATTCTGGAAAGCATACCGCGTACAGAAAATAGCAAAGCGGACGCATTGGCCAAACTCGCTAAAGAACTGGCAGACGAAAACCTCGATGACATAAGGATCGTTGAACAAAGCCGTCGGGTTCTTGCACCAGTGGAAATATCTCCGGAGTCGTCTGAAGAAAAGGAAGCGACCAAGCAAATAGCCTTACAAATAAAGATCAAGAAAATGCTAAAGATTGGAGAGAAGTCTTTATAGAATACTTCAAATCCCGTCAAACACCTGAAGATACATCCTCAAGACATCATCTCATGAAAATAGCTCTGTCTTTTGCCTTCGTCAATGATACTCTGTATAAGAGATCGTTCGACTCCCTGTGGCTAAGATGCTTGGGACCGGAAGAAGTAAGGAGAGTTATCCAAGAAACTCACGATGGACTCTGTGGCTCTCATCAAGCCAGGCCAAAGATGAAGCTGAAGATCAAAAGGATGGGCTACTATTAGCCCACAATGATTCAGGATTGTCTCGAATACGCAAAGCAGTGCCACCCGTGCCAAATTCATGAAGACTCCATCCACCAACATCCAAACCCGCTACACCCAACGGTGGCTAGCTGGCCATTCAAAATGTGGGGAACCGACACATTGGGCCCATCGAACCAGCGTCATCCAGAGAACATCGATTCATATTGGCGACAACCGATTACTTTTCCAAGTGGGCAGAAGTGATACCGCTAAGAGAAGTGATGACGGAGACCATCTTCCATTTCTTCAAGACACACGTCATCTATCGGTTTGGCACTCCTCGACGGATTATCTCCGATAACGGGCCAACCTACAGAAGCCATAAAATCGGTCGCTTCACACAGCAGCATAACATAGACTGGAGATACTCATCGGTCTATAATTCCCGAGCTAACGGTTTAGCTGAGACTTTCAACAAGACCTTGACGAAGATCATAAAGAAGACGGTGTCCAAAAATAAAAAGGACTGGCACGAGAGACTGCATGAAGCTCTCTGGGCTTACCGGACCACGTTCAAAACGGCTATGAATACAATGCCGTATGCATTGTTATTCGGCACAGAAGCAGTACTCCCCTTGGAGATAGAGCTACCCTCTTTTCGAGTGGCGGTTCATTACGAGCTAACAGACGAAGAGAATGCTCATCTTCGGCTCGAGGAGCTCGACGCCCTCGATGAAACTCGTCCCATGGCGCAGCAAAACCTAAAAGCATACAAAACAAGGATGGCGCGCTCGTACGAAAGATTAACTAGGCCCAGAACATTCCGCCAAGGCGAACTCGTGCTAGTGGTCAAGAGACCTATGATCCCCAATCGTGCCAAACGGGCAAAATTCGAGCCGAACTATGAAGGCCCATACATCATAGACAAGGTCTACCAAGGAAGGGCCTATCCACTCATGGATATGCATGGCGAAAGACCTTTCAGGTCAATAAACGGTCGGTTTCTAAAAAAATACTATGCCTGACGAGTCACGGCCTAGGTCAACGATAGATGATGATGCCTATGTCCGCTCACTATCTTCCTAAGCCCAAACTCTATAAGTAGTATCCAGTGTAACCTCGCCTCAAGAATGTGCTACGGACCGAAATATCCTTAAACTAACAACGGACCGAAACGACCTTAAACTAACAACGGACCGAAACGTCCTTAAACTAACAATGGACCGAAACTCCTGAAACTAGCGACGGACCGAAATGTCTTTAAACTACTACAAACCGCAGCATCCTTGGGCTGACGCAAAAAAAAACGGTACGTCCATAAGCAATATGGGCATGGATGAAAACCCGAAAGGGCTCTGTGAGTAAAAACAGCAAGGCTACCGGTGATCTTTGTGAAAACCCGCAAAGGCGCAGACTTGTAAAAAAACTCATATACACTTGCAAGGTCCTCTCGACCTTGTAAGGAGAAAATACCTGCGTGAGATACTTAAGACTCACAAGGGAGCAAAACACTTAGGAATCCTCACGATCTCTAAAGAGAAATTACACTTACGAGATCCTCACGACTCGTAAGGAGAACCCTCTTATGAGACCCTCACGGCTCATAGGATTCAAAAGCCTTACGTTACAGGGATTTGAACATGTTCTTAAGCCATCACACCCACCCCCAGTTTGCCCTACAAACGGTCCAATATTGACCCTTATATACAATCCACGGGCACAAATAAACGTCTCCCACACCAAGTTCCACCGATGGCGCGAAATGTCCTCATGTGGTGAACGAAACCGGTAAGTCCTCTCGACTTATAAAGAGAAAATGCTCTTGTAAGATCCTTACGAATTTAAGAGAACACGCACTTAAGAATCCTCACGATTCCTAAGGAGAAATCGTATCTATGAGATCCTCACGACTCGTAGGGAGAAACACCTTTATGAGACCCTTACGGCTTATGAAGTCAAAAGCCTTAATCGACAGGATCCTAACCCTGTTTACTAAGCTACCTTTGTTCAAATCGACAAAGGCAAATAATGATTCGCTCCTGGCAATGTCCCAGTGGTAGCGATGTTGATGCCTAAATCGGTAACAAATTCCAAGTCCTTTCATGGCAAGTGATGATTCGCTCCCGGTAATATTCCAGTCGCAGCGATACTGATGCTAAGATTGGTATCAGATTCCAAGTTCCATACTCGCAGGAAAAAGTCAGCGAGCTATAAACGCATATGAAATAGCCGAAATGATAGGGTAACTTGCAACAAAATCAGCAAGTAAAAGATATGCATACAAAAAATAGCTGAAATGATTGGGCAACTCGCAATAAAAAAACAGCGAGCAAAAAAGAAAAATAGCCGAAATGATTGGGCACCGCGAAAAATAGCCGAAATCATTGGGCAACCGCCACTTTCGCGATATAAAAGGCTGAAATGATAGAGCCTCGCGGAAAGAAATAAAAAAAATGAAATGAAACTTTTCGCCCTGCAGGTAAGTCCATAGTGACCCCTGTATACAATCCATGGGCATAAACGATAAGGGGACCACATTTCCCGACAGATTCTGTCAAAGAGAGAGTCAGATCTTAACGGCAACATTTGCATCCCAGTAGACCAACAACGGCATTCCTCCTCATTCTAGCAGGATACGGACGCGACACCACCAATCGGAGCCACGGCAAAGTCCCCAGTTCTAAGTCTCTACGGTTCACAGACAACTTAGAGTCAGCCCCAACACCGCAGAAAGCGGACCACGTCAGCAAATGACCCCGTCTCAGAATCACGTCAGCAAATGACCCCGTCGCGGAAATACATCATCCAATGACCCCGTCGCGGAAACACGTCAGCAAATGACCCCATCGCGGAAACACGTCAGCAAATGACCCCATCTCGAAAATACGCCATCCAATGACCCCGTCTGGGAAACACGTCATCCAATGACCCCGTCTCGGAAATACGTCATCCAATGACCCCGTCTCGAAAACACGTCAGCAAATGACCCCGTCTCGGAAATACGTCATCCAATGACCCCGTCTCGGAAATACGTCATCCAATGACCCTGTCTCGGGAGAACGTCAACCCTGACACCGCAGAAAGTGGAGGACGTCAACCGTGACACCGCAGAAAGCGGAGAACGTCAACCATGACACCGCAGAAAGTGGAGTACGTCAACCCGACACCACAGAAAGCGGAGAACGTCAACCCTGACACCGCAGAAAGCGGAGAACGTCAACCCTGACACAGCAGAAAGGGGAGTACGTCAACCCTGACACCCCTGAAAGTGGAGTACGTCAACCCTGATACCGCAGAAAGTGGAGCACGTCAACGAGCACGTCAACCCTAACACCGCAGAAAGTGGAGCATGTCAACCCTGACACCGCAAAAAGTGAAGCCAGTCAACCAATAATCCCTCGATTCGTCTCAATTCGTAGAGGAAAGCCTTAGACAATGGGGATAAAGACATGTTTTCTAAGCATTGGGACCCTGCAAGTCAGCCCAAGATGGGCCATTGTATACTATTTACGGGTCACACTCTCCAAAGTCGAATCTCGACAAAGAGAGAAACAACCATTTACGAGTCCTCTCGACTTGTAAAAAGGAAAAATTCTCTTGTGAGATCCTTACAACTCTCGAGGGAAAATACACAATTAGCAATCCTCACGATTTCTAAAAAGAAATTACAACCTACGAGATCCTCTCGACTCGTAGGGAGAAAAGTTTTTATGAGACCCCCATGGCTCATAAAGTTGAAAAGTCTTAGGCGACAGATTTGAACATGTTTCCTAAGCCGTTGCTGTCCTGCAAAGGGATCAAGATAGACTATCTACAAAATGCATTTGCTAAAAAGGACACAACACTGTGAAACAAAATATATCTTTTATTCATGAATCCAAATGAATACAAGGTACATTGCATAAAAGAATCAAAAGATACTCTCATTCAGGAGTAAATACAAAAAGGAGAATATAAAAAAAACATATATATCTTCAAGCCGACGGACGGTGCAATAAGTTCGTTAATTCGTTACTATTCCGCTGGGCCTCAGCTTCAAGCTTTGTTATGGCCACAAGGCGGGTCTCCGCCTGAGACTGTTAAGCCTGATACGAGGCAAGCTGGCTTTCAAGCTCCTTTTCAGCAACTTTGTGAGCTTCAACCATCTCGCGGGTAAAGATAATGGCTTTATCAAGAGCTACCACCTTCGTGATAGCTTCTTGAAGCACCCGCCAAAGTTCGTACACACGAGTAGTTTTAGTAGTAAGTTGAGCTTGAAGTTCCCACAAAGCATTCGACGCTAACTCCCTGTTTGAAAACTTCCGATTGAGCCTCCACTCGACGGCATTACTCAATTCAAAACATGCATAAACCATGCGCTATGTAAGGCAGTAAGGAGAGTCTTTGGTATACACCTCATTAAGCGTGAATTCGCGACTATATGCCTGTTTAAATGGGAATGGCATCCAAAACACGCTGATTTGCGGGAAACACGACGATAGTGTTCGCGCTTAAAGAAAATTCCGAGGGATAAAATATAAAGCTCATGTACACAGGCAGGATGCACGTACGAATATATGACGAACAGAAAACATTCAATAGTCAATAATAAGAGAAATACATCGATTTAAATATACTACTCTATGGGGAAAAGATCACCAAATATGGGATCAGAGGTACAGGGGTTAACAAAACAAAATACAAAGTTCTCCAATTCCCTCTCTGCCTTCTCCACCATGTCGAAGCGGCGGTCTTCGCGAGGGGTTGATCCCCACCGATTAGCACCATGCTCATCAGCAAAAGCAGACATGACAGCCCGCCGGGCTCTTATTTGACCCAGTAGATGAACCGAGCGATCCTTCAGAACCTGGGTAATCAAGCATGCCTCGTGGAAACACTCAATTTTATCCTTTGTCGTATCAAGCATTGCCGGGGTCATCTCTGCCGGATGAGGAGGAATATCGGCGAGCACGAATAGAAAGATCATCCGGAGCCAGATGGAGCCCATAGGAAGAGGAGAACCCCTACGAGTCAGAAGCTCGTACATCACCGCGTCATATTGAGCGTCGGTGAGAAGGGGATCTGCTAGCCACGCTGCAAGGCGAGGAACTATTTCCTCGATGGGCACCTCCCATGGTTGCCGACAAGTGTGAGGGCGATTACAAGCCATACTCTGGGATTGTTTGAGTTTTGTTAATAAAAGAAGGATTTCTCTTCGAAGAGAAGAAGGAAGGAGTAGCCTCGGGTTATAAAGAGATGCATTCAAAGCTATGCACAAAAAACATCGTGCATGGTGGAGCTATTCCCAAGGCCAGAAAAAGAGGGCATGGGAAATGAAAGAAGTGACTCATTGGAATCAGAGTAGGAAGATGAAATGACCTCATCGGCAGAGTCCCACATGCATGGCACGTGAGCACCAGCCTTGATTGTAACGTTTTAAAAATAAATAAATAAAACCTTTTAGGTGAATTTTCTGATAATCGGTAAAATAAACCGTATTTTCCGAAAAACTCAACTACAATTATTTTTCAATATAAATTTAAATACGCCTATTTTAACTATGTAATTACTAGTAAATGGTGTTTATTTAGTGACTTGTAAATTTTTAGTTTACTAAAATATTTTTCCTAAATTAATTAAATTAAAATATTAGCATAAGCTTTAATTATACATTAAATTAGTACAAATTACAAATTAGAAATGGATTAATTTTACAAAGTGAACCATGACAATTTAAAACAAGTGTGTAACATGCAAAATTCTTTCTCAAATTTTTCCATGGTTCAAGACTTTTCTAGGATTGGTTTAGAAAAGAAAATAAATAAAATAATTAATTAATGAAAAGACTTAAAGTATGGGTTTTATTCATGAAGTTTCTACACCATTCAACACTCATTTCCCTCTCTCTCTTTTTCCCCCATAGTGTGGCCGAGCCTTCTCCATGGGCAGCCCCCATTTTTTTCCACATCATTTTTGCATCAAAAATCCAAAATAAATCCCACAAATTCCTAATTTAAATCCTACCCATTATTCATTGGCCTATTTAGCTTGGATCTTGGAGCAAAGTTAGCATTTTGGGAGGCTAAGTTCTCATGTTGATTCACAATCCTTGAGGTATAAAAGCCTAACCCATAGTTAAATTGTTGATTGCTTCTTTAATCTAGCTTAATTGGAAAATTAATTATGGTTTCAATTTCAAGATTCAAAATTCAAGAAAGGGTTTTTAAATCAAATTAGGGTTTTTATAAAGTGTTCATGATTACATGGTGTAGTTAATTATGCTAAGACATAGAAAACTTAACCTAGTTGCTAAATTGTAAATTGTTGTATTTAAATTATCCTAATTAGAATTTTTGCAAACTAGGTTTTTATAATATATATATATTGCTGAGATAAAATTCTAATTATAGTTTCTATCATTAGATTATGGTTTTAATGAGAATATTAACATGTTAATGGAATGCAAAACCTAATCTAATTACTAGTTTCAAATTGTTAGTTAAAAAATGTGATAAATATGCTAATTATGCTAGTTTTTGCAAACTAGGTTTTTGGAAATTGACCAAGTAATTGAGATTAAAATCCAATTAGGGTTTTTATGACATCATTAACATTTTAAATTCTAGTTTAATAATTTAGTTCATGCAAAACCAAGTTTAGTTGTGGAATTGTGAATTTTGTTTTAAAAAGTGTTAAAATTTGATAAAATTGCAAACTAGAAATTTTGGTTTAATACAAATTGATGGCATTAAATTATAGAAATGGTTTGTATGACTTAGTTATGATATTTAAAGTATATTGCGGCCACTAGTTTTGCTTAAACATAAGGTTTTGAAGTAAAACGGTTAATTGACGCTTTCTAGGTTTTTGTGAAATAAATCGATTTGATTTATTTTAAGGTGTTTGATGATTTAAACCCTATTTTATATTATAATTAATGAGTTTTGGAACTACGATTTGTACGTTTGTGTTTTATCTCGATTAATCGGCGTTTGTACGCCGATATCGAGGGATATTTGGTTCTTTTGCATGAGCGGGTCATAGGTTTTAACCTATGCGCGTTTCGTGCGCCGTTTTGGTTTTGTCCACGATTCGGTTTACGATACTATATATGTTTGCGTATAGGTACCACTCACGTGGACTTCGGACGATGAAGAAGAGGATGGCGGCATCGACTTCGGTAGACAAGGACCTGGTGAGTAGATGTATATCTATGGGTGGATGGCGTATAGCACCCCCGCAAATGTAGAATAGGGATATTACGTACTGTTATTAGGAAGTCGGACGTGACCTTAGATTCTTGGCGAGTAGGGTCCTATTGAAGACTTTAGGTTGGGCTAGACTGATTTAGAAAGACTAAACCAGAGGATGACTGCCTTGGAGTGAATTCGTAGGTTTCAGGTAAACACACACCCACACGCACACACATAAACTTGACTTGGTGTATATGTGTGTGTGTGTGTGTATAGGAATGTGTGTAGGTATATATATATATACAACATATACATGTGATATGATGAGGTTATATGATACATGGAGATGAGTCCATATGACTAGGCTTGATGCCGTGATTTTTGGATATATGATCGAGTTATGACATGAGATGTGTTATGATAATAGCGGATCGTTGGGCAATGAGATTATATAAAATATATTTATATAAACGATAATATGTGTTGATGACATTGGAATGAATGAGACTCTAGAATAGAACCCGGATTGTAATATATGACTTAATCACGACATGATATATGACATGATATTTTAGTGGATCATTTGACGATGTATATTTACACAGACGATGATATATGTTTGATGATATTGGGATGTATGTGATTATAGTACAGTACCCTTGATCATGATATTGTTTGATGATGATATTATACGAACGATGATGTATATATGTGATAGTTGACCCGTACCCCAATTTTAGGATGTCGTACGATGGATTTTACCGTACGAGACATAGATGTGATGATTGATCCGCACTCTTGACTCGAGGAAGTCGTACTATGTACGTGACGCTATTGAGGCTGGATCGCCGACTACTAGAGATATTGACTCAGGCTTTAGGAGGATTCTTCTTACCTTTCGACTAGTGTCTTTAGTTAGTTCCTTAGTTGGTTAAGTAGATCTTAGTTTAGGCTCGAGTCATACTTATTTTCAAACTGTTTAATCGTGTTTTTTCAAACAACAAACCGTATGACTCGTAATTAGTATGTATTTTCTAGTTGTGCGTTTACTACACATTCACCGTTATATTCATGTTGTAATCATCGCATTGCATATTCATACATATGTTCCTTTAGCTAATATGAAACTCTGCCTGTCAGGAAACCGGCACCATTACCGATGATACGTATGTTCCACGTACACTTATTTGCCGGCTCACACACATCATCATCGATAATTGTTATATCACGTACACTTTAGAACATATTATATTTTTATTGATATAATCAGCTAAATGCTAGTCCAATATAATATTGTGTGATTACTCTCATGTGCTAGTTTAGACATTGCATTTATTATTTAGACACTTCATGCATTCACATTTTCATATTATCATGCAGTATTGTGGGGCTTATGCCGATACTCATTATTTACTTACTCATGATTTTGGGATTTTGGATTTTTATGAGATTTCTGGATTTTGGGGAAAACCGCAAGAATATATATCTAAAAATTTCTCTCTCTCTCTCTCTCCTTCTCATTTTAAAATACAAGTTGTGGTTTTCTCGTGATGTATGTGTCGTCCACCATGAGATTTCATGTTTTCTGTTGGATTTTGAGACCGATTCGAGGAGTGGATGAACCGTCTCGGGTATATGGTGGGCCCGGTATGGTACTCCGGGACAAGAAGATCGAGTTGTAGAGATGAGCCTGGCAGGGGAAGACTACCTACCTGTAATGTCTGGCGCGGTGGATATCCGGAGGATACCGACCGTTGTCGTGAGATTTGATGATATGGGTCGATCCGGACTGACGGAGCCCGAGATATTGAGACTATGATATATTGAGACTATGAGGTATTGAGACTTTGAGATTTACATGTTTTGTGTCGATACTTGACACGGATTTTCATGGATTTCATTGATGAGGTTTCAGATTACCATACAAATTTTACTATGATAAAAGTTAAAGATTTCTTATACAGATATATCCAGATTTCATGGTTGATTGTTTTACATTCATGGTGCATGCATACTCATACACATGACATGTTACTACTTAAGACACTGACACGAGCACTGAGCATTGCACTTACGCATAGATTATTACCCTGCCACTACTAGATGACTAGTGATGTATTAAGTATATTATTATAACCTAGGAGAGCGCCATGCATGTGATTTCTACTCGCAAATGTCTTCTACTCACGAGTTGGCAACTCACCCCCGTTGTGCCAAATTTTTCTTACAGGTTTCGATGTACAGGTTTCCTTGGCAGCTTGCTGGCACATCATTTCATTCAGAGTGATTTTCTTGGTAGGTTGGTTCACTTGTATCAGGACCGCCGTTGTACTTTTATTATTTCATTTGTATCTAGTAAGCTCCATCAACCAGACTTGTATTACTTGATAGATTTAATAGACCAGTTGCTTATTCTTTCGACCTTAGAGTCGTGCTTGTACTATTATGGTTCTCTGGTGGTTTGGCTTTCTTTTGAGTTTTGAGCCTCACCCTTCGGCGTTGTATATTATAGTGCATTGTGTGGTTGTTTTCGCCATTTGGCGTAGAGCTAGCTCCCGCTTGGGGATGCTTTTTATTGTTTGTATATATTATTCTTGTTTGTACCCGTTTTGGGCTAGTTTTTACAAAGGAGACTCTGCCGAAATTTTTGAGAAAATTTGATGTTGCTTTTAAACTTGTTTTCCTACATGTTTTCCTTTACTTCTTCTTTTAAATGGTTTAGATTTCTGGGTTTTGGCTTGCTTAGATTACGATACGCCTCTAGACGTTTCGTAATTTAAGTGCCGGTCACGTTCCGTACCTTCGGGTCGTGACATTGATCCTTGTTGAAAATTAAAATGGCACCGCACGTGCATAACACGTGAACGCAGGAGCTAATGCAGGATTAAAATCCCCAGCAATGCCTCCTACGCAAAACATGTGAACACCAACAGCAATATAACAACACCACGTACATAACACATGTAAACATAAAAAGAAAGGAGGGTAAACATGAAGTTTTGTCATTCATACTCTAAGAACTTGTATATGGTGTAAAAATAAAAAGAAATGTTTACAATGGTAAAACATTAAATCCGGGACATGGATTGAGAAATTCATAAGTAAGCCCGTCTAAAATGCTTTTGGCCTCTCTGACCATTCTCGTGTGCATCCTCTCACGAATGCAAGCATCAGGGTCCTCACTGATGTCATCCGTCCTCTGATAGGCAGAAATTATCGTCGTCTGTTAGAAAATTTGATGCAAGATATTAACGAGATTATCTCTCCGTTTCTTCGAGATCAGGCCCATCAGATATACTGAGTGCACCTTGTTTTCGGCATCATCCAATGCCTTAAGCGGCATGGCTTCATAAAATCCAGGAAGTGCTTCCCAAATCGCTCTCACAACGAGCTTCAAAAGAGCAGAGCGACGAGGAAGCAGTCGACCGTTGTATTCATTAAAGCGACTCATAATCTCAGCGCACTCGGCATTTGTAAACTCCTGGTTTTGGCAATGCCTTTGTGCGCGAATGTCTTCATAAGAAATAATTTCGTCAAGATCGTACAGATGAGCGACCATAGTGTCTGAAAAGAAAAATCAGCGAGAGTTTAATGATCAAACTGATCAAGAAGAACCCCATTAAACAGACATTAGAATTCAAACAAATTCTTGGGAAAACAAGTTCTGTTAAACACGCAACAAATTCAAATTTGTGCGAATAAGGGTAAAATCCTATGAAAAGATTTTCAAGAACACCAGAGAATAAAATTCCCGAAGGGTCCTCTTGATCTTTCAGAGCTAAGCTCTTCGCCAGAGGAATTAAATTCCTTTTATGTGATGGAATTAAATTCCAAAAACTCATAAAAATATATATGAGAAACAAAATCCCATGAATCCTCAAAAATCAGAGAGGAATGCCCGAGGTATGAAGGTTTATGGCTCAAAGATCACATCTTTGGATATATAAGAGATGAGTTTTAGAGGAGAGCAAAACTCTCATGATAGATTTAAAATCCAGAGGCTTTCTTTAAGAAAAGGGTTTTCTGATGTTCAAGAGCTTTACCTAAAAAGGGTTCTTTTTGGCAGAGTTAAACTCTGGAAATTTTCAATGGATGAAGAACTAAGCTCTGAAGAGGAGAATTAAATTCTCAAAGAAAGTGAAGAAGGAAGAAGATGCAGGAACGGAGGCGTTACAGAGACGAGACCCCGGCATTTATAAGACATGATGGGAAACGGTTCATCTTCCCCATTCTCTAGGCAGATCCAACGGCTGTAAAGGTGACAGCATTGCACTCACGTGCAAGCCACGAGAGAACAACACTGTGGGGGAATTTGTTCCCTTATAAAAATTTAGAAAGAAAAGGGGAAGGGAAATTTCTCCACTAATGGAAGCATCACGTGTGAGCACGTGGTCATCGATCCCTTACAAATTGACTCAGAGAGGGAAAAGAAAAACTTTCCGCTAATGGAGCATCACGTGCAAGCACGTCATGCATATGTATACAGAGTAAGCGGCTCCACTTAGTAAGCGGCAATTAAAGCCTCACGTGCAAGCACGTGATCGTCTTCCACACAAAACGTGTAGGACCCAGTTATAAAACAAACAAAGAGCAAAGAAGCTCACGTGTTACCACGTGATACCTTCCCTCTGTTTGGACTGCTGCATACAAACAAACCAAGTTAATTCTATGAAGGGTCACGTGCTGCACGTGAGAGGTCTCAGATGCTTTCTGAGCCGATAGAATTAAATTCTAAATAAAAGGGATCAGAACCCTATTTTGGAAATATTTTTCCACAATCTTTCTAAACAAGAAAGATTGTGCTCTGTAAATCAGAGCACCGTTGGATCAAAAATCCAATGGTGATTAAAAATCACCAAGATACAGAATAAGTTCTGTATGGGGGGAAAATCCGATCTTGTTAAAAACAAGAAAAATATCTTCCGTAAAACAGAAGTCCTTGGATCAAACATCCAACGGTGGATAAATTATCCAAACCAATTAAGAAATCTCTCAATGAGAGATTTTCTCAA
Organism: Agapanthus africanus; assembly: GCA_030015575.1. Classification (NCBI taxonomy): domain Eukaryota; kingdom Viridiplantae; phylum Streptophyta; class Magnoliopsida; order Asparagales; family Amaryllidaceae; genus Agapanthus; species Agapanthus africanus. The sequence goes on from JASDDO010000018.1 coordinate 393,023,979, forward strand.
CGGAATCAACAAATTAGCCTCCACTATATAAAGGCTCCAAGACTTCAAACAAAAAAAAGAGGAGAGAACCCCCCCCCCCCCACACACACAAACTTCAAGTTAAAGAGAGAAAACGGAAAGAAAAACCCGAGGTAAGATAAGGAACAGAACACAGAGAATATCTCGTCTCTTTTACACCCCTATAAGAGTTTAACTCTTCTAAAAAGAACTTCGTTCTTCCTCTGGTTGAGATCTGCAGAAGCAGATCTTCCCACAAGTTGAGAATTTAATTCTCATCGGGGAGATTCTGCCATGCAGATCCAAAACCTAGGGGAGATCTAATTTCAGAGAATTTAATTCTCCCAAAAAGTATATAGGAATTTAATTCCTCTAATAAAACAAGGGTTTAACCCTTCATATAAGAACTTAGTTCTTCCTTATGGTAAAAAACCTGCAGAAGCAGATCTCTCCACAAGTTGAAAATTTAATTCTCATCGGGGAGATTCTGACATGCAGATCCTAAATCTAAGAGGAAAACTAATTCCTAAGAATTTAATTCTTACAAAACAGTGGGCTTGAAAGTCTTAAAACTCAAGATCTTCATGCACGTAAAAAAAGATGAGCACCCAATATGATAACGACCGATCACGTGCTCTCACGTGAGCATCCTTGATGAATGAAAGAGAACAACTGAGATCAGGTCACGTGATCCCACGTGACCCCACTAAAAGTGCTTAGCACTTCCCAAAAGAGAGAGGGTATAAACTAGACAGTTACCATTTTTGTGACGCCTCACGTGATCCCACATGGCCCTTTAAAAAGTGCTTAGCACTTGACAGAAAAGGGAATGAACCCAAAGGCAGCGTTCACATTTTGAGAGCACCTCACGTGTTCTCACGTGAGTGGTAATAAACTAAGCGCTCAGCACCCAAATACAGAGCTTACATTTGGATAATACCTCACGTGTCTGCACGTGACCATTTAATGAAACAATTGCCCAGTGCTCATATAGAAAAGAAATATATTCAAAAGCAGCGCTCATATCTTAAAGGCACCTCACGTGTTTATACGTGAGCATCATAGGGAGCTAAGTGTTTAACACTCCATGTAAAAGAATACAAGTAAAGTAAAAAGAAAAAAGGTGTCAGAACCCCTTTCAATGCTCAGCATTGCTGATGCAGAAAGGGGACCAAGCCCAAATAAGTGTTCAACACTTTATTCAAAACTGAATGGACCAAGCCCAAGTTGGCCACAAGTCCTCAATTCAGATTAACCAAGCCCATGTACTCACAATCTCTTTAATTGGTCTTAGTCCCAAACCTGACTACAGATCTCCCAACCAACATTGGTTCAAGGGTACATCTCTTCATATCTCTGATACATGTCGTTGTAATTCGTCAACGTCTTCAGAGAGATGGAGGGTCCCAATAACCAATAACTTTGGTGCATCCCCAAACGGTTAAACCAAAACCTTACAGACTATGATGTCTTTAAACTAGACTATGATGTCTTTAAACCTTACAAACTATGATGTCTTTAAACTAGACTATGATATCTTTAAACCTTACAGACTATGATGTCTTTAAACCAGATTATGATGTCTTTAAACCTTACAAACTATGATGTCTTTAAACCTTACAGACTATGATGTCTTTAAACCAGACTATAATGTCTTTAAACCAGACTATGATGTCTTTAAACCTTATAGACTATGATGTCTTTAAACCAGACTATGATGTCTTTAAACCTTACAGACTATGATGTCTTTAAACCAGACTATGATGTCTTTAAACTAAACAGACTACGATGTCTTTAAACCTTATGGACTATGAGGTCCTTAAACTCATAGATTATGATGTACTTAAACCCAATGGACCGCAACGTCCCTAAACTAAAACGACAGAGTCCAAATACTCTTTTGTTGGATCTAAATGATCCTAAAACCATATTAAGTGGATCTTAGTCTAAAATTATACTAACGTATCCTTAACGAACATTTAAGTTGATCTTAATCTCAAATAAGGTTAACGATCCTTAAAACGAACCCAAACCCAAATTTAAGAAAATATGGATTTGGACTAATCCCCGCCCTACAGGAGAAAACATAAATTAGTCTCTGTATACAATCCATGGGCAACCAAAAAATAAAACAAACACACAAGACACAAAGTGACCTTCTGGAGCAGGAGAAAGTGGTTACCGCGATGCGGTAGCGTAATTAGCTGCACGGGCTTACGCCTGCAAAGAAGAGCGTCCCCACAATCAAAACCCCCTCGCAAACGAGGGGGAATCTGATGAAGTCTGCTACAACGGCCGCATCTGTCTAGACCTCCGATATACGATGCCATAAATCAACTTGGCATTTTCGGAGAGGTGGACAGATAAAACCAAATAGCATCTTCCCCTAAATTCAGACAAGACGACCTACACGGTCTCATCTCTGTTTTTGGCGGTAAACAACAGTAGAGACAAGTCTAGATGCTGGAGCAGCGAATGAAGCGGCGGCATCCGTAAATTCTGGGACGGAGGACCACAATCCCGAGTCTAATATTGCTCCAACCACCACTCCTTTCCCCAGTGGATCTCCGATATCTGCAAGTGATGCTTTCCATAGCGATATCCTTAATTGATTCGGAAGACGAGAGGGTGGATCTTGAATCTATTTCCTCTGTGGCGATGGAAATTGAAGAAGCTGTTACGGCTAGTAATGCTCTGGACACAATCATAGTCCCTACTTCACTGGCTCTTATGGGACCCACGGGTACTTTACGTGTTATCACTTTCAAATTCTTATTTCCTCTAGACATATTTGCTAATGTTTTCTCCATTTCTGGTATAGGTGCCACAACTATTGTATCGGTCGTAACATCTATAAACCTTGAAGATTTATCGGTTGAGGAACCCCCGTCAGCTGGAACCATGACGGTCGTCGCTCCACCTATCTCCTTTGCACTTCCATGAATCTTTTCGGGCTTTACGACGGATGGTAATTTTTCCCTTTGATTTCTTTGTCATTTCTTCATTTCAGAATTGATATTATGCTAATTGCTTGGTGCATACTGTCGCAATCTTGCAGGAGTACCTTTTAACCATCCATGCCAGGCGTTAACCTCGCGCTTTGCCTTCCTACTGGGACATGCCCCTCCTTCTGGTGTCGGTTAGTATATCTTTCATTTTTTATTTCAATATACAAGTAATCCTTTCCTAATAAGAATTTTCCTATATTGACGACAGTCTTACAGCTCGAAAGTGAAGACAAAGAAATGGCTGAGCCTTCTATTCTCCCAGATTTGCCGCTTCCAACTATTGGTAGGTTAAATCTTATTCATTTTTTTCTTATTTAAACAGAGACCTGACATATGTTCTATTTTGTAGCAGCTCTACCGGTTTCAATTCTCTTTGAATCTCGCATAGCTATGCCCGCGGAACCTTCGCTAAACGCCAATCTTCTAGAGGTGCAGAAAATATGAAGTACAAGCTGAGCGAATTTATTGAAGACCTTAATATCGAAGCCCTCATTTCCGCTAGGGACTTTGCGGATGAAGTCAACTCTATGCTGGCGACCCTTATGACTTTCCATAACGAAGATTTTGTCCGCATTTGGGTTGACTATTGCAAGCAAATCGAGGCTTGCCTCCATGAGATTAAGCACAAGTGTTTCTCTCCTGAGGCTTTATTTTCAAAGGCCTAATTGAGTGCACAAATCGAATAGTGTGCCGCCCTCGTTCAACGTTACGGGCAGAAGCTAGCCAGGGAGCAAGAGGCGTATGAGGCGGTTTCCAGAGAGTCAAGACAACTGCGTGCTAAGATGGAGGCTAATGCTGCACAGCTCTAAGTCATCTTCCAAAATCTTCAACGCTGTATTTTCAGAGAAATGGAGCTGAAGAGGGACCTTGATTTTACAGTGCAAGGAATGCAGGGCCACAAGGTCGCTAAATAGAATCTTTCTGAGAAGCTTATTTCGTGCCTGCAACAGCAAGCTCAAACCGAAACACTGCTGGCTTCACTAGTGGAGCGCGAAGATGAGCTCCGGCAGGAGAATGAGCGCGTCGCCGTTTTGCTGAAAACCACACCTTCTTAACATCTGTCATTGTATCCCTTTTTTTTATAGATTGTATGTTTTAAACATTTGATTTGTGAATAAAATATATTTATTTTCAAATGTGTGCCTTTATTTCTTGATTGTCCTAATATGGCATGAATTAGTTTATTTACTCATTTCGGAGTTTCTAGTTTATTCACTCATTTCGGAGTTTCCAGTTTACTTTTCCCTTAGGTTTATAAGCAAACTCACCCTAACGTTGAATGTAGATAACCCCCACTCTTTTATGACAGGGGTCCGTTAGGTTTGTGGTACTAGGTTAAGTCCATCGTACCGACGTGTTGGCTGATATATTCTAGACATGCAATCCCTTAGGTTGCTGTTCGAGTAGCCCCGCGTCTGTCGTGTCTCTGATCCCTTCGCAAGCTGGACAAGACATTTTCAAGTAATCTTCTTAGGTTAGAATATCTGTATTGCCATTAGTAGATCGAGCATTAGGTAGTACCATGGCACTTTTTACTTGGGGTTAGGCTTAATTTGAAGCCCCGATGAGTCATAATTGCACCCTTCTGGGGTGGGATAATCTCTAATGGTCTCTAGGCTTGCCGTCAAGACCCGAAACTTGGAATATACCGTCACTTAGCTTTTGCTTTGGTGTCATACCGATTCTTTGCTAAAGTAAAGTAGACATATGTATGACCTCTATGATGTACGTATTGCAATCGAGATATGGAGTCAGGAATATGCCATTGCTCCAACTTCAGTTGATAGTTGTGTCTGCACCCTGCTAGAATGAGGAGGAGCATCGAGATGATCTTTGGGCTGTAGATGTTGCCATCGAGATCTGGAGCAAGGATTTTGCAGTCACTTCACTTTTGTTCGACCCTTGGGTCCTTATTAACATTGCGTCTGCACCGAGAAGGAACGTCGAGATAGAGCTAGGATTTTGCCATTACTTCATTTTGATTCGGCTCCTTGGAGCTTTTGATGACGTCGCGTCTGCATCCTGCTGGAATGAGAAGAACGTTGAGTTGATCTTTAGGTTGTAGATATTGCCATCGAGATCAGGAACTTCTTTTGACGAAGCATGGTGGGAAAATATGGTTCTCTTTCTTTCATTTGTGCCCATGGATTGTATACAAGAGTCGATGTGGACCTATTTGCAGGGCAGAAAAAGTTTCATTTTTTTCACGATGCTCTATCTTTTCAAATTTTTATATCGCGAAAGTCGTGATTACCCAATCATTTTGGCTATTTTATTCACTGTGCCCAATCATTTCGGCTATGTCATTTTTGTATTTTTTGTTTTTTATTTTTTACTTACTGTTTTTTATTGTGAGTTGCCCTATCATTTCGGCTGTTTTATATGCATATAATTTTTTCTTGGCTCACTGATTTTTATTACGAGTTGGGGATTTGGAATCTGATACTGATCTTGGCATCAATATCACTACAACTGGGATATTGCCAAGATTGACTCATCATTTGCCTTTGTTGAGTTGAACAAACGTGGCTTAGCAAACAGGGTTAGGATCCTATCGACTAAGGCCTTTTGAATTTATGAGCCATAAGGGTCTCATAAAGGTATTGTTCCCTATAATTCATGAGGATCTCATAGGTGAACTTTCTATTTAGGAATCGTGAGGACTCCTAAATGGTATTTTCTCTTGCAAGTCATAAGGACTCGCAAGTGTCGCTCACCATATTGGACGATATTTCTCGTTCTTGGTGGGACTTGGTTGAGAATATATTTATTTACACAAGTGGATTGTATACAAGGGTCTGTAAGTTGATGTCGCGCACCCCACATGTTCGCGGGGAGGCGGAAATAGCAAAAAATGATTTTTACGGGCTTCGCAACATACGATCACAAACCCTAGCTAGCAAACAACTTGAGGTTTAACTACTCGGATGAATGTTATACCTCGTAGTATCGTGTCCTTTGGGTTTTCTCGATGTCCTCCTTGTCATCGTAGGCTTTGAGGATCAAAACGAATCGAAGCAACCTCGACGGACTCCTCGAGTTAAAGACGATCCATCCGAAAGTCTATAGTCTGAGCTCCTACCTCAAATCCGAGGTAACTATGGCTTCTAGTTTGCTAAACTAGAAGTCCTAGATGATGTAGAGAAAGAAGATGGAGTGGTTTGTCTCTTTGAACCCTAGGTTTCTCAACTCATGCGACTTTTAGGGTTTAGAGGAAGAAGAAGAAGAAGAAGACTTGAGGAAAACTTAGTGAAGAATGAACTAAAGAAAAGCTTAGCTGCGCTTCTCTTGAAAATAATAAACCATACTTATATTTTAAGAGATAAAATATCTAATCAAGTGAAAATCTCTCACAAATATCAACCATGGTTCAAAATATCTCAAGGGTGAGTCATGCATAATCTTTTGTCAACCTAATGAGTCATCCTCATCCAACAAATATCTCCACCTCATTTCCTCATCTCATTTAAGTTTAATTCATAAAAGAAATCAAACCCTAAATGAGGTGTCCCTTTCTAGATGCTTTCCCGAGTAATTACGAGAATGCCCCTCATCCGTATATACATACCCGCATCCGTATTCCGAAGAATACGAATAAAAAGAGACGAAACAAATCCATCAGTATAATACTGGGATCCGTCTTAAACCAAAGCCCGTTAGTATTATCCGCCCGATCATCATACGTGCACAAGTACACATAAGTGATCGAAGCCCTGCCGTAAAACCATACGGCATCTACACCTTTTGTCTGGCTATAAAGACTCGACACTACGCTGGCAGTGGGTTTAAACATAAGTCACAAGTGGTACTAGCTGTATGTAACGGCTACCTAGGTATCTGTCGATAAGAAGGCCGATGAGCTAACTCATCCGAACTCCTACTGAGCCTGTATGTGACAATCTATGTACAGTCTGGTCTGTTCGTCTAAGAGTATTGCATATCGGGCATATGGGGCGGTAATCGTCAGACTTCTAATAGCGCAATAAGTAATGTCGAAGAGTAGTCCAATATACCCTGAGAAACTACTGAAGTACCTACCAGTAAATCTCGCTTGCCTTGGCAAAGGTCTTTGTGTAATGGCCTTCCGAACACAGCGCGATAACAACCCCCAATACCGGTAGAGACGAATCCTATCTAACCGCCACTGCCTCCAAGTGCTTCGGGACCGCACCCAACTACTACCTATTTGCACGACTCCTTTAAGCCGTGGTAGGGTAGTAATCAAAGTTCAGTGGGAACACACTTGAGGTGAAGTAGCAGTGTCAAGTCGACGGACTAAGTTGTACTCATGTCACCTGGGAACTGCTACCCGACGATAGGTATAATACCCACCAACAGTTCCCAACGAGTCCTGTCTAGTGTACTCATAACCTAATGAGCACCTGCATACTATCTCCAGTATGACGTACGAATGGCTGTGGGACATACCATCTCCCCTGCTGGGATGAGAAGCGTATACACTAGTCTACTGTGGAGTATCGATGCCCCGTCTCGATAATCCTACGACTAGGGACCTGTATAGGATGTGCTTATAGACTACCCAACCCCCACTAGTGTGACTGTCATCACAATGCTGGTAATTAAGCAAAGATCCTAAGGGCTCTACCAATATGTATGAGCGATATGCTAAAAGAAACACATGCACATATTGAGGTAGAAACAAACCAGGTAGCATACTACCATTGCGAGCAAGACTGTTACTATATCCGTGTATATCCCAAGCTTCCATTAAGTAATATACAATCCAGTATGATACAACAATGGCCTTTAGGGCATATATCACTAACAATCTCCCACTTGCACTAAGGCCATATACTGGCATATCGTAGACCGAAGATCTCGAATAACCTCTCGAACACTTTCTAAGGGATGCCCTCTTTGAGTGGATCTGCAGTGTTGTTCCCGTATCTACTCTCCTCACCTCAATCTCCTGGGGATCAATGATCTCCCTGATCAGGCGGTACCGCCTCATGATATGGCTGGATCTCTGATAGGACCTGGGTTCCTTCCCTAAAGCTATAGCGCCGTTGTTGTCACAATACTAAAGTATTAGACCAACAATGGAAGTAACCACTTGAAGTTCAGTTAAGAACTTCCATATCCAGACTGCCTCTTTTGCGGCGTCTCATGCAGCGAACTACTCCGTTTCCATCGTCGAGTCTGTAACGATGTCCTGCTTGGAGCTCTTCCAACAGACTGCCCCTCCACTAAGGGTAAATACATAACCCGACATGTACTTGGAGTCATCCTTATCACTCTGGAAGCTTGATATCAGCAAAGGCCTCGATCTGGAGGACTTTTCCGCCAGACACCAAGAACATCTCCTTAGTCCTTCTCAGATACTTGAGAATGTTCTTTACTGCTATCCAGTGTTTCTCCCCTGGGTTTGACTGATACCGGCTTACCACGCTAAGTGCGTTAGCAACATCTAGTCGGGTACACAACATCGCATACATTATAGAGCCTACCGTAGAAGCGTATGGTATAGATATGATGCGAGTCCTTTCCAAATATGTCTTGGGAGACATCCCTTTTGGAGAGGGTGATTCAGTGACAAGCCGGTAGACTACCGCGCTTAGAATCATCCATACTAAATATTTTTAGTATGGTGTTGTTGTACGATAGATCTGGATCCCCAGAATGTAGTTGGTATCACCCAGGCCTTTCATGGAGAACCTCTGTGACAAGAATCCTTTGACTGATTGTAGCATAGGAATGTCATTTCCTATCAAGAGAATGGCATCCACGTACTCAACGAGGAATTCTACAGTTCTTGCTACAATCTTACTATAAATGCATGGTTCATCTGGATTTTTGATAAAGTCGAATTCTTTGACTGTCTCGATAAAAACAGATGTTCCAACTCCGCGATGCCTGCTTTAGTCTATAAATGGACTTAAGCAACTTGCACACTGTCCCGCTGCTCCCACTCTGATTGAAGCCCTCTGGCTGATCTATATAGACGCACTCTTTCAAATTACCATTTAGAAAAGCCGTCTCTACGTTCATCTGCCGGATCTCAAAATCTTGGAAGGCAGCAATGGCAAGAAGGATCCGAATGGATTTGAGCATAGAAACCGGAGAAAAGGTTTCATCATAGTCCAAACCAGGTCTTTGACGAAAACCTTTTGCAACAAGTCTAGCCTTATAGGTTTCAACCTATCCATCTACACCAATCTTCTTTCTGAAGATCCATTTTTCAGCCTACAGGTTTTACCTCTTCTGGAGCAATGTTCAAAGTGCATACTTTGTTGGTGTACATGGACTCCATTTCGGTCCGCATTTCATCCAATCATTTTACCGAGTCGCCGCTTTGAATGGCTTACTGGAAGATAGTTGTCTCATCATTGTCAATGATGCAATCCTCTCGATCCCCGTCTATAAGAAAACCGTAGTATCTCTCGGGTGGATGAGACTGCCTACTAGTCCTGCGGATTGGCACAGGGATGTCCGATTCTTTTGAAACCTCTGGTTCTACCATACTTTCAGTAATAGTTTGTGGTTCTGGAATTTCTTCCGGTTCTATTTCGCTCCCACTATTTCCTTTTACAAAAAATTGATTTTCTAAAAAGTGGGCATGACGAGGAACAAAAACCTTTTGTTCCTCTGCGTAATAGGAAAGATACCCCCTGGAGTTCTTTGGGTATCCCACAAACCTATACAGTACAGAGCGTGCCTCGAGCTTGTCCGCATACTGCTTTTCAACAAAATCTAGACATCCTTATATCTTCAGATACTGAAGATAGGGTTTCTTCCCACTCCACATCTGATATGGTGTGGTAGGCGTGGTCTTGGTAGGAACATTATTCAAAAGATATGCAGCTGATTCTAGTGCATAACTTCAGAAGGATCGCGGCAACTCATCTTTACCCATCTTGGAACGAACAATATCCAATAGGGTTCGGTTCCGCCTTTTTATACACCATTGTGTTGTGGTGTGTATGCAGGAGTAAGATGAGAGAGAATTCCATTCTCTTGTAGGTAATCCAGGAACTCGGCAATTAAGTATTCACCGTGTCAATCAGATATCAGTGTCTTGATACTTTTGCATGTGTGTTTTTCCACTTCATTCTTATATTCCCGGAATTTTTCAAAGGGTTCGGATTTATGCTTCATCAAAAAGACATGTCCTAACCTAGAGAAATTACCCGTAAAAGTAATGAAATAGTAATAACCACTTTGACCATCTGTAGATGTTGGACTACACACGTCTGTGTGTATGAGTCCTAAGAGCTCACTCGCTCTTACTCCATGTACAGTGAACGGAGTCTTTGTCATCTTTCCTATGAGACAAGATTGACAGGTTGCATAAGACTAATATTCGAACGGATCCAAATATCCCTCTCTATGTAACTTCGTCAACCGTGTTGCATTGATGTGACCCAGTCTACAATGCCTTAAGAGAACCTTATTTAATTCTGGAGACTTTCTTTTAAGTGTGTTCTGAACGTTGAAAACCTGAGCTTGATTCAATTTATACTGTCCTCTAGTGTACCTGACCCAATCAAACTTTGATTTAGGTGGATGTGAACCACATCGCTTACAAACTAGACTTGGTACACACACGTAGAATCAATATCTGCCCACTTATCAATTCTAGGTGATATACCCTACGGATACAGCGTCCACGCTCATTCCTTTAGTAACCTTGAGAGTCATATCACCTGCCCTGATAACTCTACGGTTTTTCAAAGCCTGTAATGAATTACAGATATAAGATCCTGATCCGGTATCTAGTATCCAGGAAGTAGAGTTAATTGACAAATTGTTTTCAATCATAAACACACCCGAAATCGAAACCACAACATGCTTCGGATCCTGGATTCTCGCTTTCCAAGCCCTGCATTCCTTCTGCCCATGCCTTTTCCCGTGACAATAGGAACGTCACTCCTTCCCTATTGTTAACCCCGAAACTTTTGCCCTGCCCTTTCCATCTACCTTACTGACACCGCCTATCGGCTTTGTGGAGGTCTTCTTCTTCTCACCCTTAGCATCCGCCTTGCATCCAGAAGAAGAAGAAGATTCCGCAATAAGCAGAGCGGGTGTCTCCCTGGTTTCCTTCAGGGTGCCCTCAACTGGAAGTATAACTTTCTTCCCCTGGACGTAAATAGAAGGTAGGGACTGTAGAATCAAGTCAGTACATGACTCGTTCTCCAACGTGGTCTCCAGGTTCGTGAGCTGTTTAATACAGCTGATCATTATAGGGACATGGTACCCTAGTGACGACCCGACAACTAACCTCGCTTGAGGTAATTCTTTCGAGGTCTCCTATCTTGCGATACGAGTTGCTCTCCATATAAATCTTTGTTATGGAGGAAGATGAAAAATAAGTCCATCTTCTCGTGTTGTCTCTGATATTCACTATCAACTGAGGCCAACATGAGGCACTTGGCATTCGCACGATCTTTTTCCCTTGTCCTATGGATACCAACATCCGCGAAGGTGAAAACTGGAGCTGGGACGGTGGGGGCTTGAGTAGTAATGAGGTGGTTCAGGTTGTCATACGTAATGGATATCTGGACAAAACTTTTCCAGTCAATATAGTATAACTCAGTCATTTTATTATCTATCTGTAACCTAATCTGGTCACCTGGTCGCTGCAATTAGGAGAGAGAGAAGAAAAAACTCAGCATGATGCTCTTGCAAGTTTAGATTGGTTTTTAATTTATCTAAACAGGATGGCTCCCACTGTCTCTCGAATCCTTCCTCAAACCATAAAAGAAGAATTAGTCAGGATTAATCTTACCGTACAATACTTGCTTAACTTTTCAACCAGGCTAGTGTCGGTACTTCGAAGGAGGTTTTACGATGCTTTCGCAAAGTTCCATAATTAAATAACCTCTTTTCCCTGGAGGCGTAGCCCTGCTAACGCTGTTCTAGACACCTACTTGGTTTATAGCATTGATTGTTAAGTGAAAAATCTCCCGAGGAGTAGCGGATACTCACAGTAGGATCGGCATCCAAATATCATTGTGTGATAATCCTGAAGGAATCCTATTAGCATTATCACACTCCAAATGGTATGTAGCACTAGCAAGTTTCAGTTTCCTTAGGAACTCCCGATGTGGATTTTTGCCCCATGCTCTTATGACCTTGACGAAGGCCAACATATCATAAGTCACATGTCAAGTTCTACCCATCATTGTCCAGGTTAATTTGACCTACCCATACATACCCTTGACGAAGGCCAAAATAGTAATATGACTGTCTCAAACCAACGCATCTATTTATGCTACAGATGAATATCCAGCAGCTACCAAACATTATGCCTTGGCGAAGGTCAAAATACAGAGCTTGAATACTACTGAATATTCAACTGAAATGACGGAGGGCTACGAATGGTTCTGGCGAAACCGTGAACGTAGTGAACTTGATATAATCAAAGGAACCTAATAGCTTTTAAAAGGAGTGGTTTAAACTCCGCATTTAAAAGTCTCCAGTTTTAAAATAACCGAGTGGTTTTAAAATTTGTTCCAACGATTCAGCTTTGGATTGTTTGCTTTGAATTAATATAATTCAGTCCCATCATTTACACCTATCATCACAGAAAAAGGCGAAAATATGACATACGCTTATGCCATCCGCATTCGCCACTGGGCCCCGTCTTACACCATTATGTTACTTAGCTAACACCAGAGCTGGGGGCTGGACTAGGGCGGATGCAAATATAAGCAACGTCTATTATATAACATATATATAATAACCATTCATCTCACGCAATAATAGGCATTCTAGATCACAGATGAACATATTGGATATTCTAGGAATTCCGCGTTTCGTTTAAGCCTCTAACAAAAGACGGATTGCACGGTAGTGATGAATAGCCAAACCCTACCCTAGACCCCTACGGGTGCGGAAAACTACCCGCCAAATACCCGAAGTGAAGCAACCTCCCTCAGCAAAGTGAGTAAGCCACTCGGCACTTCAAAGTACCTGGTAGTTTGTGCACTCCACCTTGGGCTATCTTAGGAGCAAAAACAGTAAAAGAAATAATACAACGGTGCCTACAACCTCAACCCGGATGTGCCCCGAAAAATAATATTACATCACTTTACAAATTTTACATCAAATGAAAGAATGAAAACCCTCATCTCACATCCCCGGCTATCCATTCACGACAATCCAATAAATTCATATACACAAACCAACATAACATTATCACAAATATGTGCAACCCCGACTAATCGACGTATAGCAATTAGTCGACGTTTCCAAACACGTATACAAATCACAAAGCTTGTAAAGTAACCGCGGCATTAGAATTCCGCACGCAATTAGCAAACTTAACCAATTTTCCAAAACTTGAAAATCCAGTGAGCTAAAGTTCCAAAAACGATCATTTTAAGGCAATCCAGGAGTCGAAACAAACTCGAAACCCGCCCGAATCTTTGCGGAGGAAAAGATACAAAAATTAACTATCAAATGGGGGGCCTCAAGAGGGTACCCACCCCCGGGGGCCACCACGAGGTGGCCCCCAAGGGGAGGCAGACCCGAGAGCACTAATCTGTGGTGCTCTCGGGTCATCAGTGCCCAAGGCCACCTTATGGTGGACTTAAGGGGTAGGCCAAGACTTAGGTTCCCCCAAGGTGTCCCCGGGGTGCGCACGCTTCACCCCGAGGCTTCTCGGTTCAAACCGTGAGCCCGCGAGGTGTGCAAACAACTCAAAAGATCATTTTTGGAAACTGTTTTTATCGGCAGTTTTTGCGCGACAAAAACGACGGATTTCTAACATCGCTACAAGATTTCTAAGGTTTATGAGAGGCTCTGATACCACTATAAGTCGATGACGCGCACCCCACGTGTTTGCGGGGAGGTGGAAATAGCAAAAAATAATTTTTACGGGCTTCGCAACACCGACTTGAACCAAGGATCGATCACAAACCCTAGCTAGCAAACAACAATTCGGATGAATGTTATACCTCATAGTATCATGTCCTTCGGTTCTTTTCACTGTCCTCCTCATCATCGTAGTCTTCGAGGATCGAAACAGATCGAAGCATCCTCGACGGCCTCCTCGAGTCGAAGACGATCCACCCGAGAGTCTATAGTCCGAGCTCCTACCTCAAATACGAGGTAACTACGGCTTCTAGTTCGCTAAACTAGAAGGCCTAGGTGATGTAGAGAAAGAAGATAGAGTGGTTTGTCTCTTGGAACCCTAGGTTTCTCAACTCATGAGACTTTTAGGGTTTAGAGGAAGAAGAAGAAGACTTGAGGAAAACTTAGCGAAGAATGAACTAAAGAAAAGCTTGGCTGCCCTCCTCTTGAAAATAATGAACCATACTTATATTTTAAGAGATAAAATATCTAATCAAGTGAAAATCTCTCACAAATATCAACCATGGTTCAAAATATCTCATGGGTGAGTCATGCATAATCTTTTGTCAACCTAATGAGTCATCCTCATCCAACAAATATCTCCACCTCATTTCCTCATCTCATTTAAGTTTAATTCATAAAAGAAATCAAACCTTAAATGAGGTGTCCCTTTCTAGAAGCTTTCCCGAGTAATTATAAGAATGCCCCAAATCCGTATATACATACCCTCACCCGTATTCCGAAGAATACGAATATAAAGAGACGAAACAAATCCATCAGTATAATACTAGGATCCGGCTTAAACCAAAGCCCACTAGTATTATTCGCCCGATCATCATACGTGCACAAGTACACATAAGTAATGGAAGCCCTGCCCTAAAACCATATGGCCTCTACACGTTTTGCCCGGTGCAGAGAAACTCTCTATATGCGACTCTAAAGACTCGACACTACGCTAACAGTGGGTTTAACCACAAGCCGCAAGTGGTACTAGCTGCACGTAACGGCTACCCAAGTATCTGTCGATAAGAAGACCGATGGGCTAACTCATCCGAACTCCTACTGAGCCTGTATGTGATAATCTCTGTACAGTCCGGTCTGTTCGTCTAAGAGTATCGCATATCGGGCCTAGGGGGCGGTAATCGTCAGACCCCTAATAGCGCAATAAGTTGTGTCAGAGAGTACCCCAATACACCCTGAGAAACTACTGGAGTATCTACCAGTAAATCTCGCTTGTCTTGGCCAAGAACTTTATGTAATGGCCTTCCGAACACAGCGCGATATCAATCCCCAATACCTGGAGAGACGAATCATATCTAACCGTCACTGCCTCCAAGTGCTTCGGGACTGCACCCAACTACTACCTGTTTGCACGACTCGTTTGAGCCGTGGTAGGGTAGTAATCAAAGTATAGTGGGAACACACTCGAGGCGAAGTAGCAGTGTCAAGTCGACGGACTAAGTTGTATTCATGTCACCTAGGAATCGCTACCCGACGATAGGTATAATACGCACCAACAGTTACCGATGAGTCCTGTCCAGTGTACTCATAACCTAATGAGCACCTGCATACTATCTCCAGTATGACGTACTAATGGCTGTGGGACATACCATCTCCCCTGCTGGGATGAGAAGCGTATACACTAGTCTACTGTGGAGTATCGATACCCCATCTCGATAATCCTACGACTAGGGATCTGTATAGGATGTGCTTATAAACTACCTAGCCCCCACTAGTGTGGCTGCCATCACAACGCTGGTAATCAAGCAAATATCCTAAGGGCTCTACCAATATATATGAGCGATATGCTAAAAGAAACACATACATATATTGAGGTAGAAATCAACTAGGTAGTATACTACCATTTCGAGCAAGACCGTTACTATATCCGTGTATATCCAAAGCTTCCATTAAGTAATATACAATCCAGTATGATACAATAATGGCCTCTAGGGCATATATCATTAACAGGGTCGATATTGGACCTCCTGTAGGGCATAAATTCATAGGGTTTTGGTGGCTTAAGAACAAGTTCAGATCCCTGTAACTTAAGGCTTTTCAATTCTGTAAGCCGTGAGGGTCTCATAGAGGGTATATTGTCCTTACGAGTCATGAGGATCTCACAAGTTCATTTTCTCCTTAGGAATCGTATAGATTCCTAAGTGTGTTGCTCTTTTATGAGTCGTAAAGATCTCACGCAGGTGTTTTCTCCTTAGTAAGTCGTGAGGACTTTATAAGTGCATCTTTTCTTTTCTTTTAACGAGTTTGCGCCCTCTCGGGTTTTCACAAGCTTGCCGATTGCCTTCCTATTTTTACTCACGGCGCCCTTTCGAGTTTTCATTCATGCCTATTTCCCTTGTGGACATGCCTTTTTTTAGGCGGCCCATAAGGTAACGCACTAACAGTTGTCGATAACGACATTCTTCAAAGGACCGCATCATATGTGTAACACCCTAGTACGTTTATACAGTATACCTTAGTATTTTAAGTTTTGCTTATAAATCTTTTGTTTTTTTATTTGGGTTGCGAGTGATTCGAATAGTAGTGGTGGTTTTCCGACCCGACCCGCATGTTTAGAACCCAATATGGTGCAAGATTATATATGATATTTACCAGTAAAATGTATCTATGTGAATCTAGTATAATACATATATTATATATATTTATATCTTTATATATCTATTTATAGTCACAAGATATGAATAAATAATATTTTGCTGACTGACTTTGCATGGCATATCACCTCATATCTTATTTCATTTTTATCTATTATGTTCAAATCCTAAAATATCAGATAACCAAATATTTATTAAATCTTAAATATATTTATTTAAATCTTTTAGGGGGTATATGTAGTTAAAATTCTATTATTGCATTATGGATTAAATCTTTATGTAGGTGTATTATTCTCTAAAATATATTTTTAGCAAGATTCGTGTAAAGTTTGGTAATATTTGATATTATCTGTAAACCCTAATATTATATGATATACTATATATATAATCAAAACAGTTTATATTTTATTATTTTTTAAAAATAAAACTATCTCTCTCCATCTCTTTCTCTTTCTCTCTCCTCCCGTTCGCACCTCGCCGAGCCTCAACCCACCTCGTCGCCACCCCGTTGCCGTCCTCCTCTTCGTCGTCGTCACCACCTTCACAGCTCCACCTCCTCTTCCTCATCATAACCTCCTTCCCTTAACCCGAGGCCTCACCCGAGCACCGACCTCCACCAATCGAGAAACCCACCTTCGTTCTTCCTCTTTCGTCGCCGTCGTTTGAACCCCGACCACCAACCACCATCACCCCTCATCAACTTTACTCTCTCGTCTTCGCTAAACCCAGAACTCGAGCCGCCACCATCACCTCGACATCACCTCCTTCTTCTTCTCCTTCTTTCTCTTCGCTTCGCTGGAGCAGATCACTGCCACCAGCTACTTTTCGTCGCCGACGAGCACGACCCAGACCCATCTCCAGTCACCAACTTCTCAAGAACCCGGACCTCATCACCTCTCTCTCTCTCTCTTCTTCTTCTTCTTCTTCTTCTCACTGAAGCTTTCATCCCCGACTTCACCCCATCGCCGACAGACCCCGACCTCGTCGTGATGCCTTCGACCCAAGCATGGGACCAAAGCTGTCTACAGAGCATCCTAGACTAGTACACAGTCGCTTTTAGCCAAGTTCATGAGTACGTTGTGTTTTCGAACGTCGCCGATGTGCGAACATCCGTATTTCGTCGTGAGTTTATCAATCGAGGCAAGTTTCTAAACTTGCAACATGCTACTTTACTTTTACCAATATTTTTATAATTATTTATAGTATATGCATTTTAATATTTAGCAATTATTATCATTATACAAGATTATAGAATTAATCCGTATTTCGTATCAATAACAAGTGTATTCCATTGCATGTTGTAATTCTACTTTAGTTCATGATCTTTTATCTAGACGACAATATATTTAGTAGTAAACGCAAAACGTTATTACAAGTAGGTTTATATATATATATATTATATCTTACAATTTAAATAATATACATTAGTTATTTCTACAGTGTTTAAATGAACTGGTTACTCTTTTCCATCAAGTATTTATCATGTTTAATACACACTGCCTGACATGTTCACAACACATTACGAGACCTGTTACTTGAATTATTAATAATGCCGACAATCCTGACTTGTTGACCTGATGGACGTGACTTATGTCTACTTAGACAAGACATATACCTGCTTGATCCTGTGTTGGTATTAGATAGATATTGTTAATACCTGAGTTGAACACGAAACTTGGGGGAAAAGGAAAATCAATAATGAAACTTGACTTGTAACTCAACAGTTCATTACTTTTCAGAGACTGGTCGGTCGATACGAGTTTCGAGCCCCGGAATGATGATGCTAACATCATTCATCTGTACATGATATCGTTTTTTTACTGCTTAGTGGCTCATCTCGGATTCATCCCCGAGGGTCTTGACCGTATTCCAGGGAACGCACGGGATACTATTGAGTTAAATCGACGATTCCATTAATTGTTTTCAAATACTGTTAGGATATATTGCTTAGAAACACAGACTTTAGGATATTCGTGATATACCTATAGCCACTGTTTTTTTGCACCTGCGATTATTATTTATACTCATGTCTTCTTTATAGTATCTTATTCTGGTTATTATTATTGTGATTGATATTTATGACGCACTGATATCTGGGTTTTGTATAGCCTAGTTCCTTTGACCTTGTCGCAAAAAGATCACGAGTATTTTGACAAGCAAGCTGAGTAGTGAGGAGCTTGATGATTAGTTTTAGAGATACTTAGTTTATTTTATTTCCGTAGTTTAAGTTTATCGTTGTAATCCCATGAGGGACGTGATTTGGATATTATTTCTTTATTAGATCTTGTTCGTTTCCAGTATATACATTTCTTGATTATTATCTATTGTGGCAGATGGACATGTGTTGGTTAGATTTTATTTTACTGTTCTTGATATCTGATTGACAACCGTAACGTGACTATGGAAGGATCTTTCCTCACTATAGGTATCATGGTTGGTTTTGTCACGTACCGTATTTACATATTTTGGGAACCGGGCCGTGACAATATGGGACCTGGGAAGGATGTGAATTGTTTTATGCCCGTAGATTGTATACGGCGCTCGATATGGAGACCCACCGTAGGGCAATATGTTAGTTTAGGGACATTTCGGTCCAACATTAGTTTAGGGACATCTCGGTCCAACATTAATTTAAGAACATCTCGGTTCAACATTCCCATATTTGGGATGAATATTAGTTTACAGACTTTTCGGTCCATTTTCAGTTTAAGTACGTTTTGGTCCAATACCGCCGTGTTTGGGGCGAGTATTATTTGGCATCACTTTCAGAGTTTTGACTAAGGAAGATAGACAGCGGACACAATCGTCTTCATCTATCATTGACCTAAGTCGCGACTCTTCAGGCATAGTACTCTTTGAGGAATCGACCGTTTATCGGCCGGAATGGCCTTTCTCCATGCATATCCATGAGCAGATAAGCTCCACCTTGGTAGACCTTATCTATGATGTACGGGCCTTCATAATTCGGCTCAAACTTCCCCATTTTACACGATTAGGGATCATTGGTCTTTTGACGACCAGCACAAGTTCGCCTTGGATGAATGTTCTCAGCCTAGTCAGTCTTTCATACGACCGTGTCATCCTTTCCTTATAAGCTTCCAGGTTTTGTTGTGCTATAAGGCGGGTTTCGTCGAGAGCATCAAGCTCCTCGAACCTAAGATGAGCATTTTCTTCATCCGTTAGCTCGTATTGAATTGCTACTCATAGTGTGGGGAGCTCTATCTCGAGTAGGAGTACTGCTTCAGTGCCAAACACCAATGCATATGGTGTTGTATTTGTGTCCGTCTTAAACGTTGTTCAGTATGCCCAAAGAGCTTTATACTGTAGGGTTCCTAGGCACTCTAATGGAGTCTCACAAGTGATCAAACATGCACAAATCAAATTTTACAAGTGCCTACAAACCCTAATACGGATCGTTAACTAGATAAATAGGCGAAGCAAGCAAGTAAACGGAAATATAGCTAAAGGAAAGGGGCTACAACCTTTGTAGATCCGGTCCACCACTTCCTAAGCTCCACGATGATCTCCCTCCGCTGTCCAAATCGAACCCTTGACTCTAGCATTGGCATCATCGAAGAATGGGCGGGATTGATCGTCGGTTCGATGCCGAAGATGATCTACGTCGAGGCATCACAAGAACCAGCTCCAACTTCACAAAGCCTTGAAAACTTGTGAAGGAAACACCCTATACTACTTGGCAAGAGGTAGAGGATGAAGAAATAGGAATTGGGTAGACTTTAGTTTTGGATTTCCCACACTTTTTCATCAATCACCATTGATGTAGCAAGCTTTTTCTCATGTTGAAGAAGAAGAAGATGAAGAAAAAGAATATGATAAGTATTAAGTAAATGATAAATAAATCAATACTTATCATTTACTAACCCTTGGTTAGTTGTAGAGAATGGACCATGGTTAACTTGAATGGTTAGGGTTAAGGATGAGACAAGAATGGTGGACTAATTCAAACCTTCAAGAATCTTCAACTAGCAAACAAAAATAGCAACCATTCTTTTCTCATCTTTTTCCAAAATAAATAAATAAATAAATAAGAAAAAAAGAAAACCCTAATCATAATCTTAACCATGGTCTAATTCTTTACACTAACCCTAGCTTGCATGTATCATCAAACATGATACAATTATGTGCACAAAATATATCACATATGCAATGTGCACAAACCAAGTGAGTAAATCCATTTAAAGTGAACCAATACTAGTTAATGCAAAGTAATATATCAAATATATAATTATACATTAAATCATTAAATCAACACTTGATTCAATGATCCGGTCATGTCGCATATAACCGGCTAGTATCCAATGTATCGGCTTATCGAATCAATCCTTGATTCGATAACTAGGTTATATCGCATACAACCATTCGACACATTCATCGCGAGAATGAAATACGGTATCACATACACGCATTATTCTCGCTCCCGCACATATCTCATATGCGCTCCTATTTCGTTTCGCTTGAGCCAGGAAACCTCTGTGTAGGACTCTAAAGACTCGTCAATACGCCGGTAGCGGATGATGATCATATCAAGCACCCACAAGCCGCAAGCGGTCTGCTAAACGTAACGGCCACCCGGGTATTGAGCGATCAGAAGATCGACGAGCAAGCCCGCTCACACTCCTGTGAATCCAACCAGTAACACTTACCGTACAGTCCGGTCTGATCGTCTGATATGTCGCATATCTCGCCTAGGGGTGGTAAACGTCAGACCCCAATAGCTCGATAAGTCATGCCGACTTGAGGTCCATAACATTCGTGAAACTACTGATAACTCTTACCAGTATATCACTGCAACCCTGGCAGAGATTTCCTGTTATGGCCAGTCGAGCATAGCACAACATCAACCCCCAATACCGGGAGAGACGAATCCCCTCCTATCGCTCATTGCCTCCATGTGAATTGGGACTGTACCCAAAAACCACCTGTTTGCACGACTCAGTAGAGCCGTGGTAGGGTGGAAATCAAAGCATAGTGGGAGACACACAAGACTCTATGACGATCTCGGGTCAACAGACTAAGCTGTACCAGTGTCACCAGAGAACTGCCATCTGACGTGAGGTATAATACCATCTGGGAGTTCTCGGCGAGTCCGTTCAGTGTACCCAGTCTCCACTGAGCACCCGCATACCATCTTCAATGTCAAACACCAATGGATATGGGATCATCCATCGCCCATCGCATGGGTCGAGAAGATATACGCTAGTCTACTCTGGAATATCGATGCCCCATCTCGATATTCCCACGACTAGGAACAATGAAGGATGTACTCATTGACTACCCAGGCCCCACTAGTATGATCTACATCATAGTCCTGGAAGTCGAGTACACATCCTAAGGGCTTTATCAACATGTAACAGAGAGACGAAAATATACATGTTAAGATAAAGAGCAACCAGATAGCGTACTATCATGTCGAGCAAGAAAGTCCTACCTATATATGTCCCAGCATCCACTACAATATACATCCAATGTACAGTAATGGCCTCTAGGGCATACATATAACTAACAATCTCCCACTTGCACTAGGGCCATCTGTAGCAGTGGTTGCAGTATCACATACTCAACCATCCCATAAAAGTCTCTCTTTGGGAAAAGGCCTTCGTGAGTGGATCCGCCGTGTTGTCCTCTGAGTCTACTCTCCTAACCTCGATCACCCTAGAGATCAACTATCTCTATGATCAGGTGATGCTGCCTCAGAATATGTCTGGGTCACTGATGGGACCAGGGTTCCAGGGTCGAAGCCACACTTCCATTGTCACACAATGGTAGGAACCTAGTTCATCTTATGAACCAATATACACCCAAACTGTCTCTTTGGTAGTATCTTTAATAGCGATGTTACCAGCCTTTATCGTCTAGTTTGCCACGGTATCTAGTTTGGAACTCTTCTAACATACCGTCCCTTTACTGAGGGTAAAGACAGTACCTGTGACTGACATTCAGTCGTCTTTATCACCCTGGAACTCTTCCAGTGATTCTCCCCAGGATCGATTGATACCATCTCACTGCAACTAGTGAGTATCCTAACATCCAATTAAATCTATCTCATAGATCCAAAGCTTAGGATTTAGTATGTATCACTTTGATCCTATATGGAAAATCATTGTGATAAGCGGAGATTGATCGAGCGTAGCATAGGAAACTCCTTCCCTAACAAGAGTATGTCATCCACGTACTCTACGAGGATCGTCACCATACTCCCTACTACCTTTTTGTTTATACAAGGTTCATCTACCATTTTGATGATGTCAACTTCTTTGACTAATCCATCAAAACAGATGTTCCAACTCCGCGATACCTGCTTTATCCTATAAAGCATCTTGCACATGTTTCCGCTGCTCCCACTGTCTACGAGGCCCTCTGGCTGTGTTCTTATAGATGTTCTCTTCTAAATCATTATTTAGAAAAGTTGTCATGGCACCCAACCACCAGATATCGTAGTCATGGTATGTAGCCGTGGCAAGTAGGATCTGGATGGACTTAAGCATAGTCCCTGGAAAAGGTTTCATCATTATCCGTGCCTGGTCGATGACGAAAACCTTTAACAAGTCTAGCTTTGAAAGTCTCAACTTATCCATCTACACCAAGTAATCTTCTCAAGATATACTTGCTCCTGATGGGGATTTAACCCTTCAGATATCGCAACCAAAGTCCATACTTTGTTGGTGTATATGGATTCCATCTCAGATTGCTAAGCATCCAGCCATTCTTACAGAGTCTCTACTCTCGATGGCCTGCTCGAAACTGGTTGGGTCATCATCTCATGATGCAATCCTCGCTCCCACTGTCATCGAGAAACCAAGGTATCTCTCAGGTGGGTGGGGAACCCTACTAGATCGGCGGAGAGGCTGAGGTTCGTCGGAAACTATTGAATCCTTTGGTTCTGTCAAATCATTAGCAGTTTTGTACAGCTGGAACCTTTTCAGTTCTACAGAACTGATCTTACCTCGATCTTGTCCGGATTTTGCTTTTGACATAGGACGGACAATCCCAAATCTTAACTTACTTAAGAGATAGGATCTTCCCGCACCATATCTTATATGGAGTGGTAGGCACTGATTTGATTCGAACCTAATTCAATAGGTATGCAGCTTCTCAAGCGCATAACTCCCAAAGGAAAAAGGTAACTCAGTAGTACTCATCATAGAGCACACCATATCAAATAGGGTGTATCTGCTCCGCCCCGACATACCATCGTGCTATGGTGTATTCGGAGGAGTAATGCCGAGAGAGAATCTCATTCTCCTTTAGAATAATCCAGGAATTCCGTGCTCAAGTATTCTCCTCCTCGATCACATCAAAGGACATAATACTTATACCCGTATTTTGGTTCTCTACTTCCAACTTATATTCTGTGAATACCTCAAAAGCTTCGGACTTATGTTTCAACAGGAACATACGACTGAATCTTGAGAGATTATCAGAGAATATAATGAAGTATAAAGAACCAGTCCTGGCATGTGTAGACTGGGGACCTACATACATCAACATGTATCATCCCAAGAGTTCACTAACTCTTTCTCTGTTTCCTTTAAACAGAGCTATGGTCATCTTATCTTTGTGACATGACTGGCAAGTTTTCACAAGATGTAAATTCAAACTGATTAAATATGCATCTAAAATGTAACTTCAGCCAGTCGGGTCGCATTGATATGACCTAGTCTACAATGCCTCAAGAAGAATTCGTTCATTTCTGAACTCTTCTTCCTGTGTGTGTTCAGTATACAAAGAACTGTAGTTTGATTTAGAACGTCAATGCTTTTAGATAACGTGTCTGAACCGATCAACTTTTGATATAGGAAATGTTCAAAACATTATCCATCAATACAAAATTATATCCTTTCTTTACTAATAAAGAGACTGATATGATTTTGTATATCAGGTTCGGTATCTAATAGTATTTGTTCAGAATCAATGTATTCGTAATACAGGGTGACAGTGACCAGCAGACTTGGCTGCAACACTTGCCCCATTTTCTGTCTCATGAAACTTATCACCCGTTCTCAGTTTTTCTACCCTTTTGTAGCCCTATGTAACAGATTACATATCTGGGATCCTGATCCGGTATCATATACCCAGGATGCAGAGGATACTGAGAAACAGTTCTTTGTAATGAACACACCCGAAGGAGATGCATCATATGCACTTTCTTCATTTGGGCGGCATAGGAATTCTGGTATTCCCCAATTTCCTGCTCTGTCTTATAACAATTATAAGTTGGAGCGGGACCAACGTTCCCCAGCTCAGTATAACAAGCGGGTTCGGTCAATACATCCATTTTATTATCTTGATTAAGGCGTGATATGGTCGCTACCAGGAGAGAGAGAGAAGAAAACACTCTGCGTGCACTCTTGCAAGATTAGATTGGTTATGTATTTTATCTAATCAGGATGGCTCCCACTGTTTTTATCAAATCTTCCTTCAAACCCTAAAAGGAAAGACTAGCCGGGATTAATTACACTCTACAAGTTCGTCAATCTTTCAGCCAGGCCAGTGTCGGTACTTTGAGGGAGGTTCCCCGTGCTTTCGCACAGACCTAATTACAGTAAACCTCGTTTTCCCATAGGCGTAACCCCGTTGACACCTTTCTAGACACCTACTTGATCGGCTAATTGCAAAGTGCAAAACTCTCCCAGGAGTAACAATTACTCGCAGTGGGTATCGGGATCCAACTATCATATAGAAGGTATGCAATCTCATTGCAAATTTCAACACTTGAAACTCCCGATAAAGGTTTTTACCCCTAGCACCTATGACCTTAACTATGGTCAACAAATCATAAGTACTAGTCAAATTCTACCCGTCATTTCGTGATTAATTAGACCCACCCACATGATCCTTAACTAAGGTCAACAAAGTCACGCGACTGTCCTAACTAATCGCATCATATGCGGTGTAGGAAGACATCACTTAGTTACCGTACACTGTGCCTTGACTATGGTCAACAAACACAGCACGAATACTAAGTACTCTACTTCCTAAAATGACGGAGGGTTGCGGCTGGTTTTTGTGAAAACCTTTAACGCTTTGAACTTGATCTCGTTGCGGAATCAAATGGTTTTTAAATGGAATGTTTTTGAAGCTTTTCTAGTTTTGCTAAAGGGGTCACTCCCGGTGAAGGGATCGTCGGCCCTTTCCTCGTCGAATGAGGTGCGGGATATATCATATATATCACTGTGCAAAGCGGAAACTATAGAAGCGATCAAAGACAAACCGAGGGTTGTAGCATCTGCCAGTTATTGCTAAAGGAATCACTCCCGGTGAAGGGATCTCGGTCCTTTCCTCATCGAATAAGGTGCAGGATGTTCTACAAGGAACACCACGATGCAAAGCAAGAACTGTAGCTACCTGTTTTTATTTTGAAATTCGATTCCACAACATCAATTAGGTTTATTTTCTTTCATTAATCTCATTAATGAATATCCCATCATTTAAGTCCACCTAAACATCACAGATAAATATAACGTA
Source organism: Agapanthus africanus (assembly GCA_030015575.1). NCBI lineage: Eukaryota > Viridiplantae > Streptophyta > Magnoliopsida > Asparagales > Amaryllidaceae > Agapanthus > Agapanthus africanus. Next base: position 393,049,900 of record JASDDO010000018.1, read on the forward strand.
CGCTTATGCCATCCGCATTCGCCTCGATGTCCCGTCTGCACCGTTAGGTTAGGTAACTAACAGCAGAGCGGGGCAGGGCTAGCGCGGGTGTAAAACATAAGCAACGTTTATATAATATATCATATATACTATATATAATATCTGTCACAGAACATCACATGATCTCATCACAGATAAATCACAGCAGAAGAAACATATGAAATATTGGATATGCTAGGACGTCCGTGTTTTCAATACGAGCCAGTATAAAACACGGATTCCACGGTCGTGATGAATAGCCTATCCCACACCCCTAGACCCCTACGAGAGCGGCAAGCAACCCTACCAATTCTAGGGTTAGGAGACCCGGACTCGACTCCTCGAGATGGTCTCCCACTGGACCCTAGAACCCGGTTACTTGTGCTCCCCTCCTTGGGTCTATCCTAGTGCAGAAAAGTAAATAATATACATCAACGGTGACAACTTCCGCAACCTGGAAGTGCCCCAATAAAAGAATATTACATACAAGTTTTTACATGAATAAAAATGAAAAGCACTCATCTCACATAAAAACCCCCCGGCTATTCAAACACGACGATCCAATATAACATATCCAGCAACACATAACATCACATGTCATCAACGTAAGTAAATATGCGCATCCCAATTGTCGTTGACATATAGCAACGAAACCGGCGATATCACATATTACACTTACGGTCACAGAAAAGAAAGTGTAAAACTACAACAGTTGGAATCCACAACCACCTCAGACATCGCATGCCTGACCAAATGAATTACTTAGACATCGCATGCCTAACAATTATAAACCCCGCATTTTAGTCTCAAAGTCGAAAACACTTTTCAATATCAAGTCGGGCAATTCAACAGGATTCCCGACATTCTGATCGAATGCTCGTCGCAAACTTTAGTAGGCGGCCGCACCCCCGACGCCGTTGACAAAGTGCACCAAGGCGGAACACCGCTGCCGTGAGCACCCGAACGGATGCTTTCGGCGACGGGGTTCTCCTACAGTCACTTGGTCGGGGCAATGGAGTGAGGCTGTCTATTAAGTTTACCCGGCGAGTATCCGCGTACGCTATGTGATTGCTACGGACTTTTGATCACATCAAAACTCCGTGGCAACCGATCAAGTGAGACTAAACTGCTACGTTTATAATATTCATTCCGTTATCTCATAACAATTTATGAATTCCAATTATTGTATTACATTCCGGATAAATAGAAAATGCTAAACTTTTCGATCGAACAATCGAACACCCAAGTTTTCCCGATACAGCTCAACACATAAAATAAGTCTAACAACATTCAGTTCGTGCCTCAGTACCAACGGTCCAGCCGTAGAAGGGTCAAGCCAACGCCTCACATGTGGCACGCCGTACTGCCCCAAACCCGAAGGTTCAAAGGGCAGTTCAAGATGGTCATATAATCGAGTTAAGGTTTGTTGTCTTCTAGAGGGTCCATCGCGTTACTTGCACTACTTAGAACGTCGTTAAACTACGAAAAAATCCAACAATTGGAAATTTCCCGGCAGGGGAAAAAGTGGGTATTTATATCCGGTCGAACTTTTTAACATATTCTAAGATTTATCCGGAAAAACACACCGACAAAATTAGACAATCCGATCGATACACCGAGTTCCCAATACAACCCAGAAAATGCAACTCTGGAAAAATTATTAAAAATCCCCAGGAAAACCAGCACAGACAACTTAGAATTACTGTGCAAAATTGGATGCACAAAACGACAAAAGGGCCGCTGATCCGCCGTATGAGCCTCCTGTAAGGCCGCGGATCCGCGCTGCCTTTATGGAATCAAGCCCTCTAATTTTACAGTAACCCTTATATCTTCCTGCTGATTTTTCTGAATATTTTTAATCTACAAAAAACTACGTTTTACAGAAAAGTCCAGAGAGCATTTTTCAAGTCGGGTTTTGGGTCGATTGGACTTCTAATTCCGTCGGGACTTCGCCTAAGGCTCTAGCTAGGCTCTGATACCACTGTAGGGTTCCTAGGCACTCTAATGGAGTCTCACAAGTGATCAAACATGCACAAATCAAATTTTACAAGTGCCTACAAACCCTAATACGGATCGTTAACTAGATAAATAGGCGAAGCAAGCAAGTAAACGGAAATATAGCTAAAGGAAAGGGGCTACAACCTTTGTAGATCCGGTCCACCACTTCCTAAGCTCCACGATGATCTCCCTCCGCTGTCCAAATCGAACCCTTGACTCTAGCATTGGCATCATCGAAGAATGGGCGGGCTTGATCGTCGGTTCGATGCCGAAGATGATCTACGTCGAGGCATCACAAGAACCAGCTCCAACTTCACCAAGCCTTGAAAACTTGTGAAGGAAACACCCTATACTACTTGGCAAGAGGTAGAGGATGAAGAAATAGGAATTGGGTAGACTTTAGTTTTGGATTTCCCACACTTTTTCATCAATCACCATTGATGTAGCAAGCTTTTTCTCATGTTGAAGAAGAAGAAGATGAAGAAAAAGAATATGATAAGTATTAAGTAAATGATAAATAAATCAATACTTATCATTTACTAACCCTTGGTTAGTTGTAGAGAATGGACCATGGTTAACTTGAATGGTTAGGGTTAAGGATGAGACAAGAATGGTGGACTAATTCAAAGCTTCAAGAATCTTCAACTAGCAAACAAAAATAGCAACCATTCTTTTCTCATCTTTTTCCAAAATAAATAAATAAATAAATAAGAAAAAAAGAAAACCCTAATCATAATCTTAACCATGGTCTAATTCTTTACACTAACCCTAGCTTGCATGTATCATCAAACATGATACAATTATGTGCACAAAATATATCACATATGCAATGTGCACAAACCAAGTGAGTAAATCCATTTAAAGTGAACCAATACTAGTTAATGCAAAGTAATATATCAAATATATAATTATACATTAAATCATTAAATCAACACTTGATTCAATGATCCGGTCATGTCGCATATAACCGGCTAGTATCCAATGTATCGGCTTATCGAATCAATCCTTGATTCGATAACTAGGTTATATTGCATACAACCATTCGACACATTCATCGCGAGAATGAAATACGGTATCACATACACGCATTATTCTCGCTCCCGCACATATCTCATATGCGCTCCTATTTCGTTTCGCTTGAGCCAGGAAACCTCTGTGTAGGACTCTAAAGACTCGTCAATACGCCGGTAGCGGATGATGATCATATCAAGCACCCACAAGCCGCAAGCGGTCTGCTAAACGTAACGGCCACCCGGGTATTGAGCGATCAGAAGATCGACGAGCAAGCCCGCTCACACTCTTGTGAATCCAACCAGTAACACTTACCGTACAGTCCGGTCTGATCGTCTGATATGTCGCATATCTCGCCTAGGGGTGGTAAACGTCAGACCCCAATAGCTCGATAAGTCATGCCGACTTGAGGTCCATAACATTCGTGAAACTACTGATAACTCTTACCAGTATATCACTGCAACCCTGGCCAGGGATTTCCTGTTATGGCCAGTCGAGCATAGCACAACATCAACCCCCAATACCGGGAGAGACGAATCCCCTCCTATCGCTCATTGCCTCCATGTGAATCGGGACTGTACCCAAAAACCACCTGTTTGCACGACTCAGTAGAGCCGTGGTAGGGTGGAAATCAAAGCACAGTGGGAGACACACAAGACTCTATGACGATCTCGGGTCAACAGACTAAGCTGTACCAGTGTCACCAGAGAACTGCCATCTGACGTGAGGTATAATACCATCTGGGAGTTCTCGGCGAGTCCTTTCAGTGTACCCAGTCTCCACTGAGCACCCGCATACCATCTTCAATGTCAAACACCAATGGATATGGGATCATCCATCGCCCATCGCATGGGTCGAGAAGATATACGCTAGTCTACTCTGGAATATCGATGCCCCGTCTCGATATTCCCACGACTAGGAACAATGAAGGATGTACACATTGACTACCCAGGCCCCACTAGTATGATCTGCATCATAGTCCTGGAAGTCGAGTACACATCCTAAGGGCTTTATCAACATGTAACAGAGAGACGAAAATATACATGTTAAGATAAAGAGCAACCAGATAGCGTACTATCGTGTCGAGCAAGAAAGTCCTACCTATATATGTCCCAGCATCCACTACAATATACATCCAATGTACAGTAATGGCCTCCAGGGCATACATATAACTAACATATACAGCCTTTCGTGCCAGTCTTTTCTGTTTCTGGACACCGTCCTTTTTATAATCTTGGTTAGGGTCTTGTTGAATGCTTCAGCTAGACCATTGGCCCGAGGATTATAAACTGAGAGTATCTCCAATCTATCTTGTGCTGCTGTGCGAAGCGGCTTATTTTATGGCTTTATAAGCTGGTCCATTATCCGAGATTATCCGTCGTGGAGTCCCGAACCGGTAGATGACATGAGTTTTGAGGAAGTGGAGGATATTTTCCGTCTTCACTTCCCTTAGCGGCACAGCTTCTGCCCACTTAGAGAAGTAGTCGATTGTTGCCAGTATAAACCGGTGTCCTTTGGATGACGCTGGTTAGATGGGGCCGATTATATCCGTTCTCCACATCTCGAACGGTCAACTAGCCACTGTCAGGTGCAGCGATTTGGATATTGATGTATGAATTTCCCATGTATTTAGCACGAGTGATTCTACTTCGCATATTCAAGGCAATTCTGAATCATCGTGAGCCAGTAATAGCCCATCTTTTTATCTTCAATTTCATCTTAGGACCCGCTTGATGAGAGCCACAAAGTCCGTCATGTACTTCTCGGATGACTTTCTTTGCTTCCTTCGGCCCTAGGCACATTAGCCATAAGAAGTCGAATGATCTCTTATATAGAGTATCATTGACGAAGGCGAATGAAAAAGCTCATTTCATGAGCTGATATCTAGACGACGTATTTTCGGGCGTTCGTTGGGACTTAAAATGGTCTATGAAGACTTCCCTCCAATCCTTGACCTCTTCTTTGTCCTCTATTTGGAAGCCTTCTTGTTCGGTCGTTTCTTTTCCATTGGGTGGCCTTTTCAAGTCTTCATCCGAAGATGTATCTACTGGCACAAGGATCTTGCGGCTTTATATAATGATCCTTACGTCATCAAGGTCTTCGTCGGACAATTCTTTAGCCAACTTGGCTAGCGCATTCTCTTTGATGTTTCCGCTCACAGTACGCTTTCTAGGTTATATGAAGGGATTTGGGTCAGCGGTTGCTGCACTCTTTCGCCATGCCTTATTAGTTCTGGCTTGTATGTCTGATAGTCGTCGTTTACTTGACTAACGATCAGCTGGGAGTCTTCATACATGAGGAGGTTCTTGATTCCCATATCGATAGCGATCATAAGACCGGCTATCAAAGCTTCATATTTTGCTTCGTTATTGGTCCTGGGTTCCGTCAAGAAGAGAGCGAAATGCAATATTCCTCCATGCGGGGTTACGAAGATAAGACCCATCCCGACTTTGATTATGAGAGTGTTTCTCTTGCGCCGCTTCATGGAAGAGGCTCCGTCGAAGTAGAGTTCCTACCGAGACTCATTTTCTTCTTTCTCCTCCTCGACTGTATCAAATGCATGCTCATCCGGCACCACATAGTTTAGAAGAAAGTCAGCTGGTATCGAATGTTCCGCGAGAAAGTCGACGATGGTATGTCCTTTCACCGCTTTGATGAGTCGATACGTTATCAAGAATTCCATCAGCAGGAGGGCTCATTTAGCAAGCCTTCCCGTCGGTATAGCCTTTGACATTAGATATTTGAGAGGATCCACTTTTGATATGAGGCATACCTTATGCACCAAGGCGTAGTGTCTGAGCTTCGTTATTACGAAGATCAACGCCAGGCAATGTTTTTCGATGGGGAATAGTTGCTTTCTGCCCCTAAGAAAACTCAGCTTAGATAGTAGAGAGCTCTCTCCTTTCCTTAATCATTCTCTTTTTTCCATAGCGCTACTAGAGAACCTTCGAGGGCCGTCGTGTATAAAATAAGGGGTTTTCCCTTAACTGGGGCAGTTAATACTGGCGGATTTTGTAGGAATTGGTTGATTTCGTCAAGTGCGTTTTGACACTTCTGATCTCAGACGAACGGGGTTCTCTTCTTCATCAGATGGCTATAGAGACGACATTTTCTGGAGAGGTTGGTTATGAACCGCCGGATATACATGAGCTTTCCTTGGAGAGATCGCGGTTGTTTGAGGGTTCTTGGCGAGGGCATTTCTATAATCGCCTTGATTTTTGAGAGATCAATTTCGAAGCCTCAATGGCATATGATGAAGCCTAGGAATTTTCCTGAGGAGACTCCAAATGCATACTTTAGAGGGTTCATCTTCATATTATACTTTCGAAGATGTTGGAACACAATTTTTAGGTGTTCCCAATGCTCCTCATGAGATTTTCTTTCGACCACAAGGTCATCGATATAGCATTCAACGATCTTTTGTATGAGGTCATCGAAGATCTTTGCCATGGCTCCTTGGTATGTGGCTTCGACATTTTTCAAACCGAAAGGCATCACCTTGTAGTAAAATACTCCTAACAGGGTTCGGAAGGCGGTATGCTTCTGGTTTTCGGGATCCATCTTTATTTGGTCGTATCCTGAAAATCCATTCATGAAGGAGAAGAGTTCATGGGTGTATATGTTATCGATCATCAACTCGGTAACGAGGCACTGGGAAGTCATCTTTCGGGCATGCCTTGTTGAGGTCCCAAAAGTCCACGCAAATGCAAACTGCCCCATTTTTCTTCATCACTGGGATGATGTTAGCGATCCAGTCGGGATATTAAACTTCTTGGATGAAGCTAAAGTCAATTAATTTCTTGGCTTCGGTGTTGATACTCATCTGAAATTTGAGCCGCATCCTTCTTGGTGTCTGTTTGTAACACCCGAGCCCAATACTACTATTTTCTGTTATTGGTTGAGCATTAGATATTACTCATTTCATTTATCTTGCTTATTTGGGTCTTACTGTAAAATTTTATCTGGCTAAGTCATTCTGCATATAACAAATTTTAGCATCTAAAATAAAATTGAAAATATTCATCTTGGCCTACTTGACACCCTTAGCCTCATGGTAGCGTCCGTGCATTGTGTTCTCGTCCCGTTCAGTGAAACGGGCGAGTTTGGATGGCTACGTGCACGTGCGTGTATCCGTTTTGGGAGTATGCTTTTTAATCATAAAACATTTCATTTTAAAATTTGGAACCCGCCTAAAATCCTATTATTTGAATTTCGAATTTTTGGACCCAACCCGGGCGCAATTTGGAAATGTTTCATTTGGCGCCAAAATCCTAAATTTTAATATTATTAAAACCTTCGCATATATTTTTCTAACTAATCTGATATCTTACTGTTCATTACCTATCTTTTAAATCTTTAAGTTAACCATATAATATTTTTTACAATCTTTTATATCCTTCTCAATTTATTCTCTCAGCCAATCGCAACCTCCCCTTTAACCCCGTGGGCCCCACTTTCTCTCTCTCTCTCTCTCCACTTTTTCCTCTCTCTCCCTCTCCCTTATATATTCTCTCGTACTTCTCTTTATCATTTTTCTCTTCTTGCTTCATGTCTCGTTTCTCATTTCTTTTAACTGTTCTTTTGTTGCCGGAATTCCGTCGTGCCGGTGACGTTTCTCGACGTTCCAGCGAGATACCCCGACCCGTGTGGTTCCTTTGTTCGTCGTTTGGGTTCATTCCGTGAACCGTGCGCCGTCGCGAGTTTTCCCCGCCGACGGTTAACGTTCCGTTTTTCCGATTCGCGACCCATCGAGGCAAGTTAATCTTGCTACATTCTATACTTTTATAATCTTCATTTTATAATGTTATACATTTGAAAATCTTATAGTTTACATATGAAATGTCGTTGAAAAATCGGATATGATAAATCTGAAATTTACTGTACACCTTATCTTATAAAATTCATTATAAATTATAGAAAAATCATTAGGATACGTTATTTAGTTCGTTACGAAGCTAATTCAGAATACTATAACTCTATGAAATATTTACTTGCAAAATAAATTGTTTAATTAACGTAAAATGCAAATGAACACGTCTCTAAACTGCTGTCCAGGGAAATTCCAGCAGCAAACTTTCAACTTTGAATATTCATAACTTTTTGTAGGGATAACCTGAGATGCTTATACTTATAAAAATGAAAACCTTATTGAATTATCTTTGTTTTGGTATAAGATACGTCTCTTTTGGAGAACATTTGTTATTTTTAAGCTATTTTACAAATTAGGGTGACGCTAAATTTCTGAGCGGAACCTTCTTGTGCATGGTTAATCAATACATCTTTTATAGTTACTAATCGCTTTGAATATGCTATCCATATTAATATTATTATATCACATATTGTTTAGTTGTACATCCCACATTACCATTTTATAGTTTTATAACTTTTCGGATACCCGTTTGCATCCATCGCATTTAAGATACATATAATTGCATCCATAGATCACATCACTACATAATAATGTGATATTAACACTCCATGTTTAATAAATTGTATCCTAATTAATATTGGAACTATAAATGTAACCCTAATCGATAACTGTGCATCCATATCCTTGAAATTATATCTATTGGCATATCATATTACATGTTCTAGTTATTGTTCTGATAGTACTCATGCTTGTTTATTTATACACATGTTTATGTTAGTTTGATTATGAGCACCCACATGACATCTTGTGCTTCCTGACATGACCTGTTACACTTCCTACTTGACATGACATGGTACCGTACACTCTTGACATGACATGACACCTTTATACATTACCTGGTTGACCTGATGTACCATGGCTTTACCTGTTACCTGATCTCATGCCTAATGCCGACAAACCTGACCATTTCCTGCTGTCTATCCAGACAGACCTACGTTTACTTGATTTTGTGTTGGCATTAGTCCTTGACTACTGAATACCTGACCTGACATACATAGCTTGGGGGTATGGGGAAATCAAAGGTGAAACCGACTTGTAACTCAACAGTTCGATACATTGATCTGATCAGTCTTACGGGCTTGGCCAGCTCCGGAGTGTGGATGCTGACATCACTCGTCCATCCTACTACCTTTTACTGCTTAGCGGCACGTCTCGGATTCAGCCCCGAGGGTTTTGACCGTGGTCCCGGGCACGCACGGGATACTATTGAGTTACATCGACGATTCATCAATTGGTTTCAAAGACTATAGAGTAGAAAACCTGATAGGACAGTTTAGTCACCATTGCACATTACCCTGCTTGTTATTTCTTATTACTGCTTCATTCATGTTCATACTTGCATTGCTTATTATCATGGTTATACTATATACTTGATGTCTTGACGCGCTGACGTCTGGGTTTTGCATGGCCCAGATTCCGTACCATTGTCGACGACCGAGCAGGAGTACTTCAGCCAGCAGGCTGATTTGTGAGTTCTGTAGTGGTTAGTTCATTTATTTCATTTCATTTCCAGATGTGAGCCCGCATTATGGGACGTACTGTTTATTCATTGTATCGGATCATTAGCTTCCGCACTTATTGTTTATTGATTCTTGTTATTATGGATTTGGACATGTATTAGATTAGTTTATTATCTTGTTCTTGATATCCTTACAACCGTAATGTGACTGTGGATGGATACTTCCTACCCACAGGTAGCATGGTTGGCTATGTCACGTGCCTAATCTTGCGTACTCTGGGAAGCGGGGCGTGACATGGTTCTTTTAGTATCAAAGCCATAGGTTAATTGGGTTGATTCTTTGTAGTTGGGTATTGCACCCGATACACGAATCATAATACCCGTGATTAGGAAACATGTCCTGCCACCTTGACCGCTTTACCATCCTTGAATCATTCTTCCGGATCATGTCGACATGCAAACTTACTTTGCAGTGTCAACTCGAAAACCTAATTTCTTGTTATCTCTAGGACTTAGGCGACTTGGGTGGAGTTAAGTAATTGCGGCTATGATACCGCGGCATAGCTACAATGCGGTACTCTATTTAAGTATCTTGGAGTTCTAGCCTTGATCCACATTCAGAATCTATCATCATGCTAATGTTGGGTGTTTTGAGTTCAGGATTATGACAGGGAAGAAGTTGAAGACGTACCAGAGGCGTGTGAACGAAGCCGCCATGCTTGGAGTGATAAGAGAAATGCTGGAAATCAAAGAGACAGACTGAGCTGATCCAGCAATAGCAGATTCGTTTCAGGAAGGTTTGCAGATCGTTCAGCAGTCTGTAAACAACGATGGAACTAGACCAGTCGAACGAGTAGGGACTGTAGCAGATTTCAGACTTTTGGGTCCGTCTACTTTCACTGGTCTGGAGGAGCCGTTGCCAGCCGAGCAGTGGCTAGTGACACGGAGAATTTGCTGATTGCGGCACAGATTCCAGAGGACAAAGGAGTTGATGTAGTGCGCATTCAACTAGTGGATTACGCCCGAGAGTGGTGGCTTGTGGAGGAGAACCGCTTGCCCCAGGCCAAGCAGTGGGCGGATTTCTCTAAGAGTTTACTGGAGAAGTCCTTCCGCGGACTGCGCGGAGGAAATGGAAGAGAAGTTCATCGGACTAGGGCAGAATGGAGCAACCGTGGACGTGCATGCAGCAGAATGGACGAGACTCAGTAGTCTTGCTGGACCTTTCGTGGCCAACAATGTAGACAGCAGTTGCGGTAAGGAAGCGGTAAGGAAGCAGTTCTGTCGGGCCAGTCGAGTTTAGGGCTAGGCCGACAAACAGTGTTCTTGCAGCTATGGAAGTTGATAGTAATGAAGAGCCGGCAGTTGTTCGCGATTTTATGGACATATTTGAAGATATATCGGGCTTACCGCCGAAGCGAGATGTGGAGTTTGAGATTGACCTTATTCCTGGTGCAGCGCCAGTATCAAAGTCTTATTATCCGATGGCACCGGTGGAATTGGAAGAAGTTAAGAAACAAGTTGGTGAATTACTCGAGAAGGGTTGGATTCGAAGCAGCAACTCACCTTGGGGAGCTCCAGTTCTTCTAATAAAGAAGAAGGATGGCACGAGAAGGATGTACATCAACTATCGAGAATTGAACCGGGTGACTATTAAGAACAAGTACCCGATCTCTCGCATTGGAGAACTTTTGAGCAGCTTAGTGGCGCGAGAGTATTCTCGAAACTGGATTTGCGATTCGGATATCATCAGGTCCCAGTGAAAACAGGAGACATTTGCAAGACGGCGTTTCGAACTCGGTATGGGCATTTCGAGTATCTAGTGATGCCCTTCGGAGTGACGAATGCGCCAGCAATATTTATGGATTTGATGAACAGGATCTTTTCACCGTTCTTGCACCAGTTTATTGTGGTATTCATTGACGATATTCTGGTGTACTCGAAGAGTCCGGAGGAGCATGCTGAGCATTTAAGGATCGCATTGCAGACGCTAAGACAAGAGAAATTATTCGCGAAGATGAGTAAGTGCGAATTCTGGCTGGAAGAAGTGAAGTTTCTGGGACATGTTGTGTCGGGCAAAGGAATCGCCGTTGATCCCGAGAAGATTACAGCAGTTCGAGATTGGCCTGTTCCAAAGAATGTTGCGGAGATAAGAAGTTTTCTTGGACTCGCCGGTTACTACAGAAGATTTGTGGATTAGCTTTCGAGACGTTGAAGCAGAAGTTGATAACCGCCCCTATCCTAACCGTACCGGATGATTCAGGAGGACTGGTGATTCATAGCGACGCATCTGGAAAGGGATTGGGATGTGTTTTGATGCAGAGTGGGAAAGTCGTCGCTTACGCATCGAGACAACTGAAGACTCATGAGAAGAACTATCCGACTCATGACTTAGAGCTTGCAGCCGTGATCTTCGCCCTGAAGATTTGGAGACACTACCTTTTGGGCGAGAGAGTTGAAGTCTTTACAGATCACAAGAGTTTAAAGTATGTGTTCACTCAGAAGGAGTTGAACATGAGGCAACGCAGATGGTTGGAGCTGATGGCCGACTACGACCTTGATCTTAAGTACCATCCGGGAAAAGTTAACGTCGTGCCTGATGCGCTAAGTCGGGTACCAGCAATTCAGATATTGACTGCACAGAGAGAGATCATTGCGGATTTTCGGAGATTTGACTTGGAGGTTGTGCTACCACATGCTACAGGACAGTTGATGCAGTTGCAAGTACAGTCGTCCTTAGTTGAGAAGATTAAAGTGGCGCAATCGCAGGATCCTAGACTGCAAAAGTTTCGAGAGCAGGTTGGAGCCGGACTACGAACCGATTTACTGATCCATGAAGACGGTTCGTTGAGATATGGTAGCCGTGTGTGTGTGCCAAAAGGAGATGTGCGTGAAGAGCTTATGAAGGAGGCACACAGTTCAGCTTACTCTGTACATCCAGGAGGGACAAAGATGTACCGAGATATTCGACAGCACTTCTGGTGGGAAGGTATGAAATGGGAATTTGCTCGCTTCGTGGCTAAGTGCTTGGTGTGTCAGCAAGTCAAGGCTGAACACCAAAGGGTTGCTGGTTTGTTGCAACCACTTCCGATTCCTCAGTGGAAGTGGGAACATATAACCATGGATTTCGTGACGGCTATACCGCGGAGTCCAAAGGGCAACAATGCCGTATGGGTGATTGTCGATCGTTTGACCAAGGCAGCTCACTTTATTCCTTTTCGGGTTGGTCAATCGACGGAGACTTTGGCAGAGCGATACATGCAGGAGATTGTCAGATTGCATGGAGTGCCGGTAAGCATCGTGTCCGATCGGGACACTCGATTCTTGTCGCACTTTTGGAGGAGTTTACAAGAAAGTTTGGGGACTCGATTGAAGTTTAGCACAGCTTATCATCCTCAGACTGATGGACAATCGGAGAGAACGATCCAGACCCTTGAAGATATGTTGAGGGCTTGCATGTTGGACTTCAAAGGTTCTTGGGAGGATCATCTACACCTGGTGGAGTTTTCGTACAACAATAGCTTCCAAGCGACTATTAAGATGGCTCCGTTTGAAGCATTGTATGGTCGTAAGTGCCGTTCACCCATTTGTTGGGATGATGTTGGTGAACGAAGGTTACTAGGACCAGATTTGGTGGTACAGACAGTCGAGAAGGTGAATACAATCAGGAAGCATATGAAGGCAGCTCAAGACAGACAGAAGAGTTGGGCCGACACGTCAAGAAGACCTCTAGAGTTCGCCGTGGGTGATTTGGTATTCCTGAAGATATCACCGACTAGAGGGGTGATTCGCTTTGGGAGTCGGGGAAAGCTTGGTTCTCGATTCGTTGGACCCTTCGAGATATTGGAGCGTGTCGGAGAATATTGGAGCGTGTTGGAGAGGTAGCATACCGTTTGGCGTTACCACAGTCCTTGGCAGGTGTGCACGATGTGGTTCGTGTATCTCAACTACAGAGGTATGTTCGAGATGAAACCCACGTATTGGATCATTCGGAGTTGACCGTACGGGAGGACCTAACTTTTGAAGAGCGACCAGTTGAAATCAAGGATCGAAGAGAAAAGGTTCTTAAGAACAAGGTTACCCCTCTTGTGCTAGTTTCTTGGGGTAATCGATCGCATGGAGAATCCACTTGGGAGCGAGAAGACGAGATCCGACAGAAGTTTCCTCACCTTTTCCTGTAGTTTTCTATCTTGTATTCTTGGAATTTCGAGGACGAAATTCTTTTGTAGTTGGGTATAATGTAACACCCGAGCCCAATACTACTATTTTCTGTTATTGGTTGAGCATTAGATATTACTCATTTCATTTATCTTGCTTATTTGGGTCTTACTGTAAAATTTTATCTGGCTAAGTCATTCTGCATATAACAAATTTTAGCATCTAAAATAAAATTGAAAATATTCATCTTGGCCTACTTGACACCCTTAGCCTCGTGGTAGCGTCCGTGCATTGTGTTCTCGTCCCGTTCAGTGAAACGGGCGAGTTTGGATGGCTACGTGCACGTGCGTGTGTCCGTTTTGGGAGTATGCTTTTTAATCATAAAACATTTCATTTTAAAATTTGGAACCCGCCTAAAATCCTATTATTTGAATTTCGAATTTTTGGACCCAACCCGGGCGCAATTTGGAAATGTTTCATTTGGCGCCAAAATCCTAAATTTTAATATTATTAAAACCTTCGCATATATTTTTCTAACTAATCTGATATCTTACTGTTCATTACCTATCTTTTAAATCTTTAAGTTAACCATATAATATTTTTTACAATCTTTTATATCCTTCTCAATTTATTCTCTCAGCCAATCGCAACCTCCCCTTTAACCCCGTGGGCCCCACTTTCTCTCTCTCTCTCTCCACTTTTTCCTCTCTCTCCCTCTCCCTTATATATTCTCTCGTACTTCTCTTTATCATTTTTCTCTTCTTGCTTCATGTCTCGTTTCTCATTTCTTTTAACTGTTCTTTTGTTGCCGGAATTCCGTCGTGCCGGTGACGTTTCTCGACGTTCCAGCGAGATACCCCGACCCGTGTGGTTCCTTTGTTCGTCGTTTGGGTTCATTCCGTGAACCGTGCGCCGTCGCGAGTTTTCCCCGCCGACGGTTAACGTTCCGTTTTTCCGATTCGCGACCCATCGAGGCAAGTTAATCTTGCTACATTCTATACTTTTATAATCTTCATTTTATAATGTTATACATTTGAAAATCTTATAGTTTACATATGAAATGTCGTTGAAAAATCGGATATGACAAATCTGAAATTTACTGTACACCTTATCTTATAAAATTCATTATAAATTATAGAAAAATCATTAGGATACGTTATTTAGTTCGTTACGAATCTAATTCAGAATACTATAACTCTATGAAATATTTACTTGCAAAATAAATTGTTTAATTAACGTAAAATGCAAATGAACACGTCTCTAAACTGCTGTCCAGGGAAATTCCAGCAGCAAACTTTCAACTTTGAATATTCATAACTTTTTGTAGGGATAACCTGAGATGCTTATACTTATAAAAATGAAAACCTTATTGAATTATCTTTGTTTTGGTATAAGATACGTCTCTTTTGGAGAACATTTGTTATTTTTAAGCTATTTTACAAATTAGGGTGACGCTAAATTTCTGAGCGGAACCTTCTTGTGCATGGTTAATCAATACATCTTTTATAGTTACTAATCGCTTTGAATATGCTATCCATATTAATATTATTATATCACATATTGTTTAGTTGTACATCCCACATTACCATTTTATAGTTTTATAACTTTTCGGATACCCGTTTGCATCCATCGCATTTAAGATACATATAATTGCATCCATAGATCACATCACTACATAATAATGTGATATTAACACTCCATGTTTAATAAATTGTATCCTAATTAATATTGGAACTATAAATGTAACCCTAATCGATAACTGTGCATCCATATCCTTGAAATTATATCTATTGGCATATCATATTACATGTTCTAGTTATTGTTCTGATAGTACTCATGCTTGTTTATTTATACACATGTTTATGTTAGTTTGATTATGAGCACCCACATGACATCTTGTGCTTCCTGACATGACCTGTTACACTTCCTACTTGACATGACATGGTACCGTACACTCTTAACATGACATGACACCTTTATACATTACCTGGTTGACCTGATGTACCATGGCTTTACCTGTTACCTGATCTCATGCCTAATGCCGACAAACCTGACCATTTCCTGCTGTCTATCCAGACAGACCTACGTTTACTTGATTTTGTGTTGGCATTAGTCCTTGACTACTGAATACCTGACCTGACATACATAGCTTGGGGGTATGGGGAAATCAAAGGTGAAACCGACTTGTAACTCAACAGTTCGATACATTGATCTGATCAGTCTTACGGGCTTGGCCAGCTCCGGAGTGTGGATGCTGACATCACTCGTCCATCCTACTACCTTTTACTGCTTAGCGGCACGTCTCGGATTCAGCCCCGAGGGTTTTGACCGTGGTCCCGGGCACGCACGGGATACTATTGAGTTACATCGACGATTCATCAATTGGTTTCAAAGACTATAGAGTAGAAAACCTGATAGGACAGTTTAGTCACCATTGCACATTACCCTGCTTGTTATTTCTTATTACTGCTTCATTCATGTTCATACTTGCATTGCTTATTATCATGGTTATACTATATACTTGATGTCTTGACGCGCTGACGTCTGGGTTTTGCATGGCCCAGATTCCGTACCATTGTCGACGACCGAGCAGGAGTACTTCAGCCAGCAGGCTGATTTGTGAGTTCTGTAGTGGTTAGTTCATTTATTTCATTTCATTTCCAGATGTGAGCCCGCATTATGGGACGTACTGTTTATTCATTGTATCGGATCATTAGCTTCCGCACTTATTGTTTATTGATTCTTGTTATTATGGATTTGGACATGTATTAGATTAGTTTATTATCTTGTTCTTGATATCCTTACAACCGTAATGTGACTGTGGATGGATACTTCCTACCCACAGGTAGCATGGTTGGCTATGTCACGTGCCTAATCTTGCGTACTCTGGGAAGCGGGGCGTGACACTGTTTGATTGGCTTTATGTCTGGCGATATGGCCAGTTTGTGTACCACCACTTTTGGATCTAAACCCGGCATTTCATAGTAGTTTCAAGCGAAGTAATCTTTATACTGCATAAACACATCTTTCAGTGTGGCTACTTATTTTTCAGATAGTAGCTCACTGACAAACGTCGGCCTCGGATCCTCCTCCGTTCCTAAGTCGATTTTCCTTAGGTTATTCGCCGTGGTATGTATTCTATCCTCCAGCTCTTTTGGTGTTGGTGGAAATCCTGAGATCTCCTCGTTAGCGTCTTCATTTGTGAAGCATCTAAAAAAGTCAATCATATTCTCGTGCCTTCCCTCTTTTGAGAGTGTTATCATATGACAGGTACGAGTCCGCTTCCATTTTCGCGGTCGAGTTGGTCCTGTCTTGACGGTATAGGTCTTCTTTGGCTCGTGCTTTTGTGGCGGGGTTACCCTCCAGCTATCGGATAATATAAACCCGTCTTGCTGGTATTGGTCCTCCACCCAATCTTTGAACATGAAACAGTCCTCAAGGGGATGGCTTATTGCTCGATGATAGGAGCAATAATCTGGATGACGGACCTCATTTATCTGTTCGGGATGCTGAGACTCTAGAAGCATCCTCATTTGATGCTTCATGACAAGGTTGAATATTTTCCCTGTCTTGTCTCGAGGGAACGAGTATTTCCGACCCATTTTCTTCATAAAGAACGGGCTCCAACCAATCTTTTCTCGATTAAACGGTGTCTTGGACTTGCCTTGTTGTCCTTGAACATTGTTTTCGTTCTTCGCCTTATTTTTACCTCTACTTCGGAATTTTCCTTTTTCACAAAAGTACTCATCAAGCTGTGGATGAAGAGGATCACGGTCTACTTCTTCCATTGATTGTTGACTGAGACGCTGCGTCTTAACCTTTTCATATATGGCCATTTCGTGACTATAGTTGTCTCGACTCGCTTGGCAAGCTTATTTTATTAGCTTGTCGATTTGCTCTTCGAGCGACGGACTTAACGCTCTTAGAGTGGGATCTCACCCCAATTTGACTTCATGGCTATCCAGAAGAGCATTTTCTTCTTCACTCAAGCTGTTTATGACGTGGCACCTGTAAAATTGCTCCCATTTCTTGGACCGAACATATACGAGCCCAGTCGTTTCCATCTTCCCGTTGGGCTTCTTTCGTTGAGTCCCGGGAATATCCTAAATCTTTTTGTAGAATTGGGCTTGTCGAATCGTTTGCTCGAAAGGTATTCCTTGGCACTTTAATAGTTTCTTTAATCCCTCCGTATAATATCTTGGCATACGGATGGGCTGGCGCATGTCAAGAGTAGAGTTGGCATCATGCCAGACTTCTTTTTCCACCTTGGTCTCTGTAGATTTATAGAAGAGGATCGTCTTTTCACCTCTTTGCCTAGGAGGCACGTAGAAAGCTTGCAGTTCTTGTACGCTGTATGTATCGAGCACATCAAGTTCCTTATAATATTGAGGTGGAGCCATCATAATTTGTAAACTTTGATCCGCTTCGACAAAAACCTGAGTCAATGGGCGGATGGAGAACACTGCATTGGTCTCGTCCTGGAAGTCGCTGCCAAAGACCAAGATAGGAGTAGATAGTCTGGGCTTATTGTTTTCCCTTTGAGGTTGCCCCGAGTAGACTATTTGTTCATCTTCCTCAGTATCGCTTCCAAAGATCGGGATGGTGGCCGTGGATTTTTGTTTATTCTCTAGCTTGTAGCACCTTTCAGTATCCTCGAAGTCCGGCAGAAAGCACTTTGTATCTTCATACTTTCGCACTTCATTCACCGAGAACGGATTTAGTTCTCCCAAGATGGTGTACTTCGAGCCATCCTTAAAATACTTCATACACTGATATTGTGTATAAGGGATAATGTTGTACTCGTGTAACCAGGGCCTGCCGAGTAGGGCGTTGTAGCAAGTTTTGGCGTTAATGACATGGAATTTGATGTCAGTGACGAGCAGCCCGAAGCATAGCGTGAGTATTATAAACCCAAGTGTCCATGATGACTGTGAATCAAACCCAAAGATGGTAATTTTATCTCGGGCAAGGTGCTGAACATTCATGCATATTTTCTTCAGCACTCTCACATTGAGAAGATTGACGAGGATCTGTTGTCGACAAGAATTTTCCTTATGTTGATGTTGTGGAAATACCCAGTGACGTATAGCGGTCGATTATGTTCTCACGTACCGAGGAGCAGATCTTCATCGCTGAATATAAAATCAGCCGTGTGGACCTCTGCCAGTTCATCTTTCTGCGAAGAAATCTTGGAACTGATCTGGCTTTTGTAAGGCCTTGATCAGGGAATTTCGTGCCTCTTTGGACAGGAGGAGAGCATCCAGTATACTCAGTTGCGAGGGTATTTTCCTTAAAAGTGCAAGGACATTATAGTCCACCTTGTTTTTCTTAAGTGGGTCCTTTGTGGCGAGTTCTTTGACTGCTTCTTCATTAAGAGCGATTTCCTCGGGTATCTTCCCTTTCCCTTTGTCTTTTTTGTTCGAACCTTTGTTTGCAGGTCCGAAATTCTTCTCAGGTAGCGTATGGTTACGCAGTTGAATGTTTTCGCAATTCTTCTCAAGTAGCGTACATGTCTGAGGTTCTTCTCAGGTATCTTCCCTTTCCCTTAGTCTTTGCTAAAAGGACTACCATGGAGATTCTTTCACGAGCGAGCATGATTCCCCCTGCGCGTCCACTTTTTTGGGAGCATACTTTTAGGGCTGATCTACCCTCCAGCTATCAGACAGAGAGAACTTCCCCTGCTGGTATTGGTCCTCAACCCAATTTTTGAATATGTAGCAATCCTCAATTGGATGGCTAACTATCTTGTGATGGGAGCAGTAGTTTGGCTTATTGATGTCGCCGGGTTGTGCTGGACGCCGTGGGTATGGCAATATGATCAGATTATTTTGCATTGCTAGCTTAAACAACCTCATCGTTTTATTACGAGGGAACGAGTAAGCACATCCCAATCTTTCTTCTAAGGACGGGGGCGCACGTGCGTTGTTTTGGTGAGCAGATGGTTTTGGACCATTCGGTTGTTATTGCGTGTTGGAAATAAAGGCCGCTTTTCCTTTTCCCTTGTTATTTCGAGGGATCTTATTTAAGGAGGAAGGGCCATGACCCATCTGATCCATTTGTGCTAACGTGTCAATCGACGATTGGAACGTGCTGGGCTTGAAAAAGGTCATGAACTGGGACACGTTCGATTAAGGATCTATCATCCCAATAAACATTCCGATAGCCGGAGACTTCTCAATGCGCTATTCGCATTTGGACCATAGGTTCCGCCACCAAATCACGTATTGGACCCATGTTTCACCCGGCTTGACCCTGGTATTGATTAGCGTCGTGATTGGAGTGCGTTCACTCGTGCTGTCGAATTGTTGCGTGAATAGCAGCTCCATTTCAGAGAAGGTTTTTATGGAGTCATTTGGGAGCTCCGAGTACAATTCAAAAGCTGTTTCTGATAAGCTTCCGACGAATTAGCAAAGCAAAAATTTGTCGTTGCCTCCAGTATTGCCGCACAAAACTCTGAATTATGCGATGTGCTGGTAGGGATTACCCGTTCCTTTGTAAACGTGGAATTTTGGGATCGTATATCTCGGTGGGTATTTTATTTAGTCATACCAGGCCGGATATGGTCGCCCAGTTTTGACGAGTTGGTTGGCGGTTTCATTGGCCTGATGAGCTCTAATTTGATGAGTAATGTAGTCATCCAGAGCTGCCTTGGAGATTGTTTCCTCCTTAACCGTTGATAAAGCCGGGGGAGGATTTGATATTTCTCCTCTGTCATTTTTTATAATCACCGGAGGATCTTCATCCGGTGGTTCTGGTTGGATCATCATTCCAACCATGTCTTGGAAGAACAGAGTCATCTGCTTGATGTTGGCCGCCTGCTCTGTAGCTTCATTGTCTTTCTTCTCCAGCACTCATCGCAAGAACTCTGTATCGGTTTCTTGCTCCTGGCGTTGTTCGGCTTCTTTGTCCGGACTTTCTTTTGTTTTGGTGAGTGCTTCCATTTTGGTCAGTATCTCTTGGAGCTTTTGCTGTTGCTTCTGAGCTTTTGTGAGCGACCGAGTATGCGGCCTATAACTCACTGAAGCACGGCTTTCTTCTTTACCGTTGGCCATATAGACCGTATGAATTGTTATGCCCCCAGACCTGGGGCATTTAGATCCTTTACCTTTGGATTTCGCCGCTGGCTGTAGATTTTTCTCCGTCCTCGTTCTTTTATTAGAGGTTGGAGCTGAAGGAGCCGTTATGACATGCACCTTTCTAGGAGAATTCCCCCATTGTATGGCAGTGGAGTGGTCTTTTTCTTATGGGTCGTTAGATTTCTTGGATCAAAGAGATGAAATTTCATCAGGCATGAAGTCTTGAACTTTTTTCCAGACTCTATGTATCTGCGAGGAGAGCCGTTGGCGAGGCTGCTCCGGCTGCTTCTGTACCGGGGCTTCTACCAGCGGAGGTGATTTTTTCAGTACCGCCATCGGGGAGTTCTTGCATACCCTCCTAAGCAGGTCGAAGTTGTTTCCAGTTGGAACAACAGCGTCAATATCCAACACAGGAGCTGGTGGGGTGAGCCCAGAGGGGGGTTGCCCCCAACTCGTCCCACTCGATGCTAGTGGAGACGTCGAGCATGTCTTGCAGTAGGAATGGCCTCCGTATTAGAGGTGCCTTCAACGTGCCCCCAGGGTTGTTGAGGAGTTTTGCTCGGCGTCATTCTGTTGAAGACCGACGTCCTTGTTGGAGCCGGAGCGAAGTTTGCCAATCTATCGAAGACTGACTGTTTTAGAGGTGAAGCGCTTTTACTGGCTTCACAGGTAGCATGAGTAGGGAGGGTCAGCCGTTTTGGGGTAGCTCCCTCTAGTATCATGGACTTCTTTACAGGCCCATTCGAGTTCTTCTCCAGCCTGTTGAAGACCGCGACTCTTGAGTTGGATGGCTTGCTGATAGGAGCCGTGACAGTAGCCAGTCGATCTAAGACTGAATTTTTGGGAGCGTGGCGCTGAACCGCCAAAGCTCGCAGGTGGGAGCATGGTCCCGAAAAATAGTCTGGTAGTGGCAGTGCAATTAAAAGCCATTGATTCTGCACAGAGGAGAAGCACCAAGTTTTAGTATCTCGCATCCAAGGGCAACCATGAATATAGCGAACCACGATTTTGTTCGCAAAACACGACACACGAAGTGTGGAATGGAAAGAGAAAGAGGTCCCACCGGGCATACCAAAATCTATTTACCGCTGAAGACTGGACTGAGACGCGAAGGACGTCTAGCCTGAATTTGGGGGAAGATGCTATTTGGACATATCCATCCACTTCTTCAAAAATACCAAGTTAATTTATGGCACCGTATATCAGAGGTTTGGATAAATACGACCGATATAGCAAACTATATCAGATTCCCTCTCATTTGTGAGGGATTTTGATTGTGGGGACGCTCTTTCCTACAGACGCAATCCCCTGCAGTTAATTACGTTATAGCATTGCGATAACAACTTTCTCCTGCTCCGGTAGGTCACTTCGTGTCGTGTTGTATTTTTTTATTTTAGTTGCCAGTGGATTGTATACGGAGACTATTTTATGTCGTCGCTCGTAAGGCGCGGAGTGATCCAAATCCGTATATATTAGATTTGGTGTTTAAACTTAGGTTATATGTTCCATCGGTTCAAAGAATATTTTGTTTTATTTATGAATCGTTAATCTGATTTTAGATTAAGATCAACTTAAATATATATGTGAGCATATGGGCTCAATTTATTTTAACTAAGAATACGTTAGTCTTATATGAGACTAAAATCAACTTAGAAATATATTTTAGGATCATTAGATATTTTTTAAGATCCATCAACAGAGCATATGGGCTCGTCTGTAAAGAAGTTTCACAGACTTAGCCAATTTGGGCTTAGTCCTGGGCTTTTCCCTCATTCAGCAGTGCTAAGCACTTAGTCTTTTGACTATATGTATAGTGCTAAGCACTTTTGATTAGGGCTCACGTGTTACCACGTGAGGTGCTAAGTTTCTTGACGCTCACGTATGTTTCACGTGAGACTCTGAGTTTCTTGACACTCACGTGTGTTTCACATGAGACGCTGCAATAGTGCTAAGCACTAATCTGTTTTGCTTTTTGGCGCTCACGTGTGTTTCACATGAGGTGCTAAGTTTTCTTTTCTTTTTGGGCGCTCACGTGTGAAACACGTGAGGCGCTGAGCCCTTTAGAGATTTATTCTATGTTTATTTTTTTATTTTTTTAAAAAGAAATTAAACTTCTATTAATGGCGTTTTGACCATTAATGATCATCGAGATCATTGTTTTGAGGATCTGGGGATCAAATTTTCTTTGAGAACTAAGTTCTTCTATTGTTTTTTTTTTTGTAAAAACTAAGTTCTTCATATAGGGTTAAAACCTTTTTCAAAGAAATTGAATTCCTGGGATATAACATCCATCCCTTTGCTTTTTTTATTTCTTTTCTCATACCTAGTTTTCCCCCTAAATCTTGAATCTAAAGAACAAAATCATCCCTATGAGAATTAAATTCTCAATTTATAGGAGATTTTCCTTACGGATCTCAGATCCAAAGAAAAAACTAAATTCTTTTAGAGGGTTAAACCCTTGTATTTTTATGTGTTAGGCAAAGGAGATATTTTCCTCTATGTTTTCTTTACTTAGGGTTTTGAGAGGAACAAGGACATTTCTTCAATAAGAGAATTGAATTCTTGGTTGTAGTTGCCAAAGCTTATGGAGGGTCTCTCTATATATGTGTGTCCCCGAGACTTGAAGTCTCGGGTCCTTTATATAGGGATTGCAAACTGTTGATTAGCTTTGAGAAAATCTTTCATTGAGAGATACCTATTGATTTAATTGGTCTCGAAGATTATTCGAATTTTATCCACCGTTGGATTTTTGATCCATTGATTTTCTGTGTCACGGAATATATTTTCTTTTTTTAACAAGATTTGGAAAACACTTTCCCACGCATAGAATTTAAAACGGTGATTTTTTAATCACCATTGGATTTTTAATCTAAGGGTTCTCTGTTTATCTTGTTTAGAAAGATTAATGGAATATTTTCCATATATAATTTAATTCTATCTTTTGATAATTTTTAATCACTATTGGATTTTTGATCCAACATATCTGTTTAACAGGGAATATTTATGGAAATATTTTCCATGTAAAATTTAATTCAACCCGAACAGACTCGCTTTAATCTGGGCGTTGACGCTCATGTGCTATGCATGCCAGCGCTCACGTGCTTTTCACGTGAAGCGCTGGTATAGGATTTAATCCAGCGTCCACGTGCTTTGCACGCTAGCACTTACGTGCCTTTCACATGAGGCGCTGGTATAAGATTTAATCCTACTAAAGACTGGCACTAGCGTTCACGTGTGTTTCACGTGAGGCGTTGCTTTATTATTTTTAACCAATAATAATTTTATACGAGGGAACAAGGACTCTTGAGTGTAAAGGTACTTTTGTAAGAGAGAAGAGTGAGTATTGGGAAGAGAAGTGAGAAGAGCTTGTAAGAGAGAAGTGTTGCTTGTGTGTCGAGCAACGTGTGTCTTTTGAGAAGACGTGTTGTTCAGCTGATAAAACTGCACATTTGTTATTACATTTTTCCTACCATTTCCATATTAAAAAAGGTCTTTATTATAATATATCATACATATGAGGGTTTATCTGTAAAAATAATATTTTCCATGTGTTGATATATTATAATTAGCATTTGGTAGGAAAATGTATGCAAATAATATCATTGACCAAATCCTAAGAAAACAAAGTCTATTAAATATCATTTGAGTTGTTGTACAGAATTTTTTCAAGTTGTTGTGCAGAATTTTTCCAAAACTAAAATCAAGGAAATCAAGTTGTTAAAGAAAACCTGCATAATTAAGAAAGCAAAACTTGGAGATCAAGTCTGACAGCAACTATGAGAAGATTTCAAAGATACAAAGATTCCAGAGAAGTCCACGTGCCAAGTAGAGAAATGTCCCAAAAAGAAAATCAAAGGACGAGATCAAATGGCCGCGGATCCACGGCCATACCCCCCTCGGGCCGTGGATCCACGGCAATCTTGAAGATTTAAATGTTGCAAATTTTTGGCGAGAATCTCTACAGTTAACTTCCATATTTAGAAGCAAGGGTTCTGGCTTTGGACTATAAATATGGACCGAGAGCCTCTTGGAAAAATTATCAAGCCGACGCGATCACGAAATCCAAGACGGCTCACGCATCCAGGCTGGTCATCAACGGTTCATCTACCTCCTTAGAAGAGATCGAGAAGCAACTAGTACTTGTAATCATTTTCTAAGGAATCAAAGTGTAATGAATATTGTTGATTAATAAAGGTAGCTTTCTTTTTCTTAGTCTATTTCTTCGTAGTTTAATTATGCATTTTCTCTCCATCTCTTTTTCTCCCAACATGCACGAATAATTCTCCGCTTGTTAGGGTTCGTAGGATTAGGGTAGGTTAATGGATGATGAAAACACCTAAACTCTTTTTAAGTCATATAAAGTTTATAAACTTTATCAAAAGAATCATTAACATCCTAATCGGGCGCGCTACCAATTCATTGTTAGCTGCGACCGCGATTAGAGATTAGATTAATGATTGTTTTGGTAAAGGCTATATATGAACGGAGTTCCGTGTCGAGATAGGGGTTAAGAGTGGGATTCCTTTTCCCTCCAGAAACCCTAATCTACATGCATCACTGTCGTTCTAGTTTTAAATCTATTAAAGAATAGAAAGAGTAATTTTTAATTAATCATCCATAACTACTAAATCCTAACGAACTCTACAAGCCATCTTCTTATATTAACTCCATCCATAAATAATCTAGATCTATATTTTGCATTAGTGCTTAACGTAGATCTAGAAATCATTCTACAATATTCTTTATCCCTCCTCTCTTTCTCAACACATCTAAAGTAAGAATAAAATATTCAACATTTTCCAGAGGACGACCCGTACTCATCTCGGTCTAGCTACACGCGACACCGTTATTGATTGCGGTTAACTACACACACACTTTTTCGTATCAATCAAATGGCGCCGTTGCCGGGGAAACATGCGTAATTTTTTATTCTTACTATTTGTGTTGAATTCTTATACGATCTATATCATAATTAAAACAAAATTGCAAATTGTATATTTAACGATTATTGTGTGAATTTTGCGAGGGAATCTGGAGTCACAGACTTGAGGAAACAGGAGACAGATACATTCATTGAGATCCAAAGAAGTAGAGAAGGCCACAGAAAAAAAAATCATCAATTGATCTCTCCCTCTTGCGGCAGAACTGCGGCCGGAAGTGCACATCGGCGGCGGAAGCGCCGCCAGTTAGGAGATCTAGGGCTTCAGTCTTCTCTGGTAAGATTCTAACCTTCTTCTCTCTCCTCTGAAATCCAATAAAATATCTTTTCTGCAGGATTCTTTGCAAAATATCGCCGCTCAAAAATCTTTTTGCAAAGTTTTGTTTTGCGGTTTGTTTTTGCATATTTTAATACAGATTTTTAAGGGGCAAGACCAAAATCCAGATTATGTGGGGATTTCATCACCCTTTCTAAGCCCCACAAATCACAAACCGAGCATCTGCATCAACCCTACATTAATTTAAAAAATATCTAAACCAGACTCTAAGGACTGCCGTGCTCAATAAGGACAGAAGAAGGTCGTGGGTAATCTATCGCTTATCCGCATTACTTTTGTGGTGACTAGGCAAGTGTGTCCAAGGTGAGTGGTTACTTAATTAGGACCACTACTTTTGTAGTGGGGAGCCTCCCACTCACCTGGCACTTGCCTGGCTACAAGGGTAGTAAAGAGGCAGTAGAGGATTGATCCTACAGCTTGTCCTTTGAAAGTCTAGGAGCGGTCTAGAGACTGGACCTAGGTAACCATAGTTCTAGGGTTGTTTGTGCATTTTTTGTGTGATTTGTCTAAATCCGTCATTTTTCAAAACAAACCAATTATTTTCTCCCCTTTTTACCCCTTCCCCCTTCTTCTCTTCTTATAATGGGTGATCTAAACAGAAGAACACTTGCCGAGCTTTGCTGTCCACAACCAGATATCTCTTGTTTTCGTAATCCCTTCGGTATACCGTCCGGCTCTTCCATGTCCTTAAGAGATCATATAGAACAAGCAGGAAGAAACAGTTGGCCACCTCAGTCTAGGTCTTATCAACCGTATCCTAATCCAACACCTGTTTCAGTTCATACCCAGAGTGAGGAAGCCCCTAGACGAATGTCCATTGCTGAGCATATAGCTAGGGTCAGAGGCCAAAGTTTCAACCCGGACCAATATCAACCATCACCACCACTGTCCAGAGAAGAGTTTGATAGGCGGTTTGTGGCATATAAGATGTCTATTGAAAATAGCCAACCAACCAACCCATATCAATATTCTTCTTATCATAATATTGATCCTACTCCTACCCAAGTTCCGCAACCATTCTATTCCTATCAATCCAATCCGACTTTTCCACATTCTCTAGACAGTTCTTCTAATCAGTCATTTGGGAGTTTTAATTATCCACAGGAATTTCAATCTTATACTGAAACCCCTTATAGACCCAAGACTAGTCTGGAGTAGACATTAGAAAAATTTCTGGAATTGTCGAACCAAATTAAGAAGGAAACAACAGAGTGGATGCAATCAAAGAATTTCAAACCTGCCCAAAAATTTTCAGTATATGATTCGGGCATAGGGAAAAATGAGAATTTGGGTAGTGAGATAGAACTGTACACCCTTCCTAATCAAACCTCCCCATTCCAAACTGAAATCCACAACTCCAGTTTCATAGATTCATCAAGTACACCAAATAGAATGTCTGATAAGTTGTGTGACTTTGTAGTGTTTGATTTATCCGACTGTGAAGGGTCCATTTCAAGTGAAACCATAGCCAACCCTTATGATCTCTGCACCTCCACTCTTGAACCAAAACTGATTGAAAACCATATTTTTGATGAGGAGTTTAAGAATTTTAACCTTCACTTGAATGAGGTGATTGACGTTGGGGATATATTGATTGATGAACCCGAAATTTTGGATGATTTTGTCCCACCAATTCATCAGATCCTTTCACTTCCTTGTGGTCATCATCTTGAGCCTTTAATTCTTCCCGAACCCCAAATACGTCTTGAAGTTGATAATAATGGTATACCCGAAGATCAGACCGAAATACAGCCTCCATCTTCCACATCTGGTACAACACTCGACACACCAATTTGTTTACCCATTTCACCTTCTACTTTCTCCGGTTCTTCTTCTGTTCCTATAGTTTCAGTGAGTTTTGATGAATCACAATCCGTTAATTCAAGTTCAATAATACCAGAAATTCAACTTGATTTGGATATTTTTGAAAATGAGGTAGATGAGTTTTTCGAGTCCTCTACCTCAATGATTTTTGATGAATCAAGTAGGATAAATTCTGGCAGAAAACTCTTTGACAGCAAAATGTTCAATCACACCATTGATAAAAGTTTTGAAAAACTTTTTGCTGATGAACTTGAATTTTTAAACAATACGGATTTTGTGATTGATCAATCTCCACCTATAGAGGTTGAACCGTTACCATTCCTTCTTCCTAATCATTCACATTCATCCTCATTCTTTCTTTTCTCTAATTTCAAACCCTTTCCAGACCACCTCTTATCCCTTCCCCATTTTTTCTTGACTCGATACAACACATTCTTCCACCAACCTATACGCTATACTGATAAAATATTTGAATGGTTGGTGTTAACTTTTGGTCTTTGTAAAGTCTTACTTTTACTAAATGACTCACCCCCTCTTAAAATGCTTCGTATTGTCTAACTCATGTTTGAGGAGGGGTATATTTTTGGCTCTTGAACATAACTTTTGTCCTCAAATTTGTGAGCCAAAAATAAGTTTGGGGGAGAATTTTCACTTTCATATATTCTTGCCCCCATTAATAATTTCCTCCCAAGTCTATAGGTTTTGAGCTTAACGGATGACATCAGTGAGGACACTGCTGTAAACAGGTTTGGGGGAAGTTTGTGCTTATTTACACATCAATTTGCATCATACTTTGCATAAGCACAACATTTTCAAAAATTTAATTTTTTTTTATTTTATAACAAAAGAGTAGAAAGTGAAAAGTTACATCCAAAAGATAGGAATAGTTTAAGAAAACCAAGAAAATTAGAAGTTTTCTTAAACGAACTGGTAATAAGTAGTTATGAGCTGTTGTCCCAAGGGTTAGTAAGATGAAGGAAGTCACTAATCTGAAGATAAAAATAAGTCTGAAAAATAGTTTCTATTCTGGAAGCCAAACATTTGAATGTTAATATCCTACTATATGCACTTACACACGTCTTGAAACTCGGGATAGTAGAGGATACCTTGAAATGCTCTTGTCTAAAAGCCAAAGTATGAAGGAAATAAAAAAATGAAGAAAATATAAAAATGGTGAAAAGAAAAAAAAATGAACACTGGTTTTGTTATCGCCAAGGCAGCAATAAAAAAATATAGCGAGGATGCTTCATCACCTAGTGCCTTAGACCAACTGGTTTGGGAGTCACTGCTAAGCCTTAGGAGGTGCAAGACGAGGAAAATATTATCACCTAATCAGCAAGCACATAAGTAATCGGTCGGTTAGTACCTCAAAAAGTATTAACGGTCGTATGAAAATGTGTGAGCAAATCCATAATTATTCATCAAATTAAAAAGTACTGAGGTAGATGGACAAGAGTATGATAGCTTGAATTGAATTCTCCGAGTGTAGGGATGTCCATGTCACACACGTGAGGTATATGATCGATGTTTGGATGAAAGGTAGGAATGAAGAATAAAGACGATGTTTTATTGAGGGATGATGTGATTTCTAACATTTTTTTTCATGACTATTAAGATAGGGCTCATGACAACTGAAAAGCTAGTATAGTTGGAAACTCTAAATTTTCAAAGTATTTCTTCTATGGTTCTTATCTTTATATGTAAATTTCACCATCTCTCTTTTATTATAAGGATTTTGTGGGTGTAATCCGCTGAAAACCCTCAGGAGACAACACTCCTCCTACTAGGGCCACCTAGAGGTTTAACGGCTTGTTGCACGTGCTCAGTGCAATCGTGTCTGCCTACGAAAGTGTGCTTAGTTTTCTTCTTTCTTTTTCTCCTTCTCTTGAATAAACTAGTTTGCTCAGGACG
Source organism: Agapanthus africanus (assembly GCA_030015575.1). NCBI lineage: Eukaryota > Viridiplantae > Streptophyta > Magnoliopsida > Asparagales > Amaryllidaceae > Agapanthus > Agapanthus africanus. Next base: position 393,079,558 of record JASDDO010000018.1, read on the forward strand.
ATCAAAGATAAGTTTGGGGGTATTTGTTCGGTTGATAAAACTGCACATTTGTTATTACATTTTTCCTACCATTTCCATATTTAAAAAGGTCTTTATTATAATATATCATACATATGAGGGTTTATCTGTAAAAATAATATTTTCCATGTGTTGATATATTATAATTAGCATTTGGTAGGAAAATATATGCAAATAATATCATTGATCAAATCCTAAGAAAACAAAGTCTATTAAATATCATTTGAGTTGTTGTACAGAATTTTTCCAAGTTGTTGTGCAGAATTTTTCCAAGACTAAAATCAAGGAAATCAAGTTGTTAAAGAAAACCTGCCTAATTAAGAAAGCAAAACTTGGAGATCAAGTCTGACAGCAACTACGAGAAGATTTCAAAGATCCAAAGATTCCAGAGAAGTCCATGTGCCAAGTAGAGAAATGTCCCAAAAAGAAAATCAAAGGACGAGATCAAATGGCCGCGGATCCGCGGCCATACCCTCCCCCCCGGGCCACGGATCCGCGGCAATCTTGAAGATTTAAATGTTGCAAATTTTTGGCGAGAATCTCTACTGTTAACTTCCATATTTGGAAGCAAGGGTTCTGGCTTTGGACTATAAATATGGACCGAGAGCCTTTTGGAAAAATTATCAAGCCGACGCGATCATGAAGTCCAAAACGGCTCACGCATCCAGGCTGGTCATCAACGGTTCATCTACCTCTTTAGAAGAGATCGAGAAGCAACTAGTACTTGTAATCATTTTCTAAGGAATCAAAGTGTAATGAATATTGTTGATTAATAAAGGTAGCTTTCTTTTTCTTAGTCTATTTCTTCGTAGTTTAATTATGCATTTTCTCTCCATCTCTTTTTCTCCCAACATGCACGAATAATTCTCCGCTTGTTAGGGTTCGTAGGATTAGGGTAGGCTAATGGATGATGAAAACACCTAAACTCTTTTTAAGTCATATAAAGTTTATAAACTTTATCAAAAGAATCATTAACATCCTAATCGGGCGTGCTACCAATTCATTGTTAGCCGCGACCGCGATTAGAGATTAGATTAATGATTGTTTTGGTAAAGGCTAGATATGAACGGAGTTCCGTGTCGAGATAGGGGTTAAGAGTGGGATTCCTTTTCCCTCCAGAAACCCTAATCCACATGCATCACTATCGTTCTAGTTTTAAATCTATTAAAGGATAGAAAGAGTAATTTTTAATTAATCATCCATAACTACTAAATCCTAACGAACCCTACAAGCCATCTTCTTATATTAACTCCATCCATAAATAATCTAGATCTATATTTTGCATTAGTGCTTAACGTAGATCTAGAAACCATTCTACAATATTCTTTATCCCTCCTCTCTTTCTCAACACATCTAAAGTAAGAATAAAAGATTCAACGTTTCCCAGAGGACGACCCGTACTCATCTTGGTCTAGCTACACGCAACACCGTTATTGATTGCGGTTAACTACACACACACTTTTTCGTATCAATCACATGTGTAAGATTTGGCCTCCACTGGAAGCGGGGTTGTGGGTTGCTTGCAGGCAACATATTTGTCTCCAAGAAAGACGTGTTTAGTGGAACGAGCTCGATCGCTCAAAGAAAGAGGACTAGGGAATCTGCTGAACTATTATAAGATCCTTTGTGTTTGCGTTTGCAATTTCTCTATGACTTTCTTTACATTCATAGCTTAGAAATTGCAATTGCATGCTTGTGATCCCTTTTGCACTATATGCTTTATTTGCTTATGCTTGATTGTTATATCTCTTGTTATATGTTGATGTGCTCATAATCATTGATTGCTTATCCACTAATATTATTGGTTTATTGTTTGTTTAAGCATCAATTGCGATTTAGTTTAGCAAGTGTTGATAGAATTTTTAATTAGCATATTGGTAGCGTAGTCCTATACACCCCTCTCTAGGACTATTATGTTGTGAGCTTCCGCGGTTTTTACAGAATACAAATCTAATAATTTTACCATATTTTGCGAAGAGCACGGCATCAAACATGACGTGACTGTACCATATTCGCCTCAGTTTAATGGTATAGCATAAAGGAAAGATAGAATTTTAATAAATATGGTAAATTCTATGTTGTCGAGTTCCGGAGTCCCTAATAATTTGTGGGGGGAAGCCTTCTTATCCTCATGTTATATTTTAAATAGAATACCTCAAAACCGGTAACGAAACTCCTTATGAAATTTGGAAGAATCGACCACCTAACATTAATTATTTAAAGGTTTGTAGCTGTTTAGCGAAATTTGCAATTCCGGGACCTAAAGGGAGGAAAGTAGGTCC